>CM063090.1:87797976-88412298 GCA_031876335.1 Hipposideros larvatus
ACACCATCTCCATTAACAGCCACCCTTGGAAGAGAAAGAAGCACTTACCACCAAAAATGACAAATAGAGAGCATTGCTGCCTCCTTCCCTAAAGACCCTACACCCACTTCCCAGACCATCCTAAAATCGTCAGACTTTTCCTTGACAACACTTCCCCAAGGCCTGGAACTATATCTTCAGCTCCCCAAACCCTCAATGTTGTCTCCTACAGAAAACCTTAAAAACCTACAAGGGGAGCCCCCAGTAGCTGTTGTCTTCCCCTTCCTAACATAACGCCCCTCCCCCTTTGGATGGTACTACCCAGGACTTTGTCTCCACAGAATTATAAAGATTGTCTCGCCTTCCCCATCCACACTGACCTCTCCCGCCCTTCCTAACGCATGTCCCCACCATGCACACTAACCTGGTCCTGCCCACCTCATTCTTACTGTGACTGACTCACAGCAAAAGAAGACTCAAAGAAGCAATGTCTAAGGCTGAGGCACGCATTCCCAAGGGTGGAATTGCAGACATGGTGGTACACAGGTATCATGAGGTACAAGTGCCATCCTAGTTACCATGGCATGAGACTTATGATATTCAAAAATTTACCTTTATTAAAGACTTATTACCAGCTGGACATGTTTTATTTCAGCTAGCCTTCACCAGAGCTCTAAAGATCGATACCACTTTTAAGCCCATTTTACAAGTGAGGAAACTGAGGAACAAAGGGGTTTAATAGCTCAACCATGGCCACACAGCTACTGATGGAGCCTAACCAGGTCTTTGCCCTTCGTCTGTGGGACTGGAATGCATATCCTCGTCTGTCATGTTATAATGCTGATTTCATAGTTCCTTGGCCAGGTTGGGGAGAAGCTCGCAGAGGAAGCTGCAGGTTGCAGACAAGGCCCCTCTCTGGCTTATACCTCCTCACCTTCTCCCACCCCACTCAGGCTCCTAGCTCCTCAGGTGAGGCTCTGCCTTCTCAGGCCAGGGAGGCCAGGGCTCAGCCAGCCTGCCACAGCTCAGACGACAAGCCCGCTAAATAAAAGTGACAGCTGAGCCCATGAATATGTGTATAAAAAGACAACTCAGCATCTCAATTTAACTCCAACAAAATTCAATTTCACTTGGGGAGTGATCTCCCTTTGGCCTCTGATACCCTGCCCTGATGTCTCTCTTATTCAAATGTGTGCAGCTGGAACCTTCTGCTGCTCAGCGGCTGAACATCCCTCAGGGATTCCTAATGGGGAGCAAGGCCCTACTGGATTCATTAAATCCCGCTGCCGAATAACAACAGTCTTCACCGAGGAACACTTGCTAGATGATGCATTTTTAAAGCCGCACGTAACAGAGAGGAAGACTGGCCTGTGGGTTTCGTATTGGCATCTGTCTTCCTTTCTATGCCCCTCTACACTTTACTAGTGAAAAGAAGGAAAAGACTCAGAGAGAAATTGAGCAGACGTGAGTTTCCTGGACCTTTCTAGAGATGCTCTGGGGACTTCCAATGAGAGCCTCCTCTAGGCTGTGCCAAGAACTGAGCCACTCACCAGACCGATGGGCCAGGACAGTGATTCTAGAACATACTCACCCCTGCATTATGTCTTTGATCACAGCATCCTTCCTTGCCTCCTACTGCCTCTTACCCGATGCCACTTAAGTTCTCTTCATTTACCTCTCTCTTGTCTTGTCTGTGAAGCCATGTCCATTGAACTCTCAGGACTTGTACAATATTCACAAACTAACAGCGTAGTTAGTAAAGGGCATAAGGTCCGCCTGGCTAGTGAAGAGCACAAGGTCTGGTGTCAGGCTGCCTGGGATCACGTCCCAGTCCCACCATTTACTAACTCTGTGACCTTGGGAAAGTTTCTTTTCTGTGTGCTCATTTACTGTACCTCCATTTCCCCAAAAGTAAAATGAGGCAAATAATACTTACATCACATGCATGTTTGAAAAATTAAATGAATAACATGGGAAGTGTTTAAATAAATAACATGTAAAGTGCTGATACCTGGTAAGCAATCAATAAATGTTTATTGTTATATAATTTTATTTCTTGCCCTCTGCACTCTACCAAACCATGTGCCCCCAGCTTTAAGCACATTAAGCTGCTCTCTGCTTTTCATACACCATGCTTTTTTTTTTTTTAAGATTCTATTGGGGAATTGGGGGAGGGGAACAGCATTGGGGAATCAGGGAAGGGGAACAGACAAGTTGCTGTCCTTTTGTTCTTCAGTTTAGTGTGGAGGATGTCGCTTCACTGGCCCATGTTGGTATTGTGATCATTGCACTTTTCCCGACTGAGGCAGTCGCTCTCTGGCCATTGGACGGTCACTCACAGCAGCTCACAGCAGCTCTTACCAGCTGCCAGCTACTCACGGTAGCTCACAGCAGACCACTGAAGCCCCGCTGCAGCCTATGCCGTCCCCGGTGACTCACAGCAGCCCAGTTCCAGGTCAAGCTGTTGTTCACCATCTTAGGTGTAGAGGGCGCAGTGTCACTAGTCCATGTGGGATCTGAACCGGCGGCCCTGCTGCTCAGAGCTCGCGCTCCCAAGCCAACTCTTAACCAACTGAGCCACTCGGCTGGCCCCACCATGCATTTTTTTTTTATAGGTCTTGTCTTCTTTTAGTTCTCTCTGCCTAAAATACCTTTTACTGCCTCTCTGCCTAGCAGACTCCTAGTCATCGTTCAAAGTCCAATTCAAATGGCCCTCCCTCTGACAGGCCTTCCTTAAGCAGGCTGGAGACTTGGCCCCTTCTCTATGCAGTCACAACATTTAATACATAACCTTGTACATAAAGGCATTTATCTTTCTGATTTATGAATAGTTGTTTAAAAGTCTATCTCTGCCATCAAACTGCAAACCTCTCAAGAGATGAATTATTTTTTCATCTTTATGTCTGTAGCTCCAAGCTTGGCGTTGGATGCTGGGTTTAATTGGATCTTTCTGTGTATAGGTTGTGTTCTCTCCTCAGGACTGTTGGCTCAGCTTCTTGTGATCAAGGCCAGTGTCTTTTATGTCTTCACAGCTCAGAACACAAAGGTTTTGTTGGTGATAACGAATGCCCTCAACCCCCATAGCTTCTGATAGGTGGTCCATAGAGTTACAGTAATTCAAATGAAGGACTCACCTTATTTTTATTTTTTAAATAATTTTGTCAAGGGTTGATGAAACATCTATGATGTGCCCAGATGCAGGCTGCCTGCCATGGAAAGAGAGAAGGAGGCAGAGCCACAATGATGAAACCATGTGCCCGGTCAACAGAACTGACAGTGACAGGACAGTGCCTTGACCTGATCTTCTCAAGTGTGACACGTTATTTCACACATACATGGCACAGGCTGACTCAGAGGAAAAGCAAAATCACACGTGCTCTGAAGTTCACGCAATGGAGAAAGGATGGGTGCAAACTCAGAGCGTGGCTTGGTTAGGAAGGAGGTTCTGGGAGGTGGCAAGTCCCAGGCTGGATTTTGAAGTAGAGTTATTCAAACCTATGTGCTCAGCACAAACGCACACTCTTACACACATGTGCACGCATGTCTTTCTCTGTCTCTTCTCCTTCCCAAGCCAACACCCTGCCATCACTGTGATGCATTGTTTAAAAATCAGGCCTAAATGCTAGTGTCTTCTCCATACTTAGCATGAATCGGTGGCCTTGACTGCGTGGAAGGCTGTAGGCATAAAAAGAGTTTGTTGAAATGAATGTCAACATTTCCAGCTTTTGATGAATAGCTCCTGCCTTCAGTGGATTTCCATAACCCGTTATACACACACACAAAGGCACACCCTCTGTCATCACCTGCTGATAGGGCTTCTGCAGAAGCCTCTAAAGTGTAGACAGGTACGGATGGCCCCCCATTTGGGGAAACTCAGCCATGAAGCACAGAGCCAATGTGCATGAACAGCATTCATAGACAGACATGATCGGTGTCTAAGAGGGATCCTTTTACCCATAGTTCATCCTAAGATAGACCTACAATGTGGTTAAGAGTGACCTCAAATGTCACCTCCTTGTGGAGACAGCCGCCAGGTTTTGCCCAGTTTGGCAAGGGTATTTGGAGTCAATTCCAACCTCACCTCACCCCTTAACTGGGCCCAACCCGCACTGACGTACATGATAGTCCTGCAGCCCCAAACCCACTAGAAATCCAGAGGGAGTGAGCAATTCCCAGGGCCCCCATTCCCTTACCTTGCTCCCATGTTTAATCCCATTTTAGTCCACAGTTTCTGGATTTTGCTCCCTATAAATAGTTAGCTCACTTATAGCTAAGTGAGGACATATCAGAGCTGGAAGGGACCCCTGAGACAACCTAACACAGTGCCCTCATTTTCTCCAAATGTGGACACCGAGACCTCCAAGGGGTAGAAGGATTTACCCACATTACCACATTTTACTGTGTGATGCTGAGACTAGAATTCAAGCAGTTTATAAAAGGAGCTTCATCCCATGCAGAGAACAGTCCTCTCTCCATCCACAGATACCACCTCTAGCCTTGGTCCACTGCCTCACAGAAACTGTTGCAAAGGCAGACCAAGGGAGAGAACAGGATAGATAGAAAACAACCCAACCATCCCTTCTCCTGGAAAAGCATGTCAGAACAAACATGTTGCCAGATTCTTCTGATTAAGGGTCAGCAGAAGCATCTTGACATGTGAAGGAAAAACAGTTTTTTTCTACTACTCTTTAAAAAGTTTTACCACTAAGGTCCCATGGGGAAGAAAGCCCGCAAGCTCCTTTGGAAGCCTGTTAAAAATACAGTCCTCTCAAGACTGGCAGATCAGTCCCAGGAGGAGCCTATTCCTCTACTCCCATTGCAACCAACACCCTTAAGAGGTCTCAGTGGAAATGGAGAACTCATCGTCCTCCAAGTAAACCCTCCTGCTCATGACAGTGGCGTGGAGATCATCTTTCAGCCTTCCTGTCTCCTTGTGAACTGACCTTGACATGTTTTTCATTTCATGCTCACATCATTTTCTAGCTGCCCATCCCTTACTCTCTCCATACCCAGATATTCTCCGTGTGCCCCACCTATGCCAATTACATTCTAGTTCTTTGAGGGCAGGGACCTTGCTAGATATCTGGGTCCCCCACAGAAGCAAGGTGCTGCTTATGTAAAATCACTGGCCCCTCAATTTTTTAGCTGTCGTGGGCCTCTGAGATTGCCTGTCCAATGACTCTCAAATACTGGCAGGGACTGACATCCTGTTGATGCCTATCTACCTTCCCTACCCCCACCAAAGGCGGCTTTCGTCAGATAGAGTTGGATCCTGAGCTTCTGCATAATTTTCAGGCTCCCTGGCAAACTCTGATGCTCACTGAGGTTTTCTATCTAGCCTTCCCCTCACTTTACAAAGGAGCAGCCTGATCTTTTCCTAGCTCTGCATCTAGAACTCGAGAATGCAAACCTAAACTCTAGAACACCAGGAATTCAGCTGTCTTTCCAGATGTGCTTTCCACCATATCAGTGCCCTCATCACTAATTCACATTAGAATTGGGGAACTTTAAAAACAACAACAGCAACTAACTTCTTAAAAAGAAAAAAGGAAAAAATAGAAAGAAAGAAACCCACCTCAGACCAATCAAATCAAACTGTGGGGGCAGGGCCTGGGGATCATTATCTTTTTTGAAAAAACAACACCCTTGATAATTCTAAAGTCTAGCCAGAGCTGAGAAACACTAGGCTTCACCAGGGTATCCCCAGGCCAAACTAATTGAATGAACACATGCAAATAAATGTCTTAAGTAATATAGGTCTTAAATGATTCGGAATGCATTAGCCAGTGCCTAGAAATTAATAACGTCAAACTCTGCAAGGAGAGTGAATTCTCAGCCTCAAAAGACGCTGCCACCACCTCACCGGCTGTGTTTGAGCTGGAAGCCAGAAACAAAGCAGGCTGCCAAGCCCCTGGAAAGTCTACTCCACGCTGTCCGCTGCCCCAATTGGCAGCTGGTCAGCCTCAGGAACTAACTGTTTCTGGAGGATTAGTTGACCTCAGCTGGGCGGTGCTGGTTCAGGACCCCCAGCACAGAGCCACAAAGTCAAAGGAACAAAAGCTGGTCCCTGTGCATGGGTGCTGGGCTTCAGGCATGGGGTGGGAGCCACCAGGGGGCAGGAAGTCTCTCTCCTGCACTTTGAGGACATTCCTGCTTAGTGGATCCGTAGGATTTGGAACTTCCCACCCCATAAACTGGTAGACAATGTTCCACGATCATTTTCACATTACCTTTTTGAGTTGAGTTCCCCTATAACTACCAGACACTTCTCAACTGATTTATAAATGATCAGTGAATACCTGTCCAGTAGGGGAAATGACATACCAAATGCTTATCCCTTTAGAGTATTTAGCAAGGTCCAGCCGAGTAAAATCCTCAGAATATTAGCCTACCGAGCAGGGTTTCCTAGAGTTTTTTGGATCCATTGTTTCTTTCTCTACATGACAAAGTGCTAGTGATTGCAGAGTCCACTGAGCAAATGCTTGATTTTCTTCTGGAGTGTCCTTTAAGTGAAGCAAATGCCCTTTCCCTCTGCTGTGTGGAGATACTGCCAGTAGAGGCATGCTGTGGGCATCAGCACATGCAAACACACACACACACACACACACACACACACACACACACACACACACACATAAACACACACATACACACACACCTGGCCAGGACAGGGCAGCTGACATTCCAAAAGGGCGTATCCTGTTGGACAAACCCTAACCCCAGCCCACACAAACTTTCCTCTCAAGTTCCAGAACTAGAGGCTCCAGTCCATGCTTGAGCTTTCACTGTCTCTCTTTCACAGGATTAGATAAGGCCGGGGCTACAGCGTCTCTGGAGCCCCACCCTGAACCCCTCTGCCACTCCCATCCTGACTAAAGCCTGGTCTCACTTCCCCTTCATTTCTGACCTGGGCTCTTCCTTAAAGGAAAAGCAAAGACCACAGGACTCACAGTGGACGCTAGCATCAGAGGAAATGCATTTCACCAAATGCAAGATTGAATCATATCAAATAAACCGCCTGGAGACACCCTTAATAAGCCACAGCGATATAAAACTAGCTTTGCACAGCACACATGTCTCAGTCGGAAGCAAGCAACGTAGCTCAGCCTCGGCTATGCATGGGGATCAACCGGGGAGCTTTAAAAATATACTGATGCTTGCGTTTCATTCCCATAAACCCTGATTTAATTGGTCTAGGATTCAACCTCATCATTAGGATTGTTTTTAAATGTTTCTCCGGTGATTATAGTGCTCCAAACCAAGGCTAAGAAGCATTGAGGCAAAGGGACACTGAAAACACAGAGGGAGAGACCATAAGAGAGGCAAAGAGAAGAAAAAGCAGAGGGGGAAGGGGCGAGGGGGAGACTGGGATTAAAGTCGAAACTAGAACAGAGAAAGAGAGTGACAGAGATACACAGAGACTCCTACATCAGCAAGGAGAAGAGGGTATGGGGACCAGACTGATGGGGAGAGTTCAGATGGCAGAGGGGAGAGAGGAAGCTAAAAGAACGAAAAGAGAGAAAACAAATTAACCAAAGATCCAGATGGCAGGGAAGGAAAACTAACAATATTTATTGAGAATTGACTGTGTGCTGGAGGCCCTCTTTACAAAACAGAGGCAAACATAAGAGGGAGAAAAAGGAAGCTTAAGGAAGAACATTTTCTCAGCAAAAACTAAGAAAACTGAGCAAGTACATGCAACAGGTGCCCAAACACTCAGTCAACAGCACTTTGCAACCAATTTAAATACAACTTCACACGGGACGTGGAGTCCAGCATAGGGAATAGAGTCAGTGGTGTTGTAACAGCTATATACGATGTCAGACGGGTAGGAGTAGATTGGGAGAGGGTTATCACTTTGTGAGGGGTGTAAATATGTAACTATTATATTGCTTTGTATACCTGAAACTAATAAAAAATATTCATTAAAAAAAATAAAAAACCTTCAGCTGGGGCAATGAGCCCGGCCTTTTCATTAAGCCCCTCTTGGTCTTTTTCTTTCCCACATGCTATGAGTCTCTAGCACCCTGCAGACGTTCCTCTTCCGCTGTGCTGGGAGCAGGTCCCTACAAGAGGGGCCAGGGCTCCCAGGATCCTGAGGAATTGCTTGGTCAGGGGGTGGGGGCGGTGGGATGATTTAGCTGCTTTGAAAAGCCCCAAGTTCACTGAGCCTCCCTAAAACGAACTCTTAACAGCAGCTCCCTTTTTTCCTTTTCTGAAAACAATCAAAAGAAAGAGGCTACCAAGGGAGCCCAAGAACACCGTTATAATTAAGGTTTGCTTAGTATTTTCATTAGAAACCCGTTTTAGTGGTTTATACCTCGGCAGTCAAACCAGAGCGGCTACCCTGCTTCTCAGGGCTCATGGTCCCAGGAGAAGCAGATATGTGCTTTCATCACAACCAAAAATTACACATTATGATAATTGGGCCTCAACGAGGAGTAAATGCTTCTGGGTAATAAACGGGTTCCCCACTCTCCCCACACATAAAGAATTATTTCAGGGGCTGGCCAAGTCCGCGTTGGTTAAGAGCTGGCTTGCGACGCCAGCTCTGTGCAGCAGGGCCCTGGTTCGGATCCCACATGAGGGCCAGTGACACAGCCCTTTACAGCTAAGATGGTGAACAACAGCTCAACCTGGAGCTGGGCTGCCGTGAGTCGCTGGTGACGGTGTAGGCTGCAGCCCCTGCTGCAGTGGGCTGCCGTAAGCTACCGTGTGTGTGGCTGGCAGCCAGCGTGAGTGGCCAGCAGCCGGTGTGAGCTGCCAAGAGCCGCCATGAGCAGCCGTCCAGAGGCCGGTGAGTGATATGCCTCACCTGGGAAGAGCGCAATGATGATACCAACATGGGCCAGTGAAGCAACATCCTCCACAACTAGACTGAAGAACAAAAGGACAGTAACTTGTCTGTTCCCCTTCCCCGATTCCCCAATAAAATCTTTAAAAAAAAAAAAGAATTATTTCACAAAAAAATGGAATGAGCCACACTTTGTGCCTAATGACTTGAGCCCACAGTTAGCAGATGAGCTTGGAATAATTTTTGGTTGTCGGGGGGTCGGTGGGGTTCTCTGTGCCTCCTAGCCTTCTACACACCTTCACCTATGGTCACCGGAAGTCCAGGATGAAGAAACAGAAAGGAAACTTATTTCCCACTTGAAAGAACCAAATGTAGGGCCTTATGAACAATAGCTTGGGGTGCCAACCACACAAGGTCTATGCTACAGGTGTTACTGCCCACCTGGCCAGACCTGACTCCACTCAGACCTAAAGGAAACTCAGTTCACCTCTAAACAACCACAGTGCTCACCACTGTTCAGCCTTCACTGTGGGCCATGCATGATTCCCAGGGTGCCTCGTGCTTTCCAAGCAGTAACTTGTTTATTAGATTTGTTTTATAGATGAAAAAACCAAAGCACAGAGTTATGATGGTAATTCCCCCAAAAGAGGTAAGTCAGTAGGTCATAGATTGGGGATAAAACCCAGCCAAATACTTTGACTCCAAGATCCTCCTGTCTACCCTACCTTTAACAGTTTCCGTCTCTCAACAGAAACGACTCATAGAAACTGATGGTTGCCAGAAGGGAGGGGATGAGGGGATGGGTGAAAAACGTGAAGGAGAATATAGTCAATAATATTATGATAAGTTTACATCATGACAGATGATTACTAGGCTTAGCGTAGGGATCACTTTGCAAGATATATAAATGTCAAATCATTATATTACATGCCTGAAACTAATCATTTTTTAATTTAAAAAGTTTCTCTTTCATCTCTCTCATATATATGTATATATATATATATATATATATATATATATGTATGTATGTATATATGTATACATATATATATATAAATTTGTTCTATATCTTCTCTATTATATATGTGTGTGTTCACACATACACACAGAGAATAAATGAGAAAACTGAAGCTGTTACATAGACTACTCAAAACCTCAAATACTCTGAACCCGGAGCCCAAATTGTTTGGTTTGGATGGGAGGGGAGGGATTTCAATTGTTTTCATTCACTACTAGTAAATATTAAATGAGCATTTACTATGTGCCAATTTCTATGACCAGAGGGATGTAGAAAGGAAATACTAGACAGAGCCAAGCAAAGTCAGGTCTATTCTACTCTGGTTTCTCTAACATTCCTGCCATACAAATGTTGCTATCGATTTTGGAGGCAGGACACGCAGGTGCAGACACACACACACACACACACACACACCCAACAGCAGCACAAAGCTCTAGTTAGACTTACAGATCATCTTAGCCAACAGAGACCTGAGACCACGAAATCCAACATTCCCATTTTACAAAATGTGTCTAACAGCCCTGCAGGACTGAAATGACTTGTCAGGGTCACCTGGTTGATCCCCCCGCCCCTGGTTATGGGCAGTTTGAAGGCAGCACGTGGTGAGTAGGAAGTATTCCCCAATGATATGGCAGCAAATAGCAGAAGGTCATCTGATTGCTAAACCAGTAAGACTCACCCATGCTGCCTGTGATTCGCCATTCCTATGAGAATCAACCCAAACTTTACCTGTAAAGATGCAACTGTGGAGTTTAGGAACACCTAGGCCTCCAATCAAGGTGACCCAGATGAAATGTTGGGGAGGCAAGATGGAGGGATAACTTCCTAGGCAAAAGGGATGGTCAGATTAGAGGACAAAAGTGGGCCCCCAAAGTACCAGATGGGTGAGTGTCCATCCTCCAATGCCACGAGATTCAAGGATTCAAAGTCTCAAGTATATCTCTATTGTAGATCCCATCTGCTTTTTGTGATTCTCATTCTTCATTTCAGTTAATGGCAACCCCATCTTTCCACCTGTTTAGGTCAAAAAGCTTAGACATTATCCTGTGGATAATAAAGAATTTGCCTGACCTTTCTTCCCAACTCCTGGGAGTTGACATATAAAACCTTGAAATTTCTGGAGTGACAGGAGTATCTTCGTAACTCAGGATGGGGCTGTTCACACCAGAAAGACGAGCCATGTGATTAGAGTGTTAGAACTTTGAGCCCTACGATATCAGCCTGACCTCCAGGGAGAGGGGAGAAGAGCTAGAGATGAGTCACGTGGGCAGTGATGCGATCAGTCACGCCTCCATAATGAAACTCCAATAAACATTCTGGACACTGATTGAGTTCAGGGGAGCTTCTCTGGTTGTCGATACTCTGTGCATTGTCACACATGTGTGTTGAGAGGTCAATGTGTCCCTAAGGACGAAGTCTTGCCTTTGGAGATCATGCAGTCTTCACCCAATGCAACTCTATTTTGTGTTTTTTTGCTGTTATAAAACTGTAACCATGAGTAAAGAGCCTTCAGTGAGTTCTGTAATTCTTTTAATGAATTATCAAGCCTAAGAGTGGTTGTGGGAAGCCCCAAAGTGTAGCCAGCTGGTCAAAAGTGACGGTAACCCTGGGGATCCCTGAATTTTCAGCTGGTGTCTAAGGTGAGGACAATTTTGTGAAGGACAGTGCCCTCTGTGAAGTTTGGCCCAACTCCAGGTACCTTGACACCACTAGTTCCCTGACATCCCCTATCCAATCTGCCAAGAAATCCTGCGGGTTCTAATTTCAAAATATCTCCAGAATCTGATCACTTGCCACAGTCTCCACTGCTTCCACCCTGGCCTAAGCCACAAATCTCTCACTTGAATTACTGCATCAGCTTTCTAACCATCCTCCTTGCTTCTACTCTGCCCCTTAATGTCTGTTATTCTCCACCCAGCATCCAGAGTGATCCTTTTAAAACCTTAGTCACATCAGATCATGTCACTCCTCAGCTCACCCCGTCCAATGGCTCCCTATCCAACTCCAAGACAAATTCCAAGTCTTTACCACGGCCCTCCAGGATCCGGTCTCCTCACCACTCCTTTTCCCTCGAACCTCATTCCCTCCTACCCGCTCTCCCTGACTGTTCAACTGCGAGCCTCACTGAACATACCAGGCCTACCCCTACCCTAGGGCTTTTGTGCCTCCCATGCCCTCTACCTGGAATGCTCTTTCCCTAGAAATCCACGTGGCTCACTCCCTTACCTCCTTCAGGTCTTTGCACAAATATCACTTTCTCCATGAACCCTTGCTGACGACCCTATTCAAATTGCACTCCTATGTTTTAGTTTTCTCTTTAGCACTAATCACCACTTGGCATGCTACATATGTAATGTCTGTAGTATTTGTTTATTTTCTTACCCCCTCCACCTCCAATTAAACAATAAACTCCACGATGATAGGAATGTTTATCTATTTTGCTCTCAATCTCTAGAATACCCTTTGGCATTTAGTGAGCCAACAAATATTTATTGCACAAATGAATGAGTTCCTGTTCAGCAAGTAAACTTATGAGAATAATTTAGGCTTTCATTCATTCCTGGTGGGAATGCAAACTGGTGCAGCTACTCTGGAAGATAGTTTGGCTGTAAACCAATCACACATCGGCAATGGCATTAACGTACCATATGACCCAGCAATTACACCCCTAGCTATTTATCCAAGTGAATTGAAATCTGTGTTCACACAAAAGCTTGTATATAAATGTTTGCAGCAGTTTTATTCATAATTGCCCCAAACTAGAAACAACCAAGATGTCCTTCAAAAGGTGAATGGATGAGTACAATTTAGTTTTTCCTGCAGCATCCTTATCTATTGTGAATGTGCTGATTTGTGGATACAAACACTGGGATCTACATAAGAGATGTGTTTTTTATTCTACACTTTCATTATAAATGATCAAATTGGCCCGTGAGTTTCTATACACCTGTCTCTCCAGGTGGTTGGTGTGTGTCCATCCCTGAGAGTTGGACACACTCTCATTATGCTGACAGCAAGGGTGAGGGACAGTGCTTAGACTTAGGTGATGTCACCAAAGAAAGTTTCACTTTCTACAATCTCTTGACCTCTGGCAAGTCCCGAATTCAATGTGTGCCCTTGCAGTCCCAAAGCAACACCCACTCACATGGCTTTGAATCAAAGACTGCTAGACATCAGTGGGCCATAGGTCTCAGTGCTTGTCTAAAGTCACATGGCTAAACAGTGGCAGTGTGGATTCGAACTCAGAGCTGGTCCTCCAGGTGCCTAACCATGGGGTGTGTGTGTGTGTACACATATGTATCTTCAACTTCATTAGTTTAGATTTCTCCTTCTGCCTACACCTTTCTTTTTCATTCCTATTCCCTAGATTTTTCTTTTTGATCTGGTAAGGCCTAGATAAACTTGCTAGCTAGAAAACGTTAGCAATGAAAACCAAGGAGTGGCTCTGTTTAAGCATTTCCTTTCTGCACCTTTGCATTTGACTTTCTGTTCCTCGACAGCTTCAAATTTTTGGTTGGTTTTGACCAAACTCAGTACCATGTCAAAGGATAAATAATAAATTCAGTTTGTAGTTTAGTTCTATCATATGAAAAAAAATGGGAGCAGCTTAATTTTTACAAGGACATATTTGAGGTTAAAATGAATTTGAACAAGAGCTCACATGCACAGGGATTACTGAGAAACGACATCAGTCCTTTCCCCCCACATACTAAATGACAATGCCTCCCCACCTTCCCACTTCCTTAATAAAATAAAAAACCAAACTGATCTGGCCCATATCCTGCAGAAGCAAGGAGAAAAGGAGGAACTTTAAGTTAAGTGTAATTTTAATCTTTATGGGTCTGACACTTAAAGCAATGAGGCACCTTTTGTTTGGAAAATACTGATATCTTGATCTGATAAATAATAAAATCAAATAGGTTTTGGATACAGCTCTTTAAGTAAAAAAAAAAAAGAAAGAAAGAAAGAAGAGAAAAGAAATGAAAAGGTCCCACAAAGTAGCTCCACCCAGGAGCAGAGGCCACCTCTACAGGTGCCGCTCAGATGCTCTCTGATGTGATGGAGTGTGCAGGAGAGCTCTGCTCTGGATGAAAACAGCCAGGCTGGAACTCAAAGAGGATCATGGTGCCTGTTCATTCAAATGAAATTAGCTTAAAGGATATGAAAATTTTATCAGATAAGCAAAATTAATTGAAATTACATCTCTGCCTAGAAGACATGCACACAGAAAAAAAGATCAGATACTATGTGACAATTAAAATCTCATTATGCATCCAGTCTCCAGTGATCCATGGAAAACGACATTTGGGGAAGTGGGGGTGGGGGGACAGAGGGGGGTAGGCTGAGCCTCCTGGCTCCAAAGCTGATGTGGAGGAAACTTGGTTGCCAGGTAACCAGTTAGTAACCAAGAAGGAAGAGGGGCAGAGGAAAACACTTGCCAGAAAAGCCCTTCTAGGCTCTTGGTGCAGACACTGGCCATGAGTGCCCACTTGGAACTACCTAACAGAGCATAGTCACAAGTGAGGTAAAAATCTCGAGGTCAGTCCGTTTATCTTTGGCTTACACAACCCCAAATGACTAATCAGATGGAGTTTTTAAAAAATTTCATCAGCATGACCTATGAGTGTCTTTGGCACTGTGCACACAGAGTGTCAGGCAGAGGTGTTCTAAGGTGAGGCTGGAGCAAGAACAGTCAGGTTTGCCCTCAGGTCTTTTTTACTTGGTTCCTCTGTCTTCCTACCTGGGACTGATTGTGTTTCCGAAAGGTTGCTGCAACAGTATCTCCCATCCCAGGTGTTCTGCAACGTGATTTTGTCAGGCTCCGTCAGAGGTAGAGTCCAATCTCCTCTCGTTCAGTGTGGGTGGGCTTGGGACTACTTCCCCCAATAGTGAATGGCAGTAGTGACAATTTGTGACCTCTGCAGCCACACATAAACATGACGGAGCCTCTGTCCTGTTCCCTGGAACATCCAGGCTTGGAGCAGTGAGCCTCAACGTAAAAAGGTTTAAGTCTGACTCATTAGAGGCCACCATGCTATGAAGAAGCCAAAGGACAAGGAGTCTTGTCACTTGTCCCAGCAGCCCAGGTCCTACACAAGTGAGTGAAGCAGCCTCCAGATCATTCCAGCCCCCAGCCATCAAGTCATGCCCCAGCCTCCATGTTGTGGTCCCAGAAATCAAGGAGCAGAGACAAAACATTTCCACTGTGCCCTGTCCTGACCCCCAGAAACCATGAGCATAATAAATTGGTAGTTGGTTTAAGCCAGTACATTGTGAGGTAGCTTGTCTTGCTGCAATAATAACTGAAATAAGACCCTTTGATATTGTGACATAGCAAGAAATATATATTTGGTCTTCCTCTATGTTTCTGGCACAGAGCTTCGAAAGTCCTTGTAATTTCCTGAATGATAGTGGTGAGAGGAGTGTCTTGTTATTCACAACAAGCCCCTTTCAACCATACCTGAGTTTGGAGGTGACTCTGGAGGCTGGGGGCCGGTTGACAGAGGAACCAACCACGTGATTAGAGGGTTGGAACTTTCAAGCTCCTCTCCACTTCCAACAGACCTCTGGGAAGGATAGAGAGTTTGATCCCCAATGGCCAATGACTTTGTCTACCATGCCTATGTAATGGAACCCCCATAAAAACCCCAAACAAAGGGGATTGGAGAGCTTCTTGGTTGTGAATCCATCCACATGCAGCGAGGGTGCTGTTCCGCTATTCCACAGGACCTGAAGCTCTTTTGCTTGGGACCCTTGCCCACCTTGCCCTATGTACCTCTTCATCTAGCTACTCATTTGTATATTTTTAATATCCTTTATATAATAATAAACCGGTAAACATAAGTAAAGTGTTTCCCTAAGTTCTGTGAACTGTTATAGCAAATCAACGAACCTGAGAATGGGGATCATGGGATCCCCTGATTTGTAGCCAAGTCAGACAGAAGTTTGGGTAACCTGGGAACCCACTATTTGTGACTGGTGTCTGAAGTGGAGCAGGGTCACCTTTGTGGGGCTGGGCCTTCAACCTACGGGGTTTGTGTTAACTCTGGGTAGTTAGTGTCAGGATTGAATGAAATTAGAGGACACCCAGTTAGTGTCCACGGAGAACTGGAGAACCACTTGATGTATAAAACCCATACGTTTGGTGTCAGAAGTGTTGAGTAGAAAAAGTCTTCTTTTAGCCACTCTTCCCTCCCACCAGAGAATACAGAGCTCTCACTGCTTGCTGTGGAGGGAGAAGACACATGTGGGAGGAGAGCTCCCTACAGAAGGAGTAAAGACAAGAGCCTGACCAGTCCCCAAAGGCTCCTGACCCAAAGATTGCCAGCCACTCCCTGCCTTAATGAACTCCACTATCGTCCTCATCCCGGACACCACCGTTCCCCTCCTCCTACATCTCTGTCCTCTTTAGCCACCAGACATGCTTTCCGAGGTTAGACCTTAGAGCCTACAATATGATGCTGAGATCCCAAACCACGTGAGCTATGCTCAAATTAAAACCCTAGGTAGGGGACCTTGGCATCACTAGCATGGAACTCATGAACCTTAAGAAAGCTGGTTTCCATTCATTACTTTTGTCACGACTCTTTATGCTCATTGTAACCTATCCTCTATTTTCCATTACCAGGAACTACATAGCCAGAAAAAGAAACAAACAAACAAAAACAAACCAAAAAAACCCCACCTTATTTTAACATTTGTTAAAGACAAATCTAAACAGGAAAGAAAGATGTTCTCATTTTTTCAAGGATTTCATGATAGTTCAAGGCCAAATGACAAAAAAACATTTATACTTTTATGAAGGACCTTAGCCCTCACACCAGCCCCAGCAACAAGAGGCAGCTATTTTCTAGTATCCTGGTTCTTGGCCTATTATGAAAGAGAGCTAGCTAAAAATAACTGAAGAAATGGCCAGAGAGTCACAGGTCTCCTAATGTGCTATAGAACCTTGGTTTCTATGCTTTTGTCTGCTGGAGTTGCTTTTTTTTTTTTTTTTTTTTTTAAAGATAGCACCACTTCACTGAAACACTCAACAGCTTCCCCTTTCAGCTGGCACAGTGCTGGTGAAGTGTCAGTGATTAGCCTGGATTAAACATGCTTTGGAGCATCCTAATCCCTCCTGAAACAAAGCTGTTAAGAGCAGTCCCTCCTTCAAGACTTTCATATTTTTTAACTGTGGAACATACCTTCAATCTTTTAATGCCACCAACCAGAAAACCCTATTCAATGTACCAATGTTCTCTTAATTTGAGAGATGCCCACATTTTTAATGCCACTTTCCATTCCAAACTATTTTGAGATATACGTCAGAGATATTTCCTGTCTCCCTGATGGGCAGTAACTTGAAAGAAAGTCTAAAGAACCAAACTAACCACTGTTTCCTAAAGAAGCTGGAAATACTGCTGAAAGTCATTTTAAGCAAGGTAGGGGAAGAAACAAATGAAGAATCCCATACAATGGTCACCAATCTGCAATTTCAGCCAGCACCGTATTCAGACTGAAACCCTACATTCTGAGTCCCATGCAATAAATGTCTGAATTAATTCCCCGAAAATGTCTCTAATTATAACCCTGAAGTCCATATATGCGGTTTAAAAAATATGGAATGGAATGCTTGTCAAGCCAATTCCAGCAGCTTTGCTGGGGAAACAATCTGACTGATATCTAAGACGGTACGAGCACAAGTTACTAAATTGTTCCATGCTGCATAGGATTTCCAGGGAACCCCTTACGGTGCCTCAGTTAGGCGAATCTTCGGGGGTACCTAACACTGTGGACAGCGGATGGTACATCAAGTTCCTCCTAAGGAGGAGACGACAAGACAAGAGCAACCCTTTCGTAAGTCTGCATGCTCTTCTACACTCAGACACCCTCTCTGCCAGACGGCTCTGCGGTGGGGCTTTACTGACTATGCCTGGCGCAGGGTCTGCATGCTGGCTTGGAGCTGTTGGAATCACCAACAGACTGCTCTCATCTATAAATACTGACTATAAATGTTGCAAATGGGCAGCTTTATTTGTTGTTGCTCACTCCCCTCCTTTTTTTTTTAAGAGTTGATGGAGACAGCACATTTTCCTGTCTTTCTTTGAGGAATACCAAGTGTCACATTAGCGTCATTAACATAAGCATTAGCTCAAACCGATTTGCCATCGCAGCGGCTGCTGCCGCTTCCTACCAGCGGCGGCAGCCGGGAATCAGAGAGCACTGATGGGCGTGTTAATGAAGTTCCGCAGGAGAATTGGTCGCTCTGAGAGGGGCGTTTACGAAGCCCATTCTGGAGTGTGATCACTGTAGATTGATTTCTCTCTCTCCCTTTCCTACCCCAAAATAAAAGCATCCAAAGCCCAACCCAGGAGCCCCCACTTTCATGGCTCACGAGTGCTAAGAACTGTTTCCAAGTCCGGAGCGAATGGCGCCCCCGCCCCGTGCGTCTGGTTTGTCCTGCTCCAGCTACTGTTGCTTTTGGTGCGTGTGCCTGGCTGAGCCTGACCGTGTCCCACAGAGTGGAACTGGTGAGGCAGGGGGCAGGGGGTGGCAGGGGGTGGGTACCCGGCCCTCCCAAGTAGATCAGGCAAGGACCTCAACTCGGTGCCTGGGGACTCGGCGCGTGGTGTCTGGGGATGCAGCCCCACCGGCCTGAACAGGTCCTCAGACATAGACCCTGTGCAGAGAAAATGTATGCGAGTGCAACTCACATCCATCACCCCGAGCCCCAGAGGGAAATAAATCCCTGCATTTTGATTCACGTGGCCCTGCCTCAGCCAGATAGAGGGGCTGAGGGCCAAGGACTCCTGTGAGCAGGTAGTGACTCCCTCCGAGGGCCCAAGGAGAGCCCAAAACTTCCAGGAGAGGGGAGGCAATGGAAGATTAGGGAAAAGCCCAGGGACCCCCAGTAAGCCTGGCTGAGGGCGAGGAACCATGTAATTCCTCTCCAAGGGCCCAAGGAGAGCCCAGAAGTCACTGGGGAAAAGCAGTGGGGTTGAGGATTTTTACTCTAACTCGCTGCAAAATGTCTGGAAGGTCCAGAGAGAGTCCAGGTTTATTATTTATTTACACAGAAGCTCTCGGTATATTTCAGAGTGGGGCGATACGAAAGCCGTGCAAAAACATTGGTATACTTTTGTGTTGAGTCCTCTCAGGGGTCTAAGAATGGGCCTTTCTTGTCTACCACCCAGCCGGGTGGACGGGTGGTCAGGGCAGGACAGCCTGGGCTTCCTCACTGGCCACCCCTCCCCCCAAACCCAGGTTATGGAGGAAGTTTTTGAGATCTGTGGAAACCAGTCTCCTGGAATTCTCTTCCCCATTGTTAAAAGTCCATAAACATGATTTTGCAGATTATCCAAATGAGTGCAGCTAGATTAAGAGGATTTTTCCAGTGTCATGTAGGAGAGCAAACCCTGTTTGGTAATCCAGTAATAGGCATCCCATTTCCAACTAAATTTGCCTCTGAAAGCCTCATTTGCCTCAGAGCCTACTTTTCAAAACAGGGTGTTGTTTCTTAGAAGCCTGTAGAAGTGGGTATCACCCTAATCCTTTTATCTTCCCTTCTAAAATGTAACCATGAGCTGGAGACTCTGCCCCTCTTCCAAGGGCAGAACCAGCCAACCTGGCCTCCCCAGGAGTGGGGCAGAGAACCCAGGCCCAACCTTCCTTCCCTCAGTACACCTCCAGGCTTTTCTGGGAAGGGAGTAAAGCCTAGGTATCCTCTCTACCCCCTCGTGCTCAGCAGTACATGTTCTTCACTGGTTTGTCTAGTAATCAGCTAAATGCTTTTTTCACAGTTTGCCTTAGAGAATAACTCTCAGGCCTTTCAGGGGACACCTTCCCACTAACATTTCAAGCATAAGTTGTTCTCTGGTGGCAGCTCTTCTGCCCCAGGGCCTCCATTATAGCCATCACTCCCCTTTCCTTCTGCACAGAGGCCATGTGCCTTGTTGGGCACTGTCCTACCTTGGTCTGATGGGCACTGTCCCTCCAGGTTCAAGTACAGCTTTTCTTTCAAAGGCCACTTTGAAATCAATCCATTTTAAAATGAACCCCTATCCCCACAAACAATCTCAACTACCTGTGGCGTTTTTAAAACTTTCCCACAGATTCTTTGTTACTACCTCTCTGGAAAGGTGGGAGCTGTCTTTTCTATCAAGGACTCCCTTGAACTATTAGAACTATTAGAATCCAGCAGAAGTGACCTCTGAAGCTCAGTCTGAAAGGGCCGCATAGTTTTCACACCCAGGGAGAGGCCACTGTAGTGCTCCTCCCGTCTCAGGTGAGGGTTCGCTTACAGGGACCATTAACTGCTAGATGCACGAGTGAGCAAAGACACCTCCAGAGGTCAGGTCAACTCCAGCCATCAAGTCTTCCTGTCTGAGGCCTCAGACATTAAGGAGCAGAAGTAAGCTACCTCTGCTGCGCCCTGTCCTGATTCTTAACCCATGTCATTCGTCAGCATAATAAAATGGGCCATACTTAATTAGCCACTAAGTTTTGAGGGTTATTTGTTATGCAGTGATAACAACTGAAATGTCCCCAAACCCTCTGTCTTCCGCCATTCTTCCTCAGAAGCATTCGGCCCTTCTGAATTCAGAGGCCAGCATAAGGTCATTAACTTTAATTGATAGGTTGACTAGTGTTCTTATAACAGCCCCTTTCTGTTGAGGCAGATTAAATGTGCCCAACTTTGGAGGACTGGCAACACTTCTTTTTGAGGGATGTGTGTATGCTGGGGGGGCAGGGGGGAGGAATCTCATGTAGGAAGTAAGGGTTGCTATCAAAAAAGTCCAGTAATGGGCCGGCCGAGTGGCGCGATGGATAAGAACTGGCTTGGGATGCCAGAGGGCCCCGGTTCGGATCCCACATATGAGGGCCAGTGACACTGCCCTCTACAGCTAAGATGCTGAACAACAGCTCAACCTGGAGCTGAGCTGCCATGAGTTGCTGGCGACAGCGTAGGCTGCAGCCCCTGTGGCAGTGGGTTGCCATGGGCTACCGTGTGTAGCCAGCAGCCAGCGTGAGCGGTCAGCAGCCGCAGTGAGTGGCCGTCCAGAAGCCGGTGACTGATCTGCCTCGCCCGGGAAGAGCGCAATGATGGTGCCAACTTGGGCCAGTGAAGCAACATCCTCCACAACTAGACTGAAGAACAAAAGGACAGCAACTTTTCTGTTCCCATCTCCCCAATTCCCCAATAAAAATCTTTAAAAAAAAAAAGTCCAGTAACTTTAAAACTTTTTGACAAGTAAAAGAATACACTTTACATTATCACCCCCAAACAAACGTCTGGCATACCTGGAATACACTTCAGGAAACAGTCTGCGCTACTTGTGATGAACTCTAACCCTCTATTCAATTTCACTTTTTTCCAATGCTTGTTGTGAACTACTAACTATATCAACTTCACAATGCACTAATGGATTGCAACCCACAGTTGGAACAGTACTGCATTAAGTAGTGAGGTCAGAGAGAGGTGTGGGAACATGGCACAGCTAGCAAGAGTCCCAGAGGCATGGGCCACCAGCCATATCACTCTCCCTGCTAGGAGTCTCAGCCAACCATACTCCCAGGCCTCAAATATGCTCTGCCACCTTGACCTTCACCACCACTGATAACCCCCTGGGCTCTGTGAGGCTGTAAGAGTGGGTTGGCCGAGTTCTGTCACTTGGTCTGCATTGTTCTTCCCCAGCTCTAGCCTAAGCTGGAGAACAGAGCCAGAACACACTCACTGGCTTCCCTAAGCAGTTTTAAGCAGAATTGAAATAAAGCTTGCCTAGAAAGTGAATTGCAAATCACTTAAGAATTATGTTATGTAATTTCTTCCTTATAGAATCATGAATCGAAACACCATAGCTCACTAGGCTCTTTAATATTGAAGTATCTATTACTCAGGCAGGAATATAGTTTCATTCAGAATCTACAGCACAGCCCCTGTCCTGCAGTTCCCTCTCCCAAGCAATACAGGTCCTGGGAGGTGACTGCAGGGAGCCAAACCCCCTCCTCCTTCTCACTCCTCTTTCTCCTCACTCATCACCTGCAGCGTTGACTAACATCCAGTCAGGCCACATGCAGATGGTGTAACAGGTCCTTGGGGATACATGGCTGGCCCCTCCCCAGCACACCTGTCACTTAAACACCTGCCCAGATGTCTGCCAGGTGACCCCAGCAGCAGCAGGCAAAACCAATCAGCAAGTTCGTTTCTCATCCATTGGGCTGTCTGCCTTAGCTTGTGTGAATCCTTTTTGGTTTTGAAACACCTGCAGTAAATACTGCCATAGTCATATAAGAACTCAGTAAAACTGGAGTTCATGCCATGTATATGTATTCTTATTTAGATAACTAGTTTTAAAAAAAATGAATCAGTCCCACAGGAGGATGAGCCCTGGGAGCGCCACACTTCATTAGCCACTTAGAAGCTTCTCAATGCTGATAATTCTTTCCCCAAAGAGGGCAGCTGTGAAAAACAGTTTGGTTTCTTAAAATAGTTTTGCCTTCCTCCAATTAGTTTGAGAGTCAATCTCTCTTGCCCATAGGCCTAAGGGCCTCCCTCCCTAGTGATCCAAACTGGATTTCCCATGAATATTGGGAGTCCAGTCCTGGGGAATTTGAGGCAGTCTACCCCAGACATTTGATTCTAGTTTCTTGATCTTTGATATGGAGAGCAATAGAGAGATGTAGCGAAAGAGGCATGAGAAACGATAATGCGGTCACCAGCTAAAGGGAGAATTTTTGTCCCTGAGTAATATTTTAAAATATCTGTAAGTCCTTATTACAAAGCCAACTCATGGCTCCTGGAACCCCTGGACCTATTGGGTGTTTTGCTAAATTTAACCAAGATAGTTCTACACCCCCACTTCCCCACCAAAAGGTCACCACTTTCCCTCTGAAGATTCCCAACTGAGTATTGTGTCAAATGGAGACAAATACCTAATAGAGGATTTAAAGGTTTCCTACCAACTGCCTTTTCTTGTTCCCACCTCCTATGAAATCACAATGATTTAACAAAAGGAAACTCACAAAGAGAAAGTCACTGCAAAACTAACATACTTGGTGAGTCTTCATAAAAACTGCTCGGCCACTGAGGTTTTCCCGAAGTTTTCGCTGCCATCCTTTTAGCTCCTTCTAAACCAATGACAGTAATGTTCTCAGGTTTTTAAAAAATCCTCATGCTACTTTTAAAGAAGTCAGTTTTGTTGTTAATTTTCAACATGCCTGATCAGAAGGAATAATTACAAACATGTATTTGGATACCCCACAGTGCATTTGGTTCTGCAACCTGGCTTTGGGATGTGGTTGAACCTCTGCCTGACTTAAGCCACACCTAAGGAAATATGCAGATTCTCTGCCCCATGGCCAATTAGTGTGATTAAGTGTACAAGTAAGCATACTTTCACTTTCTAAAGACAATGTCTCTGACTCACAATCGAAACATGAATTGGTAAAATCAGCTATTTCCCAGCCACCCATACTTTCCCGGTTAAATGTCTCTATGAACAACAGACTGCATTTGTGTCAATGAAAAGGAAACAGTTTTTGTTGTGGGAAAACTTTTCTGGAATGGAAGAAAAGCCAATTCCAAACTCATTGGTGCTGTTTTTTTTTTTTTTTTTTTCCAACTGAGGCAATAAAAACAAACCTTTAGTAAGTGTGAGGCCTAGATTACCCACTCGGTCCTCAAAACAATCCTGAGAGGTTTCACTCCCATTTCATACATGAGGAAACCATTAGACTTGACACAACTGTTCTAATGCTACACAGGTAAAAAGTGTAACCAACTACAAGAATCAAAGACCAAAGTTTGCCTCTAAGGCCCAGATTTTTAATCTTGCTAACACCTTTTGTAAAACTAACAATTTCCAAAAGCTCTGAATTAACAGAAGTAGTTTTTTTTTAACCTATAATTAAGCCAATCTTTGAGTAGCAGACTAAAACTGTAGGTATTTTAGAACAAATTATCCCAATATTATATAACACTTAGGTCTCTTCACAAAGAATCCAGCCATTTAATTTCCCTCTTGGAACTCTGAATATTAACAATTAAAAAATAAAATGTGCTTCATGCTGAAGAAGGCTTTATTTAGGGGTAAATCAGAGAAGAAAACTTACACAATTTCTCAATAGATTCCAAAAAACTTTTGCTCAGAAATACAATGAAAACTCAAATTTTAGTCAACTAAGTGTAGTAGACCATCTCCGAATATAATTAAAATGTCTGCTAAAGACCAGCAGCTAACAATAAAGCAAAAACCGATAGAATAGAAAGGAGACATATGCAAATCCAGAATTATAGTTGGAGTCTTCAACACTCCTCTCAATAAATAATGGAACTAGAAAAAATTATCGGGAATATCAATATGTACCATTAACCAACAAGATCTAATGAAAATGTATAGAACACTTCACCAATGACAGCAGAATACACTTTCAAATTCTCACAATACATATACCAAAAATAATCCATATCCTGGACCAAAAAAAAAATTTAAACAAATTTAAAAGAATTTAAATTATGCAGGGTTTCTTGGACCATAATAAAATCAAATTAGAAATCAGTAACAGAAAGAAAACAGAAAACTCTCCTCATACTTGGAAACTAAATGATACTCTTCTAAATAATCCATGGACCAAAAGGAAGTTGCAAGGGAAATTTTAAAAAAAATACATTTATTGAACTCAATGAAAATGAAAAGACAACATATCAAAATCTGTGGGACACAGCTAAAGCAGTGCTGAGAGGAAAATTTGTAACACTAAAAGCATATATTAGAAAAGAGGAAAAGTCTCTACTAATCTAAGTTTCTACCTCAAGAGCAGAATAAACCCAAGGCAAAAAAAAGGAAGGAAATAATAAATAATAAGGGCAGAAATAAGTGAAATTGAAAACAGAAACACAATAGAGAAAATAAATGAAACAAAGAGCTGGTTTTGTGAAAATATCAATAAAGTTGAAGAACTTCTAGCAAGACTAATAACAAAGAACTGGGAAGACAAATTACCAATATCAGGAATGAAATGGGATATTACCACAGACCCTGCAGACATCAAAGAAATAATCAGACAATGCTATAAGCAACTCTACATGATACGTTTAACAACTTAAATGAAATACTCCAGGTCCTCAGAAACTTTACCATAACTCACACATGATGAAATAGATTATTTGAATAGCCCTATAATTATTAAGGAAGTTGAATTCTTAATTTTTAAACCCCCTCCCCAAAAGAAATCTACAAGGTCAGATCATGTCACTGAAGAATTCTACCAAATGTTTAAAGAAGAATGAATAGCAATTTATACAAGCTCTTCCAGATTAAAGGGGAAAGGAATAGTTCTCAGTTCATTTTGTGATGCTAGCATTACCCTGATACCAAAATCAGACAAACAGAATAAAAAAGAAAACTAAAGATCAATATCAGTCATGTACATAGATGAAAAGGCCCTTAACAAAATATTAGCAAATAGATTTCAGCAACATATTTTGAAATGTATACAGTATGACCATTAAGGTTTACGCTAGGGATGCAAGGCTGATTCAATATTTGGAAATCAATATAACCCATCATATAAACAAGCTAAAAAAGAAAAACCACATGATACATCATTTGATGCAGAAAAAGCATTTGGCAAAATTCAAAACCCATTCATGATAAAAAGAAAAAAAATATTCTCAGAAAAATGTCAACAAATGGAGGAATTGGAGATCATAGGCCAAAACAAACATAAAACACCCAAATACTCTGTCTTAAACCTCCTACCTTATATAAAACTAACTCAAATTGGATCACAGACTTAAATGTGTTAAATTATAAAATTTTCAGGAAAAAAAATAGAAGAAAATCTTCAAGATCTAGGGCTAAGCTTAGTCTTGTCACCAAAACCAATCCATTAAAGGAAAAACATGATAAATTGCACATTAATCATTTAATTTCCTCTGTGAAAGACACTGTTAAGAGGATGAAACGACAATCTACAGACTGGGAGAAAATATTTTCAAACCACAACAAAGGACTAGTATGTAGTACGCATAAAAAAACTCTTAGAACTCAACAGTAAAAAACAAACAATCTAATTAGAAAATGGGCAAAAGATATGAAGAGGATATACAGATGGCAAGTAAGCACATGAAAGAGGTTCAATATCATTAGCCCTTAGGGAAATGCAAATTCAACCATAATGAGATATCACTGTATACCTATCAGTATATTTAAAAAATAAATAGTGACGACAACACCAAATACTTGTGAGGACCAGGAATACTAGATCATTATACATTGCGGGTAGGAATGTAAAATGGTAGAGTTCCTCTAGAAAACAGTTTGACAGTTTCTTAAACAAGTAACCATGCAACTACAGCAATTATACTCTTGAGTATTGATCTCAAAAAAAATGAAAACCTATGTTCACACGAAAACCTGTCCTTGAATGTTTATAGCAGCTTTATTCAAAATAGTCCCAAACTGGAAACAATTCAGATGCCCTTCAATGGTGAATCATTAACCAAACTGTGGTACATCCACACAATGGGATACACTGTTCGGAATAAAAGAAAACATACTATTGATACATGCAGCAACCTGGATGAATCTTTAGAGAATTATGATAAGTGAAAAAAGCCAATATCCAAAGTGACTGTATGATTTCATGTATATAACACCCTTGACAACACTACAGAAATGGAGAATAGATCAATGGTTGCAAGGGATTGAGGACAGTGAGAGTGAGATGGAAGTGGGTGTGGCTATAAAGAGCAACATGAGGGATCCTTGAGATGATTGAAATACTCTGTCTTCACTGTATCAATGTCAATGTCCTAGTTGTGACATTTTATTATAATTTTTCAAGATGTTACCATTGAGAGAAACTGGGTAAAGGCTACCAGGGATCTCTGTTACAACTGCCTGTGAATATACATTTACCTTAAGAAGTCTAATTTAAAGCCACAGATGAGTGGCTTTAGGAAGGAAAGGAAGGAAACACAGATGAGTGTTTAATGATTGCAGGATGGAGTAGAAGTTTTAAACACAAAAATCAGTGGATAAAATTATATATGAAAGATTGATAGATTTTACTATAAAATGCTTCAAAAATTTTGGAAGTCAAAAAACTATCATAAATCATTCAATGGAATACAATGTTGTCATAAAAAGAATAATGAAGCTCTTTATGGGCTGATAGAAAATGAATTCTACAATCCAAGAAAAAAAGTTGTAGAAAAGTACAAATATTACTTTATCATTTGTGCAAAAAAGAAACAGGAATATAGAATTTATTTATAAATTTGTAATATGTAGAAGAAAGTCTACATATTGGTAACAACGAATGATTTCAGGGGGGAACTAGGTAACAGGAGAGCAAGATTGAAGAGGGGATACTTCACTGAATACTCTAGTACTGTCAAATCTTGAACTATATAAATGTGTTAGGTAGAAGTTAGAAAATGTAGGAGAAGGGGGAGGGTGACAGGGGACCCACAGTGCCTACAGAAAAAGCTCATAACTAGCTTGGATTAACTGCCTCCAGCTACATATCTGTTTTTACAACAACAGATGACAAGAGGTGGTCAGGAGCAAGATAAGGATCTGAATCAACAGACCTCCACCCATCTTAGGAGAGCAAGCCCTCCCGTGGGCAATATGTAACTCCCTCACCCCATCCAGCAAACTGTAAGTCCTCGAGAAGGGGACTGAGAGTCTATGACTGTCTCTCCCACCTCAGCTAGGCCTGTTCTCTTCCCTGAGAATGTATCACTAATAAACCCTGCTTGCATACTGCAGCTTGCTGACCTTTGATTCTTCACTGCGTCAGCAAGAAGAACCGAGACTCCCATAACAAATGTACTACTCTCTAAAAAATAAATTGTTATTTATTAAATAGTCATGTATTTCACAAAAAAGTTTTAAATACAAAGAACAAAATAAAGTGTTAGCAACAAACCTAAAGGATATATTAAGAGCCTTCATATGTAAACATATTTTTAAACATGTTGATATATAAATATCCTGTTCACCATTAAAAAAAATATGCAAAGAGCATAAAGATGATTTTCAAAAGTTGAAATACAAATGACTAATAAACATGCAAAACAACATTTATCCTGATTAGTAATCAAAGATATGTGAATTAAAGGGAAGCTATTTTGCCTACCAAATTGACAAGAGATTTTTAAAATAATGTTTGACGCTGGCAAGAACAAATAAATACAGCACTGCACTGCTTAGTAACAATAAGCTGGAACAACTTAGAATAATCTGATATTGGAAACAGCTAAACTGACCAAAGAGAGAGAAATGTTGAAATGCAGTATGGTATATCCTTACCCTGGAATATTATAGAGCCATTTATGATGACTTTGAAAACTGGCAGTGGCTTACAATGTTCATGATATAATAAAAATATCAGCATGTAAAACTGAATAAACAAAAGTACGCCGATTAAAATGTTATAGCACTTTACTTTTGAGTTGCTTGATTGCAGACAAGCAATACATAACTTTGAAAATCAATGAAACATGGTGTTTGACTTTGGCTGAGGCTCCAAAAATGCAAGTTCAGGAGGTTTTTCTCACCGTTTGTTTTTTCTCTCTGCTTCTGAAAGTTCACTGACTAAAGGTAATTCTTTTCTTCCCCTGTTCCCTCTATCAGTGGCAGCTGACACTCACATTCAGTTAGCTTCAGAGAATCCCCTAACAGCTCCGATTCTTGCCCATTGAGTTTGTCAATCAATCCTTCTGACGGGAGGGACCCAAGGGAATGGATCTTGAGGTTAAAAGGAAGAGGAAGACAATTTATCATGCAGGCATTGCTCTCATTTTGCCTCCCATGTTGGCCTCAGTGGAAAGTGGCAAGTGGTTGTGATTACCTTCTTGTCACTCTGCCTGCTGGAAGCCCTGTCTGCCAGCCTTGCTGGGCGGCTGGCACTCTGTCCTTGTGAGAGCGTTCTGCTTGAAAATGCGTGGCTTTCTCGCTTCTGTCTCTCCGTATCACTCTGAAACCTTCCTGATTGCTTTTTTTTTTTTTTTATTTGGGAATCCAAGGGGTCGCTCTACAAAATGAGAAAACAACCAGTGAATTGCGTGATCACCAAAGCTCCCCTGGTCAACTACTGTCACAGAGGAGGGGGAACCCACAGAAAGAAAATAAAATGGAGCCATTTGAGGGTCTTCCAAATTTTTGAAAATAATCTTATTTTCCAGTTTTCTCAACATAATCTCTGCCTGTGCCTTAGCTACAGCAGACTTCCTATCTGGGAACCTCAGGCCTAGCTCTGAGCATTTCTGAAGAGTGAGTGAGTGTAAGAGTTGGAGCAACAGCCTTACATGTTGGCAGTGGGGGAGCAATGACTGGACGTAACAGCTGGTGGCCATTGGGAAAAAGGGCCACCATTTCCCTTCTACAGTGAACCACAGAGAGAGAAAGTTGAAATGTAATTTGGGCCTGATCAGCATTCTTTCTTCTGGTAACAGACTCACATCTTTCATTTAGGGAAATACCTCGTCCTGAGTCTACCTCCACTGGGCACGTGACCCAGTCCTTGACCATGATGGCAGCGTATTTCTTAGGCCAACATGATTCAGGTTTGGGTCGATGATCCAAGGCGGACAAATCCCAATCCGTTCTATGATTTCTTCCCTAGGACTATGGGGAAGAGGACTATTTAGGCAGGACAGCTAGCTGGCAGAGCCAAAGCCCGTTGCCGCCGGTGGCCATGCTCGCTACCACTTGGGGAAAAGGCCCAAGAGGATTGTGCCTGATGGAGCACAGCAGCCTCCAATGGACACCTGAAATCACCTGGATTCAGCCATATGTGAACTCCTATTTTAAGTCTATCTTAGGAGGAGTTTTCTCTCTCTTCCCACACCAAGTTGTGACTAATAAAATCTCTCAGGAAAAACAACTAGCCTATGGGGTGATTGTGGTGCCCAAGCTTTGTCTGGGTAGTTAGGCCCTGGGGGTCAGAAGAGAAAGAGGAGCAAATCTCCTTGCACTTCTAGCCCCTAAGGACTTGTCCTACAGTCCTCTGGAGAAGGGACTCATCATCACCAGGGGGTTAAGGGAAAGAGGTGCTGAAATGGGTGGCCAGCATGGCTTGGGGGCAGCTGGAAGAAGGGGCGGAAAGATCGGTATAAGCCTGCCTGGGTTGGAAGTTCCGAAGACGACCCCAGAGCAGCTCATGCCCTGGGGTGCCCAGAAAGGCTGAAGGGAAGAAGCACACATGAGCACCCCACAGGGCTTTACAGAACAAGTTCTGGCTGGGAGAGGCTAGGGAGGTACTGCTATCCAACCATTTTCCTGGGAGGGCCCCACACCACAGATTCACTGTTTACAACTAAGATACCTGCCCTCTCATCCCGCACTTGTTTATTTTTGGGGGTTTGAGTGTTTTGTTTTGTTTTGTTTTGTTTTGTTTTGTTTTGTTTTGGCTCATCCAGCCTGAGTCACAGGGGCTTAGCCCATTCCTCAAGGCAGCTTGAATCCTTCACCTCCCTCGGATTTGCAGGCTATTTCCAGTACTCACAGATCTTCTCATCTGGGCTCTGCTAGTAGTTAGCATCTGTGTCATGACTGAACGCTTAATTAGAGAGTCTTGCAAAAAATGCTCTGCTTTTTATGGGATTTGTTTAATCTTCTTGAAGAGACTGAAAGCTGTTTGAAAACCAGGCCTCTACTCCCATTTCATAGGTGAGGTCCCCATTCCCCCACTCCCAGGTCATGCACTTAGTAGGCCTCTAGCAAACCCCCACTATCCACTGATGAACATCCTACTCCCACTTCCCAGGGGTTTAGAGTCACTCGCTTCCAAGAATAATGGAACTTCCATTAACACACCCAACAATTTGATCTGAATTGCCCATCCAGTCCACCAGCTTATTTTTACAGAACAGTTTTCCTTCCTATGCAAAGATCTTCATTCTAGGACTTTCAATGGATTTTTCAAACCCCTGGTTTTCTACTCTCAAGTTGCAGAGGAGGGCTTGGGATACAGAAAGTAAAAGCATTTATTTTTTTTTTTTACCTAATCACAACCAGAATGATTAACTTTTCACTGCAGTGATATTAATTTAACCATCCCGAATTTAAATACCAAATCAAGATGTGCCTCTCCATTGAACAGACACGTCAAAGATACTTCGCCTGCTCAGTCATAGGACAGATTCAAACTGTCCGTGCAAGATGTTGATTCAGAAGGTAGCTCAAATTTGAACACTAGGATGACAGCCTTTGTTTAATCATTTCTTAATCAGAAAATAAACCAGGGATCTGGTGAACAGAATGGGGGTGAATATGGAAGTGAGAATTCACAGTACCGAATTAAGACATTTGGGCAAAATGTACTCCTTCGGCTAGCATGGTGAGCTTCCACTCACAAAGCACACAGTACCCACAGGGCACTGAGCAGGCCTGCCCGTGGTACTTGCGCTCAGTGTTTGCTGCAACTATTATCAGCCCTGGGGAAATGGCCCCTACCCCATTGAAAGAATTAAGGAATTTCACCAAGGTCAAGCCTCTCCTAATTGGGGGCCCTGGATTCTAACTAGGCAGACACTCCAGAGCCACACCCATTCCCCCAGGCTGCACTGCCTGCCTCAGGAAGTTCCTGGATTTAGCCACAAGGTAGTCACTGTGTCCTGGGGGAGGACAATTTCAGAAGCAGTGTGTGGGGGAGGACAGTTTCAGAAGCAGTGGGAGGAGAAGCCACACTGCTCCCCGTGGGCTGAGAGGTGTGGGAGCGGAGACAGAGCCTGGACAACTCTTTCTTTGGAGAAAAAGAGAGGCCCACATAAGAAAGGGAACATCAGCAGAGGAAGGGTGTCCTTATGTTTTTGGGGTTTTTTTAGATAGGCGAAACCTGAGCATATTTAAAAATGAATGAAAAACAGTTAAGTTGTGAATAAGACACTGAAAAGTTTTGGCAAGAAAGGATGGTTGATAAAGTGACACAGCAAGACCTCCAGAAAGGCAGGAGGGGAAAACAGTGGAACTAAATCCAAGTTTGAAGTAGAGACATTAGGGGGAATACAAGAGTAAAGCAAGAATGATGCAAACAAACTAATGAGCAGGGCAGTACTGTTGACTGGAGGAGGGGAGGACATAAAGGTGGTGCAACTACAGAGGAGAAGAGATGAAGCCTAAATGGAGAGGATTAAGTGTTAGTGATGGAGGTGGGCGGCTGGGGTCTGGGGGCCTTCCAGAATGGTGAGAAACGAGGTGCTCGTGGAAGTGCCAGCAGCAGGCTTCCTAGAGAGGACAGAATCCCAGCCGGTCCAGAAGTGATGGAAGAGACAGGGAGCAGGACAGTTGGAGCCCAGATGATGGTAGAAAGAAGATAATATCATTGAGCCAAGCCCAGGAGAAGCCCAGAGAAGGGACAAGGACACATGGATGGACCACAGACACAGAGGAAAAAAGAAAAGGCTGGGTAGGGGAGCAACTAGGGCAGTGAGACTTCTGGGAGCCCCAGTGAAGCCTTTTAGAACCAACTGGAGACTGTGGTCTGATACCCACATGCCCAGTCCTGTTTCCAGGCACAAAATGGAGTTTACTGTCAGATATAGGGGAGGGTGGGACGCCCCAGTGTGGTCAGCACTCTGAATCTAGGTAACACTGGACTCCAAGCGTCCAGGAGGACTCAAAGCTGGAGGACTCCTTCTCTGACAGGCTACCCAGCCCCCTTACCCCACCACAGCTCCTGTCTCAAGTGGAAGTGGGGTGCAGCCTCAGGGAAGAGATGACCCCCAGCTCAGCCACTGCCTTTGCATAACAAGCAGCAGGCAGTTACGGGCTCCGAGCATCAATCAAACCTGTCAGCTGGCTGAGCTGGGATAGAGCTCAGTTACAGGGACCAAGAGTCTGTGCTGCCTTGGCAAATCATGCTCACACCATTCTGATAGATTCCAAGTGGAGGGGACTACAGGAAATAATTGTTCAGTCTTCTAAACTGTTAAAGCAGTAGTCAGGTCCTTGACAATCAACCATCTCGCTTCTCATTCTTTTCAATTATTTCAACTCTTGCTCATTGCAGCATAAAGAAAATAAATAAATAAATAAATAAATAAATAAATAAATAAATAAATAGTAAAAACCCCACTTACAAATAGCAAAAACTTACAACATGCCAGGTACTGTGCTAAATCCATTAAATGAACTATAGCAACAACATTTTCAGGTAGATGTTCACCCCACTGTACAGATGATAAAACCGAGCACACAGAGCTTGACCCACTCAGTTCACACAATCAGTAACCAGGATTCAAGCCCCAGTCTGCCAGACTCCAGCAAGACATACACTGCCTTCATTCGCTGCACAAAGCACTGACTGGTTCTTGGAGGCTTCCTTGTGGTGGGTGAGCGTTTCATCAGGGTTGGGGAGCTTTATACTCAGTAAAGGTGCTGTGCCTTTTGGAGGGCATGCTCTCAAAGTCCTCTCTGGAAACCTCGAGCCCGGAATCATAATAGGTTTCTGGCTCAGGCCTGCTGCAAGGCTGAGTGGAACAGGCAGCCTTACAAAGCAAGAAGCCTGGAGGATGGGGCTTCCCAGTTTGACTGATTTAGCAGCTCAATGATATTGTCAAGACCTAGGTTCATTTTAACATTGCACTCTTGCAATTCTCCTCATAGAAATGTTTGCCCCGTGCCATGCATACTCATAGTCAAAAGATAGCTGCAGTGGCTCCAAGCATCTCATCCTTACCCAACCACCCCAACAACCATGAAGGAGGAAGAAGAAACATTCCTTCCTAAAAGTGAGGAACATGTTTTGAACCCTCCTACCCTCATCCCTGTGCTCTGTTTCGTGGGCCAATCCTGCCCAATCCTGAATCAAGCACTAGCAAGGGGGACTTGAAATACCGTGATTATTCTAGACCAAGAATCCCCAAATCTCACTGCACATTTTAATCACCTAGGAGCTTTTACTACCCACTCCAGACCAGTTAAACCAGAATTTCTGGGAGTGGGGCCCATGTATCAGCATTTTTTAAAGTACACCCCAGGTGCTTTTAACATACAGCCAAGGTGGAAAACTACAGTTTGGACCACTCAACTTTCACCACCTTGTGCTGGGCCAGATGCCTGTGAAAACTTCAGGTTCTGCTGGCCAGAAAGAAGGCAGATGGAGTTGGGGCTGGATAGGTCATCAATCGTGGCTGTCACAGCCAGTCCCATCAGGAGGAGTAAAAAAATATGAAACACAAGACAGGAAAATGTTCATGGAAAGGAAAGGAAAACTGAGGCGGGGAGAAACCCATATACTATGACCAGGGAGTATCTACCTGGGAGTGTGTGTGTGTGTGTGTGTGTGTGTGTGTGTGTGTGTGTGTGTGTGTGTAGGGGTGGGGGAGGGGGTCCCTGCATTTATCCTAAACTCTTTCAGGATCTCACACATCACACGACATCCTGTGTATCATCACGCATTCCTCCCAGGCCCATCCTCACCATCGTACAGAGTTTTTTTCTCCTGCATCCATGGTACCCAAACAACATTGTAAAAAAGTCTGATGGGCTATGGGAAAGGGAGGGGAGAGTGAGAGCAACGGAACAGCCCTGGGAAAATACTCCTAGAGAGATGAAAGGACACTGAAAAGAAACACTCTTGGTGTTCAGGTTTTTCTGTGGCCTAACCTTGCTTCTGGCCTCCTAGGAAACTCATCCAACTGTATGTGCTCATAAAGAATTTAAATGCAACAAATGTCTCTGTTGGTTCGTAGGGAGAGTTCTTAAGAAGATTTCGACTTGAATGATGTTTCTCAGTGGGTATCCTTCCACCTCTCTTTTCTGTCTCTCTTATTGACAAATTATCAGTGGTATCAATCTTGGCTGAACACTGGAATCACCCGGGAAGCTTCTAAAAAGTCCTGTTGTCCCGGAGTCAATCCCCACACCATTTAATCAGAATCTCTAGGGGACAGTCATAGGCATCAACGGTTTTGAAAGCTCCCCAGGTGATTCCAATATGTAGCCCAATTTGAGAACCACTACCCTACATTCAAGACCCAAGTAAACCAATGAGTATCTTCATTTTTTTAAATAAAGTTTCATATGAGAATCCTCATCAATGAATCACATTGTTGGAGAGGATAGCCCTGAAGTGTTAGGTCTGTAAGACTGGATGGACAGCGGTGCCACCTGAACGTTTTTTGGACAACACAGGATGCCTTTTATCAAGAGGGTGCTGGTAGCTACCAAAGTGACATAAGCCACAAAGAGGAGATGAGGTGGGGGTGGGCAGTCTATAGCCTCCCTACGGAGGACAGGGCACTAACTCAGGTTTGACATCTATTAATAGGGAAGTATAAAGAGAAAATTATTTTAAACAGGATAAAAAGAAAAGGGAGGGAAATGCCATTAGCAATGACCCAGAAATTCACAATAATTGAGTCCATTAGTTGTATCCGTTTATTATTTGTGATGCTATTCTGCATGTTTCCAGGGAGGGATGGCCACCTGTGGAGGCAACTGGGGTCACTCAGGCAGCTGGGGAACTCAAGGATGCTCAGCTGGTGGCACAGGCAGCTGAGCCCTTGGTGTCAGTGAGTCTAATCTGTAAACTAACTAATGCTGCTCCGTTCCCTCCAGCACGGATAACAGTTTTCCGGGGGGGGGGGGGGGGGGGGGGACTCCCACCTCAGCCACTTCGGGTCAGCCATGAGGATAAATGCATTCCTGACAGGTTGGGTTTCTCATCTTCTCATGACAATGGTTTTTTTTCCCCTCAAGGTAAAATGGGCTCTGTTCAGGCTGTGGGAGGATGAGCTGCAGCCGTGGCTCTGACGCTCTGCTGCCCATTACAATCACCAGTGAGCCTTCACAAACCCTGGTGTGGATGCCAGGCTGCATCCCACCAATTGTTAACAGTGTCTCTGGGGATGCGACACAGGCATCATTGGAGGCTTGTTGAAGCTCCCCAAGTGATTCCAATGTGCAGCCGAATTTGAGAACCAGTAAGCTTGAGGCGTGATCGTTGCCCCCTTTCTTTCCCCCTCCCCAGTCTGCCCATTTGAATCCGGGAGCTTTTCAAACTACCAATGCCAGTTTCACACTGCCAGAGATACTCATTTCATTGTCCTGGTGTAAGAGCTGCACACTGGGATTTCTGAGAGTCCCCCAGGGGGGAGCCTACTATGCAGCCGGGGTTGAGAAGCACGAGCTGGAGGATGGGGGCTGATCGCAGCCAGATGGCGTTCACCTCCCCATAACCTTGGAGGGAACTTGGGAGGAAGGGCCAGGCTCTGTCCTGCCTCGATGAGCCTGAGCCCCTGCCTGCTTGGTGAGTGCTCCAGGTAACTCTCATACCCACCCTCACAAGGTGGGGGAGGCATGGTCCAGCAGGGTCGCTTTTGTGAGTTATGTGCATCTGAGCAGTTGCCCATGCCCTGAACATTTGTAAGTAAGCTGGATGACTTTAAATGTCAAGGAAAGCATCCGTTTGGCAGAGTACTGTGGCAGACAGATCTTTGGTAAAATTAAGAATCATTTGTAAATACAATCATCCCATCTCAACACTGGATCTGTTTTCAAACTCTGTGGTCTGGCCTAGTAACACTTCATTGTGTTTGTGTTTGCATTCCTATAGTCATAACTCTCCTATTTAAAATGAGCTCCATCTTCGCCTCATCTCTAGAATCAGGGTGTTCATTGGCACTTAATGTAGTAAGACCCATTTTACCACAGCGGGGTCAGAGGACAGACCCACCTTCCTTGTGGCAGCAAACACTGCTCTGCCAGGCCTCTGTGGAAGAATGCTGCTGCTTTAAGAGGGGGCATTTTCACCTGTTATGTTCACATTTGTGTAACGATGAGAAATGTCCAAACAGCATACATTTTGGATTTAAGTCTTTTGCCCTAACAACTCAATGGACTTTCAACTCTGTTTTTCTGCTTAGCTGCATGAGCTTGTTTTGAGGTTAGAGATGTGGGAAGAGACGAACGGGTGAATTCATTGTAGATGGACCGAGTGCCTAGTGCATGCTAGGTTTTGGCGCTGTGTTAAGGAAATGGCTCCTGCCATCAGGTGGCTCACTCTGATGATGGAAGACAGAGAAAGGGGCTGCAGAGGAAGAAGCATGAGGTGCTATGAGGTTTAGAGAAGGAGTAGTTATATACCACCTCACTCCGGTCAGAATGACTATCATCAATAAATCAACAAACAAGTGCTGGCGAGGCTGTGGAGAAAGGGAACCCTGGTGCACTGTTGGTGGGACTGCAGATTGGTGCAGCCATTATGGAAATCAGAGAAGGAGTAGTTAACTTAGTCTGAGGGGTCCCACAGGCATTTGTAAGGGATGGCACCTGAATGGGATCTTGAAGCACACAGAGAAGAGTTTGCCAGGCCTCAGGTTGGGACAGGGCTTGCATTCTGGACAGAGACTGAGTCTGTACACTGCAGAGATCCTTGAGAAAACCTGAGGAGGGGGGTCAAAATGGCCTGGGGAAGATGCTTTGGATGGACCCACACATCCACACGAGGTGGAGCTGGAGAATTAGGGAGGGCCAATCATGAAAGGTCTCATATTACACACCAAAATAGTCTTGCATAAGATGCCAAATAAATTTTCCAAAAGGCAATGGAAAAGCATTGAAGGAATTTTGAACAGGGGACCAAACATAATTTACTTTGAGTTTAAAGGACATTTTAGTGGCAGTGTGAAGGATGGATTTGGGGGACAACAGACAAAAGCTGTGGCTCTTGACCTTGGCAGTACGCTGGAATCATCCGAGGCATGGGTCCCATCCTCTGCCCCATCCACTGCTGCCTGAGTTCATGAGATGCCTTCATTTCATTCCCGCATGACTGCCTTTGCCTGCACCTGATGTCTCTGCACATACCTGTGATTTTCTACCCTGGCCGCACACTAGAACTACATGAGAATTTAACAATCCTGACATGTGGGACACACCCAAAATCAATTTCATTAGAATTTCAGGAGGCTTATGAATTTTGTGAGGCTGAAAAAAGCCAAAAAGAACCTGGGAGACAAGATCTGGAGAGCCATGGGAGATGTGGCTTCAACACACCAGCGATCGACACTGTAAAGTGCTACGGGGATCAAATAGGACCAAGACTGAAATTCCTGGGTAGGGCAATTGGAAGGCCACGTTAATTTCAGACAAGTCACGTCAGTGGAGCAGGAAAGCAGAAGTCAAATGGTGGCAGTTTGCAGAAAACAGATGAGAGAAAGTAGAGAAACAGCAAGTATAGACTTGCTCTGAAGAAACCAAGCTGTGAGAGGAGGGTGAAGGGTCAAACAGTAGCTAGAGGGGGAGTCAGGATCAATGCCATTTTCTCAGTGGGGGTGGATGTAAGAAAGGAGAGCCCTGAGCATGTTTATGGTAGAAGAAAGAGAGCTGGGAATGAAGAGGTGGAGAATCCTGAAAGAAGAGAGTGATGGACAAATGAAGGGCCCACAGGAGATCAAAGGGAAGAGAGGATGCCTTTCAAAGCACAGCAGAGAGTCCATTGGGCAGGGAGAAGGGGAGTGAAGGCGACAAGGAACAGCGGGGAAGAGGCAAGTGGGCTCTGGGTGGGGAGAAGGGCATGCCTTAAGAAAATGCCATCCAATAATCTCTCTTTCGTCTATGAATTAGAATGTAAGACTCTTTGCTGAGGCCATGATAGCAGGTATGGGTGGGAGATTTGAGGAAAAGAGTAAAAATGTAATATCACTGCTGTTGAGACTGAAAGAGGGAGTGCCTGCGGGTTGCAGGCAGCACTCGGTGTCCAGCAGGGGCTGGGGGTGGCACGGATGCTAAAACCAGTATAAAGGGGGTGGGGGTGGGGGAGATAGCAGAAATGTACCAAGGGGCAGCAATCAGCCCAAGGGACAGCCTCTTGATCTTGTCGTTCACCCCCTCCCTTCACCCCATTTTTACTCTTTACACTCCATACTCCACCACCTCCCTACACAAAGGGTGGGCTCAAGCCCCAGCCTGAGCATCAGCCAGGAACTTGTTAGAAATGTATTGTATCAGGTCTCACACCAGACCTCTTGTAACAAGATCGCCCAGCAATTGGAATACACATTACCATTTGAAAACCACCGCTTCAGCCTTTTCTAAAACTACAGTTTTTGTTTCCTCCTGAATAAACCATGAAATGTGTGTGCTGTTCACTCTGCTTGGAACACTGGTCTCTCATTCTTTCTCGTCAATTCTACTCCTCCTTTAAGACTCTGTGTCAGTCTTACATTCTTTCTGACTCCTCCCAAGACCCTGCTTGGAAGAACTATTTGCTGCCTGAAATGTGTTTCCGTAGACTTTACCTGGGTGCCGCCATGTAGCTTTCATTTATCCTCAGCACCCAACACTGTGCCTGCTATAAAGCCAGTGTGCCATAAGGTACCCGTGTGTTCACTGAACGAAATAGATCAGGGTCCTAATCCGTGCATTCTCTTCTGCACATGCAAAGTCATGCCTGTTTAAAAAACAAATTGTGCTATATTTAAGCCCCAAACTCCTCACATTGCATTTTTCTGATAGTATCTCAAAATTTAGGAAAACACTGAGTTTGTTGTTGTCTATAAAAATTCAAAGAGCCATATCTCACTCTTTCAAATTACCTTCTATGCCACGTAAAGCTCAGGTCTCAGGCCCCAACCTTGGACAGGCTGTTTTCCCAAATGGCTATAAAGAATACAATGTTTCAAACCATCAAAAGTTCACCCATTGCTTAATTTGCCACGTGTGGAGACTGCCTCCACTTACTTCTGAGTAGGAAACCTGTTTTCTAATATAGCAAGGTAGCTAAATTACAAACACATATGGCCTTTTAATCAACTCTGTAAGTCCCTGGGTGTGAAAATCAGGTCCTTGGCCTTTTTTTCTATCCCTCTGGGGCTTGGCACATAGTTGGTACCTAATAAATGTGTATCTGAGCATTGAAGAGGAACTAGTTCACTACTTTACCTTTCACAGCTAAACTAGACCAAGAAACATTAATTGTGGGGTAACCTGCTGAGGACCTTCCTCCTTCCAGGATCTGAGATTCAGGGCTGATCACTACTGCTCACTACCTGCTATACTATTAAATTAATCTAGGAACGCAGGGGCCTCAGGGAGCAGAGAAAATACAGAAATCCACCCCTCTTTGTTCTCAAACCCATCCCTCATTAATCAGGTTAGGCCCTGAAGAAATCCCTTCTTTTTTCCCTCTAAACATGTCCAGCAATGCGAATTCTCCAGAGGCTCCCGTCCCTCCCACAGCTCATTAGGACCTGCCAGTCACACCGTGTGGGGAAGGACCTCCATCTCTGTGTCACTAACGTTGCCTTAAAATTTAGAAATTCACAGCAAAAATTTTTTAAAAAGCATGTACCATCAAAAAATGAGACTATGTCAAGAGACTCGGCATTGTGGGGCCTTTGGTGCCTGGGGAATAGGTACGTGGATTTCCTTCCAATAAGGAAGCGGGAGGATTAAACATGTCTGCCCCTCACGAGGCTCCATTCTAGCACTTTTCACAGATTATCTCATTTCACCTTCACAAAAGACCAGCAAAACGGTTATTATTGTTCTTGTTTTACAGACCAGGTAACTGAGGCTCAGAGAGACTCAGAAAATTACCCAGAATGTGATAGCTACTATGGCTATTAAAGCTGACACTCCCATACAGGTCATTTTCTGCCTACCTGAACAGCTACACTTTTTTTTCTTTTCTTTTTTTTTAAATTGCACTAAATTGGTATAAGTCCTATTTTTCTAAGAACATGTCCTTTACATAACAAAAAAGAAGCATGATAGGATACCCTCAAAGGACTCCCTACCAAAAACTCCTATTCCACTTCTCTCTCATGGTCATTGAAATTCCCAAATTACTCACTCTTTGGTATTAAGGCAGCAGAAGCTCTCTGCTAGGATGACAATGTTTTCTGTAACGGCGAGAATTCCAAATTAGAACTCATTAAATGTTTATTAAGTGTTGATTTTATCCAAGACCCTGTGATAGATGCTATGGGGAACACACAAAAAACTTGGGCCCTTAAGCTTACAAGTTAAATAGCCGCTGCAAATCTAACAGTCCGGGCTGATAAATAGATGTCACCAACCCCCTACATGGTGAATTGTTGAATGACTTTTCTATACAATTTCTATAGACCCTCAGACATTATACCCTTTATGGGCATCCTGGCAGCTCAAAATATGAATTTCACTGACGTGGCTCCTGTCACCCACCCCGAGGAAATGGGCCTTGGGAGAGGGCAATTTGCAAAGGAAGAGAAGGCTCGGGAGGGCTTTGATGAGGAAGATTCTCTGTGAGGTTGAGCTTGATTAGAAGAGACAGTCTGGAATAGTCATTAGGTTGGCTGTACAAGGTGGAAGTGTTACGTGTCGAGGGGGAGAATTTGGAAAGAAAATTCCCATTCTGCATTTGCCTAATTGTCTGCACAATTATATCCTGTCACTTTAGCTACCTCAAAAAGTCTCACTCTAGGGTAGGCCAGAATCAGGTCTGGTGCTTGACAGCCTTAGTGTGCAGAGGACTGGCTGTCAGAATCACCTGGCCATTCCCTGACCCCACACGAGCCGCAGCGTTCTCAGAACCACACATAACAAGGAAAGAACTGGGCTGTGCTGCAGCTGGCGTGCCAGCTGGGGAGAGTCGGCTAGGAAACACTCGGGAATCTGGCTATCACTGACCAAGATAGGAGCATTGACACTATGGAAATTAGCAAAAATTTCAAATCAGAGCTTTCCCTTTTTTTTTTTTTTTTTTTGGAGAGCCAGTTTGCCAGCACACCACTGCTTAGAGCTGTTCATATACTTCCCTTTCTCTGATTTGTACATTTACATCCATTCTGTAGCATTCAGTTAACCTCAAGTTTCAGATTATATGCTTAAAGACCATGTGATACTCAGCTCTAAGAATCCAAGGATGTATCGGCATTAAAGCAGGTTTTCTTAAAGAGCCACTAGCATCTCTCTATAAATTTAGAGGAGAGGTTCTCAAAGTGCGACCCTGGATGAGGAGTATCACCTGTGAACTGGTTAGAATGCAAATCCTCCCAGCTCACCCCAGATCTACAGAATAGAAAAGTTTAGGGATGAGGCCCAGCAATGTGTTTTAATAAGCTCTACAGGTGATTCTAATGCACACCCAAGTTCGAGACACTGAACTAGACTACCCTCTCACCCCAAAGTAAATAAACTTTTGACTTGTACCTTTAACATTGTATATGTGTTGTACACACTCATACCATGTACTTACTAAGTAGCTTTGTGTGCTACATATAATGTGTGTTATAGTCAGCCTCCAAGATGGCCTCTGGGGTACTTCCTGGTATTCATGCCCTGATTTAGTCTCCTCCCATATTGAAACACCAGTGGTCTGTGTGACCAACAGAGTGCTCAGAAATGCAAATGTATGACTTCTGAAGCTACATCATTAAAGGCATCATATCTTCCACCTTTTTCTTTGGGTCACTTATTCTGGGGCTACCCACCCACTGTGCTATGAGTACAGTCAAGTAGCCCTGTGGAGAAGCCCATGAGAATAGACACAAAAAGACAGCATCAACTCTCTAGTCATGTGAGTGGGTCCTGCAACCCCAGCTGACATAGGACTGCAATCTCACAAAAGGCCCTGGGCCAGAACCAACAAACCAAACCCCTTTTAAATTACTGATTCATAGAAACAGTGAGAGTTAAGGCAGTAAGTTTTGGATAATTTGTTACACAGCAATAGATAACCAAATACACACTGCACTAAAAGTACGTGAAGGCAGCTATGTGTGAGGGGGTTGAATAATACAAAGTTGTATGAAACAGGGTCTTTTCCAAAAAGAAGAAGCTGCTTATGGGAGAGATAAGATACATATTCACTAAAAGAAGTATAACTTATTATTAAGAGCTCATAAGTCTAGTGGGGGGGAAGCTCATGTACATCCTTTGGAAGACGAGTTAGGCTGCAAGTCAAGCTTTCTAGCCCTCTAAGCCCCAGAACAGCATTTCAAACTGTCCTCTTTCTTAATATACTATCTCCTTCCTCAGCTTTTTAAGTTGAATGAAGAGGAAGTGATTGTTGTTGATGAGATAAGGGAGTGGTTATGAAAACCAATTATACAGGGCACGCAAGATGTCACCTTAGCTGTCAGTGTAGACAGCTGGGACTCAGGGCTGCATGTCAGTGACCGCCTTCACCCTACCTAGGGGGCCATCAGACAAGACTAATTTCTGGTTTCAGGAGTCTTCATAAGTCTGCTCATTGATTCCTCACCACAGACTCATGGTTGTCCCATTTTCTAGGTGAGAAAACTGCAGCTTAGAGCAGATAAGTGAGATCACCCAGCTAGTAAGTGGCAGAGCAGTGAACTGTGACTCAGAGTCAAGCCGTGTATAATCTAACATGTGGCCTGCAATGAAGGAACTGTCACTGTCTCCAGAAAAGTCTTTGGTGTCTGCTTGTGTCACATAATATTTTAAGGTAATCCCTGTTCGTTGAACAAAATCCAGAAGGTATAAAAGTCAGGGTGCCCAGCAAGCCACCAGTTTTCTTTCCTGGAGGCTCTCTGCTTCCAGTTTCTCACATATCCACCTAGAGATGTTCTATTCGGCTTGCATTTTGATCATGTGTTTCTCCCAAGGGCTGAGTAAAGGACAGCAGTCTCCTAACCCTGAGCCAGGAAGGAAAGACCATCCTCCAGCAATGTCAATGAGGGTAGCAGGAACTGAAGCAGCTTCATCTCCAGAAGGTCTCTCACCCTCCAGAATATTATGCTCTTTGCTCTGGCAACGAGCGTTTTCTGGGCACCAGCATCCTCTGCGGCCAATGCACTGCCAGCCACAAGGACCCCAGGCTACTAACGTCACCTGCCGGTTATTCTACTCCATGCATTGTATTATTTTCCTCATGTGCTGCAAAGGACTCACCCTCCCTGGGTCAAGAGCCTGCTTGGGGGTTTCTGAGAAGGCTTTGGCCAAGTATCTTCGCATTTTTCTGCCAGGTCTCGTTTACCAGAAAGTGATGCAGGAAGAAAGCCAGGAGGCCTGGATTCAAGTTCAATGTTTGTGAACTTGAGCTAAATAAGTCCAGGTTTCTGGACCTCCTGCTGGGCCACCCTAGACAGATAACTGAGTCAGTGGGGTCAGCTACACCTGCCTCTGCCTCCCTGTTGCCCTGTGCTGTTCAGGGACCCATCACTCAGCACTGTGAGGTCTTTTCACTTGTTCATTTATCTTACCCAGTGATGAAGCATCCCTTAAAGGCAGAGATTGTGTTTCCCCCAGTTTCCTCTCCTCTGCAGAGCACTTGGCATGTAGTAAATGCTCGCTGTGTCTTTCTACATATATTTAAGCACTCTTCCTGAGGCCACAATACCCTGATTTTAAATTGTAACTTACCTTGCTCTATTTGTATAGCACTTACTATCACCTAAGCTATTATAAACTTTACTTATTTATTATGCTTATTGTCTGGTTCCCACTGATGCTTAACTTTATGTGTCAACTTGGATAGGCCAGGTACCCAGATACTTGGTCAAACATCATCCTGCATGTTGCTATGAAGGTATTTTAAAAATGAGATTAACATTTAGACTAGTAGATTTTTAGTAAGGCTGATTCCCCTGCATAATGTGGGGAATTGTGAAAACAGTTGGAAGACTTTAAGAGAAAACAGACTAAGATCCCTCAGTTTGAGACAGAATTCTGTCTCCAAACAGCCTTCAGACTTGAGCTGCAACATCAACTCTAACCTGGGTCTCCAGCCTGTCAGCCCAACATGTGAGCCAATTCCTTAAAATAAATTTCTCTCTCTCTCTCTCTCTGTCTCTCTCTCTCTCTCTCTGTCTCTCTCTCTCTCTCTGTCTCTCTCTCTCTCTCTCTCTCTCTGTCTCTCTCTCTGTCTCTCTCTCTGTCTCTCTCTCTCTCTCTCTCTCTCTCTCTCTCTCTCTATCTCTCTCTCTCTCTCTCTGACCCTCTCTTCCTCTCCCTCTCTCTCTCCCCACTCACACAAACACACACAATTGGTTCTGTTTTTCTAGAGAGCCCTGACTCATATACTCCCCAAGACCTGCACCCCCAAATGTAAATTCTGCAAGGACAGGATTTTTTTCTTCTTTTTCTTTTTTAATTTTATTTTATTGTGGCAAGAATGCTTAACATGAGATTTACACTCTTAACAAATGTTTAAGTAACAATTCATTACTGTAGGTATTGTAGGTACAATGTTGTACTATAGATCTGTAAATCGTATTCATCTTGCTTCACTAAGACTTCATGCCTGTTGGTTAGCACCTCTATATTTCCCTCTCCTCCCAGCCCCTGGCAAAACCATTCCACTCTTTGATTCTATGAATTTGACTATTTTAGATACCTCATAGAAGTGGAATCATTCAGTATTTGTCTTTCTGTGTCTGACTTATTTCCCTCAGTGTAATGTCCTCAAGGTTCATCTATATTGTGTATATTGCAGAATTTCCCTTTTTTCCCCTAAGGCCAAATAGTATTCCATATCTACACAATAAAGACTTTATTTATCCATTCTCCTGTCCATATTTTTTATATTTTTTCACTGATGTATTCCAAATACCTATGAGAAAACCTAGCACATAGTTGTGTTAAAGTAGCAGTGGAATAAGTTCTGAAAATTGTAGTGTCCTGATGGACTTAATAGAATTCTAGGCAAAAGCAACATTAAAAAATTATGTATTTTATATTATAAGATTTAAAGAGCTATCTAGTATTAACTTTTAATAAGCTTCTCATAAAATTTCTCCTTTAACCTAGGTTTAGAAGTTGAACTACAGTGCAGGTAAAAAGTGTTCCAGATATTTATTGTTTTCACATGTTGAACTCTATAAATATCTGGCAATGGAACTAAGAGTATTTGTTATCCTCAGATAAGACTTTGGTACTAAAATAATCTTTCACTAAAGATATAAAACGATCACAGAATCAGGCGCGCGCACACACACACACACACACACACACCCCAAAAACCCTCACTGCCCATCCTTGCTTGAAGCTTATATTCTGAAAGTATTATATACATGTAAGGGACCTTGGCAGTTTTAGGGTCATATTGGATACTCATAGCTATCGCTCTTTCATCTTTATCATTAGAAAACCCTGGTTGTGTGTCCAGCTCCAGGGAATGCACCATGATTAGCCTAAGCCAATTATGGCCATCCTTTCCCCACTTTTCCAATTTCTCTGCATCATGGCTCAATTCTGGCCACTGAAGATCCCAACAGAAGACTTCTTGGGCATTTCTGGGAAAGCGTTTTCTTGGAACTGCAGCAGTCATTTTGTGACCATGAGGGAAATGTCAAGAGAATCAGACATTGGTCCTGCCATTATTGAGCTGTTGAACCAAAGTCAAAGCCTCCTACACACAGACTCCTTGTTATGTCAGAAAAATGAGCCCATGTTCGTGCAAGCAATTGTGGTCAGGTTTTGTTTCTTGCAGCCAAAAGCATTTAGAAATAGCACCAAAGGCAATATATTACAACTACAGTTTATCACAACAACATGCTGTCGGCACTCTTCCGGCACTTAAACCAAAGGAGACTGCTACAGCAGATATTTTAATGACTTAACAAAGCCACCTTTCCAAAATTACCCTTGCTAAAATCTAGGATCAATGTTGGCAAAATTCACTGAAACAAACCAGTTTAATCAGCATTATAAAATGTTCTGGATGGAAATGCAGTTTGGTATAACATAATGGAACAGCCACTGACACATGAATCAGCAACATAAATTCAAGCTCTGACTACTACCACCATTATTTTTGGCAAGTCATTATTCTTCTGTGGGCCTCGTTTCTCATCTATACAATAAAGGAGTTAGACTGGGTAGCCCTGGGGTCCCCTTCAGATTCGACATTCTATGTAAACTGAGAACTGAAATAAATTACCTTAAAAACTCATAAAATTCTTCTGTGGCCTCCTAATTTGCTGGCTGCTTTCCAGCCACTACAGTTGACATTCTAATGCCTTGCTTAAGTTTGAAAGGACAAATCCACCTGTATTTGCTCATAAATATGTCCCATCTTTTCAAAGTGCACTGGAACAAAGGTAAGCGGCCGCTTCATACCATGCAAGCCAAAGATGCAACACAGAGTATAATGCGTTTTCCAGGGGAAGGTCCCATAGTCTAGTGCTGTTGTTCAGTATCCACAGCCTCGGTCAGGCCTGCCATTTTCCAGAACTGCTGAACCACGGACGGACTGATTGAACATTTCCCTATATTCATCCTTTTCGTGTTAGCCAGTTATCTATTTTCTTTTCTTAAAAACAGCACGATCTTTTTGTGCCTTTGTCCTTGATTTTTCACTAAGGAGAGATTATCTATAATAGATGGCTCTCTCAGTACTTTACTTTGTTCGGCTGCTTGCACATTCATTATTGTCCAGGCTACAATGTTTTATTATTCCATGACTTAGCTTGTTTTGTTCTGTGCGGTGAATTCTGAGCTAGACAACTGGGCTGAATAATTTGGCGGGCTTTCGGGAAGGGGCCCTGATATCTTCTCTTTCTCTCCCTTACCAGCTCACACAGACCCACACACACGCGCAGTCTGTCAAAGCCACTGTGCAGAGATGCAGACATTGTGCTCGACATAGTTTGAGTGCCAGGTCATCAGAGGTCAAAGGTAGCTCCTAACCTCAGGAGCCCATGGTCACCTGGAAGACACAGATGAGTGAACATTGTACTACAGGATTATAAGGGCAGCATAGAAGTACAGATGGTCCCCAACTTACAATGGTTCGACGTAATGCTTTTTTGACTTTGTGATGGTAGGAAGGTGATAAGTATTCAGGAGAAACCAGCTAGGTTTAGATATGATGTTCAGTAGGTTAGGTGTGTTAGATGCACTTTCGATGCGTTTCGATATTTTCAACTTATGATGGGTTTATCGAGATGTAACCCCATCATAAGTCAAGGACATCTATATGTATATGGCCCTGTAAGCCCAGAGAAGGGCCACTTAACTGAATGGGGGAGAAGGAGGGAGGGGGGGACGTCAGGGCAGCCTCTCCCCCTACCCCCAATGGAAGACCATTCATTATTTGCAGAGTTTGAATAATGTAAGCTGGCGAATTCTGGCATGCTCACAGATGAATGGCTGTTAATGTTTTAACCCCACTCCCCCTCAACCCTCATTTCCCTCTTTTCTCTGTTCTACTTCCCCACCTGTCCTCACTTCCTCAGTAGTCTCAGCTCATGTGGGTGTTTTGCAGACACTGCCACCTAACCAAGCTGCCCTGCTCTGACCAGGGCATCTGACCCCACACCTGGGACCCACCTTGGTTCTCCTCCCAGGCGTTGCACATCCTCTTTGAAGGGGCCTAGAAGCCATCTGCTCATGGCCAAAAGGGTTTGTGTTTATAAATTTCCTCACTTCCAGTATGTGAGAAAGTATCTGAGTGACGTTTGAACACCAGGGCATGACCATGATAATAGAGTTGAAATCCGCGTGCTTCTGTCAGCACCACTGGGTGACAGGCATGGGCGGGCCTCTGGTGAATGGAGGGACCTCCCCGACTCCACTTGCTGTGGGGCAGCGATTGGCCACTGCTGGCATCTGCAAGCAGCCCTCACAAATGTTGGCAGGGAGGCCCAGTGCAAACCCCATCCGACATCTACATTCACGGGAAAGGGCCAAGGGCCCCTGATACTTGGAGAGTGAACCTGGCATGGCAGCTGCTGTGCTGTGTCTCCTCTGCCTGATTGCTCCTGAACGCTCTCTCTATTTGTCCTTCCAGTGAAACATGATCATCCTCATTTGTTCTTCTGTTCCCCACATAAGCCCACCTGGAGAGAAAATTAACACCACGTTTGCTTACACAATCATCACCGTTTTAGCAGCTGTTTTTGGAGGACTAGAGAGGTAAGTTGCTCCAGCTGCCACTGTGTGGTAATTAGAAATTCCTGCTTATAAATGTAATTCTGACCACATTAGCGCTCTTGAGTTAGAAAGAAAAGAAAAAGCTGGAGAGGGGGAACCTTTCAAGGAAGTAACATAGAGGCAGGGGCCTCTCTGTTCAGATGTTGAAAAGGTAAGAACAAAGGATGGAAAAAGAGACGTGCAAGTCAGAATGGATATTAAAAACACGTCGAGATCTTGTAAAAAATTGCATCCAGGTAAAAGCCCAAAATTCATTGAGGCTTATGAGAAATAAAGAAGCAAAAGAAGGTTCTAATTATATCTGGATCAAAGAGAACAAAAGGACAGGCCCACTGATTGGTAAAAGTATGACAAAATGAGTAGGTAACACAAAGCACTAAAATCCCAACTGGGCTTTTATCTTCCCTAGCAATGAGTCTGCACATTGGACAGTGGAGAGCCAGTTTCCAGAAAGCAGCCAAAGTGTTCATCAAGCCAGGAGATAGCAGGAAACCATCAAGCCTACGGCAACGTGATTAGGGGTCAGATCAGCAAAATTGTATCTGGGGTGTGTGGGGGAATATTCAGGAAAACCGTCAGAGGACCTGTTAGTAACTGCCATGGGCTCCAGGAGCAGACAGGACACAGGAGATGAACAAATGCCCCGGTTCCAGAAAGTAGGAAAGGCTCATTTCAGAATGTGTAAGCAATACATCCTGACCTAAGTCCTTAAAAATGTAAAATGGCCATTAAACACATTGTTTGTGAGCATCGCAAATGGACACACTGATCTCTTGACATCAAGATAAGTTAAGTGAAAAGAGGTCATACTCTAGACCACTTGTTACATGAGATTCTTAGGGTGAGCAACTTAAAAAGTCATTTGGAAGCTTTTAATTAAGGAAATCTTTCAAAGTGAGATGACAAAGTAACCAGGTGGGGATTTGGCCCTGTTGCTTTTCAGTCATGTTAAACAGTAAAATAGATGCTAGAACTCAAGAAAACTTACTTCTACGTATGGAGGGGCAAAGCTAGGTGAACACACAGTCTTAATGAGCAGAGTAAACTCCCCCTGAATACCCACCATATATAGGCTTCAGGTTTAATATGCTGTACGCACCAAAGATAAATGAGACCTTTCCTTGAACCAAAGATTCCAGCCTTTGATAAAACCACAGGTAGACATTGCCACTTGCTGAGTGCCCATTTCTGTGTGTGGCGATTGAGGCTCCACTGAAAGGGAAAAGCCCTGATTCCTGCCTGTGAGAAGTTCCTAGTCTAGCTTGGGATATAAAGGTACATTTGCCAGGACTATTTAGGAGAGAATAGGAGACTTTGGCTGCTCTGAGACCTGAAGAATGGATAGGATGTAAAAGAAAAGAGCACTTGATCTAAGGGTGGTGATATAGAAAAATGGCTGAACATATGCTCATGGGAGAGTGAAGAGCCCAGTGGAGTAGAATGAAGGATTCAAGTTCATTCATTTATCTGTTCATCTATTGATCCAGCCATTATTAATGGCTGGATACTGTTCAAGGCACTGGTACTATAGGGATGACTGAGACAGACTTGGCCTCTGGCCTCATTAAGTTCACATTCTAATTGCGGCTATAGACAGAAAATAATTAATTACCATATCCATGTTTTGGGTTCTTTTCTTATCTTGAAAATATAATATTAATATGTACCCCAAAATTTCATACATGCAACTTATAAGGAATTTACAGAATGCCTGGAAACTCACCACCCAATCCTAGACTTAAGCATCACCAGTGATTTACATCTACTTATGTGTATGATCCACCATTTAATTACAGTTGGGATGAGTGCTTAGAAGGGGACACACACACACACACACACACACACACACACACACACACACACACATACACACCTATCTCAATGACAGTGATTCACAGTGGGGACCTGGCCTTGTTCTGGGGGGCAGAGAAAGCTTCCCTAAGTATTTGTAATGCGTGTTGATAAATGAGACTATATAGGTAGGCAGGGGCTTTGAAAGACAACCAGGCATGGGATGAGACTGCACAATGACAGAAGTAGTATTAACAACAATAGGACTTACTAAATGTTGCTGCTAACCACTGCATACCTCTGTTTGATCCTTACAACAAACCTCTGCAGCAGATCTTGCTTCTTCTATTTTGCAATTGAGGAAACTGAGACTCAGCAAGGTTGAGTAATACATGCAAGGTCACAGGGTTGGTAAATTGGAGAGCTGACATGTGGCCAGATAGTGTAAGAAACAAGAAAAATTACATTTGCTGGCTTAGCTACGTTAAATGCCTTTCACTTGACTGTTTTCTAAATGATGCACTTACAAATACATATTTACTCACTAAGTCTGTCCATTAAACATCTAATACAGGGCACTTCTCTGAGCTCAGAGAAGATGGTCTAACTCCCAAAGCAGATAGACCTTTAGCTAAATTTATAGCCAATTAGTCATGCTTGGAGCCAATAGCATTTCCTCCTATAGAAAGGAGAGTTAGTTTTCCATCAAAATATTATTTAATGGCAAGACCCCAAATGGAATGTTCCAGAAGACCTTTAGCAATTGTGCACTGCATGTTAGTTAAACTAAAAAAAACAATGCTGTGAAAAACTGTACTTCAGCACAAGCTGCGGAGAGCACACCAAGTGGAACTGGCAGGCTAAAAAGAAGACATGATGATTGAAATATTTTCCAGCCTATCACACATCCTTGAAGGGTTAAAACAGTGAGGAGAAAGACAGAGAAAGAGAGGAGGACGAGTTAGGGTGTTTCATTTAAGAACAACAGGACTAAATTAACCTTGGAGAGGTGGGGTAATGGCAGAGGATGGTGTGAGAAATGTTACGCAAGATGAGAGAAGCTTCCCAAAGGAGAAGTGTGCTGGGCTCAGAATTTTCCAGCCCAGCTAGGCAGGCAAAGCCATCTATCATTAAAGTCATTTACAAGCAAACTTGACAAATTGCTGAGAAAATATATTATGGGCCACATTCCTAGTCTTAGGAATGGACAAACTAATGGAACTTTTTTATCCCTAAATTGGGAAAAACTGACTAGTCTTTGAGATTTGTTTTCTTGCATTTTTGTCATCTCATTTCCTCAACTTTAAAATGGATATCAACAAGTAAGTTACCCACTTTGTGTGAGGGTGTCATATCAATTATAACGCTAATAAAATTTCAACCCAGGGAGAGAGATGGATTGCATTATAATTTTTAAATATCAATTAAACGAGCTACCATATTAATAAAGCTGACTTCTTAACCCTAGTTTACTTATAATTTGCAGGCAGACTGTAGAAATTCTAAATTATACAAAGCAGCTAAAGGATTAAAAGAAAATGTCCAGAATTAAAACCCAACAGACCTAAACATTTATTGACTTCTCAGCATACTGAGAAAAATCAAAAGTTTGCTTGTGAGGGAATGGATAGAGGTGGCAGGCCCAGTTTTGCTAGCTCTAGAAATCATCTATAAACCGCCTCAGCCATCCTCACTGCTCTGCTATTTGAGAGACAACGCCAAGCTCCCCATTCACATGACCAGAATTAATGTTTGTGCATTGCTGCCCCCTGCTGGATGTATGAAACCTATTTTTGTCCAGGGCCATTTGCAAATTTCAGTGACTTTTCAATTCCCTGTGCTCCCATCCCCCACCTGAAATAGCACTCTCCCCAAAGGACTCTGTTAGGAGACAATTCCATCCGAGCTAATGGGCAACATCCCTCATAATGCAATTAGTGGCATTCCTCATTCCGCAACCCCAATGACCCTCCATTAGCGTGGCTTGCCAGAGGCAGTGGAAATTATGAAACACATCGTCTTGCTGCTCCATGGACCACTTTATGAAAATATTTCATTGAATTAACATTAATTCAAGCATGAGTGGTTTCTCTTCTCAGAGGATTCAGGGGCAAACAAAATGTCAGCCAGTCCCTCCCTCCCTCCCCTTCACATGATATTTGTATATGATGCCTCTTTCTTGCTGATGAGGCTGCTGTATCCTGCAAATCAACCCATCTCAGAGCCTCTAAAGATACAGGTTCTGCCCGAGCTCCAGAGCCTCCTCCCCTTTTCCCCTTTCCCCTGCAACCCCCCCCCCCCCCACCACGAGCTGTCAATGTGCCAGGTCCACTGAGATGCCAGGGTCCACTGAGGTCTGGTGTGACTGAACCAGGTCTTTGTTTTTACAACCAGGCTCCTGGAAGGTGGCATGCTTTGGAATGAATGGAGAAAAGAAAGAAAAGTAATTTAGGCTGGAATAACCACGTCTCCACTGCATGGATGGTAGGAATACAAGGTGAATACATAGCTCACTGCTCTGAGGCAGCTTCCAACTCAGTGGTCAGTTCTCAGCATCTTGTCCATACCAGCTGTACCAGGCCAAGACTAAAGTCTCAGGCCCAGAATTAACAGAACCCCTTTCAACATATTCTCTGCCTACCCCCTGATATGCCCAGTAATCACCCCCATGACAGTGGGCTTCCCCATTGGCCTGTGTGCCCTGGGGTAGGATGGGGGACTCTTGATATAAATCAGTGGTTCTCAAAATTCACTGGGGACATTTCACAAATGCAAATTCCTGGGTCCCAGTACAGACGCACTGAATCAGAAACTCTAGGATGGGGCCCAGTAATCAGGGTTTTACAAGCCCTCCGGGTGGTTCTGAAGCACACTCAAGTTTGAGAGCTTCCATTTTTCTCCACAGGCCAACTCCCAATCAAAACATGTCTCCTTGGGACTGGCCGAGTGGCGCATTGGTTAAGAGCTGGCTTGGTACACCAGCTCTGAGCAGCAGGGCTCCGGTTTGGATCCCACATGGGGCCAGGGACACTGCCCTTAACAGCTAAGGTGGTGAACAACAGCTTGACCTGGAGCTGGGCTGCCATGAATCACCAGCGACGGCGTAGGCTGCAGCTCCTGCTGCAATGGGTTGCCATAAGCTATAATGTGTGGCTGGCAGACAGCGTGAGCGGCCAGCAGCCGGTGTGAGCTGCCAAGAGCCTCCATGAGCGGCCGTCCAGAGGCTGGCGACCAATCTGCCTCACCCGGGAAAAGCACAATAATAATACCAACATGGGCCAGTGAAGCAATGTCCTCCACAACTAGACTGAAGAACAAAATGACAGCAACTTGTCTGTTCCTCTCCCCCAATTCCCCAATAACATCTTTAAAAAAAAAATGTCTCCTTAACGCTGACAGGGAAAAACAATGTAAGATGTCTGATAAACTATTCCTCACACCTATTGTTGATACTCCCAGGCCTCCATGAATAAGAAACCTCTGGAAACCTTCCCCTATTCTTCCAGCCTCTGGCCAGGTAAACTCAGTCACTCCCTCTCTCTGGTGTGAGCCCTCTGCCCTGGGTGACAACAGTCATCACAGAGTCTCATTGTCCCTTGTTATACAGAATGTGGTCCTGGACCAGTCTTCTCAAAGCTTGTTAGAAATGCAGGACTCCAGGCCCTGCCCCAGACCTGCTGATCTGAATAGTGGGCTCCTTGAGGCTGGAGAATGGTCAGAGTCGGATGCTTTCTGCGTAATCATACATGCACACACACACTCAAGCACACACCTCACATACAGATTGTGAGGTGGTTTTAGGACAGCCTGAATCTTTTTCTTTTTTTTTTTTAATTATTTTTTTATTATGAAATACACATTTTTTAGAATTAGTTTCAGCTGTACAACACTGGAAATGGAACTACCATATGACCCAGCAATTCCACTCTTGGGTATCTATCCAGAGAAGCCCAAGACGCTAATTCGAAAAAATATATGTACCCCTATGTTTATTGTGGCGCTATTCACAATAGCCAAGACTTGGAAACAGCCTGAACCTTTTTCAACTCTGGGTCTCTGGTATCTAGAGCAGGGCCAGATATATTCACTTTCAGCATTGATATGTTTGGTGAGTGAATGATAAGCATGAACGAAGGACTTATTTTTTTAATGAGAGACTTAGGGAGGCTGGAGTGACTCAAGCCAGGAATAAATTCTCCTAGTGTGTTTTCAAGCCCCATTGTGCGCAGTGGAGTCTGAGAGTGTTTATGGCTGGGGACCCTTCAATCACATCACATTCCCAGTTACAAATGACCAGCTGCTCAGAGTTTGTAAAGTGGCTGCCTTGCATGGGCTGCCTGGCTGATTTCTCAACCTCGCTGAAGAAGGGAGTGAAAGGCTGTAAACTGAAAAGTGATTGGTGTGGAATCTAGAGTGACCCAAATTTCGAGTCCGAGAATGTCAGTCCTGGAGGTCAGGCCCTGCCATGTCACAGATGCCATGTGCTTCCCCTTGCAGGTCTGTGATAGGAAGCTCTATTGGATCTTGCATTTTTCATAGAAGGTTTATAACATTTCTAGCAGGAGGGGCTTAGATGCCAGCTACTCCAATCTTGTTTTGCAGAAGGAATAACCAAGGCTCAAGAAGGTTAAAGAATTTGCCAAGGTTACATGGTAAAGACTGGTAGATTTGAGATTAGGGCCCAAGGTAGCCCACATGCATCTAGAATGACAGACTTTCTTGTCTACTATGCTCCTTCTCTGATTCATTTCACTGTGTCTTCATGTATTCCTCTATCAAATAGTAATAGCAGTGACAGTGACCATTTATTATTTCCTTTGTTCCAGGCACTGTTCTTAGTGCTTTGCACACACTGTCTCATTGAATCTACCACATAAGGAAGATATTCCTATTATCTCCATTTTGCTAATGGGGACACCGAAGCCCAGAGTGGTGGAAAAAATTCTTGTCCAACTGCCCTGCCTCCTTCACAAATAGATGATCATGGCACTCAGTGATATGAAAAGTTCAAGCCCTCTGCCCACACCCCAGTCCAAATCACGCTGCCCACCCCTACTTAGTTTCCCTCTGGGGTCACCCACACTCCTGCTCCTTCTCCTGCGCCCTGGGTTGTCAGCTCCCAGAACTGGTCCCCTACCTGCATCATTTTCCTTAGCTTTTCAATAATGTTGAATATTGCCAAGGATGAAGGAGAGAGTCAGTGGATAACAGAAAACCACAGAATAGCCATATGTTTCGTTTGCTCTGGGAATTTGGAATATAATTTTAATTTTCCAGAAAGCCTATCATCCCAACTCAGCCTCAGGCTTGTTATAGAAAAAGCCCATGTCTCCTTAGCTGACTCCAATTCACAGAGTGAAGGGAGTGGGGGCAGGAGAGAGACTGACGGGCAGGGCAACCAGGTCAGGACAGTCACCCCAGAGGTGTCACCAAACTGATACTCTCCATAGGGAGGCCTGAGAATTGGCCACCTGTGTGGGCTCGTCCTCAGTCAGATTGAATCCTTCGGTTTTAAAGGGATTCTTTTCCTTTCAAAGGCAGCTCACCTGGAGGAAAGAATCCAGTCCCAACTCAATTTCGATTTCACACCACACTCAGGAGTGAAAGGATGCGGGAGCCCCAGTCACCGGTCAGCCAGGAAACTGGCAGCTCTCATCTGGCATTTCACAGTGGTGGCAGCAAGATTGCCTTTCATAGCACACTTGCAGTGATGGGCCAAGATAAAATTACAAGCCCACAAGCCCAGGTGTCCAGATGAGTGCTGCTTTAACATGCTGGAATAAAAATGCTCCCTGGTGGGTTCTCCTCCCCCCATCCATCTAGCCAAGTTTCTGGAACAGGATGCTCCAGCATCCAGCTCACAGACATCTGCAGTCCTGGGGTCCATGTGGCAGGAGGTAAGGACAGTGTGACAGGAAGGGGGAAGCTGGGGAGCCAGCAGATGCTAGGCCCAGCAGAGCTCCCTCCGTGCCCCTGGAAGACAGCTGGATCTTCTCCTCCCCTCCCCTCCCCTTCTCCAGGGCCTTGGGACTCATGCTGCCTTCCTGTTCTCACAGTTAACTCTCTGGGAGCCCAGGCAGTCAGCTCTAGCAGGCATTAATACTAAACTTTTTTTTTTTTTTTTTTAAGCTGAGCCATCCTGCTACCTGTTGGCAGCTCAGCGGCTGCTCAGCTCGGGCTGGACTCGAACCGCTGTTGCTCAGAGCTCAAACTCTTGAGTGAGCTCTTAACCAACTGAGCCACTCAGCCGGCCCAATACTAAATTTTAACGTTTATAGTTGCAGTAAAAGGAAAATTTTTCTGCATGTGTTAGAAAAGTTTTCAGGACCCCAAGGATGGGGGTACAAGAAGTGTTGGGGGTGGGGGTGGGCAAATATATGTGAGAGGTACGCACACAGATTTTCTTGGGCCTCCTAACACCAATTTCCTTTTTCTCTGCCTACACATGTTTTGATTTGTTTTTTTTTTAATCTTGTTTTAGCTTCTCTGCAAAGCAAGTTTCTGCCATCACAATTCTTTGGATTGGGATTACATATTCTTCTAGGGGGCCATCTGATCTGCCTGGCAGCCTCCTGTGCTGACTGTACTTTTCAAAAAGTGGTCCGGTATCTCCCATCCCACATACTCCTGTCATGGGATCCTCCTGCACCCCGTCAGAAGGTGGGGTCTATTTTCCTCCGCTCTTGAATTTGGGCAGGCCTAGTGACAACTTTGACCCACAGAATATCACCACCCAGGTAAGTTCACCTAGATCAGAGAAGAACCACCCAGCGAAACAGTCCCCAAATTCCTGAGCAGAATAAAATGGCCACTTTAAGCCCCTACTTGGGTTGGGGGGTAGTTTATTAAGCATCACTAAGGAATCATAACAGCTCCTCAGCCCCAAAATATTTTCCCTAATTGTCTAGCATGTTATTTGAAAACCCTCTATTAGTCAGCCCTCTGGGTTAAAGCAAAAAGTACCCTTGCTAAAGTGTAAACAGCGTCCAGATGTAAAACCCAGAGCCTGTACCTGAGCACCATTAATTTAGGACCTTAGAACCTAGTAGGACCCCAAGAAAATGAGATGTTTTCCCTACACATCATGATATAAGGAGGCGGGAGAGAAGGCCCAGAGTGGGCAGGCGTTAGGTGGGGTGAGCCGCCTGGGGTGTTAACCCGAGGTTGGTACAGCCATCCAATACAGCCCAGAGGATCCTGCCGGCAGCGCTGAGGCCACTTCTCTGTTAGCCTACGCTGTGTTTTTAACACTAAGAAAAATACAGATTTGAATGAGGAAAGGCTCGCTCTGGACTTCGGCTGCAGGTTGAGCTGGACCCTGCATGCATTTCAAAGATACCAGAGCTGACCCACTCCAGGGGGAAAAACGCCATTTGCCAGGGAGCCTAAATGACGGTGGATCTGGAAAGGAAAGGATCCCTCCCTCTTGAGGTCTGTAAGGTGTACAAGCCTTGTATAAAACCCTGGGGGCCAGCCGGATTTGTTTAAGAATTCAAAATTTCCCAGGTTTGGAAAGGTGATATAATGCATCTACTGTATGCTACAAAACATTCCCAGCAGGTTCTGGGAAAGTATCCTGCACACACACACACACACACACACACACACACACTTCTGCAACAAAAGCATGAATTTTCACACTCAGTTTCATAAATGCCATAAATAGCCTTCTATCCGGGTCCAGGTTTTACTGCCAAATAAGTTACGTAAATTTCCAGTTTACAGAACTTTTTCGGTCTGGGATGGTGGACCTGTTTTGCTCATATTTGGACAGTTTTTCTACCAAGGTCATTTGTCAAGATGTTTTCGAAGAGGTTGTTTCCAAACCAGATGCCATGAAATGTTCAATGTCTGCTTTCTTGGAGCATTTATCTCAAAGGCTCCCAGGGAATTCACCCCCTGCCCCTGCAAGCATCATCAGCTTTCCCCATTGGGTGCCCCTAAGACAATGAATGAACAATATGAAGGAAAACGAGTGCTTTGTCACACATATGCCCTGGGCCTCTAACTGGTCTTGGTCTCATGTCTGGAACCCCTTGTGCCTCCACCACCAGCTAGTGCTGTGCCTGGCACAGAGTGAGCACTTGTTACACGTCTGACGGCCACCTCCATCTTGTAATGAGATGGGGCAGAAACAATCTCGATATTTATAACCCCACTCACTCCTCGGTTTTCACTGTGTACAAAGCATAAAGACCTGTGGGACATCAAAGATGGGTCCACTGTAATCATTCTGCCCTCAGGCAGCTCAGATATGTGCAGGCTACACCACAGATGATGACAAAAGCCAGGAAGCATTAAACAAATATAAATGATCCCTTTCCTGTGGTTATACGAAGTTGGACAATTAAATTTGCAAACTTTCCACCGTAGAAGTGCATGGTTTAGTTGTCCCACCTCATATATAAAATCTCTTGCTTTTTAGTCCCATACTGCTGTGACACCCACTTCCTCAACAAGCCTGTCAGGAAGAGAGTATTATCCCCATTTACAGATGAGGACAATTGGCTGCAGAGAAGCAACCATCCCTCAATGGCCAAGCTGAGCTTTAACCCTTATGCTCTGAATTAATTCTGTGCTCTGAACACAGGAATTTAGACGTTATCCTTAGCTGAGGGTGAGAGTAGAGAATGTGAGAGATGAGCGGAGATGAGACCCAAGGATTTTATGGGAGGTGTGGCATTTGCACTGGGACTTGAGGGCAAGGGGGGTTTGTGCAAGCCCAATCGGGCAACTGAATGGAGGGGAGGGCATTGCAGTCAGGGGTCCTAGTCAGGCAAAGGCAGGGAGGCAGGGGAGAACCACTGGCCCTGCTGGCTCAACTGTAGGTTGTGTGAAAGTAACTCACAAATGAAAATGCCCTAAAGGTGGTTTTAAGGAGTGAAGGGAAAGGAGACTTTACCTGTAATGATTTCTTCATGAAAAAGAAAGAGAAAGACTTAAAAATGTGACAGCATATTAACATGCGTCACTTTTGAGTACATGGTATACTAGTCTCTGTGCTTTCTATATATTTAAATTTTGTTTAAAAAGAAATTCAATCAGTGGCTTTTGTGTTCTAGGCTAAAGACAGGGTTTATTCTGTGGGAGCCTTGTGAGGAGACCACTTTGATTGGGAGCATGACCCAGTCAACGCTGTACCTTGGGACAATAATTCTGACAGCATCCCGTAGCACCAGACAAGAGCATAAGAGTACCAGCCAGGGAGACCAGCCACATCACCTACCCTCAAGCTTCATCCAGAGGAGGAAATATGAGACACACTGAGAGAAGCTAGCCAGCAAAAGAGTGCAGGGTGTACCTGTCCCAACTCCTGGCATACAGAAGCCAGAGACAGTCCAGTTGGGGAAGGACTTCCTGCAGAGCCATGCCCCACTGCTGGGCCAGAAGGTGGGCACTGGTGTCCCGAGCTTACCCATGAGACATGTAACAGGGACAGACAGACAGGTGACCCGTGATTAATAGGTCCAGGTAAAGCCTCGTTCCAGGAGGCATGGATGGATGAAGAAAGTGCAGCTTGAGCTAGATAATTACCAGGCAAACCCAAAGCCCTCTGGGTGCCCCTCTCTGGAAGCTCTGTTACAGCCTAACTACCACCACAGCAGCTGTGGCCGTTAAAAAGACAGCAGCGGTCTCTGCAGCAGTGGCTCTCAAACTTGAGCCTGCATCAGGATCTCCTGGAAGAACATTTCAACAACAGATTGCTGGGTTCCACCTGTGTCGCGTCCCGCACGACATGAGCAGTGGGAGAACGAGAGGGGGCAGTGAAGGGTTAAGAAATAAAAGAAACAACTGTGAAGAGTTAAATGAGTGTGGGGCCAAGGGTCTCCAGCCTCGTGGACTAAGAGCCCCAAATCAGGCCGACACACCGCTTTTATTTCTCCACCTACCTGGAAGTAGCATTGTTCTCTCCACAGTCTGTGAGTCTCATTCCTGAGAACTTGCTCAAGTCAAATTACCCGCGCCTGCAAGCTGCTATTACCTAGAGTCTGCCTGCAGTGATAAGACAGATGCTCTCCCTTCACACACCCTATATGCAAACGACCCCAGGAAGATAAGATGATTGTGCTGAAGACAGATACTATCACACCATCAGGTCACTTCCCAAGCAGGTTGAGGGAAGGAATGTAGCCACAGAGGTAGAAAACCTCAAGTCTTTTTGGGGGGCGAGTGAGGGTTCACGCCCACCTCTGTCAGCCCCGAGATTTCTCCTAATGGCCTCCACCCAACCATGCCTGTCTTAGGTTGTTCCTCCCACGAGGAATCTTAACCGTCATTGACTAACTGGCCATCCTTTGGAGCCAAACAGAGAGATGCAAGGTGTATGAACAGTGTCCTCAAAAGGGTCAGTTTATGGTTAAGCGCGGGGGGATAGACAGCTGCACAGCTGCATGGCAACACACCTGCATGGTTGTGATGCAGCAGGTGTGGGGTAGGGCCCAACAATCTGTATTTCTCAAAAGTTCCCAAGTGATGCTGATGTTCCCTGTAGGGGCTCATTCTTTGAGAATCACTGCTCTAAAAACTCCAAGCATGGTCGGATACCCAACCCCAGTAATGGGTACTCAATACATACCTCCTTGAAGCTTCACAAATCCCCTGGAAAGCACCCCCTCCCCCAATTTATAGAGAGGAAATTAAAGATCAGTGGTGTTAAATAAATCGCCTAAGGTCACACAAGTAGTGGTCAGCAGGGCTAGCTAGTATTGGGCGCTTATTTTTGCTACATTACTTGTTCCCAAAAGCTGGTCCTCAGTGATGACTGAGAGAATTTTCACAGATCCAAGCTGAGCTGAACAAAAGCAATGTAAGTTTTTCAATTTGTTCACCATCTGAACTCAATGTAATGGATTTTTCTTTCTTTAAGATAATCCCATTTATATGTGAGGGAGTTAAAATGCTTTTATCAAATGATGGTGGCAAGGGATGGTCTTTTTCTTGTACCTTTTCCCTTTTTTAGTGTTCTGACTTGGCAAAATAAATAAGTGAAGACTTAATTTCAATCCCTTCTCTTTCTTTTTGTTTTTTTTTAAATTCTGCTCTGTGAAATTCCTGGCAATAGCACCCTGCCATGCTACCTCCCAGCACCTAAAGAGCATCTGCATTTTACAGAGTGATGATGGCTCACAGTGACTTGTCACGCGGGTAGGTGGTGGCAGAGCCACACGCCCCCTAGGCCAGTCCTCTCCCCATTGGCCCTATCACGGGTTCTTCAGAGGGCCCTGTACTCTATGGAGGGTAGATCATTCTTTTCCTGGCTGCTAGTACCACAAATACAGGCCTCAGGGAAACGTGATGAGCCTTTTCTCCCCAACATCCTGACCTGGCATCTCCAGGCAGTCCTCAGGGATTTAGGAAAGTCCGTATTAATTCAGCTTCCTGCTATTTGCAGTTATTCTATTCTCAGATGGTTGTTGGAGTCAACAGGGGGTGAGTTAGTATCCCCCATGTGGAGAAGCTCTGTTTCCTGGCCTTAAGCCACATAAATAAGTGGTGGCTTCCACTCACGCCAGAAAGCAGTGTAATGCAGAGTATAGGCAGGTGGGCTCTGGGGTCACATGCCTGCGGCCAAATCTTTCTGTGCCCCCATTTGGCCTGGTAACCCTAAGGTTACCTACTCAATGTCTTCTCTGGTTTAGCTCCCTCACCCATTAAATTGGGGTAATAGTACCTGCTTCATGGGGGAGTTGCAAAAATGAAATGTGGTAATATATTTAAAGCAACTGAGAACAGTGCCTGCCATACAGAGTATGTTTGGATGTTGGCTCTGATGATAAATCAGTTCATGATCCTTGACGCCTTCCACCTCTCAGGGAGCTCTAGGGAGACAGGGGTGGATAGGATTAAGTCTCTTCTCTCCGGAACTTTTGTGGGACAAATAAATGAGCAATGTCAGTATCGAGGAAGAACTCTGTGTGCAGAAGCACAGGTTGACATAGGAGCCAGGAGGATGAGTACAAGGAGGGGTTTCCGAGAGCTGGGGACATGTGCTGACCATTTATGTCACTGTACAGGACTGACCGAAAGGCTAAGGACAGCCTCCAGTGGGACAGGGGCTCTAAATCCCCCAGCATGCAGGCTACGGGGAAGACTCTGGAAGTGTCAGAATCCCACTCCTCATTCTGAGCCATTTACATCAGCACAAAGGAGAGAAAAGGCCATGAATATTCTCAGCTCAAATTATAAAATGACAATAGTTTGAGTAGCTGTTCAATATTCATAATTATTTGAGGGTAGGAAGAGCCTTTTGTTCCATTACAGACATACACAGAAAAGGAAATTCCATCCTACAAATGAAGACACAGTACATTAAAAATGTAAATTAATAATTAAAGAGCAAAGCAATGGAATTCTGCCAATTTTTTTTTAAATGCTATGCAAATTGCTAATCAGTATCCAGTGTCATGTTGGTTAATTTGTTCAATAACAGCAACAAAACTTAAAGGTCCCACAGATGGAGATAGGCAACCAGCCTGGTGAAATCAACTATGTGCAAAATGTCAGAAAGACCATGACCCTTTGGGAGATGCTTTCAAATATCCCACTGGGGAATCAAGTTAAGGATATTTATTCGAATCTGGAAGTATGGAGGTAGAAGAGACCAACCTCTATGGTATGGGTCAGAGGCAAAATGGGCAGGAGTGACGAGTCATCTTTCAACACAGAGCATACTGGTGGATGCAGCCAACAAATAAGTAAATAAACTAGCAAGACAATTTCGGAGAGTGTTAAATGCTATGAGGAAGATGAAATGGATCTCAAGGAAGATGTTGGAAAGTCAGGGAGTCAAGGCCAGTTGCCCAATCAGTATCCATTCTTTCCTTCTTTATTAGCAAAACCCTTTTGTTGGGGCAGCATTTCCCAGACTCCTTTACAGCTAGAGATGCCCATGCAAGAGTGCGCATGCCATATGACCCAGACAACGAAGTGCCACCAGAGGTCACTGGGTGGCCATCCAGGAAAGAGACCTGGCAGCTTTTTCCTTTGCCCTTCAAACTTCACCTTCCCTCTTTGTTCCTGCTTGAAAGGTGAAGCCATCCTGTGACCTTGACAATGAAGCCCCTTGTGCTAAGAACAGCAGAGGAGAAGGACAGGTGCTGACAGATAACCCTGTGGTCCTCATGCCGGCCCTGAACGGCCCATCTCCAGGCTTCTTGTTAGATGAGAGAAAAATAACCCCCAATCTTGTTTAAGCCACTGTTCTTTCAATTTTCCTCTACTCATAATGCAGGGCAATTCTTCATGGATACAAGTCCCTTATCTTTGGCCCCACCTCTACACTTCCTCCCCATCGGAGACTGACAGAGACAAACACGTGCAGTGGAGGGCAGGCTCCAAGAGCCTTGGTCCAGTAAACCTGACCCTCTAACTTCCTGCTAAAAATGCTTCCATGGTTCCCGTTGCCATCAAGATGGAGACTAAACTCCTAACCTCTCAGGCGTCATCTCTCTATCCCCCCCTGCTCCTCTCCATTTTCAAACACTACATTCCTGGTGGGGTGCTGAGGCCTCATCACACTTAACCAAAGCAATGCATTTTCATTGCCATGCACTATATGTAGTCAGGCTTCCGTGTAACACAGGCGTTCAGCTGACATCTCAGGCTTGTCTCCAGTCCCCTCTTGAGGGGGAATGGCTAACCTCCCAAACAGCTGACGGAGCCACCAGGCCTCATCTGCCAATAGTGAGGAAAGGCCCAGACACCTCTGTCTCACAGGACTGGCCCAGCCCCTCAGCAGACACCCACTGAGCACCCGCTACACATCAGGCACCGAGCTTGGCCAAAGCGTTCAAAAATGAGGGATGCAAGGTCTTATTCAGATGGCAGACAGTGTACAAACAGGCATTAGGATGGATGCGTGTGCCATTTACTGAGAGTATGACAGCACTGAAGAGCCACAGGCACTTAATCTGCCCGCAGTGGGGGTTTGAGAGTGGCCTGCACATGCATCCTGGGGGAGGGAGAGCCTAAATAGAGTCTTATAAAGGAAATGAGCTAAAATTCTTGGTGAGAACGGTGCCTGAAAAGGAGAATGGGAGAAAGCATTTGGTTAGAAGGACATGGAGCTGCGGAGACACAGGGACATTAATTAAAAGTCAGAGGGAATGAAAGAGAGAGGACGGGAAGTTAGCAGAGACCAGATCATAGGACAGCCAGACCATTTGACTGTCTCTATATGGTCTCTAACCCACGGGCCATGAGGAGCCATTGAAGTATTTTTAGCAGTGAGTGATGGTCTCCCACCTGCCCTGTAGACAGAGCTCTCTGAAGGCTGTGTGGAGGATGAATTTCATGAGGACACAGCTGGAAAAGGCGAGACCAGTCAGGAATTTGGCAGCTACCTATTCACTCTGAGAGGAAAGAGGGTGGAAATAGCAGTTCTGAGACTGCCAGGTGGAAGCCTGTCAGAACGGCATCAGAGGGCCTTCCATGCTGGTGAGCAGCCTAATTCACAGCTATAAACATCCACGGGAGCCGTCATCACGGTGGCTGTTCCCCCTCACATCCCATTTCATTAGAGTGTGAGGGTCCCCACGTGATGAAAATACCAGACTTCCATATCGCACGTCTCCTAGTTTGTGGTAATCAAGTTCAGTGACAAATGGTGTCCTTGCATTATGCCTTGGGATTCCTATTAAACTTTTATAATCTTACCCAATTAAAGGTCTCCTAGATTGAAGTCAGTGCTTTCTTCAGAAACACTGCCAGTGCGATAAAATACTCAGTGGCTCCTTACTCCCCAAACGTAGATTTGACAATATGCTTTATGTTCTGTTTGATATCAAAGCAATAGCGCTAGTCAGGCTTCAAAAAACATGCATTTTTCATGGCAACAAATAATAATATAAGAAAAACCTTCTTCTTTATGAGGCCACAATTGGTGAAGCCACACTCTGATAATGAGGAAACAGGATATTTATGAGGTTCTATTCTGCCTTTATTAGTGTGGAAGGTGGATGGTGACAGGAGCTGTAAACCAATTCACAGAGATTGTAAATTTCCCAATGATTTTTTGCAAGAATAACAGTAAAAATGAAAATGTAGTATCTTCTCCTGCTTGTATGGCTTGTGTGTTCTTCATTGCCACTGAGCACCCAGAGCTCATGCCCACCTAACCCCAACCTGCAAACCCTAAAGAGGGAAGTGAAACCTTGTTACAATTAAAGAAATTCAGCCCAGACCTGTGGTGTCCAATATGGCAGCCACCAGCCCCATGTGGCTATTGCTCACTTGAATGGGGGCTGAACTGAATCAAGGAGTGCTGCAAATGTGAAATACACATCAGATATCGAAGGCGTAGTACAAAAAAAAAGAATGTGAACTAGCTCATTAATATTTTCATATTTTTACACATTAAATTAATATTTTGCATACACTGAGGTAAATAAATATATCAAAATTCATTACACCTGTTTGTTTTTTAACTTTTTAAACGTGGCTACTAGAAAATTTTAAGTTACCCATATGACTCGAATTATATTTATATCAGACAGAATTCACTCAAAAGGCAGCTGTCAAGGATTTGTTGGCAGAGGAAGCTCATCTCTGAGGACCTCTAACAACTCATTAGATGTTGATCCACCAGGGAATGGACCTGTCATAAAGCTCAGATACAACCCCAAGGTCCCTCACCCCCAGACCCCAAGCCAGTATTATCTCCCTGTGCACCGAGGTGCGTCAAGTTGAAGGAAATAAAGTTCAGTAACAATTTTTATAGTGAGCTGATTTGGCTGTTGCTCATTAGTAGCTGTGAGCTAAATTAATTTGGTCTTGATTGTCCCTTAATTGGAGAGGGACATAAATCCAGCTGAATGTGCTATAATGGATGACACCTTGATCCGGAACAATCTCATGCTTCTGCATTCACAATGCTCTACCTACACAGGAGGGGAAGCCAGCTTTCAATAATTACAGTAAAAATGATGATTATTGACCAAGAACATTATAATAGATGGCGATGTGCTAGGTTGTAACATATTTTTTCAGTAAGGACATTGATCAAGTCACCAAGTTAATATGTTAAAGCCTGATTATAATGACTCAGGAAATTACCACTTGTTATTAAAGCTGAGAATATAAGCCACTTAGGCCAATGTATTCACAGAGCAGTGAGAATTTATCATTCCTCCCCAAGCATGGCAAACATTTTTTTTTTAAAAGCTCCTATGGCATATGGTTTCCACATACCTACGTACGTATTTGACTACCTAAAGTTTCACCCATAAAAGATGTTGAACAGATACTTGTTCAAAGAAAGAGACATTGAGGAGAGAAACAGAGAAGGTATTGATACTGAGGCTGGTTTTTGACTTGTCATCATTGCAGAAAGTTAGCGGTGGCCATACCTGAATTTCACCAATTTTTTTGATCGTTAAGATTATTTACTTGTAAACCAAATGTTTTTAAGGTTAAAAACTGCTCACAGCTTTGGAGATCAATAACATAATTCACCCCAACTGAGAAGTAAAAGAACATATCAGTATCCAAGCATCTGCTTCAAACGAAGCCTTCTCTTTCCTCTCTTATAAGTGGAGGGTAACGATTCAGATGAGGTAGATTTGGCTAGAATGAGAAGGACCAGATTCTATTATAAAATCAATTTTGTCACGATCAAGGGAGCGCTCCAGTCCCATGCTACACTGGGCACTAGATAAAGGAAATTCAACCAGAATGCTCCCCTGACTTGGGGAACTTAAAGACATTTTTTGAAATAGAAATACATTTTCCAGGTGCAAAAATTATACATGGCATAAAATATGTATATATGTATATATAATATAGTACATATACTATATATAATATAATGTATTATATATAATATGTATATGTGTGGTATATACACATATGTGTCATATATGCCATGTAATAAAAAGTTTCCTTTACTGTCTCCTTTTTTCCCCACACCCCAAAAAGGTAGCTAGTTTTTACCAGTCTTAGGTATTCTTTCAGTTTCTTTTGCTTGTATGACACCATCCCCTGGTGGACCAACATCTAATGAGTTGTTAGAAGTCCACAGGGATGGGCTTCCTTTGCCAACTCATCCTGGCAGCTGCCTTTTGAGTGAATTCTGTCTGATATAAATATAATTTGAGCCACCTCTGTAACTTAAAAGGTAAATATATAGTCTTATTTTGTCCTCCCTTTTTGTTTTCACCAAAGTAGTCTAGTATACACACCAAAGTGACTTTGCTTTTTACATTTAGTGTCCTGTAAATTTCTTCAAATCAGTACATAGAAAATGTCAGCATTTTTTTTTTCATCTACTGCATTGATATCATTATGCAGTTAATTAACCAGGCCCCTACAGATGGGCATTTGGGTTCTTTTTAATCTTTTGCCGTTATAAAAATTTAGGGACTTCTAAAATAGCACTGACATCATCCATGCAAAATAATTCTCCTTCCTTCCTCCCTCCCTACATCACTACCTTTGCTTTTTTCATTCACCCATTCACTCCACAAACATTCACTGTGTGTCCGCCTGTGCCAGGTGCTGCTCTAAGGTGCCCCAGAGGAGTGTAAAGGTTACATGACTTTGGCTTAACACAGGTCAATGGAAGAAGGAGGGGGGAGTTACATGTGGAGACAGAGAGCAAATCACCCTGTTTTTTGTTTTTGTTTTTTTTCTAGCACGTAATTGTAGGTACTAATGGGAGAACACCCAAGTCTCGAGGTTATCAGAGTGTGACCAGCTAAACAATTTGGAGAATTTTCTACCTGTCTACCCTTGGATGAGCTTCCAGCACTGACATTACATTCTATGCTCGTGATGGGGAAATATTCAGACTAGGAAAATGGCAATCATCTGTACCCTCTATTCCCCAAAACATCCTCTATCACTTTTAGATAGTTTCCTGCCCCGAATTTGATACTCAGGGCCTCCTCCTGCGGCTCACCAGCAGCCTGACTAGTAGTCCATATTCTGGACCATTCCAGGAATCCCCCTGTGACCAAAATCTTCACAGAGTCCACTCCTCATTCCCCAGAGATGGGTCGTCTGCTGAAAGTTCTAAGGTAGCCAGAAAATATGCCACCCTCCTCGGAGGGACCACCTCAACCCTGGCAAGGCGCATATCTTGCTAAGGAGGCCTGTAAAGAGAAGCCAATGAAAGGGCGCTGAGAATTTCACTCCCTCTAAATGCCTGGTGAGCAAGAAATGTGCACAAGAAACAGATGCATGGGAAGGACCAGAGGGAGGGAGTCAACAGTCACTCAGTATTCAACAGATATTTATTGAGTGTACCCTATATGCCAGGCACTGTTTTAGCTGCTGGGGGGACAGTTCTAGCTCTTGGGTGGTTACATTTTAGTTAGAGAGATTGTCAGTCAATAAATAAATAAAAGAAGTGCTCTGCTAAGTGGCAGCTGGTCAGCAGCTCCCATGTGCTCACCCACTGCCCATAGGCAGCCACTGTGGCCAGGTGACAGTCATAGAACGAGGAACAACAGGCTGGAAAGGGCCTGGGGGACATATGTGGTATATCTCAGCAAAACACCACCTCTCACTGGTGGCTTGCCAAAGTTACATGGCAGGTTAATATCAGAGAAACCAGAGCTGCTCCTGCCACCAAGAAGTGAATGAATGACATTGATGGAGGATAATGACCACCACGATTGTAGCTATTATTTATTGAGTATATTTTGGGGGCACTGGACTTTTCATTTTGCATTTCCTTGAAAAAATGTTCAAGCAGTCAGAGATAGCTATTCTGCCTTGTAGGACTGCAGGTGCAAGGGGCCATGGGTGATAGAGCTAGAATATTAAAATTATTGTAGCAAGAACTCGAAGAGAAAGGAAGACTTGTTCAGCTTTTTTGTCACCAAAATAGGATTTTTGGTTTTTTTAGTTGAGTCATTAATCTTGACTGCCAGACACTGTCAAGAAACAAAGACTTTTCTAAATTTCTCTGGCATTTATTTAATATATCTAGGGCCCAGCCCAGAGAACAAAATCATAGGCTCTTCACAGTGTAGAGAGGATTCTCCTTCCTCCCCTGCCTGCCAGGCTGAGCAGAGATGCCATGGGACAGAGAGGAATGCTCTAGGGAGCCTGCAAAGCCTGAGGCCTGGGCTAGGGGACTGTAAGAGACAGAGCAGGACAGAGCTGGAGGGAAGAAATCAGGTGAATACCCAAGACCTGGAGTCACACTTCAAGGAGGGGTCGGGTAGATAGAATGTAGACAAATTAAGCGATGTGGGGAGCCTACACCCATCCAAGCTGTCCTTTTCTCCAGACATGCAATGAGAGAATCTCAACCAAAGAAAGATGAAATGCATGTCTCCTTGCTCCTAGGGTCTTGAATGACTTGCTTGACCCATGCAGTCAGAACTACCTGACTTCCCAGACTGGTCACAGGAAGTCTTGCAGCTTCCACCTAGGAATTTTGGAATGATAACTCCTGAAATACTTCTTGGAACCCAGCAACAGGTCACATAGAGGACACACACAACTGCAGCTGTGTGACTGCACCATCTCAGACATAATAAGCCCCACCGGGTGCCCGGGTGAGTGCAGCCCAAGCAGAATTCATGTGGAGCAGAAGAACTGCCCAGCTGAGTCCAGTCAACCCATAGCATCAGGAGAGATAACAAAACGGTGGTTGTTTTTAGCCATTATGATTGGAGGTGGTTTGTTACATAGCAGTAAATAATGAAAATATTAATTGGCACATCAAAATTTCCTAAGCACTCAACGGGATAAACAAAAAAGACATACATGCATGCATGATCTGGATATATGTGTGCATGTATGCATGTGTATGTTGCAATGTACATATATATTAGACAGCAAGGAACTAAGTGGATATACATAAGTGTATGATGGTGCCCTTTGTAATTATTCTGTGCCGAGCACTAGTAGGTATTTATAATCATAACTTTATTCAATCTTTACGACACTCTTAGGTGAAAACTATTGTTAATCCCAGAGTTCAAATGAGATCACAAAGGCTCAGAGAGGTCAGATTACTTGACTAAGGTCATACATCTGATAAAGAGGAGAGTAGACATTCCAACCTGATTCCTAAGCTGGAGCCTCCTACCTCTGCTCTGCCTGAGGTATGTCCAAAATGACAAATGATAAGCACCAAGGAGAGCCAGAACACAGCCATACGGAGAGGGCTAGGGCTATTAAGAGGCCATTATAGAACGCCAGGAAGGAGGGGGCCATGCCCCACCCTCATCCTTTTGGATGTCTCTGCATGAATATCTCTTCCAGGATCCCTTCCATCTTCCCCACTGTTGGGCATGGGTAGTGTGCTGAGCCAGCCCCTGTAACCCTAGGCCTGTTCTTCCAGCAAATGGTTCAGAACTTATCCTAATATCTGTATACTTTAGATTTACTTACAGCTCAGCTGCTCCTGCAAAGTTTACATGTGTAGAACCATAGAGGCAAGAATGAAGAAACAGGACAAGCCACACACGATGAGATGTCAACCACAAATCCGTGTGCTTTGTGATAAACACAAGGCACAATGGCTCGATGCACGGAGCCTGGCGCCAGACAGCCGGGGTTTGAGTCATGACTTTGGTGGCTCTGTATCAGTTTCCTCACTGTAAAATGGGGCTGACATTAGTACTGGCCCCTGCCTCACAGAGTGATTGGGAGGGTTAAACAGCTAATATGAAGACATGCTTGATTAATGATGCCTGGCACATAGTAATCATTTTGCTTTGTGCTTGCTGTTAATAGCCAAGACAGCAACTGGCCCCCACCCCAAAATGTATACTTTAGGAAAAATTAATCGCCCCCCACACACACACACACACATATGACACTGCTCTGGCTGGCCAACCCACAGCTTGCCAGAAGAGTTCCAGAGTCCTCCTTCAGCACTTCATGTTCTGACTCCTGAACCTGCATATATATATATATAGATAGATGATAGATAGATAGATAGATAGATAGATAATCTTACCAACTGCCTCCAGAATTTTAAAAACTTTTTTGTCGTATTTGTTTAGAATGTCATACAGAACTGATTTTAAGTTTAAAATATTTCATTCAGGTCAGTATAGAATTAAAGAATGCATTATAAATTTTATTCTCAATTATATTTAATAATATTCATAAAAGTTAAATTTGCACTTATTTCCATTTACCAAGTGGTGCACATGGTTTAACTTACTCTAGATTAATTATGTAAGAAAAATTTGATTTGTTGACAATAAATTCTAAAATGTTGTAATATATCAGGTTTGGTTTGGGATCTGAATATACCAGGGGTGCCAAAAAATGTATACAATAACTCGTATTCATCTTTTGTTATTAGTATATATTGAGTATTACAATTTTAATACTGTTTTGTCCTTTCTTAAAATGTGTATGCTGGGCCGGCCGAGTGGCGCGATGGTTAAGAACTGGCTTGGGACGCCAGAGGGCCCCAGTTCGGATCCCACATATGAGGGCCAGTGACACTGCCCTCCACAGCTAAGATGCTGAACAACAGCTCAACCTGGAGCTGGGCTGCCGTGAGTCACCGGCAACGGCGTAGGCTGCAGCCCCTGTGGCAGTGGGTTGCCATGGGCTATCGTGTGTAGCCAGCAACCAGTGTGAGCGGTCAGCAGCCGCAGTGAGCAGCCATCCAGAAGCCAGTGACTGATCTGCCTCACTTGGGAAGAGCGCAATGATGGTGCCAACTTGGGCCAGTGAAGCAACATCCTCCACAACTAGATTGAAGAACAAAATGACAGCAACTTGTCTGTTCCCATCCCCCCAATCTCCCAATAAAAATCTTTAAAAAAAAAGTGTGTATGCTGCATTTTTTTGCCCTCTGTATATTAAAATGCATTGTCACATCTGAAACTGACAAACCCTGTTTTCTCGATGGGACGTGGGGATTTCTTACAACGTGCACTGTAGAAGTGAACTCATTGCTTTTTATAATTTTTCTGTTTTCCTTTTAGATGATGAGATGAAGGTGGCTTATTTTTTAGTTTCTTTTTAAAAGCATATCTATAGATAACACTTTTGGGGTAAAGAAATTCTTTACTCTGAATAAATGAAAAGCCAAATTGGACATAATCATCACTCTATTTTTTCTTCACAATGCCTTTGGAGTTGGGGAGTCACCTGATGCATTACACATGGTCATCAAACAAACGCAATGTACAATCAGATAAACATCATCTTGAGGCACATTTGAAGAATTATCATCATATTTGTGCTCCTCATTCATTTCATACATTTCAACATCAATATTCCTTACCCATTTTAGCACATCTATTGTGGTAGTATAGTAAACACAATAAAACCAAGAACAAAAAGAATTTAATACTGGAGAGCAGCCTGTGCCACAATGGTGAGTGACTAACTTGCAAGAAGCCAAAATTCAAGTGACCTGTCAGGACAATGTATATAAACATCATGACCAACTGATTTGACCATGAGCCCATTCATTTGATCCACAGCAATGACGCCACAGGACTTCTCAGTCATACATAGGGGACATATGGATCTTTAAAAATTAGTGTTACTTGTTGGGAAACGCCTATACTCTACCCATCCTGGGTGCCCCTCCTTATACCCATGGCAAACCGCCTCCTTAGTGCCTTTCCCTCCAGCCACACACAGGCCTCTCTCCTCTGGGCTTTGGCCAGCATTTTCTATCCAGATGCTTCAGTATCTTGGCAGGAGTCTGTAGTCAGGGAAGCCAAGGTAGGGCTGAGCTAAACTCTTGGAGCCAATGGGGACAGAGTAAGAGAGAGAGAACTAATGGCAACAGGGCACCTGCCAGCACCGCCTCAACTTTCATCCTGTTAAGACCTTCCATCAGCCAGTTCTGTGAGGGAGCGATCATTTTGCCTATGTACAGAGGAAAAACCTAAGAATCAGAGCAGTGAAGAGGTTGCTCAAGGTGATGACTATTCAAAACTTTGTTTTCAAAGAATGGTAAGGAATGAAAACATAGTTACAATGTAATGTAAATAAAATTCTTCAAATACTACTTACAAGCATGTCTCCCTGTCTGAACCTATTTGGTTACCAAGTTCAGACAATAAGCAATCAGATAAGAAGGAACATGTATGAATGTGTGAGTGTATGTGTTCACATGAGTGTGAACATACATGGAGGTGTGACTATGTGTGTGTGGATAAGCGTGTGTGCATGCATAAGTATGTGTGAGCATGCATGAGTATTGTGTGCTCACATATGTATGTGTAAGCATGTGTGTGTGTGTGTGTGTGAGTGTGTGCACATGCATGTACTGGGGCAAAGGTTGACTTCAGTCACATGGCCAGTGATTCATCCAATCACATCTGTATAATGAAAACCTAATAAAAACTCAGGACCCAAAGTTCAGTGGAGAGTCCCAGTTAACTGTACCAGGAGGATGGCACATTCTGAGGATATGGAAGTGCCGTGTTGGAGATCCTCCCAGACAAGCCCTATGCCTCTCTTCTTTTGTCTGGTCCTGATTTGTATACTTTAAAATAAAACTGTAATCATAGTATAGAGCTTTTCTGAGTTCTATGAGTTATTCTAGCAAATTATTAAACCTGAGGGGGTCACAGGAATGCCAGAATTGGTAGCCGATTGGTCAGAGATATGGGTGCCCTGAGACCTTCCAAGTGTATGGCTGGTGTCTGAAGTGAGAGCAGGCTTGGCAGGATTGTGCCTTTAACCTGTGAAATTTGACTTCATTCCAAATAGTGTCAGAATTGCACTGCAAACTGCTGGGGTTCAAACCCTGACTCTGGGACTTTCTGTCTGTGCCATCTATTAGGAAAAGTTCTTACCCTTTCTAATCCTCAGGGCCTACATCTAAATCAATTAAGGGAGAAAAGGCATGTGAAATGCTCAGAGCAGTGCTGATATCAGTAAGCACTCATAAATGTGACCTATCACTGTTAAGACCTACCTATGTCCTGCCAGGGGCTTCAGTCCTCACCTGTCCTTATCTTTAGACTCCTAGTCACTCTTCTGTCTCTTTTAAGTACTACCCAATACAGGACACTTTGGTTAGCCCCACGCCTTTTCACATTTTGCTCAGTACTGTGTAATATTATTCCTTAGTTATTCATTAGTATCTCATATCTACATATAAATAAAATTATGTTCTATTTATATACCTATTTATTAGCATATCGCATGAAAAAAGCTGGGCAGTATTTTACCGAATTTTGAGAGGCATATTGTGTACAAATGTAGGCAGGTAGTGTACAAAAACTTGACATTGAGGGGATTCTTGGAGCATTTTGAGTGTTTTCCTTTTATACCAAGAAAACGTTAAACATTTCAGCAAATGAATTCAATAACTACATATATGTATTTTAATTGTGCTAAAATTTTATGGGTGTGACAGGGAGTCACCAAATGTTAAGTCTTTCAAGTCATTGCTTTAATTCTATTTTATGTGGAAACATAAAGAAAATGTGCCACACAAAATAACATTATCAGAGCTAACATTGAGAAGGATGCGAACGTCCTAAAGTCAATATGAGGGGAATCTCTGTGTGGGGGCCAATCCAGAGAGATAGGCTCTTTTTAGGGAGAATAAGGGGCACCTCACAGAAGAGCATTTCAAAGCTAGACACGATAGATGGCCTCTTGAGCGCTTCAAGCCCAAGGAGTATTTGAGAGCCCCCAGAAGACAGGCAGTCACTGCCCAGAGTTTCTAGAACCAGGGCCCAAGTAGGAATCAACTGACACCAGTTGGGAACGGCTTGCTCTTTCTCTCAGAAGTAATAGAAACCAAAGTTCCATTGAGGGACATTTTGTTGCCAATCAAGAGACACACGAAATGCATATTTCGATGTCATGGCAAGAAGAAACGAAAGATGATGTTAAATTCTGAGTAGTTAAAGAATCTTGCATTCATTTAATGTTAAAAATTGGACACAGTTGTCACCTGTAATTGAAGAGCAAGCCTAAGTGATGTTGCTCTAATGATATAGTCAGGCTGGAGCCTCTCTCAGGCACCCAGATTTGGGGCATTTTCTAGGTAAGAGCTATGCATTTCAACAGGGCATAGTTTAGAGGAATCTTCATTACTATATTCCTCCATACTGCTGAGCCCCTCGAAACACCTCCTTTTCTTTCAGACATTTGCGGAGATATGTTTCTCAATAACCATTAGTAAGTCGTTAGAGCAGACACTTCAGATCCTGGGGTTAAGATTTGTCTGCTCTGCTTCTTACCTGGGCAGCTTCAGAGTGAGTGGCAGCAGGAATTTATTCATAGCACTCCAGACTGTAGCAGACTAAGTAGAGTGTTAGAGCTTTGTTCCAAAGTAAAAAGAGTTATAACTCTTAACTAGTTATGACAATTACATTAAAGTCTTAAAGGAGTCCAACATTCATCTTTTTACTGTTTGCATAATGATAGATGTGCAAGAAAGGTTAAGATTGCAGATTCAAGGGAAGCAACCAATCAGTTCTGGTTTAAGAAGGGTTGTGTTTGAAGGTGGCAGTAGTCAATAAGTTCATAAAATCCTCTTCCAGTTGCCCACACCTTTTCATTTTGGTCTCTCCTGCCTAACCAGAACTCACTCTTCCTCTCACATTGAGCCTACAAAGAACAGGCAATAGAGGTGAGTGAAGAGGGGAGAGGAAGACCTCAGAAGAAAGGAGGGGAGAAGGACCCATGGCAACTTAAAGAAAATCAAGAAAAATTTCCAATTGCTAGACGATGTCCATTTTAGGAACCACATATTGGCTGTTTGGAATTCCCATGTAAATGAGATGTTGACCCTGTGATGACATTCTTAACGTGTAAATATACACAGATCTCTCTACATCTACCCACTCATCAGGCAGTACTCCTCTGGTAAATCTCAGCAGTGATCACTGGCTTGTGTGACCAGCTTTGAAAGAGCTGCATGAATGAGGACATCATCAAATAACTGTTCCTATCAGGATAGCAAACTTCCACCATAGCTGCATAAAAATGAAAGAGAAACTCAGAAACCAACCAGATATTTTAAGTCAGTGGAAGTCAGTTCTTTCCCCCCTGACTTTGAATTTACCTTGTGCCACTCAAACTCTAGGAGCCCCAGCCTTACTCTTGGACACCATGGATCCGTCCGAGCTCCCTAATCCAATTCATTAAAGCTGTTAATGGCTCCTGGCACCGGGCACGCAGGCCATATTGCTGCAATGCCAGGAGACCAGCAGCCCAGCACTGCAAAGGCAGCCTGGCCACACCAGGCAAAGTGGAGTTGACAAGAACTCACATGGAATTTGCATATATTTGCACAGCATGTCAGAAATACTTCTAATCTCAAACACACATGGAGCGGGGGACAAGTAGAGAGAAAGCCAAAAGGGTTTGGTAGAGGGGATGACTGAGTTTGGCGAAGGCCTTAAATCTCCTCCCTGGTGACATCTACACTTCTGTTCCATTGTTTTTCTTGTCGGCGATCACTAATAAAACTAGCGCCCAGTTATTTTTCAGGCTGCTGCCTTTACTTTAAGGTAACTGGGTTTTTTTGTTTGTTTTTGTTTTTTGGACTGTGTGCTTCCTGCAACAGCAAAGAGAATTCTGATTAACACATTTTCCTGCTGGAGGCTAACATGTGTCTTCATATGCCTGGATAAATAACAAGTAATTGTGGGTTCTATATAGGAAATTTATAGCACTGTACTCTGATATTGACCTGTCCAGCAGGAGAGACTGAGAAACACACTGAGCCAGGCCTTCCCTTCGTTTTCTGACATGAAGGGGGAGAAACCAAAATGTTTCCATGAGGGGGAGAATGGTGAACAAGGCAGCATCAGGACTGCATACCATCTGCACTTGCATGGAGTACTAATGGGGACTAATTATATTGCTCTTGCAGCCCAATAGCTGTATGTCTCTGAAAGTGAGACTGGTTTCCCAGGCCTTCCCAGCGGCTGTTGTCTGGCAGGGGTAAACATTGGAAGTCAGATGTTGAAATGGCTCATTAAAAGAGCCTTGGAAAAGAGGGTTGCTTTGTTGAATCTTAAAGATAGTAATGAGCAACTCGGCAGGCTGTGCAGAGAAAGCCTTGTCCCTAAATTAATTTTCAATGGCTAGGGACCAAAGAGGAGTCAAGTCTTTAAAGGTAAGACGACAGGCAAGGGGAGAGAAGGGGAGAGGCACAGAGAGGAAAGGGAGATGCTGGGAGGGGAGACAGAGGGAGGGGAGGAGAGAGAGAAAACACATTCTCTAGCCAGATACTGATAACACTTCTCCAAGACTGCTTCTCCAGAGGAACACTCACCAGCTGCTCCCTGGCAGGAAATTTAAAACTGTCAAGAAGTTCCATTTATTGCTGGCTGATAAGTCGGCAAGGAAGGTACGCTGTGTGCGCATTTCAGTAGAATTTCAAAACAGCCTGCCCCTCTACTCACACTGAGGTCAGTGAACAAAGCAGATCAGAATGGGCAGTAATGAACGTGCTTATCCAGAAATCCTGGCCAGGAAAGGCCAGGAAAGGCAGGTCAAGCAGCCGAGTAAGAGAGAGCATGTCCTGTCCTGTTCTGACCTTGGCAAAGACCCCCACCCCGGGGTTTCCACACGGAGGTCCACAAATGGACCTCTCCAGGCCACAGCAGTCCTAATTCCAGCTCATGCCTCCTAGCCAGCGTGGGTTGACCCAGGTATCTGGCCACTTGGATCAGGGGCTACTGCCATTCTCAACTCTTTCTCAACAAATAAGAGGTTTATTTGCATTATTTAAATCCTATTCTTTCTTCACGGCTGAATTTATGCCAAGTCTTCCATGAAGCCTTCTAGAACATGCCAACCACATATGATGCTCTCTCCTTTCTGAGGTATAGCCTCCTCACCTGAAGTACTTATGGTAACATGCCCTTGTGTGGCCTTGTTATATTATTGTTCTTTTCCTAGTGTCTCTGGTTTGTCTCCAACATGGCTGAAATCTCCTGGAAGCCCAACAGAGCTGTGGATCACAGCCTCTCTCATTACCTGTAATCTCAGCGTCTTCTCCATTTTACTTCTCTTAAGTCTCAAAAGCTAATTCCACACAGCTTCTTCTAGTTACCATCTTATCTTTCCCATTATTGACATGTAAACTCAGTTTGTTTCAGCAAGTGAAGAAAATTGGAAGAATGCATTCAGGATAAGAAAAGTAAATAAGAGGAAATGAGGAACTCAGGGAAATGGAAAATAAAGTGAGGAAAAATAAGCAGAAGCTAGGGATGTGTTGAATGAATTCACAAAGGAAGTTGTACCTGAATATTTTATCATCTGCTGAAATAGGATGCAAATTTGACTGTGTTTTTTGGTTACTAAAGAGAGGGGCATAATCATAGGGAAACATGAAATAAGGTATAGCATCTATGTGAGGAAAACAATTATGATGCCCAGGGAAACTCATGTCTGGAATTAAGGCCTGAGGGAAATTTCTCCTCTGGGTCCCCTTATGGGAGCTTTATGTGATAGAGTAACACAGGGAATAACAGGAATTAATACCAACATAATACCAGGCACTGCTTAGGGGAAAAACAGAAGGGGACAGGAAAGATGCTTGCCTTCATGGACCTTGGATTTTACTAGAAATGAAAGCAGCAATAAACATGTTCATGTCATAATGGTTTAATAGAGAGACCGGGAGATGGGCACCTGAGATGTGATGCTCAGGGGAAGGTCTCCCACAGAAGGATGTGGAGACATCAGCCAGGTAAAGACCCTCATACACTGCTGGTGGGAATGTAAATTGGTATAGTCACTTTGGAAAACAGTATGGAGGTTCCTCAACAAACTAAGAATCAATACTTGGCCCAGCAATCCCTCTTCTGGGTATCTACTCCAAAAATTTGGAAACATTTATTTGTAAAGATATATGTACCCCAAGTTCAGTGCAGCATTATTCATGGTGGCCAAGACATGGAAACAACTGGTGCCCTTTGATAGCTGATTGGATAAATAAGATGTGGCATATATACAATGGAATACTACTTGGCCATAAGAAAAGATGAAACACTGCCATTTGCCACAACATAGGTGGATCCTGAGAATATCATGCTAAGTGAAATAAATCAGATGGAAAAAGTCAAGAACCATATGTTTTCACCCATATGTGGGATATAAAACTATAAGTAACAAATGAACAAACAAACAAAAACTCATAGACACAGACAGTATGGTAGTTACCAGAGAGAAAATGGGGTGGGGGAGGTAGAAAAAGGTAAAGGGGGTCAAATACATGGTGACAGAAGGAGATTTCACTTTGGGTGTTGAACACACAATGCAATAGATAGATGATGTATAATAGAATTGTACTCTTGAGACCTATGGTATTTTATTAACCAACGTCATCCCAGTAAATTTAATAAAATTTAAAAAAGAAGAAGAAGAAAAAGTCTTGTACGATTTCAGTATCATCCTCTGGTCTAGCCAGAGAATCCAAAACTTAATTCAGGGAAAGCAGCTCTATGAGGGCCTGTACCTTGACCCACCTCTTCCTGACCGAGATTCTTGAAAGAGTTCCCTATCCATGCTCTTCACCCCCTCACCTCCAGCTGCTCTACAGCCCCCTGTAACCTGCCTTCCCCTGCACCCCTCTCTAGAGAAACCACATTAGCCATGGGGCCAATGAAGCCATATTGCCACTTAGAAACACTTTCAGCTTGTTTTTTTTGTTTGTTTGGTTTGGTTTGTTTGTGTGTTTGTTTGTTTGTTTGTTTGTTTATTGGAAGTGTTGGTGTATTTGCTACTGTTGATCATCCCCTACTTGGAATTCCCTCCTTTGGCTTCTGTGATCTCTGTTTGTCCCTGGTTTTCCTTCTACCTCTTCAGCCACCCTTTCTCCATCAATTCTGTAGCCTCATCTTCTTTAATTTGCTTCTTAAACATTTACCTGCCCTGAATGCTGTCTTCTCACTCTCTATTCTCTCCTTAGTGAATTCAATACACCCATGGTCTCTGCAAATGACTCTCATGTTTTTATCTAATGACACCCTGTGCTGCTCTATTAATACTCAGACCTATGAGGTCAAAGGACCTCCCACTTAACATGTTCAAATTTCACCTTTCCAACCTGGTTTCTCTTCCAAATTCCCTATACTCATGTGGTCTATTTAACTGCCCAGATTAGAACCTGAGTACTTCCCATTGTCAGGCACTGTTCTAAGTGCTCTATACTTTACACATAATGTGTCATGTAAACCCTACAAGCACATGATGGAGCAAGCATTATTAGCCTCCATCCTCCACAGGAGTGAGGCACAGAGAAGTTGTGTGACTTGTCCCAGGTCACATAGCAAGGAAATGTGAAGCCAGGACTTGAATCCAGACAGTTTCTGACTTCAGGGCTCACACAACACCACTGCTTTGTTTGTTTGTTTGTTTGTTTGTTTTTTGTTTTTTTGTTAATCACTTCTCACCCAGATAACTGAAATCATTTCCTAACTAATCTCCCTGCCTCCACCACACCCTCACCCCGCCCCCTTCTCCACACTGCTGCCCTACAATGTGATCTATGGAAAACATGAATCTGAGCTCACCACCCCTAGCTTAAAATCATTCCATGGTCTCCTCTGGCTTTCAAAATAATTTCCAGTTTAGTAGTTTCATGCCATTGGTCCATCCCTCCTCCCGCACCACACACACACACACACACACACACACACACACACACACACGCCTATCAGGTGCCAGGAATTGTGCTAAGACCTCTGGGCAATACAAAATACAGCTCCTAATGTCAAGAAAATTTTGAATAAATAGGCAAACAAAATGTATAAATGAAAAAGTAAAACATAAGTATTAAGCCTAAGATTTCAATTGAAAAAAGAGGTCACAAGGCAGGATAATTTAATGGTGAAAAGGGCAGACTCTCAAGCCAGACATCAAACATAGGCAGAATTGTCTTTCCTAAAAGATTTTTTTCCATCTCAAGCCAGGCACTTGTGAATGATCAGTTCAATTCCGGTTTAGCTTGAAAGATACTTTAATATTCCCATATTGTTCCAGTTCAATACTTTTAGAAAATGAATAGGCTTGGTTCTGGTTCAAACTGGCTACTAGATGTTGCTGTTTTGAAAAATCCTTGGTTCAATGCTCAGCTCAGAGGGGAAAAGAGAGAGAGAGAGAGAGAGAGAGAGAGAGAGAGAGAGAGAGATTAATTTGGGGCTCAGCTTGGTTCAAGGTTTGCAAATTAGAGCAGTTCCTCCCAGTTGTGGTTCACACTTGAGCTGGTGCCCAGTTATGAATTCAGCTCTCAGACCTGGTTGACATGGTTGTGGCCCTCCACAGAGAGCCTACCTAGCCAGCCAGCCCTCACGTTTCTCTCCACTCCCTCCACCTCAGGGTGATGTGCGGGAACTCCCCAGCACAGAAGTACCCGGAGCTTGGGGCCTAGCCCCAGGTCAGCTTCTCCGTAGTTGAGGAGGGGCTGCGCGGGCTTCTCCTGTATGAAGCAAACCCACCTACTACCTTAAGATTGGCACTCCCCTACCTCTTACAGGCCTCTGCTCATGTCACCTTGCCTTTGGAGACTCCCCTGAACATTTTTAAAATAGCCACCCTTCCCTCCTCCTATTCTCCTGTCCCCTATCTTTTTTCTCTGCTCTAGTTTTCTCTGTACCTTTACCAGCAACTGGCCAACTCTATATTCTATTGGCTTTTGGTCTGCTGCCACCACCACCACCACCACCACCACCACTAGACTACTGTCAGCTCTGTAAGGTCAGAATTTTTGTCTATCTTTTTCATTATTATGTCCCTCACTGTCTAGACTAGTGACTGGGATATAATGGAAGTGCATTAAGTATATGTTCAATATTGAATAAACCCCCTCAATCTAAATCCAGAGCTTATGATTAGAGATTTCCAAGGAGAAGCAGGATTTGCCCTGAAAATTGTATTTCTTTACACTATGAAGGATAACTCATTCTTAGTGGGTTTTCCCTTGTAATAACCTCTTCTCCAACTTCCTTTCCATCTCCCGCTGTCTCCAATGCTAGGGTACAGCAAAGAAAAGTATATGTGCATTAAGAGGCTGCCTCCTTCCCCTCCACCATTCCATTTCTCCTCTCTCTCTCTCTCTCCCCTTCCCTCCCCACCTACCCTATGAGTTCCTTTGGCTCCTATCAGCTGAAGGGAAGGCCTTTGTACCCACAGTGAGCTGGGCTTTTGTGGAACAGCATGGCTTGCTGACTGGGTGGGAATGAAAGCAGAAGACTGTAGAGGTAAACAGGCATTTCTAAGCAGGTGCCTAGAGGACAGCCTGCTCAGAAATACAGCTCACCACAGACTCTCGTCAGAGCTAACCCTCTGCCTTCAAGCTCCGGTGCCCAGAAGGAATTTGGGTCTGAGCCTCTTCTACCTTCTGAAGTAGCTTTTCAGCTTCAAGTTACAGGTTAGATTTACATTTGCATTAAAAACTGACAAAATATACAGCACTCCTATCATGGCAAAATGTCTTGCATTGTAGTACACATGTACAAGAAAAGGGTATGAAAAGAATCGCGACAAAGATTTGATCCACCCAGCAACAGTACTCTTATATAATGATTATTGATCAAATAACTGTGGCCCTCCTTCCTGTCCACCCCTCTCGCACACTCACACGGAATTGTTTCCTTCACCTGGTACACACAAGTCAGTGATTAGCCAAAGGGAAGACCACAGCACTCTCTAAAGTGTTCACCAAAAAGTCCTCTGGGAAAATTAAGACTATAACCACACAACCAAGAAAGTCCAGAAGAAGGGAGTAATTTACCAGTTTCCCTGGGGCCAATATGGAAAGCAATTAAGACCTAAACATGGACTGCTTTTTAAAAAGCTATATACCTTATTTTTCTCTAGCAGTTTTAATTATATTTGCCTTTGCTATTACACTTTCACTGGGATGTGTCTAGGTGTTGATTTTTTTAATTCGACCTGCTTGAGATTTAATGGGTTTCCTGAATCTGCTCAATTTCATCAGTTTTGGGAAAGCCTCAGCCATTACCCCTTTCAATATTGCCTCTTGCCTAATATCCTCTTTTCTTCTCCCGAAATTCTCACTCTATCCTCCATGGCTCTTAACTCCTCATTGTTCCATCTCTTTGCTTCTCTGGACTGCATAATGAATAATTTCTTTAAATTTATTCCAGCTCACTAAACTTCTTTTCAGCGATGTCTAATTGGCTGTTAAATGTTAAACATCATAGTTAAATTTTTAGCATGATTATTTTCACCTCAAGAAATTTTATTTGGTTCTTTGTCAAATCTGCCTGATTATTTAGTATCTCATGTTCCTTTCTTATTTTCTGAGTCACTTTACTACTTTAAGCTTATTATTTTATAACTGTATCTTACAATGCCGATATAGGAAATCAATGTAGATATGCTTCAGCTGTCTGTTGTTTTTCAGGCTCTCACTCTTAGTTCTTTGTTTCCCATATTTGGTTTTGTAATTTTTGTTTCAAAGCATAAGCTCTTTTTTTTTTTTTTTTCTTCAGAGAAGATGTGTTTTCTTCCGCTGGGTGCCTGAGGCATGACCAACCTTGACTTCAACTAATAACTCAATTTTCCACCTGAGGTTTTTCAAACCACCCATACCGTGTGAGTTCAGACTACAAACCTATGTGAGGGCATTCAGGTATATGACCTCTTGTGTGAGGATATTTTCCTTCCATTCAGAATCAAGGGTTGAGACAGCCAATGTTCTTTGTCATCTCCTTGGGCTTATTTCTACCCCACCCTCACTCTGAGGGAATAGCTCATTGGGGTCCTAACTTAATGTAGATTGGGATTGTCAGAGTCTCTAATTAGACTTGCAATTTTGGAGAGACCAGCTGGACTTCCCATTCGGGGCTCTTCTGTTTGTCTCCCATGGCTATGAAAACCAATGGTCAAGTTCACCTCATCTGGCAAATGCATGCAGCACCTCTCTAATACCCACTTTCATTTAGTCTGTGGCCTGTAAGAGTCTTATTTTTCCCAGCTCATCAATGTCTTTTGAAATATTTTTAAATGGTTTAGTCAGTATTTTTTTTTTTTTTTTACTTCTTTTAAAGCAGGAAAATTGTCATCAGGGTTTCTAGTCTGCTAAGCAGCTGGATAAGGGAGACAGAATCTCTTTCCTATGTAGCCCCAGAGATATGTTAACATCCTGCAATTGGCCATAGGCATGTTCACGGGAATATTGGCCCCTGGAGCTGGCCACATGCCTGCAGCGAGGACAACACACCAGTGATCATGAGTGAAGGTGAAACTGCACTAAAAAATACACTTAGCTTTAGAAAGTTGCCGAAGGCACTGAAAATGGGTCATTAACCCAGGCGGGATCCAGGGTCTGAATTATGTATTCAGTTCCTTAGGGTTAAGTGTATGGAGCTGAGTGGAGATATTCTTCTCAAGGTCAGGAAAGCTCCTATTCTCTGATCCGCCAGCTAACAAGAGGGCAGCTGATGTGATATTTGGATTCCCAGCACAGCACATTCCTTCCCAACCACCTCTAATCTGAGAATTTTTCAGTAGCCTGTATCTTAAGTAAGCAAGAAGGTTGTCCTGCCTGCTCCAGCAGCAGCCCTCCAGACACCTTGAGGCTTGTACCGTACACTCTGGGAGAGGATGCAGGGCTGGAATTCTCAGTGGTGAATTTGGGTGCAGCTTGGAGCCTCTGGTGCTATCCAGTGAGGAAACGACTGAAGAGCAACTGAGTCCCAGAGTAGAACAATGCGTGCAATGGCTGAGGGTTAGATATCTTTATGAGAGACATGTAGCAGCCTGTTAGTGGGCTCTGGGGTAACACCAGAGGACTGACATTAGCCTTATAATCATGAGACCAGAACTGCCAATTGCAGCCTGAGCAATACAGATAGACTTCTATCACAATATGGAAGAGGCACAGCAGCACTCCACCATTACCAACCAAGAGGGCTGCCCAGACTCCTGACACATGTGTCATGCAGCCACTAGTGAGCAGAATGAGGCAATAGGGATGGGAAACAGGTGTGGGCCAGAACCCACAGGATTCCACTGATAGATGAGAGCTGACCTTGTACCTTGGCTGCTCCGCTGTCCCATACACATCCTGCCCTAAATGTCTAGTGCTGGTCAACCTGTGTTATAACAACAATAGCTATCATATCCTTTATGCTACTTATATGTCTGCTACTGCTGTGACTACACTTAATCTTTATAACAACTCTCTATGGTTGTATTATTTCCTTTATTTTATAGATAAAGAAATGGAGTCACAAAGAGTTTAGGAAACTTGTTCACAGTTATACAGCTCCTATGTGATAGAGTTCATATTCAAGTTTGGACAAGCTAGATCCTTTGCTACACTGCATAGTCGTGCAGTGTATGTTCTTACAGAACTAAATGTCATTGTAAGATAACTCTGTAGGTTACTTTAAGTAGTCACTAAACACTTATACTGTAAGTATTTTTTTTACAGGACATGTGGACAAGGTTCAATTCAGTTAAAGCAAGAGAAGGAAAAATTGGCATTGTTATAAACTATTTAGGAAACTATTACTAATAAGGAATTTAGGGTAATAAAATCAGGAGCTTTGAAAACATTCATTCACTGACAGCCAAAAGGCAATGACAGTTTGGTATCAAAATACTGGTGTTTCCAAAGATTTTGAGCAGGAGTGAAAATCAATACATCGTGTAGTAGTCTACAAAGATGGCCACCATAATTCCTCACCCTCAGGGCCTCTCCCATCCAGACCTAGAGCCTATTCCCCCTCCCTCTGAATCTGGCCTGGCCTTTTACTTACGTTGATCAATATAATGTAGTAGAAGAGATGTGTGCCAATTCCAGGCAGGCATACACCTTAAGAAAGCCTGGCAACTTCTACTTCTGTGCTCTGGAAAGCTGTCCATCCTCAAAGAAACCCAACTATACTGAGATGACCAGGCTGTGAGGAAGGCCAAGCTAGCTGCAGGGAGAAGACATATGGAGGAGCCCTGAGACATCAGGCACGTGAGTGAAACCTTCTTGGGCCTCCAGCCTTGCCCATCTGCTAGCTAACTGCAGCTAAGTGGCACCATGATGGGGCAAAAAAATTGCCAGCCAAGGCTGCCCAAGTTGTAGAATCATGAGAAATAACAAATCATGGATGTTTTAAGGCTGTAAGGTTTCGGGAGGTCTATTACACAGCAGTCAATAAGCAAAATACATAGATTAATATGATAATATATAGTATACTTTGTCAAATCTGCTACAAGGATGTTGTACATGAATAACAGGAGAAAGTAGGTAGCTCAAATAAAGGTAAGGGAATAAAAGTTAAGATGCTCTTGGTTTAGAGCTAGATAAGTAACTTAGTAAAATGATCATTATATCAAAAACGTAGAGATGAATGAATGCCATGCATGACAGATCTTTCTTCATTCTAGAACTAAGCCTTGCTGTCACTGGAGTCACCCACCTGCCCCCAACAGGCACAGTGTACTTACTTGTACAACCTGGTCTGGGCTGCAGTCTCTCTCTCACCCAAGAAAACCCAGTGACTTCTTAAAAAAAAAGGATTGATCTGTGATTCTGGATCTCAGGGAGGGAAAGGCATGCCAGAGACATCTTGTTAATGAGTTTAGAGGCACCAGAGACATGTAGAGTGTAAACACCTGTGAATATTGGGACAAGATAAGTGAATAAAAAAATCTTTGAGTCCATAAAGCTGAGAGGGACACAAGGACATAGGTCAAAAATTAAGGTCTGACCCTAATCAGTTAATTGCCAGGCTGCAAATAGAGGCAGATGGGCAAGAAAAAGGGCTGAGCACCGACCCCTATTTGGGACACTGGTGGAGGTCAATGCAGATCCTCTGTTTAAAGAAAATTAACAACACTGAGGGAAGGATCTAAAAATCATCGTCCAGTCTGGAGAGATGTCCAGCTTCCCTTCACCGTGGCCCTGTCACTCTGTGTCAATATTGTGGGTTGAAATAAGGCAGTCTTCCATGGCCCAGATTCTGTAATTACAGCATTAATCTGCAGGAAAGCACTTCCTGATAAGGTCGTTAGGAAGGCATCGGGAGGGCAAGTTGTGAGTTTTGCTGTGAGCAACATGTTCTTATCCAAGGTTGAGCAGTGGAGTGAAGGCTGCTGGATAGGAAATGCATCCAAAGATAACGTGACTTTCATTTTAGTGTTTCCTTCAACTTTGCTCCACTTCAGAGTCCCATTTCAACCATTCTCTGTACATCATAACCCAGTGGCTCCTTTTTAACACAATATTTAACTTGATAATGACTATAAAGAGAGGATAATTTTCCATGGGAGATAGTCCATCAAAATGCAATGAAATAAGTCAGTGTTATATTACTCTTCGTAGAAATCCATTCTGTTACCTAATTGATGTTCTGCTTCAAAATCTTCAACCTGTTAAGTGTGAGTCTAATAAATGCTTGCTTGTGATTGTCAAAGGTATATCTGAAACCTTTTTTGACAACATCTATTCTGTCTGCTCTACCACTATTTTCTAATATTCTTTTTTTTTTTTTTTAGATTTTATTGGGGAATTGGGGGAGGGGGACAGAAAAGTTGCTGTCCTTTTGTTCTTCAGTCTAGTTGTGGAGCACATCGCTTCACTAGCCCATGTTGGTATTATCATTGTGCTCTTCCCAGGTGAGGCAGTCGTTCACCGGCCATTGGACGGCTGCTCACAGTGGCTCACAAAACCTCACGCCTGCTGCTGGCCAGACCCACTGCAGCCTACACCATCGCCACGACTCACGGCAGCCCAGCTCCAGGTCAAGCTGTTGTTCACCATCTTAGCTGTAGAGGGCGCAGAATCACTGGACCTCATGTGGGATCAGAACCAGGGCCCTGCTGCTCAGAGCTGGCATCCCAAGCCAACTCTTAACCAATGTGCCACTTGGCCGGCCCTATTTTCTAATATTCTGATTAGAAAGCAGAGTCTCAAAGGAGCAGAAAATCTCAATTTGTCCTCTAGCAGGTGAAAAACTGAACTATTCAATGAAGGGAGCCAAACAATGACCTCAGCACTTTCTCTCCTCTTCATCGTGCCTCTTGGTTAGACCATTAAAGAATTAACAGGGCCGGCCAAGTGGCTCAGTTGGTTAAGAGCTCGCTCAAGGGTTTGAGCTCTGAGCAACAGCGGTTCGAGTCCAGCCCGAGCTGAGCTGCCGCTGAGCTGCCAACAGGTGGCAGGATGGCTCAGCTTAAAAAAAAAAAAAAAAGAATTAACAACAACAACAACAAAAGAATTAACAAGAAAGCTGTTATATGCTAGCAATCTATCATATAAGGACATTCAGGGAACCCATAACAGGAAATGGGTTTCCTAGATTGCCTAGAGCGAGCTGTGGACAGCAACTTTCTAGCACAGGCACTTCAGACCCTTTATCAACCCCTCTCCTTCTTCACCTTTAATGTTTGATGTCAAAAAAAAAGGGGGAAATCCAGAGTAAAGGGGAGATTAGAGAACCACAAAAGAAAATATGGCCAAATGGAAGGAAACCGAGTGTTGGAGATGAACACACTGGGGTTCAAATTCCAGTTCTGCAGCTTACTAGCTCTATGTATTTATTCAACATCTCTGAGCCTCAGTTGTCTCCTCAGAAAAATAAGATTGATTTACAGAGTTGCTCTGAGAAGCAAATACTTTATTGAAAGTGTTCAGTTCTCAGTAAATGGAGCTGCCATTATTATGATAATGATGACTGACATCAAGGGTGTGATCCTTTGTTTACCACCAATGATTTGGACATCTCTATTTTCCCTCTACTTCCAATGCTTTCTACACTTTCTCCCTTCCTCCCTCCACTCCTAACACCTCTTACTTTCCACTATCTATGCTTATTTTTCTACTTGCTAAAAAGATCAACATGTCTTTGAAAAAAAGTCAACAGAAAGTACATATTTAGAAACATACATATATATTAGGTGGGCAGATCAGTACTAGCCAAACTTATAGGCACCTTATAACATTTCTGTAGGACAATTTGTTGATATGCATTGAATGCCTTTAAAAGTATATGCCGGTTGACACAGACATTCTATTTTTAAGGGGCTTATGCTAAAGAAATGTTAATGGATATATACAAAAATTAAGTGATAACACTGTTTTCACAGTTTTTCTTGATAATTAGAGTGTCCAAATTCGTTGTTGCCCAAACCAGGACACCTTTGAGATAAAAGGAAATGCTATTAATCATTAAGCCAAGAGATAACAAGTATAAATCAATAGCACAAAAAGGAAGCAATCTGAAAGTCCAGCATACTGGGAGGATTGTAAAGTAAAAACTATGCAACCTTTAAAAAAAGATATACAAGGGAAAATTCAGTCATATGGAAAGACATACATAATATATTAATACAATAATCAGATTACAAACTAAAATGCACAGCATGGTCACACTAAAAATGCACGTATACTCAAATGAACACACAGACACAACCTCTGTTGTTCTAGGACAGATGACACAATGGTAACAGTGGTTATTGCTCGGTGGTAGGAATTTGGGCCATTTTTATTCATCTGTATTTTCTAAAATTTCTATAATGAACATGTATTCTATTTGCTATTTCAAAAAAGTGTTATTTACAATTTCATACAGTCAAATATTGTTTTAAAAACTCTTGTCTCAGAATGTAACTGGTTCTCCAAACCCTGAGGTGAATTTTGTAAGAATCTGAGCCTTTCAGAGTTGAAATATTTATATAACATGTTAAACAAAGCTCAGCTTCACTTCAGCAATCGAATCCACTTGCCCATAATATATCAGTAATAAAACTCTTTCAGATTCTGGCCTTCGAAAATATCCCCAAGTGTTTCTTTTCCTTCCTGGTTAGGGCAAGCATTTAAAAGACATTTTATAGTCTCTAATACGTGATTATCTTTGTAGACCAATCCATGCGGGGGTGAGATCAGGCTATTTCAAGGCTCTCCTTTTCCATTCTCAACAGAATTCTTCTGACTGTGAAAAGACAGATCTGGAATTTCAAATCTGCTACTGCCACCACTCCAGGAATCTGGAGGTGGTGACCTTATAAAGCACTGACACGAATACATTTGTAAACCTCTGGTCCCTGTGAAACGACTAAAGTAAAAAAATAAGCTCACACCTCTGAGGCTGTTTCCAGCTTAGATGAATGAGATGCCGTAGAAGAAATGAAGGACATTCTCAATGTCATTTTATTAATTTGCATTTTTCTGATGATTAGTGACATTGAGCATCTTTTCATATGTCTATTGGCCATCAGTATGTCCTCTTTGGAGAAGTGTCTATTCAGGCCCTCTACCCATTTTTTAATTGGATTGTTTGGGGGTTTTTTGTGTGTTGAGTTGTATGAGTTCTCTATAAATTTTGGATATAAACCCCTTATCAGGTGTATCATTGACAAATATCTTCTCCCATTTAGTAGGATGTCTTTTTGTTTTGTTGATGGTTTCCTTTCTATGCAAAAACTTTTTAGTTTGATGTAGTCCCATTTGTTTATTTTTTTTTCTTTTGTTTCCCTTGCCTGAGGAGATGTATCAGAAGAAATATTACTAAGAGCAATGTCAGAGAGTTTACTGCCTATGATTTTTTCTAGGAGATGTATGGTTTTGGGTCTTACATTAAGTCTTTAACCCATTTTGAGTCTATTCTTGTATATGGTGTTAAGAAGCTAGTGCAGTTTCTTTTCTTTGCGCTTGCACGTTCTCTCTCTCTCTCTCTCTCTCTCTCTCTCTCTCTCTCTCTCTCTCTCACATGTATCTGTCCAGTTTCCCAGCACTCTTTATTGAATAGCCTGTCTTTACTTCATTGTATAGCCTTGCCTCCTTTGTCACAGATTAAGTAGTGATCATATAGGTGTGAGTTATATCTGGGCTCTCTACTCTGTTCCATTGATTTGTGTCTGCTTTAAATGCAAGGGCCAAGCCATTTTGCTTACTATAGCCTTGTAGTATAACTTTGATATCAGGTAGCATGATACCTCCAACTTTGTTCTTTCTCAAGATTGCTGTGGCTATTGGGGGTATTTTGTGGTTCCACATAAATTTTAAGATTATTTGTTCTAGTTAGTTCTGTGAAAAATGCCATTGGTATTTTGATAGGGATTGCATTGAAGATATCATCTCACACCTGTCAGAATAGCTATCATCAATAAATCAACAAACAAGTGTTGTCAAGTGTGTAGAAAAAAGGGAACCCTCATCCACTGTTGGTGGGATTGCAAAGTGGTACAGGCACTATGGGAAATAGTCTGGAGGTTCCTCAAAAAATTAAAGCTAGAACTACCTTATGACCCAGTGATTCCACTTCTGGGTATTTATCCGAAGACATCCAAAACACTAACTTGAAAAGATAGGTTCACTGTGGCGCTATCTACAACAGTCAAGATATGGAAGCAACCTAAGTGCCCATCAATAGACGAATGGATAAAGAATATGTGCTATATATATAATGGAATATTACTTGGCCATAAAAAGCAATGAATTCTGACTATTTGCAACAACAGGGATGGACCTAAAGGTTATTATGCTAAGTGAAATAAGTTAGACAGAGAAAGACAAATATCATATAACCTCACTTATATGTGGAATCTAAAGAACAAAATAAACAAACAAGCCAAACAGAAACAGACTCATAGATACAGAGAACACACTGATGGTTGTCAGATGGGAGGGGGGTTGAGGGACTGGGTGGAAAACGTGAAGGGATTAAGAAGTACAAATTGGTAGTTACAAAATAGTCACAGGATAAAGAGTACAGCATAGGGAATACAGTCAATAATATTATAATAGCTATGTATGGTGCCAGATGGGTACTAGACTTATCGAGGGGATTATTTAATAAATAGTAAAAATGTCTAACCACTATGTTGTATACCTGAAAATAATATAAAATAATATTGACTGTCACCTGTAATTGAAAAATAAAAAAATAAAATAAAAGTCTGAATTTAGAAGGGTGGAAAACCCACAAGGGCATTGTGTCCGTTTTGCCAGCTTGGCAATAACGTTTCTAATGAAAGGGATGGGAACAAATTTTTAAGAGAGAAAAAGAGTCTTTTTCAGTAAAGGAAGCCTTACAACTCCCTAATTTCCACAACAACTTCTGCAGAACATTCAACCTCGCATTGTGGGACTCAGTGACAGAATTCATCTGAGATCCACATTTCACAATGTGAAACCCACCCTTCATTGGAAGGGTTAGGAATAAACCACCAGGCAAAGACAACTAAGAAGCAGAAAGTCAAACTACCTGGACAAATGAGGGAAAATGTAAAAGGATGAATAATATTCCATTGTGTATATATTCCACATTTTGTTTATCTACCCATGGATATTTGGGTTGCTTCCACCTCTTGGCTATTGGGAATAATGTTGCTATAAACATGGGTGTGCAAATATCTCAAGACACTGTTTTCAATTATTTGGGGTATATACCCAGAAGTAAGATTACTGGACTGGATAGTAATTCTATTTTCCAATTTTGAGGAAGTTCCATAGTATTTTGCCATAGTGGTTGCATTATTCTACATTCTCACCAACAGGGCACAAGGGTTCCAATTTCTTCATATCCTTGCTAACACTTGTGACTTTCTTTCTTTCTTTTTTTTTTTTTTTTTTTTTTTTTTGATAGTAGCTATCCTCAGGGGTGTGAGGCATTATCTCATTGTGGCTTTGAGTTGCATTTCTCTGATGATTAGTGATATTGAGCATTACATCTATATTTTTATTCCCTATCTCTGGTCAAAACCCCTTCTCTTCTTAGAGACTGCCTGATGAATAAAGTACAAACCCATTTAAGGTCTTCCATAATTGCACCACATTCATCTTTCTTCGTACTATTTCATTACACAAGTCTTTCACATCAGTCCCATTAAATGCTTCATCATCTTCCAAACAGGTTCCATGCTTTCTTTTCCTCCTGCAAATATTTATAGCTCAAATACCATCTCCCCTAAGAGAAGTCCTTTGTTTTCACAGTTAGAACTCGACATTCCTTCAGCACTCAGTGCTTGCTCTAATGGTATGCATCACATTTACCTTTCCTATACTGATTTATTCTCTGGTCTCATCTCACTTACTGAACAGAAAGTTCCTTAAGGCCATAGATGGAGTTCTGTTCGATCATCTATTTCCCACCGTGCCTGGAATACTGCAGGCCTTCAACAAATAGTTATTGAAAAAAAAAAAAAAAAAAACCTCAGCATGTTAATGTGTAATTGGTTGATTAAGCCCATCAAAATGTCTACCATTTCAAATCAATAGTGCTGCCTCTTTTTGTGTGTGTTGGGAGTCGGGGAGACAGGCTTGGGGAAGATTTCAGTTTTTGTTTCTCAGTCATCCAGACTCGTCCTCATTCTCCTGACCATATTAGTTAATTTCCAACTTGAAAAAAAAATTCTTTTTTGAACGCCAAGTAGAGCCTACGTCTAGTAATTGAACAGCCTGCTGTTACATTTACCCTCTGAGTGGCTGCAAGCTGACATTTAAATACTCCTTCTTTCCTTCCAAATATTAACCACATACAGCTGGTCATTTGGGTTCTGAAACAACGTTTGATGGAGCACATTTCAAATACAATCCTGGAAAAAAATATTCAATTACTTCATTTTCATTTTACTCACTAAATGGTAGCGTCCCTCTCAAGTTCAATTAAACTCACTTGAAATTAGAATTCACAAGAATGCATTTCATTTAGATTTACTGGAAGATGTCAGACACGAGTTAATTGGCCTTAAAGCAGCATAGCCATGAGGTCCTTCCCAACTGAGCTCTCCATCTTTGCCACATTGTTGTTTTGTTAGGTAGCATTGATTGGGTAGCTCACCCAGTATCTGGTGCCAACCAATGGTTATACAACACTCTGACAAGTAAATTAGATGTAGATTTTAAATTATTTGTGTGTATCCTACAGAGCGCTTCAGCCTGGGTCTAGCAATGGCCTGTGTTCTGTAGCCTAAAAATTCTCATTCATTTGGATATTTGTTAGATAATTCAACAAACGTTTACCAAGAACCTACCCTGTGCCAGGCACTATTCCAGATACTTCATTTATTCAGCAAGCCTTTATTAAATTCCTTCTATTTGCCTGGCATTTTGCCAGAGATTGGGGATTCCAAGTCATATAAGATATGATTCCTCCCTTCAAGGAATCTAGGAAATGTTTCAGACCTGTGCTTGATGCCTATGGAAACATAGCCTTCATGTTCCACAGTTTGTGGTTTTAAAGGAGTCACTGTAAAGCTGAGTTCAATTAATCCAGACTTTCTAGAACATTCAGGTTTCAAATAGTTGGTCTATGCCCAACTATGTACACAATTTCAAATTTGTAAACATGTTGAGATTAACTCTCTATTTGATAAATCATGGTATCAAATACCTTTCTAAAGAGTGAGACCTCTAATCAGTATTTATTAAGCGGCCATTATGCCATCAATTCTTTGTGAGACAAAGAGGAAGTTGAAAGGAGAAAGGCAATTCATATATGTTAATTATCTACACTGTGTTATACTCAGCGTTTTCTTTTATGTCAGGGGTGTGTAAAGGGCCTGATAGTAAATATGTTAGGCTTTACAGGCCATATGGTCTCTGTTACAATTATTTAATTCTGCCACTGTAGTATAAAAACAGCATAAATGGATGAGTGCAGCTATGTTCCAATAAAACTTTATTACAAAAGAGGTGGAGAGCCAAGTTTGGCCCTTGGCCATGCTTTCCAACCCTGCTTTATATCATCTCCCATCCCTGTCCTTGGCTCTTTCAAAATGTTCTACATGAGAAGCCCTTCCTCGTGCCCTCATCTATGTTCCTTCTACCTATGCTGCAAAGGCTGGTTCAAGTCCTTCTTCTCTCTCTCTTCTGATTCAAGGTTAAGGAATCTTCAGATAATTAATAACTAGCTTTTCTACAGCACTTATACTTGTTTAAAATTTTTTTTCCCTTACAACAATCTTTCAAAATGGGTCATGCCAGTGTCATTATTCCTACTGGGTCCATGGGAAACTGAAGTAGCATCTCTTGAGAATCAGAGGCAGAAGACCAGGAGGAGAAGGGACCACAGAATCAGATGCGTGGTGTTGAATCTCACTTCCCCAGGGGCTGCCCAAGAGGCTCACGGCAATAACCCAGAGGGGTAGGGTACTGAACGCCTCTGTGGAAAGGAACTGGCAGAGTCAACCTCTCCCCTCCTCCTGTGTTCTAAGGCATAACAGCCTGTCCTGCACAACTGAAAAATTGACTACTTTACATTTGTTTGTTTTGTTTGTGATAGTGAAGCCAGCTTGGTAAAATATTATATGTTTGCCTTCCTTCCCTACCTCATTTCCTTCCTGCCCCCCCCCCCCCCAATCCTCAGGGTTCTGGGATTATATTCCTTAATAAAACATTATGGCATAAACATTGCCTCAATCTTTGTTTTCTAGGGACTGTGAGTTAGAAAAATTTGGGACCAAGAGACCCTCAGTATAAGACTTTGGGGTTAGAATGCCCACTATTGGGAGACAATTTTCCATGAGTCTCTCACAGAAGATATTGCCCTATTGGGTCAAAGAAAAAGGACTTTGTCTTCTGCCAGCATCAATGAAACTCTCTGTCAGACTAGTTTGTTGGCTTGCAATTAGAATATAACCTTACTCGCCATAGTTATTGACACCCACCTCTCTGAACAAAGAAGGACCCCACTGCTGGTGGTAACTGGGATCCCAGCACACAGTGACATCACAATTAGCAAAGCTTCCACATGCAGTTAGTTGAGATAAGCTACAGATAAAGTGTAAGGCACTGGAAGGTCAAACGGCTGCACCCCTGGATTGATAGGAGATAATGATAACTAAAAAACTGGTCATGAAAAATGGTTATTTTGAAAGGCCTTTGAGGCCCGGCACAAAGAAAATTAAATCAGGGTATCTAATTGCCAGCTTAAGGCATGTTTTAAAAGGGCTAAGACTCTATGTCATTTTAAAAGAGACTGTCATTTCCTGCAACTGCAGGGCAGACTGTGCTGAAAATCAGGCCCAGGATATAATTTTTACATGTGGCAGACTTGCAAGAGGCTAAGTGTGCAACCTTAACCTATCTTCTGTGTCAAAATCAAAGCTCTAATGGGTAAGAGTGAGGCTATGAAACCTGGGATGGAGTGTTTTTGTGTTTAAGCCTGGACCATGTGGGACAGCAGAAGAAGCCTCTTCCCACTGCCCGAGGAAAAGAATTCCCTCCCTCCTGTCCCTACCAGCACTGATCTCACCTGAAACAGGTGCATGGTAAAATAGCATTTATTCTCCTCAGAATCTGTCCCCCAGGATCCCTCACAGCTTCTAGACCAATAACCAGGGCCAGGACTTACCACAGTGTCAGCAGAGATATACAGGCCCTATTCTGTGAATAGACTGTACACCAAAGGAATTGTAGGAATTTGCATGTGTCCAAAAGTGAATCTTGAGGGTGACAGACCATAGGGCAATGTAAAAGGAAAGATAAGGGATAGTGATTGTCAGAGATCACTCGTCTCAGACTCAAGTTTCAGTGAGCAGATAAGGACATCTGGTACCAATCCTAACAAATGCTGGAATGGCTCTTAGATACACAGGCACACTGGTGGCCTATAGTAAATGCGGTGAAAATATGGGAACTTCCTTAGCATCGTTCTGAAGATGACGTCAGAAGGCTCAGAGAAGTGGGACTATTAGGATGAATTTACTATGTAAAACCTGGGACTCCCCCATGTGATTCAATTCACTGAGGAGCTCAAAGGACACTTCCTTCGATAAGGCAACAGGACATGTACTGATGAAAGGGGCACAAAAATCGCTGAGGTGTTTTAAGGTGGCTGAGCTCTGTGGGAAGCAATTGCCATGAATATGCTGCCATGGAACCAAGATCTCTGATATAAAGGGGATGTTGGGATCCCAGAAAAGGCAAAGGCCAGAAAGCAGCACTTGACAAGAGGCAAGTTGAACATAATTACCATAAAGTGCAGCAAGGCTAGAGTAGCATTTGGGGTGCCTCGAGCAAGAGTCATCTGTGGTGATGGATGCTAGGTCACAGTGTTTCAATGGGCAAGGTAGGAGGCTTAACTAGGGTGCTACTTGATGTGTATAATCATACACACACGATACAGACACACATGGCACATGCACATATGACACACATGTGACATATGCATGTGTGATACACATGTGATATACATGTGTGATACACGATACACACTAATACACGCATGATGCAGACACGTGTGGTATACACACGTGACATGCACGCATGTGATACACACATGTGATACATGATACACACTGATACACACACGTGATACATGTAAGAGTTGAACAGAAGGCTGACATCAATGACAATGGAAATAGTCTTCCCATCCATTTTCTCGATTTAAGTCAGTTCACAGACCCAAACCCCCATACCCAAATCATATATTAGCCAAGTCCTACAATTATTACTCCCTAGAATAGGGAGCTGCTTATCCCTACTCCTGGCTCTGGTTATTGGTTTTGTGGCCATAGGGGATAGTAGGAGACAGGCTGAAGAGGAGGCTAGGTCTCCTGGAGGAAGAACTCTGCAATACCAGTGTGTATATGCAGAATATATACGGTACTTCTGATTCTTTCCCAAAACAGAATTATGACCATTTTCCAGGGTAACTTAGGCTTTGAGAAAATGGAAAATCCAGAAATTGCAAGGACTATTAAATATAGGGTCTGAGCTGACCCTAACATCAAGGGACCTAAAATAATGCCCCCATGCTCCCTTGATCAGAGTGAAGGCTTACTGAAGCCATGGATAAGCACCATTTCAGCCTAAGTCACAGTGGGCCTAGTGAGTCCGCTGACCCACACTATGGTTATTTCCCCAGTCACTAAATGTGTGATTGTGACAGATACCCTTAGTAGTTAGTAGGAACCTCACATGTGCTCCCTGACTCTGGAGGAAGAGCCATTATGGTAACAAAGGCCAAATACAGTCCCCTGAAACTGCCCCTATTTCTGCCAAGATAATAAATTGGAAGTCATACTGTAGTCCTAAAGGGCCTAAAGGAACTGAAGAGAATAATGCCACAACCAAAGACTTAAAAAAAGGCAGGGATAGTGGTCCACATTTTATCTCACCATTCACCTGGCTGGCCTCTGCAGAATCCAGGAGGCTCATGGTAGATGGACCATGGGCTACTGTAAAATTAACCAAGCACTAGCTCCAATACCAGTGGATGGGCTACATGTAATCTTTATTAAAACAGATCAACATGGACTCTGGTACTCGGTATGTTGCTACTGAGTTGATGAATGTTTTTTTTTTTCTTTTCTTTCACTGTCCATTAGAGACACAATCAAAAGTAATTCTGACTAGAGTACACCTTCACCGTAATAGCTTTAGGGCTCTTTTAATTTCCTTGCTGTAACCTAGTCCTCAGGGAACTCGACATTCTGTAGACTGTCTTGACATACTGCAGAATAACACATCGGTCCGTTAAGTGCTTATCCACAGCTTCAGTAAGCCTTCACTCTGACCAGAGGAGCATGGTGGCATTTTTTATGTCCCTTGGTATTAGTGTCATCTCAAACACTATATTTAATAATTTTTGCAATTTCTGGGCTTTCCCTTTTCTCAAAGCTTAAGGTACCCTGGAAAATGGTCATACTTCCCTTTTGTGATGATATCATACTAATTGCACTGGGGAGCACGAAGTGCCAAGTACCTGGAGATTTTAATAAGAGGATACATGCACGTTGGAATATAGGAGATAAACCCCACAAATACTTGGGACCTGCCAAATCAGTGACATTTCTAGAGCTTCCAGTAGCTCTTGGGATTCCAGGGCATTCCTAAACATCCTTCTAAAAGGAGAAATTAGTGCACCTTGTACACCTACAAGTAGGAAAGCAGTACTGTACTTGTTGGAATTCTTTGTATTTTAATGTAGCATTTAGCACACTTGGAACAACTCAAATTTATTTATCTGGTGACTCAGAGGGCTAGCAGAGGAAGAGATGACTTTGCAGCTGGTTCAGGCTACGGCACCAGCTGCCCCACCACTCGAATTGTACGTTACAGCAAATTGGATGATACTGGAGGGGACCATGGTGGATAAGGGTGCTGGGCCAGTTCCAACATGAGATTTGCAGTGCAGGCCTAAAGAGTTCTTAAGTAAGACCATGTCCTATGAAGCAATGAATGATTCTGTTTGAAAAGTAGCTCCTTGTGTGCACTGGATCTTAGCTGAAACTAACATCTGACCTTAAAACGCCTAGTGACTATGTGACCTGAGCTGTCCATCATGAGCTGGGTGCTCCTATATCCATAGAGTTATAAGGCCAAGCTGGCAGAGTAGCAATCCATTGTGTGGTTAAAATGGTACATTTGGTACCAGACCCAAGCAGATCTAGCAAACGTAAGTAAATTGCATGAATAGATAAATCCCACGGTCGGGTGATTTACCATATTACTTACTTTTACGGTACCAACAGGTTTTTTCCTGATCCGTATCTATGACCGACTGATGGAGGTGGAATGGACTCAGCCTGGTTCACAGGTGCATTGCAGGAAATGTTGGCAATGGAAATGAACAGCTGCTGCATTACACAAGGGGCCTCCCCACAGGCAAAGGTGGAAGCATACACTCAGCGATCCACTTTGTGTGAAGGGAAATGGGGCCTGTAGTGCAGACATAAACTTCTGGGAGTGGTATACAGCTTAACTCATAGATCAGCAGCGGGGAGGAATAAAGAAGAAGGTCTGGAGAGACTGACAAAAGTGCTGAAAAAGCTTGAAAATATTTGTATCTCCCATTAATGCCCATGCAAAAGAATCCATTCCAGAGACCGTGTTTAAGAACGAAATTAGACAAGATGATGTTAGTGGATGTGAGCTAGCTTCTCTCCTCAGTTCCCTAGTGCCAGAGATGGTGGCTACGCATGGGCCCAACATCATGGACTCCTTTCCACCAAAGCATCTGCAACAGTGACTGCTCAGTTTGTCAGCAGCACAGATGGATGCTGAGTTCTCAATATGGCCTGATTCCTTGGGAAGACCAGTCTGGTGGACAGTTTATTGCACTGAACCCTTTCACATCCAAAGGAGCATCAGAACTGTTCACTCTGCTTGCAATGCTTCTGCCAGAAATCCCAAGCCAGAGCTTATAAATTTCAGGTTTATTAATGGTTATCCAAATAACATTGTCTCAGACCAAGGCACCCACCCATTGTTATAGCAAAGGAAATACAATGACCAGGGGTTAACTAATCTTTACCATTCCCAGAGGCAGCCAGGCTGATAGAGTGACAAAGCAGCCTGCTGAAATGGGGACCAACTCTCGAGGAAAACCTTGCAGGGTTTAATGATACCTTTCAAGAGGAGGTATAGGTATTGAACCAATGGCTGACATGACATTATGTTCCCAACAGCTAGAAAAAGCTGATCCAGGAACCAAGTGATGAACGTGGGAGAGGCCCCCTCACCAACATTCCCCTGACCCATTTGTCTATTTATATCCCCTTTCCCATCATGCTGGGCTCTACTAAGTTCCAAAGGAGGTCACACTGATCAGAGGGCACAGTAAGAGTTTCACTGAATTTAAAGCTTTGACTATCACCAGGCCACTTTAGTCTCCTCAAACCTGTAACCAGTTTGCAAAAGAAAAGAAATCCTCATGGGTTAAGCTTTACCAATGAACAATAAGAGATAGGGAGATACCAAGAAATAAATTATTCCTTCATCTCCCACCCTGAAGGACTAACCCAAGGCACAGTGGCTCTGTATGGCCTGTCCAGACACATTTCATGTGACCAGGAAAGCGGCTATGTTTTCTTGTGATGCTGTGGCCAGCTTGGTAACAGACACCCTTGTTTCCACTTTGCTTCCTTCCCTTCTTTACTTCCTTTCTCCCCCATACTCTCACTGCCATGGGATTCAGCCCCCAATACAGCCTTAGCATGTAAAGAAAGCAGGCTGGGTGAGACATCTACATGGGTACTGATTTGCCAGGAGGCAGTGGGTAGGAATTGGATTCCAAGTCAGAGTTAATGCCCTAAGGATCATGCGTGGATTGAGTCCTTCCCAGAGAGCTTGGACACACCTCCCAGACAAATCACAGGCAAGCAGGACCACCCCAGTAGCCCAAAAATCCAGAGGACAGAAGCCCACCCCCTGCTGCCTTGACACAAAGGAAGTCAGGGGTGGGAGGTCTAGGAGGCTGTGAGTCAGCACATCATTAAGACCCAGGCCAAATGCTGACAGCTCCTCCAGGAAGTCTTCCCTTGCCCTCTCTGTCTCCTCTTCCTGGGTTGGAAGAGATGTCCCTTCTCTATGCTCTCTCACATATGCGTTCTTCACAGAGCTGGGTCTGTACACTTGCTTCATAATATTGGATTGTCCATTTTTCATATCTGCATCATATCACCCCACTGCTCTACAACCACAATGACTCTCAGTTTTACTCAGAGTAGTAGTCAAAGTATTTACAATGGCCAACAGGCCACTTTGTAATCTGTCCCCAACCTCACCACTCTGACCTCTCCTCCTTGCCCACTCTGTTCCAGTCATGTTTTCGATTCCTCTATCACCCAAGCACCCTCCCACCTTATGCAGTGCCAGTACCCTCTGCCTGGAACGGTCTCCTCCCAGACATCTTCATCACTAACTTCTTTGCCTCCTCAAGACTTTGTTTCAATGTCACCTTCTCAATGAGGTTACCTAACTATACAACTTACTATTAACACCTGCCTATCTTCATCCCATCCCCCCCCCCCAATATTCCCAATCCCCACTGCTACCAAGATGGCAGCCCCACACCTCTCCTCTGTAAAAATGCTCATGGACCACGAGGATATTACAGAGCACAAAGGTATTAACATCCAGTCCCTCAACCTCAGGAACAAATACATCTTTGACTAGAGGCGGCCATATGCTCTCATGATTACAGCCCTCACCCACATGGAGATGAATATTCTAACGGTTCCAAGAAGCCACACTTTCTCATGTGGTCACTGCTTGCCTTCAGCCCACACCCACCCCCATCCCATCACTTCCAATACTTAACAACCTTGCATCCTTTGAACTTGACATACTTTTGTCATCTGCTCTGACAGGGGGCCACTTTGCCTAACAATACCCCCCTTGTTGGGATTTTCCTCATGCATAAGAACTTTGGGAGTTGCAGCCACCTCTAGAGAGGGAGATTGGAAGGGGAAAGTGGCATCGACTGACTTTCCTCCAGTCTGCGCGTAAGTGGGACTCATCTCCAGTGGTGCTCAGAAGAGGCACCATTAACAGTAATGGTCCCTCTGAAGAACAAAGTTGGGGGGATCACGCTTCCAGACATTAGAACATACTACAAGGCCACAGTAATCAAAACAATATGGTATTGGCATAAAAATAGGCATATAGATCAATGGAACAGAATAGAAAGCCCAGAAGTAAATCCAGGCTTATACGGGCAGTTAGTATATGACAAGGGAAGCAAGAAGTTACAATGGGGTAAGGATAGCCTATTTAATAAATGGTGTTGGGAAAATTGGACTGACACATGCAAAAAAATGAAACTGGACCACCTTCTTACGCCACTTACAAGAACAAATTCAAAATGGATTAAAGATTTAAATATAAGACCTGAGACCATAAAACTCATAGAAGAAAGTATAGGGTCTAAATTTGCAGACATCATCCGGAGCAATATTTTTACTGATACATCCCCGCGGGCTACGGAAGTAAAAGAAAAAATGAACATATGGGACTACATCAAACTTAAAAGTTTTTTCACAACAAAAGAAACCATCAATAAAACAAAACGGAAGCCTACTGAATGGGAGAAGATATTTGATAATGATATATCAGATAAGGGATTAATATCCCAAATATATAAAAAGCTCATGGAACTCAACACCAAAAAAACAAACAACCCAATTAAAAAATGGGCAGAGGATATGAAGAGACATTTCTCCAAAGAGGACATACAGATGGCCAACAGGCATATGAAAAAATGTTCAACATCACTTAGCATTAGGGAAATGCAAATTAAAACCACAATGAGATACCACCTCACCCCGGTCAGAATGGCTATCATCAATAAATCAACAAACAACAAATGCTGGCGAGGCTGTGGGGAAAAGGGAACCCTGGTGCACTGCTGGTGGGACTGCAGGCTGGTGCAGCCATTATGGAAATCAGTATGGAGGCACCTCAAAAATCTGAAAATGGAACTACCTTATGACCCAGCAATCCCACTCTTAGGTATTTATCCAAAAAATCCCAAGACATTAATCCAAAAAAATATATGCACCCCTATGTTCATTGCGGCGTTATTCACAATAGCTAAGACTTGGAAACAACCAAAATGCCCATCGGTAGATGACTGGATTAAGAAACTTTGGTACATTTACACAATGGAGTATTATTCAGCTATAAAGAAGAAGGAAGTAGTACCTTTTGCAACAATATGGATGGAACTAGAGAACATTATGCTAAGTGAAATAAGTCAGTCAGAGAAAGACAAATATCATATGATCTCACTTATACGTGGATTCTAAGGAACTGAATGGATGGGAGAAGTGGATGGAGATAGTCTCAGAGACACAGAGGAAGAACTGAGGGTTGCTAGTTGGGAGGGGGCGGGGATGAAGGAGAGGGGAAGGGATGAGACAATACAAATTGGTACTTGCAATATGGCCTCAGGGATAGAAAAAGATAGTCCGAGGAATACAATCAATAACGTTGTAAGCATTTCTTAGGGGGCCAGATGGACCAATGCCCTTTTGGGGAGTCCACTTCATAGTTGATGTAGAGGCCTGACCACCGCATTGTATTTCTGAAACTGATGTTGAATAATACTGTATGTCAACTATAATTATATATACATATAACCTCAGGACACGGAGTAGAGTGCGGGAACGGATTCAATGGAATTGTAATAGATAAGCATGATATCGGGGGTGGGAGGGCAGTGGATGGGGGGAGGGGGGTTGTTACTTTGTGAGGGTGAAAAGGGTAACTATTGCATTGTTCTGTACACCTGAAACTAACAATGAAAAAAAAAAAAAAAAAAAGTAATGGTCCCTCTGGATGTTTCCAAGGCAGAACCAGCTACTGGATCCAGACAGTCCCCATGGGAGTGAAGGCTGCTAAACTCACTGTCTGGGGTGAAGAAATCACTTCCATTAGTTATTCAGCTCTGCCTCCTCCACTTCGCCTGCATAACCAGAGGGTCGTTTACATACACACGCTCACTGCCTTATTAAAGCCAAAGGAAGCACAGGCCTCAGTCTCTCTGCCTGCTTCTAAAATGTGTTATTTGCGATTCAATTTTGCATGGCCTGCAGAGGCAATAAAGGGCAAAGGGAATTACCCTGTAATGTATTCCTAAAGCACTCCCTGCACACCCACACTCCCGAGGATAACAATTTGCCAATATAACCTTTAATTAAATGAACAGAAATCATGTAGACCCCATGGTGTAGGAAGTCACTAAATAGAGGGAAATTATGTATGAGTTGCCCCCAGCCACTCATGTTAGCTTGAATAGGCTCTGTCAGTAAGGGTTGTAAAGTGCTCTAAGATAAAAATGGGAGACTCCCTCTCCCTCACATCTGCAGTGCGAATGCAGTGGGGTGAGGGGGAGGAACTATCTAGAGGAAGTGCACAGAGAGAACTGAGCAGCTGAGACACCCACAGTCCCAGACATGTTCCCCAAGGCCTTTTAATCAACTGAACCACTTCCCAGCAAGGAAGACTCTTGCCCTCATAGTCAAATCTCAAGGGCAGCATCTCTTTGTGGTTGCGCAAAAGCATTAGATTCCTGCAATCCTGACATGACTGCCTAAGTGACAGTGTTATCGTACCAGGGGAGAAGGAAAGATAAGCAAAAGGTCCCCCTTCTCTCGCTCGCCTATCCCTCCTTTCCAGGCCCATTGCCAATGCCCTATTTTCAGTGATCCTCACTGCTTGCCCAGGTTGCTGCCAGGTGGAAAGAACCCTGAGCTGTCTTCCCCGTGCCAGTCATATCCCATCCTCAATTCACAAGCCTCCTTCCTTTCACTCCACACACATGCCTAACACATGCCAGAGCAGCGAGCCTAAATTCACATCCCTTTTCTGATTAAGATTGTATCAGCATCTTCCCTGCCCCAACCTCTCAGCCTCATGTTCCAAACTCCATTCATCATTCCAGTCTTAACCGCCATGACACCCGTTTCCCTCCCTTGCCTCAGCCAAACCTGAACTGCGCCTCCGTTCACAGTGTGCCTCTGGATAGAACGTCCAACCCACTCCTGCTCTCATCCTGCGTCTCCATGTTTGTAAGTTTCCCATGTTCCCTAGGGACTTGCCCGGTTCTTACTACCTCCACGAAGCCTTCCCCCACTGGGCTAATCTTGTCTTTTCTTGTTACAGCTTCTCTCACATCCTATTTTGCAGTATAACTATCTCTTTTCCTAGGCTAGTAGATAAACTCTTTTGAGGGCAGGCGACTATCCTCTGTTTCACCTGGGCGATATACACACAGAGAAACCATAGGTATTTGATAAATGTTGGTTGGGTAGAATTTAATTTTGAAAACTGTTAACTTTTGTTGGGCTTGCACAAGGATTGGCTTTATTTATCAGAGAAAAGAATCTCCCATCATGGCACGCATCAGGCAGAATGCTGGGGGACAGGACTTCTAAAGAGAATATACCATGGGCTGGCCGAGTGGCTCGATGGTTAAGAGTTGGCTTGGGGGCCAGCCGAGTGGTACGATGGTTAAGAACTGGCTTGGGACGCCAGAGGGCCTCGGTTCGGACCCCACATATGAGGGCCAGTGACACTGCCCTCTACAGCTAAGATGCTGAACAACAGCTCAACCTGGAGTTGGGCTGCCGTGAGTCACCGGCAACAGTGTAGGCTGCAGCCTCTGTGGCAGTGGGTTGCCATGGGCTACCGTATGTGGCCAGCAGACAGCATGAGCGGCCAGTAGGCGCAGTGAGCGGCCATCCAGAGGCTGGCGACTGATCTGCCTTGCCTGGGAAGAGCGCAATGATGGTGCCAGCTTGGGCCAGTGAAGCAACATCCTCCACAACTAGACTGAAGAACAAAACAACAGCAACTTGTCTGTTCCCCTTCCTCCAATTCCCCAGCACTGTTCCCCTCCCCCAATTCCCCAATAAAATCTTAAAAAAAAACAACAAAAAAACAAGTTGGCTTGGGAATGTGAGCTCTGCACAGCAGGGCCACCAGTTCGGATCTCACATGGACCAGTGATGCTGTGCCCTCTACAGCTAAGATGGCGAACAACAGCTCGACCTGGAGCTGGGCTGCCGTGAATCGCTGGTGACGGCGTAGGATGCAGTAGGGCTGCCATAAGCTACCATGAGTGGTCAGCAGCCAGTGTGAGTGGCCAGCAGCTGGTGTGAGCTGCCGTGAGCCACTGTGAGCGGCCATCCAATGGCTGGCAATCAATCTGCCTCAGCTTGGAAGAACACAATAATCACAATACCAACATGGGCCAGTGAAGCAACATCTCCCACAACTAGAGAAGCAGCAGCAGATTCACTCTAAATGGGTATGAAGAGTTGATCAACCGCCTGATCCTTGGATCCTAGTTTTATTCTAGTTTCCTGTAGGAAACCTTCCTAACTATTTGGGCCACTAGGTTCCTTTCTTCACTGACTTTGGTACCACACAGCTTAGTGCTAAATAAGACATTGTCTTTATTATCCATTAACGTTTCATGGGAAGTACATGTATGTCTCCAACTTGACTATGGAGAGGTCATGTCTGAAGCTTCTGAATGTCCCCCAGCAGCCAGTGCCCTGCTAGGTACGAGCTGTGCTCAATAATTGCCTGTGGACTGATTCACTCCTCTGGGGCTTCCCAGAAAGACTGAGATGCTGTAAAGGCTCCACCACTTGGCTCCAAAAGAGGTTGGAGAAAATTTCTTGTCATGTTTGCTATTGCTTAATGTTTTTCCAACACCTACAATTCCTACCAAGGCATCATTGTCAATTAGTAAACATACATAAGTGCCATTTTTGACACGTGCTTTTCAAAACATTGAAAAATATAAAGTATGAAGATATTGGGCAGCCTTGCCATGCAGGAGGAGTTAGTTCATAGTCTAATGTGGGAGAAAGAACTCGTACATACCTAATATAATAGTGGAACAAGTCAGAAGGTGATAGCTCTAGAAAGTTACTGGGAGGGCAAGTGCTGTGCAGATATTATTCTCAACTCTCTGAAAGTTTTACATGAAAAGAAAAAGCCCTGAAATCCTCTACCAATCCATCTCCATCTAAAGTTACATAGACTTGAAGAGAACGCCAGAGGAGTAACTAATACCAGATACAATAACTAATTTGCACGCAGTAGGAGTTCTCACTCAGCTTATGTGTTGAGTTTCCTGAAAAGGGCCCAGGCCTATCATCTCGAGAGTTATGCTGCCTTCTTTGTACTTACACTGCAGGAGACGAGCAGCCCAGAAGCACAGCGCCTCACAGATTTTCTTAGCAGATTCCATAGACCTCATTCACCCTGGCCCTGTGAATGGCCCTCAGAGCTACAAAGCTTGATGGAGCCCTCCCTGACCTTTCCTGCAAAGTGTATTTTATTACTAGCTGGAAGGGAAACAAAAACTAAATCACAAGGAACATAAAATTGGCAAAAAGGACAAGCCTACAGAAAGAATAGGCTTTCCCCCACTCTTTTTAAATATGCTGGTAGTGACCCTGCTAAGAGAAAATGATTCTGGATGAAAAATCAATTCAAATTATAATTACTGAAAAATTGAGAAAATGTTTGAGTACTTTACCTATGTCAGTGACAAATAGTTCTTCAGTCACTCAGTTAAGAAATGGACCCTTCTAAGCCCCTACTGATGTAAATGTACAATGAATGACTGCTCAAAGAGACCCAAGGTCATGATCATGCTAAGCATGAATGATTCAGGAAAAGCTCAGCTCAAGAGACAACATATAAGGCATGACAAGGAAATGAGTTTTAAACTTTGAGCTTTTTTAAAAATCTTTTTCTTATAATAAAGAAAATACTTGTTCATTACAGAAAAGTTTGGCCAATATTATGCATATTAAGCAAAAAGAAACACATATCACTTAGATTACTATTTTCTGAAAAAGACTCAAATTTAAGAAGCATTTACCTTATGCTAGGTACCAATTTAGAGGCATTATGTACACTATTCTATTGAACAACTGCCCTGAGTTTATGACATTAAGGATCAGAGAGGTTCATTAATCTACCTGAGGCACACAGCTATTAAGTGGCAGGGTAAAAAAAAGGAACCCACCTCTGTTAAATTCTAAGTCCTCTACTCTCATTTTTATACAGCCCTCTTCTCATTCTCAAACATTTAGTAGTGCTCCTTCAAAAGCTGTGACTAGCATAGCATATTGGATGAACTCTACCTTCAACCTGCTGATGAAGACTCATATGTCTCCTCCTTAGCTACCAGGTTCTTTGCTACCCAGGGACTCCTTAGGAAACAGCATGGTTATACCAAAGGACTGGTGATTGCTGACAAAGGAACTGCTCTCACAGCCACCTTCATTGTCAATGCCACTAGTAAGATGGGCTAGAGATGGAGCGTGGAAAGGTAGGGTGAACGTTCCATGGCTGACTTTCCCTCCATCATAGTTCCATGTCCCAGCAGCCACTGGACTCCACTGGACTGAGCAATGGCCACCACCTGGTTTAGAAGTAGGGGATAAAGAGGACCTGTTTGGAGACAGGCCCTGCAGTCTGTCCTTACAGATTTGTTCCTTACAGACCATCCAGGTCTGGCCAGGGCAAAGTGGCATTTTTTGTTTTGGTTTTGTCTCAATCAATGCCTTGTCACTTAGTGAAAGATGCTGTACAGAGGCAACCAACCACTTTAACATATTCCTTATTGCCACCGACTTATTACCAATTAAATAAATTATACTCAAGTCCAAATAAATCCTGCTAGTAAGCAAATCTAATCATCATTTCAAACATTGGTCTATAGCCCCAGGCTTGCTAGGACTTGCTGGCTCCAACGAAATGGGCCATCACTTCCTGTCCAAGCAGAAAAGCTCCCAAGGTGATTTTCTAGTACTGCCTCATGATACCTGGGAATTGGCTCCCATCTTCACAGGGGCAACTGCTGCCTAACATAATGCCAAAACTCCAGACTCCCGTGAGGAAAGCAGTTGTTTAGGATAAACCATTGCAAAAGAACAATAGCCTAGACACAGTAAACCATCCTCATCAGTTAGGGAAGAGTGGGACCCCTTCTGAAATCCAAGTTCCCATATGCCAGCTGAGGACAAAACTGCAAACAGGCCTTTCTAAGGATAGTAGCCTCAAGACTGTTATGCTCAACTTTTCCTGCACAGCTAAACGCCAGGAGCCTGTCTCTACATTGGTGGTCTCAACCAAGGAGAGGAAAATCAATATAATTGATAAGTTGGCACTAGACATATCTCTCCTCATAGGTATGTTCACTTCTTCCACTTTCTTACTATAATTTCAGTAACAAGAACTGTCGTTTTTATTTAACATCTGTCTCACCAGCTACATTGGTCTTGTGAGTTCCTTTGACCAAAAGAATGTGGTAGAAGTGACACTGTATGAGTTCCAGAACCTAGGACGCAAGAGGCCTTGCAATGTCTGCCTTCCCATCTTGGGCTCTGAGACCACCACCTTGGAGAAGGAAAACAGAGGTCCTAGGCTGCCGTCAGCACCCACTTCCAGACACATGATCCCATTTGGGTTCTTGTAGCTCTGCCCACCCTGTTGCTACATGAGGGAGCCCTGGTAAAACCAACAGAACAATTAACTAGCAACCCATAGGATTATGAGAGATAATAAATCATTGTTGTTTCCAGCTAGTAAATTTTGAAGTGATTTGTTATGAAGCAATAAATAACTGATAAATAACAATAGGGTTTTTGGGGGTTTTTTTCTTGAGTCCTTCTACGCACTCCTGCAAAGCTTCTTACATTATGAACCAAATTTAACTTCCCAGAGCAGGTCCTCCTCTTCCTACCTCTCTGCCCCTGCCTTTCTTTGTCCATTTTTCCAGATGCTATGAGTAGACCAAAACTGATGATAAACTCGGTTAACAAGACAAGACCCTCCTTGACAGGGTGGGAGGGAAATGGGGAAGGAACAGGCACCAGAGAAGACAAAGAAAACATACTTACTCTTTGGAAGACAATAACAATAAATCCTGTCACTATTACTAAATAAGAGACAAAATGGAGAATCTGTGGGCCTCTGGAAACCCTGACTTCTCCCAGCTGCCTTGCAAAAGGGAACTAAGTTGTCCTTCAGATGGTCTCTCTTTCATTTCTTTTTCTTCTTTCAGAGCACTTATGGCCAGCCATAACTGTCTTTCTGTTTACTTACGATCTATGACCTGCTGGTCATTCATTTGCCTATTTTCTCCCCCCAGTCACCCCCACAATAGGTTGTAAGCCTTAGCTCCTGAAGTATATATCTGTCTTCTTCTTTCAGAGATTCCATCACCTGGAAGAGTGCCTGGTACACAGCAGAGGCTCCTAAATAATTGTTGGCTGAACGAATGAACAAATGAATGAATTTACAAATGAATGAATGAATGGACAAAGCCCATTTTCTGGAAATGAGTCTGTGCTTACTTTAGCCTTGGAGAAAACGAATAGGAAAAAAAGCTGAAAAGAGCAAAATAACATTATTGATATAAACTTACCCCACCTAAACGGATAGACTGAACCCAAGATAATAATAATATTAGCTACTTAGACCACACGCATCAGGCATTGTTCTAAAAGCTTTACATATATTAACTTTTGCTCCTCACAATATCCCTGTGAGGTAAATAGTGTTATTACAGTCATCTCCATTTCACAAATGAGGAAATCAAGATACAGAGAGGGGAAGTGATTTGCCTAACACCACCCAGCTAATACATGGCCAAGCCTGGACTTGAACCCAGGTTGCCTGCCTTAGAGTCTATACTATTATATTAACCATGTATTTATTATACTACCTCTTAAAGATAAGCTAGCCAAGACCGGAATATTAAAAAACAAACAAACAACCATAGGAGAGAAGAGTTGGAGAAAACAGAGGGGCTGGGAGGGAAGGAAGCAGTTTTTATCATTGTGGAAAAGACCTAAAATTAAGGCTCAATATTACGTGCTTTAGCCAAACAGTCTCCTTTATCAAATGGACCAGATGCACTTCGTGCTTCCCCCTGAGTCGTTGATCTCAGTTCTGTGCCAGCTGCAAAATTATTCAAACAAGCCAATCACATCCTCCTGCAAGAATCAGGGGGCTCCCCACTCTCTTGATACAGTAATCCCCCCTTATCTGAGGTTTTGCTTTCCGTAGTTTCAGTTACCAACAGTCAACTACAGTCCAAAAATATTAAGTGGAAAATTCCAGAAATTAACAATTCATCAGTTTTAAATTGTGTGCCATTCTCACTAGCATAATGAACTCGGATGTTGTCCTACACGAGATGTGAGTCACCCCTTTGACCAGTGTATCCACGCTGTAGATATCCCTGCCCATTAGTCACTTAGTAGCCCTCTCGGTCATCAGATCAACTGTTGTGGTATCGCAGTGCTTGTGTTAAGTCGTCCTTATTGTATTTAACAGTGGCCCAAAGCGAAGCAAGAGTAGTGATGCTGGCAATTCTGATACACTAAAGAAGCCACAAAGTGCTTCCTTTAGGTGAAAAGTTATGTATGTATAGGGAAAAACACAGTGTATATAGGGTTTGGTACTATCAGCAATGAAGGTCTTGGAATGTGTGCCCCGCAGATAAAGGGGGACAACTATACTATGGAGTCTGCCTCTCACAGCCCCTAGTTTTCCCTTCTGTTCCTGAGTACAAAACCTCTGTGTGGCCCTGAGTGGGGCCTCTTCCCCCAGGCTGTGAGTATATATAACTCTAAACTGCTGTTGCTCTCATCTGTCTAGTGTCAGGAATTGTGTGTTTTAGCCATCCCTATAACCCTAGGGCAGAAATTCCTCCTTCACCAAGGAGGAGAATGGGAGGTGATTAAAACAGTCATGAGGATAAATTAAAGAAGGGAAAAAGAAGGACCTACGATGACCTAACTGCCTTGTACCTTGGCCCCAATCAGCCTGAATGTGGTCTGTGCCATCAGGTGAGCCACTAATGTAAGAAGGGCCTGAAAAAAAGTCTGGAGTTCCACTAACTTGTGTGGGGCTCCCACTAACATGGTTCTGAATGTTCCAAGTCCCTTGACTATCACCAGGGCAATGGTTGCCAAGAGAGTCTGACCACAAGGAGCTTAATAGACACATATTGAATTAATACAATAAAATTGCTTTAGTACTATGGTTAGTAAATGCTTTGTGATTAAGCTCTTTGCAAACACCCTACTGCCATGAAAGTGGTTATGAGGGAAATTACTTATAACAAAAAGCTATGTGAAAACAGCAAGAAATGAAATTGTATGTGCAATATAGTTTTCACTAGATTTTTTTAAAAAGCTAAATGTATGAGGAAAATGACCAGAAAGCCATAGACCAAAATGATTATAGCAGTTGTGTTAGCAGGCTGAGATTTTTTTTAAAGTTTCTTGTTATTGCCATTTTCTAAATTTTCTAAGTCACTTTCAAAATTAAAAATGTACTTACTAATATTTTTAAGTAAGCTCCACTTAGGCTGGAACTCATGTCATAACAACTTTTTACATAGCATTATCTCTAGCATGATGCTAGGTATTCAGCAAGCACTTAAGTAATATGCAGTAGTGGTAACATAGAGAAAGAGAAAACACTGTGATATACTGTGGAAAGGATTGCAAGGTGAGCCCAGCGTTCAGGGCTCTAGCCTGAGCTCTGTCCAGGGCTACTTTGTAACTGCAGGCAAACTGCTTCATTTTTATCAGCATCTCATTTTCTTCATCTGTAGAATAAGAATAATACCCACAAGGGTCCTACATTATTTATTATTCTAGGGCAAGAACCATCAAAGGGGCCAGATGGTTCTGGAATTTTCTTGGCAGGGTCAGCACTCACTGTGCTCCTCATACATCCCAGCTCCCCACCTCAAAATCCTGTAGAGGCCAAGCCTCTCATACGCTCCATCCCTCTCCCTAATCCCATCCATTCCCTTGCCAGGTGCACACAGGCTGTGCCAATGAGTTCCAGGATGTCCCTGGCAGCCTGTTCCTGGCTTTGCTGACCTATACACCCAGTCCTTAACCCAGGACCAGCCCCTATCCAGAGCTGGCTTATGCTGTAGTTATGCACCTCTTTCCCATCTGGGGTGACAGTGATAGACGCCTTAATGATATTAAATGAAATTAAAAAGACTAGCATTTCAGCAACACAGAAGTTAAAGGTAAGAAAAGAAAAAAAGACAAAGAGAAAGTGTTGCCAGAGCTTCCGAATCCATCATGTTTAAGGCATACCTTCCCAGAAACTGGAAATTAACCTTTCCTTCCTCTTTTTTCTTATTTGGAGAAGCAATGGTTTATCCCACTGAGTCTGCAGCTGCCTGTGGTCAAAGAGGCTGTTCTGGTTTGAATTACCATTTTTGCTTCTCCAACCCTTTATCATATTTGGACATCTCAGCTTGAGCACAGGCTCATTGATTGGTGTCAAATGCACATTATCCATTCTGCTCCAATAGCTCCTTTTTTCCTAAAATAGTGTCTTCTCCCTCTACTCTGCCCAGCCCAGACATCAAGCTTGACTTTAATATGAGCTGACCTTCAGAAACATCAGATCCATCTATCAGAGGAAGTGTCCATCTGTGGTTTGTGGATTATCATATGAAAGGCAAGAGCTGCAAAACAGGTCAGCAGAAACACACAGGAAATGTGTTACCTTAAGTAAGTCACTTCCTTCTCTGTGTCTGCTTCCTACAGCTAACACACAGGCATTGAACTAGATCAGTTCTCTTTAGAGGCCTGGAAATGGGTATGGAGATGGGGATATATATTCCAAGGAGGTTTTATAAGGATCACATGGAGGCTTTTTGTTTGTTCGTTCAATTGTTTTTGTTGTTTTTTTTCAAATGATCTACCTTAAAATCCCAGGTTTTGAAATGCCTCTACTTAAGGAGTGTTGAGGGCCCCATGAGATACCTGAGCTGGTGTGTCATTTTTACTTTTAGGTCTGACACTTTGGAATGTGACAATGTTTATAGGATGTAGCCTACAAGAAACATCATCACATAATGACAAAGGCCCTACCTAGTGAGTATGGTTTTAAAAGGAACACTGACATACATAATCCTCAAGATAACTAAAAGTTAAATTTATTTCCAATGACATTGACCAATGTCATCTAAATACAAGAAGAGTGCTTACCCATAGTTCTTTATCAGAGGCAGTGCATGTGTTATAAACTCTTCATGACTGAGTATACATCATATATAATACATGCCAAGTACACAGCTATCTAATTCAGTAAAAAGAATGCCCAGGAGGGAAATGCACAAACTCAGAATTAATGAGGCACAATGAAAGTTTGCCAAATACCATAACAAACCGTAGTATAAGGTAATAATCTCTGAGCACGAATGTAGTGCCTACCACGTAGAACGACTTGTGCTAGTACTAGAAAAGACACAATGCAGACTATGCTGCCAAATGTCATATAATCTAATTAGTGAAGTATACATGCATACAGAAAGATGGTGCAATGCAAGGCAGTAGGTGCTACACTCAATATGGACTATAAGCACAGTGGGGAATTAGAGGCAGATGGCCAGGATAAGGCTTTCTGGGGACAAAAAAATCTGATCTCACTTGGAAACCTGGAGGGGGCTAGAAAAGAAGAAGAAAATGGCTGCTTCCTAGGGAACAGGAAGTGTGGAAAAACAGACTTTATGTTAATGAAGAAAGGGGTTGTTTTAAAAGGGCTGAGTTCCTCCCCATTGAATGCAGTAGCACGCAATTAGCATTCATTCTTCCTTTCTCAACAATATCCATGAAACAAGAAAGACAAACACAAATTCTACCTTTGATGAACCCAGGAGACATGGAATTGTGAACACAGAGTAGGCAGAATGGAGACCAGAAGTAGCGAGTGTATATCCTCGAGCTGCTATTTCAGAAGAAGCAGGAGAGGTACCCTCTAAGTCAGCGGTTCTCAACCTTCCTAATGCTGTGACACCTTAATACAGTTCCTCATGTTGTGGTGACCCCCAACCATAAAATTATTTCCGTTGCTACTCTATAACTGTAATTTTGCTACTGTGATGAATCGTAATGTAAATATCTTTTTGTTTTCCGATGGTCTTAGGCGACGCCTGGGAAAGGGTCATTCAACCCCTAAAGGGGTCGCGACCCACAGGTTGAGAACCACTGCAGGTGAGGAGCACAACTAGAGGTAGACAATCAAACTCCCTTGTTTTGGACAGTGGGAATACGTTGCAAAATGCTGTCAACTTGAGCCTCCCTGGACCCAATTTTATTATGAGGAGCAGATGAGGATGGATTAAATAAAAAGCCACACAGACATGTCATGTGTGCAGGAAGCAGTCTTTCCACATGACAGGGGAGAAGAGAGATCTGGCTTTGTGAACAGTTCTATAATTGCTGATCTTCGTGTCTAGACAGCAGGGAAGGTAAAAAGGGCTCCTGTGAAACACTGAGATGAAGGAAAAATTCCTCCTTGAATACTGACCTCTTCCCTATACAAATCTCCTACAAATCATAAATAAATGGTCTGAGGAAAAATTCCAACTAATTCAAACCTAAATCATCAAAAAAGGAACTAAATCATCAAAATCATACCAGCTCTATAAAAAATATTACAAGAAAAATAAAGAAAAGAACAGAGAATATAATAGCAAAGGCTATGTTCCAGAAAAATAATGCCATGGAGAAGATACAAAAAACATGAATAAATACTCTGCCATAATTTTTTTAAAAACTTAATGAAGCAATCAGAGAGAGAGAGAGAGAGAGAGAGAGAGAGAGAGAGAGAGAGCACAGATAGATAAGAGCTTGTGAAAAATGTGGCAAGACAGAAGAATTTAAAACATAAGCTAGCAAAAATCTGAAAAAAGTGAAAATTTTAAAAAATAAAACCATTATAGAAGTAAAGGCAAAATTCAAAGCAGCATAAGGATAACTAAACACTCCTAAGAACACAGAAAGAAAAAAACAGTGATTGGAAAAATGAGAAGATAATGAAATGGAAAAAAATGAAGAGGTTAAAGGGATTAAAGAGAAAATTATAGATAAAAAAGATTGGCAAAAAGTATAAAAGAACACTTAAAGATATGACTCAATAAATATTCCCAGAAATAAAAGAAGACTTGGAGACATTGAAGGTGACAGAGTATCTAGGAAACACTGACAGACACAATCTGGTACATTTATAAGATTTCAAAGATAAAGAAAAACAATCTTTGGACAGCCAGGCACTCCTCGCTTATGATGGAGATAAAAAGAGATTGGCCTCAGATTTTACCTTTGCAACATTTTACGATTAGAAAACAGTTTTATATCTAGTCTTCAAAATAACAAAGTGTGACTCAAGAATTTTATACCCAGAAAAATTATCACTCATTATAAGGGTAATGAACCACCATTTTTAAATATGCAAGAATTTAAGACATTTTGTTCCCATGAGCCTATCCTGAAGAAACTACTAGAGGAAGAACTTACTACTTACCCAAGAGATGAATGGAAAACAATAGCAGCGGTCTTGGGAGAAACACTGAATCTATTTAAATGTAGGACTAAGACTAAAAACAAATTGGCATTTATGGTTTAAAATTAATAGACTGTAAACATAAATCCTGATAGTGTAGATCTAATATAACTAACAAAAGGGGAGAGAGGAAGCGCTACTGTTTATTATCTTCTATACCTGAGAGGTAAAAAGATAGCATTAAAAGCTGATAAATATATTTATTTAACAACACAAAAGTAAGTCCTAAGAAAAATAGTATAACCACTGAAATAGAGTCCGGGACAAAAGAAAAGGAAAGAGAGGAAGAATATGCTGAGAGGTTTACTCTGACAGCATTCCACCCCACGTAGTGGGCTGTCAAGCATATCTCATATCTCATATCCCTCTCACCTTGCTGCTTCCTGCCCCAGACACTCAAAACATTTACCTACCCACATATTCATTCACTCAACAAATATTCATTGAGTACCTAATATGTGCCAGTGCTGAGAATAGGGAAATGAACAAAGCGGACAAGGTTTCTGCCCAGGTGGAGCTTACAGACATTTAATAGGGGAGGCATATTATAAGCAAATAGCTACATAATATAATGCCACATAATATACTGCCAAGAACTGGTGAGTACTATGAAGAAAAATAAAGACAGAGAGTAATGGGAGGGTAGCGGTGAAGAGGTTTCAGAGGCCAGGTAGAGGATGGGTGACTTCTGTGAAGATCAAAGGTCAAAGCCTTCCACAAAGCTGGAACAGCAAAGATCTTGGGGCAGATAAGGATTTGGTAAGTGACTGAGCTAGGCAGGCCCAGAATTTAGGCAGTCTGGTTTCCCGCCTCACGTTTAGAGAATTTTACTCACCTTTGTATATTTGAGTACTCCCCTGTCCCCTCTCTCACAAACACACCACACACACACACACACACACACACACACACACACACACATACACACACACACACACACACATACACACACATACACACACACACACACACACACACACACGTGCGCACACAGACATGCACCCACACACACACATGCATGTGCACGCAAATGCCTGCACACATCCACCCTCCACAGTGGCAATCTCCTATGCTTCCCCTGGCCCCATTCTGAGAAATAGCCCCCTGGGCACCTCCACCTCTGTCCTCATCATCTCTGGTCAAGCTTGCTGGGCCAGCTCGTGGTCCTACCAGCCCTTTTCTTTTGGCTTCTACCTGTTAGCACTAGAAAAAACTGGAATCTGGGCTGAAAAATCAGAGAACATCAAGCACATATGGTAAACCAAGTCTGACCACTACGGAAAACTTAGGCACCTTTCACCAACCTGGTTCCGTGGTATGTTATAAGCAGACTAAACACTGAACCCTACAGTCTGCTGGAGTTGTTTGAAGCCTCAGAATTGGAATACCAATTAAAAGGAAATGGTTGGCTGTTATTGATCTTATGTTAGCTCAGCTGGCTGGCAGAGGAGAGGGGAAAAGTTCAAGTAAGCTTTCTTGTTTCTTCTCTCTGGTGGAGCTCAATTCGGCATCTATTCTGTAGGCACCTACTAGCACCCAGCAGTCTGGCTGGCGCTTCAGAGGGTGTAGGCGAAGGAAGCAGGGAGAGGAATAAACAGCTATGGAGAGGCTACCAAGTGCCTGGCACTATTCCAAGTACTTTACGTATGCCTTCCTGCTGAAGTTTTACAAATCCCAAGCATAGGCATAATAATAGCACAGGTAAGAAAATGGAAGCTGATAAGGTTAATGTGTCAAAAAATGTACAAACCCCACAGCTGAGCTCCTATAATCAAATGTCCATTACAAGTGGGTGCCAGCAGAAAGATGGAGGTCAACCCCACTTTCTTTGGGAATCTATGAAACACAGCGAGAGGATGACAGCAGAAAACAACATGGAGGGCCATCTACTTGGCATGAATTCTATGCTAATCGGCAGTGGAGACCTCAGGAGGCACAGCCAATCTAGGGACTGAGGCGCTCCATCCAGACACCTATCAGACAGCTTTGGTTCCAGCACCCTCTTGCAAACCTCAGGCCCGAGGCTGTCACAGCATGGCTTCCTTCACCACTCCGAGACCTGGGCCATGAACAAAGGACATTGAAACTGACAAAGGGCAATGGGAGCACTGATGGTTCTGGGCCACACAGCCACCTGCAGCAAGGTGACGGCCCAAATCCTCCCCCTCGATCTTTTCCACCTGGGCCACTTGCCCTCTATTCCAAGCTATCCGAGTCAGCCCAGCCACAGCTGCCTTAAACATTAAGAAGGGCCTCTATAGGATCACACCAGAGGATGCCAGTAGGTTTAGGAAAAGAAGAGAAGTAAGGAGTATGGGGGGAAATGGAGAAAAAGAAGTGAGACCATGTTGAGCCTTTAGGAGAAGAGAAAACAATTCCAAGTTTCCTTTCTATTCTAGGCAGACAGAAAACGATAATAAATGCAAATTATCTAGGCCCACTGAAAAACACTTTTAAAAAGGGAGATCAACACTTCATTAAAAACATGCTTACTCCCAGTGCAACTGAGGAACAAAGATGATGAGAACTGAAGTGGCATATTTATGAAACATTAAAAAAAAAAAAAAACTGAAAGGCTGATGTGAAGCCCTTGAACCCAAGAAAATCAAGTAGAAATTTGAACAGCTCCATTAAGAAAGGAAGCACTGAGGCTAAATTTTTGGTTGGAGAGGAAGGAGGTTTGCAGAAACCCTGCGTGTATTGATGGAAGCTCTGGCTACAGTCAGTGCTCAACTGCTGTTACTCAGAAACTCAGTCACTTATTTTGACCATTCAAGGCTCAACTCAGGATACAAGTAGAGGGTTTAATACCATCTGCTGTGGTATTTGAAAAGCTGCACTTTGCAAGCAGCAGGAGTTTGCAGAGAGCATTTTTTCCTGAAATTTGCATCACCCCATATAACGAGGGATTCCATTTCACCATGCAGGGTACCAAAAAGGCATCTGGGGTTGCACTATCTGAACAGAAGGGGAGAAAAATAAATTTCAGATTCCTTGGGTGAGATTTTGCTGCATGATTAAAGAAAGGAATGATTCTTACAGTGTACTTAAAGGTGAGTTGGTAGCAATTGGCATGAAATAGAAGAACATTGATGTTTTCTGACCTAATTAAATATGAAATTAAGCATGCTGAGGTTAATAGACATTTTCATCTGGTGGCTCTCTACATTGGTAAACATCTTCCAGAAGATAAATGTCAAGAGAAAGATGGGACACAGGAACCAGGGAAGACAGAGACTCACTGCATCATTGAATGGCAGCAGGCCTGGCATAGCTACAAGTTAGGATGAAAAGTCAGGATACCACTGGCAGGTGACAACCCCCCAGGGTCAGCACTCAGCAACCTGTCAACAAATCCCATCTCATCCATGGAACACGTTTTCAGGGACAGAGGCCTCCTTTGCCTCTGCACGTGCCATAGCTAAAATCCAGACTTTCCCAAAAAGCCTTACAGAAAGTTCTTCCTGTCTTTTGTCTTCCTGCCATTGATTTCCTCCTGCTTGGCTAACAAGTGAGAACTGAAGCTATCCACCCTACACACAGCCTACTGTCTACAAGAGTATTCTTTATGTAATTCTTAATAGTAAAGATGGACTTTACTATTCCATCTTCATCGTTATGACCTTACTATTACAGGATACTCTTGCTCAGGCAAAAAACTTGATTGTTCATTATAGGAACTTCCTGAAAGACCCATCAACTCTCCCATAAAAAGCATTCATCAACAGACGGTTCACACCCTAAAATTCTTTGGATCACGTGCCTCAAAGATCCTTGCCTCAATGTTTCCACCAATCTTAAACTGTTATATCAGGATCCTTACCCATCCAGATCAAGTCCCTTCTTTGAAAGGTCTAGACCTGCCTTAAACCAAATTTCCACTTCTCAGCAAATTCCAACCATGCCTTTCTGCTCTTAGACGCCACCAAATCTGTGGAGGTGTTGTTCTCCCTCACTGCACAAATAATAAACTCAGCTTTGTCTTATCAACAGATTACATTATGTTGGTGCTATTTAGAAAGCAGGAATTAAAAAAAAATAGAATCAAAGGTTAATAGCTTTATCAAAAAGTAAGCCATACTCTTTTTAATCTGATCTTCAAAAAAAATTTTATGAGTTCTTCTGTATTTCAATTCTGCAAAAATATTTTGGAACACATACAATGTGCTCGGTTAAGGCTCTGAAAGAGGTCTCCTGTCCTCAAGCAGTTTACAGTTTAATAGGGACACATATGCCATTAATGATTGTAATACAAGCCTTTTGAGAAATTTGTGACCCTGGACTGCAGTCAGATCAGCAGCTGAGGATCTCCATAAGCATGCGAGTGGAAAATGGGCTTCAGCATAAAGGAAATATCTGGAGCATTAGCAAATTACAAAGGCATGTTGTCAGTAGGAAAGCCCTACTAAAAATGTTAGCCAGCTCTTCTATGCTTTGCTCAGATTTGGCTTCTATTTCTATAAAACCTCTTAACTTCTTGGTATTGTACAAACTTCCTTTGTCTCCTAATAGTTATAGGCCCTAGAAGGACAGACCTTGACTTTAAATTATCATTATCTTTGTATGGGCAGAAACTATTGTGCCCAGGACTTAGGAGGTGCTAGTAGATATTTAATGAACGGCTGAATGACTGGAGGAAAAAGAAGGGGTGAGGACTGAAGTATAGAGACCAAGTTGGAGGTCACTGCCACAGGCTGGCTACTCAGATTCTGCCGATGGACAATTTACAACCAGTGCTGCACAATTCAGCTCCTCTTTTGACCAGACCATGCAGTACTTTGTCTGTTTCATGCATTCACTTTGTCTGCCCAACACCATCCTATACCCCTTGGGACCAGGATTGGGTCATCTCTTTCCTTATAAATAAAACATATGTTCAGGCCTAATCATGTTGCTTTGTATCTCGGTGCCATTACACACAATGTACTAGAAAAACATCTGCTCCCCCAACACTCCGCCTCCCTCCCTGCCCCCATTCCAAGTCCTTCCCTACCCTCTGCTACACTCTATTCTTCTTCTACCCCATCCCACCTCTAATGCCTCCTCCCATTCCACCTCCATTCCTTTGATCTTCCATTTCTGACCCCTCACTCCATTCCAGCCCCACCCCATGTTCATTCCGGCTACCTGACTCCTACATTCCCTTACACTTAGCCTGACAGCATTTTCTGCAGAAAGTCTTCCAGGATCTGGGCAGAGACAACAAAGTCCTTTCTCTGGGGGAATTCTGGCATCATTGAGCTGCAAGTTCCACAAGGAAGAGACTTTTATCTACTTTGTTCTCTCTGTATCCCTAGCATCTAGCCCAGTGCCTGATGCACAATGGAAACTCAATAGATATGCTGAATGAATGAGTGCTTCCATGGCAACTTGCCATTGGCTCTGTTTTAGCACTTCACATTCTGAATTGTAACATCTGGTTTATGTGTCTGTCTGTATATCCCATTTAAAACAAAAGAAATTAGAAGGTAGAGGCCATTTCTTAATGGATTTGTGCCTCTGAGGTCCAACACATGCTTGCACATAGAGGATGCTCATCAATGGATGCATGAATGAAAGGGTGAATGCAGCATGTCAGCCCTGTGCTGAGCACTTGGTAGAGATTCCTAATTAAAATGTATGTACTAACCTCAAAAGTACAACTAAAGAACAAGCATCATTGAGAATCACCTGAAGTCTAGCTGAATAGAAGTTCTACAACTAAAAATATAAAGAAGAAGCCACCTCGAGCCTGGTAGAGAGAGCAAGGACATGAACTGGGCTGGTCCCACACCCATGTGTGGCAGTTAAAAATCAGAAGGGATATCTCAGCTATGGAGGCCTTCCAGGAGAAGCAAGGGGTCCCAGCCCCACACCCTGCTCTCCAGCCCAGGGTTCTAGGGCTAGGGAAGATAAATCCCCACAATTTCTGGCTGAAAACCAGCAGAGATTGTGGCTGTATGAGACATAGTGTTGCTGGAGTCCCAAGTACTCCTCTTAAAACACCCATGCACAGACTTACGTGCTGACAGACTCACTTGCTCAGAGCTCAAGCACGGGGGCAGTAGCTCGAAAGGTGCCAGGAACACAGAGGAGGAACTGAATTGTCTGGCTTCAGCTTTCACCCAGACAGAAATGCTGGCAGAATCTACTGTTTCTTTGTTGAGCCCTTCCCCCACCAAGTGTGCAGACATAGGCAGCTGCCGTATCTGAGTATCCATCACCTGGCTAACAACATTCATCCTGCCCAGAGAATTTCCTGAGACCCTGCCTCACCCAAGTTGCAGGCCCACCCATGCTGCTTCCAGTGGCTTTCCTATACAAATGGCCTATCTTGGCCCATTTTGTGGACTTTCCTAAAATCCCTTAAAGGTTCACAAACCTTAAGCAAGCAGCATCTGGCCTCTGGCCTTCATGTGCTAAGCAGCTCAGCACTAGTGGCAGGAGCCTCCATTCATGGCTTAGCCTCTCAAGGCACCTCTAAGCCCAGTGTGGGACCCTGCTATCTGCAGATTGCTTTGTGGCTCATGCCAGGTGGCCCCAGGCAGAGCACAGGCAGTGGCTGGCCTTGACCCACATCAGAGCCCCTCCCAAGAGGCCCTAGGACCAATACACCCAGTGGTCAGGTTCAAACCACGCCAGAGCACCACCCAAGCACCTCTACAAAGGACACACCCAAAGGGCAGGTAGAAGACACCAGAGCCCTGCTAAAGCAAATCCTGACCCATAGGGTCAGCCCCTGCACAATAGCTCCTCCACTGTAGTCACAGCCAGTACTCACAGTCAATCACCCTAAGGGTCAATCCCTCCAATTGACATGCAAACAACAACCAAGGCTCAACTATGACAGGGGGACACACACAACCCACACAAGGGACACATCTGGAGTACCCACCTCAGGTGGCCAAGGAGAGTGCACCACTTGGCCCCAAAGGACACCTACATATAAGGCCACTCTACCAAGGCTGGAAGTCATAGCAGCCTTATTTAATACATACAAGCAAACACAGGGAGGCAGCCAAAATTAGAAATCAAAGACAGATGTCCCAAATGGAAAGACAGAACAAAGCTCCAGAAAAAGAACTAAACAAAATGGAGACAAGCAATCTACAAAATGCAGAGTTCCAAACACTGGTTATAGGATACTCAGTAATCTCAGTGAGACTATCAATAAAGAGATAGGAAACATAAAAATGAAGATAGAAAACATAAAAATGAACCAGTCAGAAATAAAAGTACAATAATAGAAATGAATAATACATTAAAGGTAATTCACAGGTTAGATGAAGAACAGGATCAAATCAGTGATTTAGAAGATAAGATAGCAGAAAACACCAATCAGAACAGCAAAAATAAAAAAGTACCCTCCCCCAATAATGAAGATAGTTTAAGAGGCCTCTGGGACATCAAGCATACCAATATTTACATCCATGGGGTATGAGAAGGAGAAGAGAAAGCAAGGAATTAAAAGCTTATTTGAAGAAATAATGACAGAAAACTTCCCTAACCTGAAGAAGAAAATAGACATAGAAGCTCAGGAAGTGCAGAGAGTCCCATACAAAACAAACCCAAAGAGGCCCACACTGAGACTTATCATCATTAAAAGTCCAAAGCTTAAAGACAAAGAGAAAATCTTAAAATCATCAAGAGAAAAGCAGTTTGTTACATACAAGGGAGTTCCCATAAGACTGTCAGATGATTTCTCAACAGAAACTTTGCAGGCCAGAAGGGATTGGCAAGAATTATTCAAAGTGATAAAAATTAAGGGCCTACAACCAAGATTACTCTATTCAAAAAAGTTATCATCTAGACTGGAAGGACAATAAAGAGATTGTCAGACAAGAACAAAAGTATACTCAATGAGCTCAATAAGAACTTCAATAAAGAGATAGGAAACATAAAAATGGAGATAGAAAACATAAAAACATACCAGTCAGAAATGAAGAATATGATAACTGAAGTAAAGAATACATTAGAGGAAATTAACAGATTAAACGAAGCAGAGGATCGAATCAATGCTAAACCAGTATTACAAGAAATGTGAGAGGGACTTCTTTGAAAAGAAGAAAAAAGTTAAAAAATATGAATAATAAAATGGCAACAACTACACATCTATCAACAATTACTTTAAACGTAAATGGATTAAATGCTCCAATAAAAGATAAGGGTGTTGAAAGGGTAAGAAACAAAACCCTCACATATGCTGCCTGTACAAGAGACTCACTTCAGATTGAAAGACACACACAGGCTGAAAGTAAAGGATGGAAAAAGATATTTCATGAAAAAGGAGACAAACAAACAAACAAAAAAGCTGTGGTAGCAGTATTTACACCCAACAAAATAAACTTTAAAACAAAGGCTATAACAAGAGACAAAAAAAAACCAGTAATCCCACTTCTGGGTATTTATCCAAAGAAATCCAAAACACTGTTCTTAAGGGACATGTGCATCCATATGTTCATTGCAGCATTATTAACAATAGCTAAAATGTGGAGGCAACCTGGGCATCTAAAAATAGTTGAATGAATAAAGAATAGATGGTACATATATACAATGGACTATGATTCAGGCATAAAAAAGAATGAATCTTGCCATTTGCAACAACATGGGTGGACCTAGAGGGTATTGTGCTGAATGGACTAAGTCAGAGAAAGACAAATGCCATATAATTTCACTTATATGTGGAATCTAAAGAACAAGATAAATGAAGAAACAAAACAAAAACAAACTCATAGATACAGAGAACATTTTGATGGTTGCCAGCTAGGAGTGGGTGTGGGTAGAAAAGAGGAAGGGATTAAGAAGTACAAATTGCTAGTTACAAAATAGTCATGGGGGATGGAGGATATAGCACAAGGAATATAGTCAATAATATTGTGATAACTATGTATGGTGTCAGATGGGCACTAGATTTATTGGGGTGATCACTTTGTAAGTTATATAAATGTCTAATCAACATGTTGTATACCTAAAACTAATATAATATGGTAGGTCAACTGCAATTTAAAAATTAAAAAATATATTAAAAAGAAGAAAAAAATGTATGTACTGCTCCAGTCTAGAGGTTTCTACACCAATTAAGAGAATTTTGAAAATTTGATTTAAAAATCTGCTTTAATCTACTAACTGTGCCTTCCTTTTTATTTCAAAACTTGCCCACATGCTTCTCAGAGGAGTCATAACTCTGTACCCCCAAATTCATCAAAGCAACCCCCCACCCCTCCTGTCTTGCCCCTCCTCTCCTAAGCTTCCCTGTGCTGATCCCTGCAACTGAATGAACCCTTGTGGTAGTAAGTTACGCCAGACGATCCTGTCTCCTTCTGACACTCCCCTGACCACTGTCCTTCATCTCTCATCAGTACAGGGGGCCTGCCCTTGACCAGTACCTGGTACAAATACCAGCAGTGGCTACTTTTTAACCTAGAAGTTTCTAGAAAGCAGATCATCATAAGGCAGACCTCATTTCCCTATAGGGTGAGTGTTTATTGGAGAGTTACATTTCAAAGTTGTTCTCCGAGAACAAATTAGTGAAAACAAATCACAGATATGACCAAAAATGTATTATAAAAGCAAAGACACAACAATAAATCTCTGTATACAATTTAAAAGGCTCATAAGACAATGAAAAAGAAGACCTAGGAAACAGGCCTGAATGTCCTATACATATCAATTATATGTGGGCTTCATATACCAAAGTTGTGTATTAAATCATAAAATTTGACCTAAAACAAATATGCTAACTCTAACATGTGCATTAACTAATTAAACTTTTGATTACCAAAGCATTTTCCTTGCTAAATTGAAATCAGCAGGGATTTTAAAGAGCTAAGGGTGGAAATCAGTCCTTCTTTTTCTCTCAAATTTCCATGTCACAAAAAAGACACTTAAAATCCTCCCACTGTGGGTCGGCCAAGTGGCTCCGTTGGTTAAGAGCTCGCTCAAGAGTGCGAACTTTGAGCAACAGGGTCGCTGGTTCAATTCCCGGCCCGAGCTGAGCTGCTGCTGAGCTGCCAGCATGTGGCAGAATGGCTCAGCTAAAAAAAAAAAAAAAAAAATCTTCCCACTGTATTATAAATGGGAATTATGGGGACTATGAGAAAATAGACAAAAAAATATGACATAACATTTGAAGCCAAAAAGCAGATTATAAAAATTGTCTCAATAAACCCTTTGGAGTAAAAAAAAAAAAAAGCAGATTACAAATAATATATACATGGAATAATGCAATAGTGTGTATGTAAGTTAACATGTCACAACAAAAACATTAGTGTCAGGATGATAAATCATGAATGATTTTAAATGACTGTTTTATAATTTTAAAAAACTGTAATATTTTGCCATCCATTTTTTAAGAAGAGGAATGGGGGATGGGGTTACTGCAGTAATTAGATGGACCTTAGAGATGTGACCTAAGAGCTGCGTGCAAGTCATTGGGTTGTCTGTAAACGGGATATATCACCTACTCAAAGATTTGTTTTCCTGTAATCAGGAGTGACTCAACATTTGTTCACTAGATCCTTTCTGATGTTCTCAGTTTATTCTAATCTAGAAGAGCCCCTGCTACTCTGAACTAAATTATAGCAAAGCCAAAGGAAACTGAGAAACTGAGCCATTCTCTCCTTCACAGCACTCTGGGCTGATAGCTCTGGGCACTTCATCAATGGGGAGCTTTGAAACAATTACCAGACAGTAACAAGTTTTCAAAAGCAGCTGCAAAACACCCTTTCTCTGAATTCCACAAGTAGGTATAATCCAGACTCCAGAAAATGGATAGGTTGGGAACCTACATCCATTACAGAGTTAGAACAAATCTCATAATCCTATATACTAGTAACTAAGAGAATTTAACTACCTCGTTGGTGAAACTAGGGAATAACTGAATAGTTTGGGTGATTCTGACTTGGCATCAGTACAAGAGTACAAATGGAAAACCATATAAACACTTAAAAGTTATAAATTAAGCTGCCAAATTATTCAATAAAATGCGCTCTAACCTCCTTCCTTGACAAATCCCCTTCATAATGACAAAAATTCTAAGGTGTTTGAAGTTATGATTTTTATATGACTGAAAATTGTAAAATGTCAGAGATGAACAAATTTGTTGATCATTACACATCTGAGTGTTCTGTTAATACTCCAGCAATGTTGAATGAGTGATGCAATAAAAACATAAATAATTCATAAGTCATTATACATTTGTTTCATAAAATGTATTTATCTAGCCTTCGTTTCAGCAAAAGTGCTAGTTATGTTGTTAAAAATCAAGAGCTTTAATGTGTACCCTATTGACAATAGTGATTTAAAAGATTAAAAAAATACAATGTGATTGTATTCAGGGTATAAAATTGGAACATACTTTCCATCAAAACTTTAAATTACAGTAAATATAAAAGTTTAAATTTTCTATTAAAGTTAGAAGGCAAAATATTAATTATATTGAATACATACCAACAATTCATATTGGGCTTATTTAAATAAAACTGGTTTTAATTTATTTTTTAAACTAAATTAAATCTTATTAAATATTTTTTAAATAAGACTATCCCTAATGGTAGCACCAATGCCTTTCTAGTTGCCAGTGTAAACCGTCAATTATCACCTAAGCCTACACAGAACTCAGAATGATATGAAATTTTTAATATTGAAAAATGTTCCTTGGTCACCATGTACAGCTGTTGGGAATCCATGAGTACCTCTGGAACCACAAATTGGATAAAAAAAAGAAGCAAGAAAATGAGCGCTCAGCACTACTGGGAAACCAATATTCATTATATGAGAATCTAATGCATCCCTGCTATCTGAGGAGAATTTGACAAGATAATTAGTTTGTTTTTTCCTCTTACCTAAGCACTTGTGCCACTCAAATCTTCCCTTGTCCACCAAAGCAGCAACTGACTGCCACTTGCAGTGGTATAACCCCAAAACTCTCATGGCAATCAGATGTGCATATCTTTTGTTTCAAGGTCACAGGGCAAGAGATATGGGGAGGCAGGTCCCTGGGGACTGAGCAGTGTTAAGCTTAGTCAAGAGAACAGATGTTTCAAGTTATGGGTAACAAGTGAGATTCCGAGTGGCAGAACATCTGTGTGTTTTCTGAGTGTGTGTGTGTGTGTGTGTGTGTGTGTGTGTGTGTGTGTGTGTGATATGCAGGGCCTTCCAAAGCAAAGCTCAGGGTTGGAGCTCCTCAGGCCCAGGCATAAAGACCAAACTGCAGTATTTCCATGACACATGGAGTGAGTCTGAGACAGAACGTGGGAATCTACACTTGTCTTGACAGGTTCCAGCCACCACATGCCTCTAAGACAGCGGTTCTCAACCTTTCTAATGCCGTGACCCCTTAATACAGTTCCTCATGTTGTGGTGACCCCCAACCATAAAATTATTTTCATTGCTACTCTATAACTGTAATTTTGCTACTGTTATGAATCATAAAGTAAATATCTTTTTGTTTTCCGATGGTCTTAGGTGACCCCTGTGAAAGGGTCGTTCGACCCCCAAAGGGGTCGCGACCCACAGGTTGAGAACTTCTGCTCAAGGGGATGTGCAAATCACCACTCTGAGTGTAATTTTAGTGTTTCCAGATTCATATTTTTCTATTTCTTCTACACAGCTATTTCACCTGCTTTCCAACTGAACAATCATGATCCGTTCCAACAGAGAAGGAAAAGTGGTTGGGCTGGACTTATAATAAAAGACAGTAATTTGGTCTTCAATGTGTTGCCTTTTCGACTTCCAAAGGCTATTATGACTCCAAAGGCTTTTTGCCTTTATACTGACTTTAGAACCCAGCCTCTACATAAGTGATCACTCCACCATGAAGGAGAAACACTACCCAAGCAGGTGTTATGGGGATTGAAGCAAAATAATTTCAAGAAATAGGTGAAATTCAGAAGCTTGAGTCAAAGCACATGGTAAGATGTTCTTCTACTGAAGACTCTCCTAGGGCCAACCTTTGGAGAATCTGAGTCTTAGATCATTAAGACACACAAAAAATTTCTTTCAGGAGGTTATTGACATCCCCGCCCCCCCCCCCCCCCCCACACACACACACACACCAGTAGTCCTAGTCACATGTAAATTTAAATTAGTTTAAACAAGTTGCTTTCCTTTCAACACTTAGCATTACAACTGAATTACAGAAATGGAAGCTTGGAACTGATGAAGAAGAGGAAGAAAAAGAAGTGAGTCATTCAGGTGTATTACTCCATTTATTAGGGCCCTTTCTGGGACCCCTACATACCGCTATAGCCCTTCCAATATACACCAACCAGCATTTCACTGCATTGGTTTGTTAAGTACAGATGTCTCCCCGACTCAAGCAATATTAAAAGTCTTATTCTCCCTGATATTCTCAGTTCCTTCCATGGTAGGCCTTCAGTAAATATTTGCTATCTGAAAAAAATGCACGCCTGCAGGAAAAAAAGGTCTCTACTGGAAAATGAACCCAGTTTCTAAACCAAGAGTTTATAAATTAACTTTTGGAATGCAACATGCTTGTAAGCAGAAAACAGCCTGCCGTGACCACCATACCTCATAGGGCTTTGCCTCCTAGTTGCTTATATACCCTTCTCATATCCTATACTGGAAGCTCCTAGGCAGCAGAGAGGGGGTGATGGGCATTCCCCCTCACTTTTGGCCTAGAGCAGAAGCTAGCATGAAACAGGAACTTTCATGAAGAATCAAGGAATGAAAAAAGAGTTAACAGTTGTCCAAGGCAGGCTTCTTCTGAGCTATAGATGGGTCAGACTGCCTGGGGTTTCAATTTAAATAGTAATTTCTGTTCACTAAGACCTTCACTCACATAGACAAAAGGCAGAAAACAGAGTGTCCTTCAGGAGGTCAAGGGAGGGCTGGCCAAATGGAACGCTAGTCCAGAGCGCTCAGATCCCCCTGGAGTTGCTGGAAGCCTGCCCTACACAGGGCACGGGTGTCTCTCATCTCCACTGACAAGAAAAAAAATCTGAGATGTCCTAAATTAAATTACAGCAGGCTGGAGGGTGGGAGGCAGAGACAGAGGAAGTTAATTAGTTAGCAGCTGCAAATGGGTACCAAGAAAAGACTGCCCACACTCCTGAATGAATGTCGAAACTTTGAATCAACATCCAGGGTGCTTTCTCAGCTATTATCTAAAAAGAATGGCCAACCACCAGCTACCACTGAATCCTGCTTACCCATGAATTTTCTGGACTGTTGCCCACAAACAATCCAGAAGCAACAAGTCCTTCTTTCTTACACATATCCCAGAACTGTAACTTCATGTTTTCCTACTCCGCTTATCTAGAGTCAACATAAATTCTTTCAAAACAACTTACAGCTTTCTTCCCCACACTCATTGTATAAAAGAGCCCCACATATCCTAGGATAGCGGACATGTTTGTCTTCGCCATCTGACCCTGAGGCTGGTGGTTTAGGCTGCCTGCCCCAGGTCCTGGCCCTTCCTCTGGCTAGCATTTTGCTCCATAAACCCTTTCTTTCAGGACAGCTTTCAGTTTCAAGGGTTTTTGTGTAACATCATCCTGGTGGCAGCTGCAACTGAGCCACTTTAGTCTCTTTTTATTTTTATTTTTTAATGAAAACCTTACTGCTAATTTTTTTAAATCCCAAAAACTGAAACAGTGACAAACCAAAATATGCTCTGAAACACTTTTCATTCCTTCCCACATTCATGCCCACAATTCATTCCTTCCTTCCTTCCCACTGACCCTGACACCAGTGGTTGTTAAGCTGTGGTAACAAGTGGGTCTCTTTCTTATGTCGGTTGTGTCATTCATCCAGGCACTGGGTTGGCATTTACTTGCCCACTCCTGGAACTCAAATTAATGTCAAGGGCATCTCCAGCTGCTATTCCCCTTTCCTTTATCAATTTATCACCCAACTTAGCATGCCTCTCTGCTAAGAAGCTGCCAGTGCCTGTCAGTTCACACCCCTACGAAGGGGTAAAAAGAGGATTAGAACCCAGCAGTCAAGCTCCAGAGTCCACGTTCCCCACTCAGCACACTCTTGGCCCAGTCTAGCCAAGAACCACAGCTCAGGCTATTGTGGGGCAGCTAGAAAAGGTTTTTCAGACCTTTCTGCCACATCAGTACTCATTACAATTAATCACTGTCTGAAAACTGTCTCTGGCCCTTTGTCTAACATTCCTTCCAGTGGTACTACCAGCAAGAAAAGGACTCTGTCCTGGGAGAAGCCTAGGGTTTGTGACCTAATGTCAGCATAGTGGGACTCTGAGCTGTTTTTCTAAAAACAGGGATGAGCTTCAGGAAGTTGCCTGCTGTCCACAGGCCTTTCTGACCAGCATTCCGCAGCCACGAGACGATGAGGCAGGAAGGGCATAGTCTTTGGTGCAGCCCACAGACCCTGGCCATGTTCTTGAACTCCATTTCCTTGGCAGACCAATGTGTGAAACAGCCTGGTACAGTGCTGCAGGAAGTGGGACACCTGGCAAACTGAGGACGGCACGTGCTATCTAGTGATGTTCAAATGCTTCAAAAAATAAACAAACAAATAGTGGGCTATGCAAACAAAACTTATCTCGGCCACCTCTAGACTGTGTGAGGTTGGCTTGAGAACTCAGGGATATGGATGAACACTCTGTGTTCCCTAGGATTTTTTTTTAAATCACAGTTCTCTTCAGAGCCATCTAAGCCTGTAGACCCACTTCAGGAACGAGCCCCCAAACCATCATCAGAAGCAAATTAAAGTGTTTTTCCCAAACTACCCTTTTTCTGGAAGGTATTCAATCAGAGGGTTCCTTTGCAAACTTTCTGTTCTCTCTGTAAGTGGTAGCATTTTGCTATATGGAAAAGATAAGGACAGTCTCAAACCTATCCAAAGGCACCTAATTTCCCTGTGACAAAAGTCCCACTATTGTCAAGTAGAGCCGTGTCTGAGCCACCTGCACAGTACAACTCTATTTTCAACAGAGCTGTTAAAGTAATCTGTCCTCCTTCACAGCCAGCCAAGAGTCTGTTGGCATATGGCCTCCATGTGTCTGAAAGGCTATTTCTACCCACGACTCCTTTATTTTGAGCTGCACATTAGCCTGTCATTAAGACACTGTTGCAAAAAAAAAAAAAAAGTGGCTGCTCACCTTTGGTTTTCTCTTGATTTTTTAAAATAAATGAGGGCCTTGATTACATTATGATTTTCTGGGTTTAATGGCTTATTTGGATGAAATTTCACATTGCATGTTTATTACAAATAGCCAGGTGGAGCATGAAGACGAATCATGATCGCAATTTGGCCTCCCAGATTATTTATGGTGGAAAAATGGAAAGCTGCATCATGGGGGAACATTCTCATGAATGTTATTATAGATGGCATCATGGCTGTAGCCCAGCATTTTGGCATTTGGCACTAATCACTGGTGTGCCACACATCAAAAGAACGAAACATATACATGCTCAGTGCTACATATTAATGTGCCTTCAGAGGGAAGCAGGGGACTCCTGACAAGCATGGAGCAAGGAAATGAGCAATTGCATGCATACCTTTCCCTTCTCTCCAGTGTGTGGGCACTGTGTGGCCTTAGGATGTGACAGAAGGGCAGGGAGAATGACTAATGGGTGATTCAGAAGTAAGTAAGGCTTCTGACATGAAACAGTGGTCATGTATATTGGAGCCAAAAGCACAGGTCTGCTAACTTTTTCTTTAAAAGGGCAAATAGTAAATATTTTTGGCTTTACAGGTCCACAAAGTCACTGACACATATTCTTTTTTTTTTCTATAATTCTTTAATAATGTAAAAACCATTCTTACATTATTGTTATCACGAGCTGCCCAGAGACAGGCCTTGCTGGATGTAGTCTGATGACTCCTAACCTAAGTAAATTAAGTGGTCATCTGCCAGTGACCTCAAGCCAACAGGGCATGTAAAACTCATGAAAGCAGCTGAGGATCCTCTTATTTGAGTCAGAGCTATGGCCTGATTACACATAAGCATAGATTATACATAACTGGTTGGACATTGTGTATTTGTTTCTATTCATCCCTTGACTGCAACCACAATCCTTCTGGCCAGGAACTGAAAATGCTCCTTTGGATTAAGCGCAAATGCTGCTCTGACTACTGCAGCATACCCATCCCGCCCCTGAACCCCCGACACTGCCTGGTACCCCAAGCTCTCCGTATATGGAAATACAGCTGATGACAACAGCTAATAACCTCCCCATAACCCTTTATGCTTCATGAAACACTTGCACCAGCATTGTCTCACTCAAGTTTCAATTGCAGCCAGAGAGAAAGGCTCTTAAAGGTCAAGTGTGTTGTCCAAGGTCTCGTTACTGGGGGGAGGCAAACAGAACTTGAATCTCCCTTCACCTGTCCATCTTTCTTCTCTGAGGGCTTGCAGTTTCCTTGAAGTCAAGAACATGCCTTATGCTCCTCTGTAGCCCTCCCAGACAGAGCCTGATAACTGTGGGCCCAGCACATGATGGCTGCTTAGTAGATACCTTGGTTTGACTTTGAAGTGAAGCCCAGGTACACAGGCTGAGGAAACATTGAAGACCATTAGGTACAAGGTAGGAAAGGAGAGTGAGGCAACTGCTGCTCACCAACCCCCACAGGCCCAGACACACTCCTTCAGTCACAAAGCCCCAGGAGGTGATGCTGGGAGGAGCCAAACCTCACACGTCGTGGTCTCCTCCAATACCCTCACCCAACCCTCATCACAAACACTCCCTGCATCTCTCTTCCAAAACTCATTCCCATGAGCATCCAGGGAGTATGGTGCAGAGCAATGCTTTTAAAACTGTGGGTCAAGAGTTATCAGGGCCGGCCGAGTGGCTCAGTTGGTTAAGAGCTCGCTCAAGAGTTTGAGCTCTGAGCAACAGCGGTTCGAGGCCAGCCCGAGCTGAGCAGCCGCTAAGCTGCCAATAGGTAGCAGGATGGCTCAGCTAAAAAAAAAAAAAAAAAAAAAAAAAAAAAAAAAAAAAAAAAAAGAGTTATCAGTTCATAAACTCAATTTAGTGGCTCAAGGCTGGCATTTTTATTAATGAAATGAGTACAAAATACCAAAATGCATTTCACATTCTAAGGTAAGGATGGGTAAATATTGTTCCATGAAACTTTTGTTTGCTCTGTGTGTGTGTGTGTGTGTGTGTACCTGTTTGTGTGCTTGTGTACCATATTACAATATAAAAGTTCAAGCAATTCTGAGTGGCAACACCACAAGCTCTGGAGCCATGTGCCTGGGGTCAAATCCATTTCTGCCACAGGTAACTGCTGTGTTACCTTAGGCAATTTCCTTAAACTCTCTGTATTTCAATTTGCTTATTTAGAGAGTGAATAACTATACCCACCTTATGGGGTTTTTGTGAGAATTCAATGAGTGAATATATAAAAGGCACCTGACACATAGCAAGTACTCAAAAAACCAAAACGTCAGCTACCACAACTAGTACTCACAATCACTGACATCACACTGCTACAGGATGGGGGGGACACACTTCTGTTATTCCATCTGAATGACGGAAACTGAGGCAGAGGGAGATGGGCAAAGCAAAGAGTAAAACCACCCAAAGTTTCTACCTCTTTGCTACCCACAGGCAACACTATCCCATATCACTAAAACTTCTTCCAGCCCCAGGAGATCTTTACTAAGCTTAATATAATTACAAATATTACCTGCTACCAACATTCCGCTGCTTTGTGATGAGAATTGATGAGACACTCTCTCTAAAATGCTTTGAGCACTTCACAGACAAGTGCAGTATAAATTCAAAATGTCATTTTAATGTTCTCATTATTATTATTATTAAAATGGGCAAAATGAAGAGAACATGATTTCAGAGACTCAAGTTTCAATGGGCATGGGGAATGTGGATTCTGGGAACAATTGGTTACCACACGTCTCCATCTCAGATCAACTAGCATGATATCAATAATGTCTTCACCATCAACTTTGTTTATTTCACAATGTAAGTCATCTTCCCCTCCCCAGGTAGAGTTTATGTGTTTTGGAAAGTAAAGCTTAGCTTGATGACACTCTGCCCAAAATTTATTTTGATATATCAATTGCCACGGCCAATAGTGCCCTGGTCTTACCATGTTCATTCATTAAAAGCTCCCGCCTAGAAAGGCTGCCAGGGCCTGGAGCTGGTCTTGCTCTTCCAGTAACTTCTCACAGAATAAAGGTTAAAGGCAAACAATTTCAGAAGTGTAGAGACCTCCGGGAGCTTCTGAGCCTAAACCTCTCCATCTGGGAAGAAAACACAGCCAGGGCCACCTGAGAATGTTCCAGGGCCTCCTTACAACCATCAGGAATCACCTTTCCTGGGCTGCCACTTTTATGCTGTGAAGAGGAACTTAAAACATTTTTGTATTGCATCAGGCAATGATACATGATGGAATGAAATATAAACATTCACACATATTTATAATAAGAGGGGACTTCACAGATGTTCTATTCCATGGAAGGCCTAAGACTAGAAGAACCCAGACCCCCTTTTGCATTATTTCTATGGAGACTGTTGAGACAAACCCGTTCATGCTTCTTTGAAGAAGAAAGCTGACGTTGGCTCAAGATGATGTATCAGTAGCCCAGCAAGGGCTAAAACAAAGTTCTCTTGAGTCCACAACCAGAATTCTTTCTGTAACATGACAAAGTCACTATAGGAAACTAGATTTTATTAAGGACCCACTTTATGCCAGGTACTGCACTGGAGGCCTCAACACACTTCCCTTTGAGCTCAAATAAACCTTTGGGGTCAGAGTACGTCTGATGGGGAGATAATGAAACTGAAGTTCTAAACTGCTTTGTCCAGGGTCTGTGAATGATAGAAAGGGGATTGGAACGTGTGCTTTTTGAGCTGTTCTACAGCCTTTCTTTGTAGATCAAGGGACTATGATCACCTACCACATTAAATTTATACTGGCATCTCTTTGCCACCTGTAGTAGGTTGAAAAAATGTCCACCCCAAATATCGGGTCCTAATCCCTAGACTCTGTAAATGTTATCTTATAAAGAAAAGGGGTCTTGGTACATATGATTAAGCTACAGATTTTGAGATGGAGAGATTACCCTGAATTAACCGTATGGGCCCTAAATTCCATCAGATGTATCCTTCTAAGAGGGAGGCAAAGGGAGACCTGACACACAGAGAGGCGAAGGGGATGTGAAGACAGAGCAGGGAGATTTGAAGATACTAGCCTTGGAGACTGGAGTGATGTAGCCACAAGTCAAAAAATGCCAGCGGCCACCAGAAACTAGAAAAGGCAAGGGAGGGGTTCTCCCTCAGAGCCTCCTGAGGGTGTGCGGCCCTGCTGACAACTTGATTCCAGCCCAGTGGAACAGATTTCAGACTTCTGCACTCCAGAACTGTGACAGCATACATTTCTGTTGTTTTAAACCACCAAGTTTGTGGTAATTTGTTACAGCAGACACCGGAAACTAACACCACTCTTACCATCACTCACATCACTTAAGACAGAGTCCTTACATACTTGTGGCCACATCCACTGTGAAGCCTGTACGGGTCATATTCTCTCCACCCATTCTCAGTGCCAATCACTCACATCAGGCTCCACAGGGAGGGCTCAAGGCGCTTGTGACTCCCACTCAGGAGTCTCCACCAAGAGAAGAAACTATGAGGAACTACCCTGGAGAGCAGCCTCCTTGCTTCTCAACTTGCAGGAAGAGAAAACAGCACCTATCTTCCCCAGTGATAAGAATCGAGCCGATATAGAAATCAATGATTAATCAGAGTTTCAACATAAAACTCAAAGATTTTCTAAAAATAAAAAACAAACAAAAATAACTTTTCTCAAATGAGTGTTGTTTTATATCTTCTTTCTTAAAAAAATGTTTTGAATTTTCAGAAGGCAAAGAATGCACCTCATTTCTTCCTTATTTTAAGTGGTTAATGTCCTTAACATCAAATGGGGGATTTCACTCTGAAACAAGGATATGAAGGCATAACTGGAAAATGCCTGAGGAGGCACAGAGCACATCTGACCTAGAGCCCGGTCGCAGACCTTCATTCTCCAGGTCAGGGTTCAAACAGGAACTGGTCTGGTGGTGATGAAAAGCCACAACCCAGTACCTAATCAGTGACCTGGGTGAATAAGTCAGGTTCCCAGGCAGGAAATACGCCCAGTGGATTGGCATTAACTAACCTCCCGAAAGCTGCATTTGGGGAGGGGGAGGCACTGCTGCTGGCCCCTTCCCCCCACCCTCTAACTGGCTCACACACTAAGAACTGACCCCTGGAAAACATCACATGGACTCAGCAAAAGAAAGGCGATACAGACAGAGAATCACATAAGAACAAAGTGGGAGGAAAGTCTGCCTAGAGCAAGTAAACTCAACAAGGATGGTGCTATCACCAAGCTCTATAAGGCCCCTGCAGGGAATCTGTTGTTTTTGATCCTGGCCCTGTCACCTGCTTTCCTGGGCACAGCATCAATTCCCCTGTGGGGACTATGCCTCTCGTTGCATGGTATTGCTGACACTGTCTATCATGCTGCCCTACTCTCAGCCTTACCAGGAAGTAAACACACCTCAATTCATCCAATAAGAGCCTCATCCCTGGGAATCTGACCCTGAATGGAGTGACAACAAAGATGAGAGAATACCTGAAGATGATGTCTCCTTGATGAGGGATCTCATGCAGGCTCTCCCCAGATTTCTTCCCCCTAGATCCCTGATCAGTGTGGCTCTTTAGCCTCTACTCTGATTCTGTGAGATATTCCTTATATTTCCAGAAAATCCCGTTTCTCTTCTTAATCAGTCAAGATCATGTTTTGTGGCTTTCAGTCAAAGAACTTTGGCACAGCCACCAAATTCAAGGTTTCCAAAGCCAGGCTCAGCCCTCCTTTCCAACTTCCTCTTACCCCATTTTTAGTCCTTGCTCCAGGCTGTAATTACCTGCAGAGCTTAAATAATACAGATGCCCAGTGTCCCACCCCTGAAGATTTTGGTGTGAAAGGAGTGGGGCATTGTTTAACACTCCACAGGTGATTCCAGTACATATAGCATGGCCAAACCTGTAGATTCATTGTCATCAGAACCCATGACACCACACTATTTCCACACCTGTACTCTTCACACGGTCTCCCCTGCCTGCAACATATACCCTGGCCATATTAGTCTTCTTGCTCTTTTCCTGCCATTTCTCTTCTGAAAAGCCTTCCATGGCTTCCCATTACTTCCAATATGTAGTCTGAATGCCTTAGACTAGTCATCAATTTCCTCCATATTTGACCCAATCTAGATTTCCAATCTAGATCCACTATCCACTGCTCCCCTCTGGGTCCTCCACTCCAGTCCAATTGTTCCATTACCTATTATCTGGACATACAGAGTTCATAGTACAAACAACAAAGCCCATTCCAGCTTAAACTGGAAATGAGGCTATTATTGTTTCTTTCACATAATCCCTAGGAAGGCCAGAGAATTGGGAACTCAACCAAGAATCACATCAGAATACCCCACCAGACTATGCCAATGGACTCCCTGCTGCAGAGGTACTGCCAACACCTGGCCTAGGATGCTGCCCTTAGTTCTCCAGTAGTTGCTCTCTCTCAATGCCACTTTGTCATACACTGGCCCTGTCCCCAAGAAGACACCATGTGTCTGCGGCTGCTTCCCATCACTCCTTTCAACTGAGTCTTATGCCAATGCAGATGATTGATATAGCCCAGGTCACATACTGCACCCTAGCTGCAAGGGATGCTGGGAAAGCAAGTTTCTGACCACTCTTTTGGGGAAGCAGGACTCAAAGAGAGGGAAGATCTCCAAATATAAAAGGGATACTCAAAAGCTTCCACGAAGCCTAAAAGCAAGACGTATGTACACTGACGTGGCATCATGGTTCCCTGCCCCCCATCTTTCACCCCCAGCTGGAGCACATTCTTTTTTAAAAGCCCATCTCTCTGCTTAGGGAATAACACTGACTTTGGGGTCAGATCCCAGCTCAAGTTTCAACGGATGATGACCTTGGGCAATTCTGGAAAATGGATCGAATTCTACCCTCATGACAGTGATGTTATAAGGAACAGAGATGAATTATAAAGGATGGCCTCTTGGCTGAGTGGTCCCAGTGCTCTGCCAGCCTTGGCAGCAAAACCCTAAAGCAGAAGGAGCAACAAGAAGCATAATGAACAAAACAACTACTCTGAATGAAGGACCAAATGCCTCATTTTCTTGAATTTTCATATAACATGAGGCGGAGAAGCCTCGCCAAAACTTCACTGAGGTTGAATTTTACCACTCTGCAAATGGTGGCTTGGAGCCAGGTTTAAGTTTCTTTTTAAAAATAAAGTAATTTAAAGTTTCTTGTGCCCAACTGTCATGGAGCAAATTCCCACCTGTTACAATGACACAGCAAGCGAATCATAGTTCTTAGTATATGTGGTAAGCTTAGTCATTCCCAATTCATCCTTTTTTATGCTTTTTGAGTTAAAGAATCCCCTCCAAGTATTGTAGATGAGGACTTCTCATAATAGTTGTATGCATTGGAATCACAGGGACCTGTTACAGTGCAGATTCTGATTCAGTAGGTGTGGGGTGTAACCTAACACTGCATTTTAGCATTCCCCGGGTGATGTTGCTGGTGCTGCTCCGTGGACCACACTGTGGATATAAAGATGGCAGACAACATCTCTGGGGGAGGAAAGTCCAATTAACCACCTCATTCAAAATTCTGAAGACCAGAACGAGTTTACTTCATAAAAAGCAATACATCCCACTCTTCATCGGGAAGTCTTTTTAGGCTTCCTGCTACAAAGCTCAACCTCTATACTCTGATGCCCCAGCTAGAGAAATATTATTAAGCTCCTTGAAGGAGGGAAGCAGCATCTTACTCTCTACAGTCCAAATGCTATCACACATATTTTAGGCTTTCATAAATACTTGATAAATGAAGCACAAAAATAAAATGAAAAGACCTGCTGGAGTGATTAGAGCAGGGTAAAGCCAGTCCAGGAAGGCTTCCTGGAGAACGTGGGCCTTCAAGAGATTCAATAATGAGGAAAACCCCAGACTCAAGAAGGAAAACAGCCTGTTTCTATAATACATATGTTTCCTTCATCCTCTGGAAAGAAACCTTCAGTTACCAAGGCCTCCTGTTTTTCTTCTCTGTCAAGACAAACTTGAACTTGAAAAACAATGACAACCCATCAGCTGCCCTTTAAATATACAAAATATGCAGCTGTCATTTCAACATGATATTTAATCATTCAAAGTTGCAGCATAAAGTAGACCCATATATTTCCCAGGAAGCTTCGCTTCTGCTAGTATATCATGTCTTCCAAGGAATAATACATAAAGCCAGAGACCAAATGACTTCAGCTCTGCCCAAACACTCTATCTGTAGTGTTTTATTTCTAAAATGAGCTGGACTTGTCTTCCCCTTCACTAGTGAAAGAGGATGGCTTTCTCTACGAGTTCAGTGAACCTCATCACTCCCAGCTGGGCCTGACTCCCATCTCTGCATGACTTTAGTTTCATAACCAGTTAGACATTTAACAAGCACAATGGCAATTGGATGCTGCAGCCTTGCCTCCTGATTCCCGTCTGACAGATTCTGGTAACACCACTTCTCTCCACCTACCAGCCACCCTTGAAAGGTGGAAAGCAGTGTGATGAGATGTCTAAAATGCCTCTGGCTGTCAGAATAGCTCTTACACACAGTAAGTGTAAACAGGAAATTTTGTCAATTTTCTCATTTGGCAGAAACCCTAACATCAGAAAATGCTAAAGCTTGTTAGCCCGAGACATCTCTCATTCATACTTGCTTACAGCACTGGGGCTAACATCCTCCTCCATTTTTCCACTTGGAGCTAAATAATAAAGAATTTAGGCACTCTCACTTCTAGTGAGGAAGGCCCTGTGAAGCAGCAAAGCTGCCCAGATATTCTTTGATTCACCAAACATGTATTCGTCACCTACTAAGTGCCAGGCTATGAGGAAAAGAGCTACCAAAAGGATGATAACTGGATCGATTCATTACAATCTTCCTCTTTGACAACTGAGGCATCCAGGATTCCAAAAACCTAGCTAGCAGGACACAAACAGCAAATTCTGAATTCCCAAACAACAGTCTAAAAGTCCAGTGAAAAGTCCACATTGCCCTGGAGTTTGGTGAACTTCCTAATCACCACACACTTAGCAGGTGCTCACTAAATGGTTGGTGAATCAAGAAAGGGCTGGTCCATGGGTGCAATTTTTGGAAGGTGGCGCTTTTCAAAGAGAAGGTTCTAGAGATTGTGCCTTTCTTGGAAGATGTAACTAAGGCAGGACATGTGTTTACCTGGCAGCCCCCTTATCAGAGTTAAGAGAATGTAGTAGTTTTCTACTGCTATATACAAAATTAATACAAATTTAGTGGCTTAACAGAAGATCTATTTATTAGCTCACAGCTCTGTAGATCAGAACTCCAGGCGCAGCATGTCTGGCATCTCCGCTCAGGATGTCAAGGTGTTGCTTTAGGGCAGCGGTTCTCAACCTGTGGGTCGCAACCCCTTTGGGGGTCGAACGACCCTTTCACAGGGGTCGCCGGGTACTCGTATGTGGGCGTATCTGCATGTGGGCCTGGAGACGGGTAGAGGAGCGGTGTCTCGGTTCCTAAGAGCATCGAAAATATGTGTTTTCCGATGGTCTTAGGCGACCCCTGTGAAAGGTTGAGAACCGCTGCTTTAGGGGGAAATCCACCTCTCAGCTCATTCAGGTTTTCATTCCTTTGCCTTCATTCTCAGCTCCTAGAGGCTACATCCCCTGTCAGTGGTCCCCTCAACCTTCAAAGCCAGCAATGGAGAGTTTCTCCCCTGTGAAACCCCTCTCATGCTTTGAATCTCTGACTTCCCCTGCCTCTGACCTCTAGATGCAGATTTAAAGGATCATGTGACTTCATTAAGCTCACTCAGAAAATCTACCTAGTTTCAGGTCAACTGAATTGGTGCCTAAATTACTTCTGTAAAATCTCTTCACTACGACACCTCAGTTAGTGTTTGAATAAGTGGGAGCAGGTGCGTGTACACATGGTTCAGGAATTTCGGGAGCCATCTCAGATGTCTGCGTAGAGCCAAAGTGACTTTCTTAGGATCACGATTTGTATGGCTTCCCTCCTTTCCAGCAGCAGCAGCCACTGCACAGGATTTTAATCCCTGAACCTACTAAACAGTGCACAGCCACTGCGTCCCCAGCCCAGGAGGTTGAGAAGATAGAAGAAATATGAGCACGCAAGGCCCCTCATCTCAGGGAGCTCCACGGATAGTCAGGGAGACAACATCTGTGCCCCCATCTGAGAGGTGACATAGGTGGCTCATCATTTGTGGGAAGATCAGTATAGGAAGACTTTGAGGAAGAAGTGGGGACTTGAAATTGTCACTGAGAAATGAGCAAGTCATTGCATGATAGAGATAAGTTAGAGCTACTGTGACCAGCTCAGCTCCCTGGAGTTGCCTCCTGACCAGACTCTAAGCAATGCTGGGGCCGCTGGGGCCTTTGTGCTGGAAACACATGAGGAGCTGAATGGAAGCAGAGTCACTCTCTGGGCAGGGAGGGCTGCGACAGCAGCAAGGCTAGGAAAACCAAGCGTCAGCAGTCTGGCTAATGGTAGGAGGAACGAACAGGCCTCAGCTGCTCTACCAAAACGTGTCTCCATATAGAGTTGTCTCTTTTTCACTCTGGGCACATGACCAGGCCTGAATTTTTACTCAAACTGCAATTACCCAGGAGCAGCACCAAAATTTAACTGTGCTGCTTTACTCCTGAAAACCCTTCAGTGGATCCCAAACAGAAATTTCAAGCCCTTGAGCTTTGGTCTTGTCTGAACTGGCTGCATGATGGCTGAGCTAACCCATCGGGCTGGTCTCATTTTAACATGAAAGGGAGAGTACATAGCTAAGCAGTCCGTATTCGCCCTTCAGGAAGCCTGGCTTTCAAAATAGCTGCCTAGCTGAAGAGGTCAAAAAATCCAGCTTCTGGGCTCAAAATCAGTTCTCTGTCCTAGGCAGTACCTGCGTTTGCCTTCCCTGAGCTGATAAGTCACCTGGCTCAGGCTTGTGGGTGATGGCTGCAAGTAAATGCAATATAAAGGAGAAATAAACACATACCGGTTGAATATTTTCAAAGTTTTGCACCCACTGAATCCTCTTTCCATTACCCTGAGTACCTCCTTGTTAACAAGTGGCAAAACAGCCTCCTAAGCGGTAATTTTTTAGGGTCGTCTCTTTGCATTAACATCCTGTGAAACCGTTTAACAGAATTGTTAAATACCACCCCAATCACTTTCATTTCATGGTTACTTCTGGCAGGTACATATGGCAAAAGCTGATATTCAGGGGCTGATTAACACAGACTTTTCCTTTGCCCAGGGGAGATAAAATCTTAAGTGTCCTCCATGATGGCTTGACTTTTCAGAGGCCTGGGAGGAATCAAATTCCTTTCAAAGAGAGTGTGTTTGGGTCGGAGTAGCCAGAACATTTCTGAGGAGTGATAACTTCTATAGGGATGCATACCCAAGGGAAAATAGAACTTCATTTCCAGTTCCAAGCTGAGCCTCCTTCATTTATTTATTCAGTTAACAGATATTCATTGAATATCTGCTACATGCCAGGCACTATGCTAGGATGGAGGTAAAGTATTAGGGAGCAAAATTAGGAATTGCTCCTGCCCTCAAAGAATTAAAAGGAAGTCAGACATCAATCAAATGATCTCACAATTAAATGTAAGATGATAACTGTCAATCTTGTTTCAAGGGCGGTTTAATCAAGTCAGGGAGGATGGACCAGACTTCCCGGGGGAGATCTGAAGATGTCAACTTGATGAAGGGGCTGGTGGGAAGCAGGTAGAGCATGGAGTAACAGGGAAAAGCATTCTGGGAAGAGGAAGCAGCATGTACTAAGGCCAGGGGTAGGAGAAAGCCTAGCTATGGCCCATGGGAGGAATTGAAGGGTCCAGTGAGGCAGAACAACTAAAGGGTATTATGGACTGAAATGTGTCCCCCCCACATTCATATGTTGAAGCCCCCACCATGACAATATTTGGAGATAGAGCCTTCAGGAGGTAAGTAAGGTTAAATAAAGTCATAGGATGGGGCCCTAATCCAACAGGACTGGTGTCCTTATAAGAAAATGAAAAGATTTCTCTCTTGGAGTATGCACAGAGGAAGGACCCTGTGAGGACTCAGGGAGAAGGCTGCTATTTGCAAACCAAGGAAGATGTCTCACTAGAAACCAACCTTGCCCGCACCTTAATCTCAGGTTTCTAGCCTCCAGAACCATGAAAAAATAAACGCCTGTTGTTTAAGCCACTCAGTCTGCGGTATTTTGTTATGTCAGTCCAAACAGATTAACATAAGGGGAGAAATGCTCTGGATAAAGTTGAAGAGGCAGCTGACCCTGAGTGAGGGGCCTTATTGTAAGGATTCTGACCCTTGACATAAGAGCCATTGGAAAGCCACTGACAGGCTTGGATTTGGTGGGGTTGTGGATGGAGCCATCAATGAGATTCCAGTGGCTGCAGCATGAAGAACAACCTGGATGAGGCAAGAATAGATGCAGACATTCCTCCAGTGATGACATGTCAAGTTTAGGTCCCTCATGTCGAGAGCAGACTTGCTGGACATAAATAAAGGTATTCCAGGAGCTTGAGCTCTTTGAAGGTCCTCGCAAAGGAAGGTGCCCACTAGAGAGGAGGGCCTAGGTGAGGCTGAACACATCTGTTTACAAGAACTTACAGACGATCCTAGTCTCCTCTCCAGTGCTCAGTAAATAACCAAGGAGTAAAGGTAGAGAGAGTCAGTTGGATTGTCCCAGGGTGGGAGACCAGCAGAGAAGGAGGGCAGAAGGAAAAAGCAGTACAGACGACAGTGTCATTCAACTGGTAAACCAGAAGACCTTGTCTACTGGGGCAGGATGGGGCCCCTTGGTTTCCAATTCACTATTCTTCCTCTCTGCTGTCTCGGCTCACAAATGGCTTTTATTCTGAGTGGTTTTAGCATTAATAAGCTGAATGCTTTGCTCAGCTGAGGCCTCTGCTGCCTTGTTACACTTTGGCAGCCCCCATGAGGCATGCGACTAAGACAGATGAACAGACTTGCTAATGAATGGGGTCTGGGATTCCAATATTCCCTTCCACAAAAACTATGCATCTCTCCAGCAGGGAAATGAAATCTTTGAGACAGTCTGATTATAAAAATAAAGCAGCATTATTATATTCATCTGCCAGGCTGATCACAGGACACTTGCAATTTATGACAGATATCACAAATAGAAAAACAAGCATGAAATACCACTTATTACAGCCACATCTACATCAATAAAGGGAAGAAGAGAACACAGGCCTGAATATCTGAGGCAAAACTTTTTCTTGAAATATCCATACATTGGAGTCAAAATAACATCATATACTAAATAAGTCACTAATTTAATTTGGTAATATTTCTCTGAGAGATGGAATTGGCATATCCCTTTATACCACAGAAAAAGCTTTTGCTAAGAAAGTTAATGACATAAACATGATTGTAAGATCAGTATTTAAACTAATCAAACAACTATTTAAAATTCTTTGGGGCCGGCCGAGTGGCACGTTGGTTAAGAGCTGGCTTGGGACACTAGAGGGCCCTGGTTTGGATCCCACATATGAGGCCAGTGACACTGCCCTCTACAGCTAAGATGCTGAAAAACAAGTCAACCTGGAGCTGGGCTGCCGTGAGTCACCGGTGACAGTGTAGGCTGCAGCCCCTGAGGCAGTGGGTTGCCATGGGCTACCGTGTGTAGCCAGCAGCCAGTGTGAGCGACCAGCAGCTGTTGTGAGCGGCTGTCCAGAAGCCAGCGACTGATCTGCCTCGCCCGGGAAGAGAGCAACGATGGTGCCAACTTGGGCCAGTGAAGCAACATCCTCCACAACTAGACTGAAGAACAAAAGGACAGCAACTTGTCTGTTTCCCTTCCCCCAATTCCCCAATAAAAATCTTAAAAAAAAAAAAATTCTTTGGCATTTTAAAAGCATTGTAAGGCAACCATTTCCATGTAATCAGTTGATATACACTAGGGTAGAGAGATTGATTTTTCAACTAATTTTATTTTGGGGTGTAGAATTTCATAAAGTCAATGAAAGGGGAGCTGGAAAAACACATGAAACAGATGACAAGCCACTCACAATGGAAGGTCTGACTGAATTAGACCAGTCAATTCTGAAAGAATGAAAAATTGACAAGAATGATGCCAGGACAAGTGCTTCCATGAGGGTGATTCAAAGATCAAAGAATTAAGAGAAGCCCTTGGGAGAAAGCCCTCTATATCATTTGCTGAGAAGATCAAACACAAAGGCCATCATACGGTTTTGTCAGAAAAATTATGCCCTCAAAAAAGCCACACTTGTTTCGTTCTGAAAATTTATTATAAGAATTAACATATAATTATAACCTGTTTGATAAAATATAAGACTAATTTCTTTTCATAATTTTCACTTTTGTTTTTCACAATGAAGTCCCAATCAAACCTCTCTTCATATGAAATGCTGGACTCCATTTTAAGGAACTAAGAGTTCTTGTCAGGTACTGATTATCCCAGATAAACAGGACTTTCTGTCAACACCTCAGTTCTTTCTCTCCCTCCCCCAGCTCTGCTCCTTTCTCTCTCTTTCTCTCCATGGTGGACGTACATAAACACATGACTTGACATCTAACTCTGGGGTCTGAAAACCTGAAAAAAGCATGGAATTCTGATCTCCTCCCCCCTGCCCCACCCCACAAATATCTAAATATACGTCAATCTTCTTTTTGAAGTAGTCCATTGCAGCAGCAACTCTCAACATTTCTTTTCATCCAAATATACATGATGAACAGCCAAAACAGCTCAGTTGGGAGACTGTAAGAGTGAAGATCAAATACACATGATGGATGATGTCCACATTCAAGATTTTCCCCCCATGAGCAACCCAAATCGATGTGCAATTCCTGCCACTACATGCAATTGCTTCCCTGTCTCTCCGACTCCAGAGAGCAAATCAGAATGCAAAAGAATGTAATTATTATAGAGTCCTGAGTCTTCTATGATGTTTCTTTAATTTCATAATTTCACGATTATATGTAAAATTTTGTTTCGTAACTACAGTTGACAGCCAATCACTGCCCTACAGATCTCTAGGAAGTAGCTGCAATCTAGTCCTTATCACTTTACGTTCTTGAAAGTTACCAATTAAAACTACAGTATACTTCTTTTATGTTTTAGCATTTTACTAGAAATTTTAATAAATGTAATTAAGCATCCTTGATCAATTTAGCTTTTTAACTTTGTATTTATACTGTAAGGTAATTTAATATGTGACACATGTACACAAGTTGATAACATTCTGTACAGATTTTTCACCAGCTCTGAACTAGGGAATTTTAATGGTTCAAGTAGTCCAAGTTTATTGTTACAGCAATAACTAAACATTGTTTTTGTTGATGACTGACTTTTTTTTAGCTCATTGACATCAAATTTCTGAGTTTTACTTCTGATAGTCCCATATATTTCTCGTTGATTTTTCTCAGTTTCGCCACCTACTCTCTGTCTCTTGGACATATATTTAAGTTCTTGAAACTGTTCCATCTCATAAAATGGAATAAAATCTGGTGCCCTCGTCAATGAGTTGATATGAGCATACTGTCTTGCAAGAGTATATGTTCGGTAAATGTGGCTACTATTATTACTCATTAGTATTTTCCCTTAATATTTATTTCTGCAAATGCTCAATATTCTTTTATAGTTTAACCTTTAAAGAGACTGCTTTTGGCCTGGCCGAGTGGCATGTTGGTTAAGAACTGGCTTGGGACGCCAGAAGGCCCCGGATCTGATCCCACATATGAGGGCCAGTGACACTGCCCTCCACAGCTAAGATGCTGAACAACAGCTCGACCTGGAGCTGGGCTTCCGTGGGTCGCCGGGGATGGCATAGGCTGCAGCCCCTGCTGCAGTGGGTTGCCATGGGCTACCGTGTGTAGCCAGCAGCCAGCATGAGCGGCCCTCAAGCCACCGTGAGCGTCCAGAAGCCAGCTGATCTGCCTCGCCTGGGAAGAGCGCAATAATGGTGTCAACTTGGGCCAGTGAAGCAACGGCCTCCACAACTAGACTGAAGAACAAAAATGACAGCAACTTGTCTGTTCCCCTTCCCCCAATTCCCCAGTGCTGTTCCCATCCCTCAATTCCCCAATAAAAATCTTTAAAAATAAATAAATAAATAAAATAAAAAATAAAAAAAGGTAATTAAAAAAAAAGACTGCTTTTGTTAGTTCTCTATAGCTGTTATAATAAATTACCACAAATTTAGTGGCTTAAACAATATATATTTATTATCTTCTGGAGGTCAGATGTCCAAAGTTGGTTTGGTTTTATTGAGGTCGTATCAGTGGGTTAGCAGGGTTGTAGTTCTGTCTGGAGGTCGTAGGGAGGAATCTATTTCCTTACCTCATCTAGCTTCTAGAGACCACTTACATTCTCATTCTCTCTCTCTCTCTCTCTCTCTCTCTCTCTCTCTCTCTCTCTCTTTCTCTCAATAACTGACAGTTTGTACCCCTTCTTTCTATTCACCTTTTTCATCCATCTCCCAACCTCCCTCCCTTCTGGTAATGACCAGTTTGTTAGTTTGTTTGTTCTCTGTTGCTATGAGTCTATTACTGTTTTGTTTGTTCATTTATTTTGTTCTTTAGATTCCACATTAAATGAGATCATCTGGCATTTGTCTTTCTCTGTTTGACTTACTCCACTCAGCACAATACCCTCAAGGTCCATTGACATTGTTGCAAACAGCAAGATTTCATTCTTTTTATGGCTGATTAAAATTCCACTTATATTTGTACCACATCTTCTTTATCCATTCATCTATCTGTGGACACCGAGGTTGCTTCCATATCTTGGCTATTGAAAATAATGCTGCAATGAACATAGGGATGCATATATTTTTTCAAATTATTGTTTTCATTTTCTTTGGATAAATATCCAGAAGTAGAATTGCTGGGTTATATAGTAGTTCTATTTTTAGTTCTTTAAAGAACCTCCATACTGTTTTCCATAGTGGCTGCACCAATTTACAATCCCACCAGAAAAATACAGTATACTTCTTTTAAACTACTATTGTTCCACTTTGAGTGGGTGACATCTAACAGCAAGCCACATGTGCAGTAGACACAAATATGGGTGTCCATCAACCTGGATGCCACATGCATTGAGAACAGCTCCTAGTGAGAGTTGAGAAACATACGATGGAAGGTCTAGAAAAGCCTGTTGAAAGGAAGGCTCATTTTGCATACATATCCTCAACAACTATAGAATGAAAAGCCAAATGCACCAGTTGTTTTCCTCCAGAACAGGCAGATATCCTGACCAGCAACTTCTGTTCTGGCATTAGGCAAGTATTACCACGGCCATATTAGCCATAACCTTGCAAAAGGTAATAAGTCTACTACTAATTTCTTATTGAGCTGCCAAAAGTTATGAAGAGACAATCATGTTTTCAGGTATGTACACTTATATATTATTTTTGTTTTCTCCTGCAAATTGCTTGAAGGCTAGGAGGCATCCCGGCATCTCTTTCTCTCCCAGAGTTCCCAATTTGTTTTCATTAGTCACCAGCCCAGCACCTCAACTAGACTGAAACACAATTGCAAAAGATGTAGAAAGGAAAATTAATATTTTCTACATAGACTTCCTCATCTTGGGTAGATTTATGAATTTCGTCTCTGTTATGCAAAAGTTAGCATTTTTACGACGAGGGGGGAAATCCTTAATTGTTTTTTTATTGCCTCAAGAGCTCCACAGACATCTTGTGCTATGTCATCATTTACATTTCACATTAAATGCAAAGTGTTTGAAATGAACAAATATTTGTTTTAATTTGATACATCTGTTAGCTGAAATGCTAAAACGACGGCTAACTCACTATATTAAATTCAGCAATTTGTAAACAATTTATATATTCATTTGTTCTGGGTTAAAAATGCCCCAAAGCTTAAGTTTATGAAACCCACAAAGTAAATTGCATTGTATTAATCTGATGGATGCAGGCCATGATTTCTTCCTCCTCACTCCATTAATTTATTTCCTAATTTGAGTTAATTAGTGAGGTTCCTATTTTTAAAAGCTCTTTAAATTCACTGGGAGAGGGGCACATTTACAAGAACTGCTTTGAAAACCTACTGCAGAGGAAATGGGCTAAATACAAATGGTAAATTTCCCTGAGATATTATCACACTTTGAGCACCTGATTGCCATTCAACAATCTTTATGCCTGGAACTTGGTGGGTGATGAATACATCGTTGTTATAAGGAAGAGGGAGAGAACAAGAAGGAAGGAATGAGAGCAGCAACAAGAACAAACTCATTTCAGGCGATAGCTAACTGTGTGAGTTATCTTCAAGGTCCTACTCATCTCTAAATAAAAATCTGTGGCATTCTGATTTTATGCTACAAAATGAAGACTGCCTTCAACTTAGAACAATACCCCTGGGAGGAGAAGAGACATCTATGCAAAGAAATACAAAAAGTCGGGCCGGCCGAGTGGTACGTTGGTTAAGAGCTGGCTTGGGACACCAGAGGGCCTCTGTTCTGATCCCACATATGAGGGCCAGTGACACTGCCCTCTACAGCTAAGATGCTGAACAACAGCTCAACCTGGAGCTGGGCGCCGTGAGTCGCTGGCGATGGCATAGGCTGCAGCCCCTGCTGCAATGGGTTGCCATGGGCTACCGTGTGTAGCCAGCAGCCAGCGTGAGCGGCTGCCCAGAAGTCGGCAACTGATCTGCCTCGCCCGGGAAGAGCGCAATGATGGTGCCAAGTTGGGCCAGTGAAGCAACGTCCTCCACAACTAGACTGAAGAACAAAACAACAGCAACTTGTCTGTTCCCCTTCCCCCAATTCCCCAGCACTGTTGCCATCCCCCAATTCCCCAATAAAAAAATCTTTAAAAAAAAAAAGAAATACAAAAAGTCACAGAGACTGGTCCAATACAGAACAAAGAGAAATCAATAATCAATTATTTTTCCTTGGCTCAATTCAGCCATAATATTCATAATTAGAGTAGGAGATAGGGGCCCTGAACTAAAAAAAAAGGGGGGTGGGGAAGGAAATTCCTTCACACTAAAGTATAAATTACTGCTATAAGTTTAAGATATGTCAAAGGGTGTTTGGGAGAAGGGAGAGCTAGCCTTTCAACAGATGTTCAAGCATTACGGAAATGCAATGTTCATTCCTTCCTGGAATATTTTGGGCAGCAGCCATTGGGTGAGAGAGATTGAGTTGGGTTGGGGGTCCTTCCCAATTCCCCAGAGAAAGTTGTCTGCTTACTCCAGTTTCTGGAAAGGCTGGCCCTAGGAGGCAGCCACACCAGCAGCCTAATCTAGATAGCACCTTCCTTGTCAAAGTCCTACTTTATTTCACTTTTCCCTTCACCAGGAGCCTGTGAAAGCCACAGCCAGTCATTTTTCCTTCCCTGAGAAGCAAAGTGAGAATTTGGGAGCTGCACTTACATGGTGTGATCAAATAATATGGTGAACGTTTAAATAAAAAAATTTCAGGGCCGGCCGAGTGGCTCGTTGGTTAAGAGTTGGCTTGGGAGTGCAAGCTCTGAACAGTAGGGCCGCCGGTTCAGATCTCACATGGGCCAGTGATGCTGCGCCCTCTACAGCTAAGATGGTGAACAACAGCCCGACCTGGAGCTGGGCTGCCGTGAGTCATTGGCGATAGCGTCGGCTGCAGTGGGTCTGCAGTGGGCTGCTGTGAGCTACCGTGAGTGGCCAGCAGCCGGCATGAGCTGCTGTGAGAGGCCGTCAGGTGGCCAGCGACTGATATGCCTCACTCAGGAAGATCACAATGATCACAATACCAACATGGGCCAGTGAAGCAGTGTCCTCCACAACTAGACTGAAGAGCAACTTGTCTTCCCCTTCCCCAATTCCCCAATGCTGTTCCCCTTCCCCAATTCCCCAATAAAATCTTAAAAAAAATATTTCGTTACAGTAAAAGACACGTTGCCATTAATCCCCCTCAATATACTCCCCCGCACTTTGAACATACTTATCACACCCTTCTTGCCACTTCCTGAAGCAGTTCTGGAAGTCCTCTTTCGTGAGTGTCTTTAGTTGCCCTGTCATGGCTGCCTCAGTGTCCTGAATCATTTTGACTTTGGGGAAGAGCCAGAAGTCACATGGTGCCAGATCTGGTGAATAAGGTGGATGAGGACACACCATACTGTTTTTATTTGACAGAAATTGCCATACCAGAAGTGATCTGTGATACGGAGCATTGTCATGACTGGAGGATGATTTACGGCACACTTTAAAACACACTTTCTCTCAACCGTAGCTCAAACCCGACTGACTGTACCAAACAAGTTGGAACTTGTCACCCACTGTTATTAAGGTTCAACACGCCACTTCCCATATTGAAGATCCCTGCCTTTTCGTTGGATGGCACTCAGCAGCAGCATTCACCGTATTCTTTATCACAACAGAAAAGCTCCATGTCACACATCACTTCTGGTACAGCAATTTTTGTCAAATAAAAACATTACAGTGTATCCTCATTCACCTTATTCACCGGATCTGCCACTGTGTGGCTTCTGGTTCTTCCCTGAAGTCAAAATGATTCAGGACATCAAGGCAGCCACAACAGCACAACTAAAGACACTCACAAAAGAGGGCTTCCAGAACTGCTTCACAAAGTGGCAAGAACGATGGGATAAGTGTGTTCAAAGGGAGAGGGAGTATAAGTGTGTTCAAAGGGTAGGGGGATTAATGGCAATGTGTCTTTTACTGTAATAAATTTTTTTTAATTTAAACATGCACCATACTGTTTGATCATACCTAGTATGTGCATTTGAACTAGGTCTTCTCTTCTGTAAGCCTCCAGTTCCTCCTCTATGACATGGAAATATAAATCACCTAGCACAGCCCCTGATGCAGACAAGACATCCAAAAACTGCGAACTTCCTCCTTTCGTTTTGCACAGACACAAAGTCAAGTCAGCTGTATGGACCACCAGAAGCCAGAGTCAGGGCTGGGACAAGACTAGGTTCTTTCCATCTCTCTTCCATTCCCTTCAATTTTTTTTTTTTCTTGTCAAACTCGGTCCTGGAACCTGTTACTCAGGTTTCCCACACCAAAGCAAACAGTACCATGATTTATTCCTTCTCCTGACTCCACACTGAAAAGGGGAGAGGGCAGAAGGGGAAACATTTGTTACATCAACTCCCCCGTGACTCACTCACACACCCACATCTTTTTCTTGTTTCTGCTAAAATATATTTTTTTAAAAGCTTCTCTTGTACAAACTTTGTGTCTCCATTAAAGCCCCATCTCTCAGGACCAGCAATCAGGCCCCTGTTTTGAAGGCTTGGGGGTCTGCAGATGGTGGGTCCCTTCCTTCCTGACAGAAGGGCCTGACTTTAAATATTGGCATCATAACAAAAGCTTGGAAAATGAAGAAGTTTCTCTCCATGGGAATTGGGTATTTTGGATGATCAATCAAGTCCCGGGAATCTGTGAAGCCAGATTTTCTGGATCACACAAACATGAGGTGACCCTGCCATGTTTCTCTGCTCAGCTAAGGAACAGACCCACCACAGCAGAAACTCAGGACCAACCCTGGGGAGTGCTGTCTGAGAGCTGCAGCACTCTGGGGAAATAAAATAGCAGCCTGGAGTGTGTGTTCCTGACAGCCTTGCTTCTCCAAAGGAGAAGAAAAACTAACAAACAAACAAACAAGAAAATCGAACTGCCTGAGAAGGGTTCTCCAGGGTAAAGACGGGCTCAATAACAATGTTCCCTTTTATCTCCACAGTACTTGGTCTTTCTCAAAGGACTTCCACCTCTTGCTCCTTACTTAACTTGACCCACATCTTTCCCAGTATTATTATCCCCATTTTACCCAAGATATTGTAACTTGCTGGAGGTCCCAAAGGTGCTATTTTGGAATATACGCAGACCTTCTGACTTCTGGTCTAGTGCCGTTTTCACCATAACCTTAATCCTCAAAACATAGAGAAGAAACCACCAGAGACTCGGATCAATGCCTCTTCAGCCTCAAGAACTTAAGTTTACACTTTGAAGGCAAGACGCCAGGTTAATAAGGCCACAAGGCGTCGCAGGGTGGGGTGGGGGGATGTGCTCGCAGGCTGCCCTCCGCCCGGGACTCACTCAGGAAGAGGATGGTCTGCCTCCGGGCTGCTCTACTCTCCTCGCTCTCAGACTTCCTCGGCTGCGCCTGCTGCCCCTTCCAGGCCAGGGTGCCCTGCTTGCTCTTCCTGAGCACCTGCATCATATTCCAGCACATGAAGGTCACGGCGACCAGGACCACGAGGTAGACCACAAAGGCGCTGAAGATGCTGGACTGGAACACGGTCCAGCGGCTGGAGAGGTTGGTACAGATGGACATGTTGGAGGTCTCTGGTTGCTCGTGGTGGCGGGTGAGCGAGCGGTTGCAAGAGAGACCCCGGTGACTGTGCACGTGCACCAAGGGGTACTCAACTCCCATGGCAAAAAGCAAAGGCAGTGCCACCAGGGTGGAGGCGATCCAGACGAAGCCAATCAGCAGCTTCACCTGGCAGGGCCCCGACACAGCCTTATACCGGAAGGGGTGGCAAATGGCAACGTAGCGCTCGAAGCTGAGCGTCAGCACATGCAGCAACGTGGCGTAGCTGCAGGTCTCGAAGAGGAAGTTGTGAAGCTTACAGGACAGGTCGTAGCTGGGCGTTGTCAGCGGGTTCCAGATGATGCTGTAGAACTCCATGGGCATGCCAATGAGGAAGACCAAGATGTCCGAGCAAGCCAGACTCACCATGTGATCCGTCACCTCCTTCTGCAAGTAGCCTTTCTTCTGCAGCACCTGGGTAACCCGAATGGTGACACTGTTCCCCACGATGCCCATCACGAAGATGACCAGGTTCACCAGGATGAGAGTGATTTTGATCCAGGTGGCCACCTCGAATTCGGGGATATGGCTGTGATCAATAACATTGGAGCAGTCATTGCGGAGGCCTCCGGGTGAAGCCATCAGGAAGGAAGCCACAAGCCACCAGGTCCAAAGACCTTCTGGACTTCTCTCCTTCTCTCAGTGGAGCCCAAAGTTCTTGGCTGCAGTTCAGCAGGGCTTTTTCTCACCCGCGCTTACCTGGAAAAGGTAACTTAGTATTTCAGGTGCTTTCATGAAACTTCCTGGAGCAGCCCAACCTGGCAGAGGCCCGGGAGGTGCCTGGGGGTGGAGATTGGGGGCGTGTGTAAGAGTGAGGCAGGGAGAGCGCAGAGGAAGGAGGTTCTAACCTGCTGGCAGGGAGCGAGCCCCGCAGCCTCCAGCGCGCCGGCCCTTCTCTGTGCCCCAGGAGCGCTTTGCCCTACAGCCCTCCGCTCCCCGCCCGGCTGCCTGGCACTTGCCCGCCCGAACCCACCCTCCAGGAGCAACCTCTTCGGCGCTGCTGGAGGCTGGTTGGTCAGCGATCAATTATTAACCACCGCTGACTGTTCTCAGCGGCCCGGCTGCGGACCAGCCCAGCAGCGGGGTTTGACTCAGCTCACAGGCATGGTTCGGAAATCAGATCTTGGCTCGGGAGCACTGAGCGGCGGTGGCCCCACCTCCCCGCCACCCATGCGGTAACCGCCGAGCCAACAACGCTGGCCTGCTGCCCGGACGCGCATCCCAGGAAGCTAGAGTGCGCTCCCAGGCTTGCAGTCCAGGATTGAGGCTGGGAAAGACAAACTTCCCTTCTCCTGTCCTGCCCACACTGCCACAGCTACACTGGGGTTCCTTCAAAAAATGGGCCACCATCTGTTTAGGGGCGGCTGGACCCGGGCGCCCGCCTCGGTCCCTGGCCAGTGGGCCGGGCCGCCCTTGGAGGAGGCAGCAAGCGCTCGCCTCCTTGGCACCCTGCCTCCCCCTTCGGGGCCCTGGGGTGTTTGCAATGAATGGCTGTGCTGAGCGCTGCCTGGAGCCGCTGCCTCAGAAAGTCGGCCCCAAGCAAGCTAATAACTCTAAAAGCCCTGCCTTTTCCGAAAGCCTCCCGTGTTCCGCACATGACTCAGCCTCGCCTTCCTGCTGAGGTATTCAAAGGGGGCTGGGTTCCTCGTTTCAGTTTCACTCTACAGTTCAGTCCCTTCTCCCGACAACAGAGGGAAGTCTCTAATTGGGGGCATGTATATTGATAAGGATGCCACAATAGGCCGGGATGCCGCTGCTGGGGAGCGCGACCTCCGGAGGGAGTTGCAGTCAGGAAGTGAAGGACAGCAGAATTAGGTTGCAGTGCAGTCTCCCGACAGGGCTACAGAGTGGAAATGGCATTAACGATCATGACATTTTCCCTCTCTTCAGAGTGAGGAAAACCTCTAATGGGCCCATTTTCATCTTCTAATTCCAAAATCAAAGGGAATGGTGGGGGGAGGAGTAGCGAGGCTATCCTATGCATTGCAGAATGTTTAACACCTACGTGCTCTCCCCCCCCCCCCCCCCCACCACCACCACCATTATAGCTAAAATGTCTCCAGACATTGCTAAACGTCTTCTTAGGGGGCAAAATGGGCCCAGGTGAAGAACCACTGCCTTGAAGGAAGAAACTAGATCCCTTTGATCTGTTTATGGTAAGGGCCTTGCATGGGGCCAATGCTAAAAAAAAGTCCTTGAATTATCAAAACCACCCCCTTCCTTGTGATGTGACCATTGTAAAGGTGAAGACACTGAGGTGTCCAAAGGATAGATGCTTCCCCAAGGCCATACTACAGTGAGTGAGACACTTGAAATTAACCCAGATCTGTCAAACCCTGAGTCTACAGGCCTATCAGGGAGGGAATTCTGGGAGCACAGTAGGTGCTCAGGAAGTGAGTCCTGAATAATGCACAAAAAGATATAGGACTGTATTCTGAACGGAAGCCTAGACACATGGTCTGAAGACTTCAGGGAATATTTAATTTTGACACTGTCTCAGGGAGAAAAAAAAATTCTCTCTCTTTTTGTTCTCTCTGTTAAATTACAAGCTCCAAAGCCACGAACTATATCATCTCCCTCTCTGAAACCTCTCCGCAGCACCCTAAATAGTATATTTTGCCGGAGCCCCCCCCACACACACACCCTCCTGTGTGCTATTTGACCTACTAACTGTCTGGGAAACTTCAAACTCATTTCCTTATTGGTGAAGTGTGCTTACCTAAAGGACCTAGAGGGTCATATAGCTGTCCCGTAAAGCTCACCAAGTAAGCATGGACTCTCAGGACTTCATAGCTACAGTTTAGAATCTTGAATGGACTTCTTTGCAAAAGACCCTGGTTGTTTCCTGTCCCAGAGCTATTGAGAAGGTAGTCTAGGAAGACACACATTCCAGCCCACCTTCACCACCACCACCACCACCAGCAGCATACGTACATAAGCACACTGGTTGGCCTCTGCCCAGTTCTTTCATCTCTATATAGGAAATAAGCGGGAACCTCACAAGTATTCCTCAGCCATAGATACTTCCTTTGAAATCCTCTTGGTCATTTCATTCTCTGAACCCCTATTACATGCCAGGCACTTTCACATAATTCATTTCTTTTGATCCTCACAAGGCTACAAGGTGGACATTATTACCCCATTTTACAGATGAGGAAATTAAGGATCAGGGTAATAAAAGATACCTACCATAAAGGGCCAGAGGCAGGATTCAAGTCCGTGTGGCACTAAAGCACTTTCCACCCTAGGCTGCTATCTCTCTGCAGGACAAGACTGTGTCAGGCTGAAGAGTAGCATTTTGGAGAGGGGAATTTTTTTAAGTCACCTAACCCGAAGCTCTCCCCAGCTGCAGCATGCCAATTATCCCACAATATATTTTATAAATCCAATTTGCTCTGCTCAGGCAAGATTTCCATCATTGTCCAATTTCTTTCATCAAAAAATTTGCACCAAAGTATGAACAAAGATTACAAATATGTGGCCAAACAGTGAAAATCAAGCTAATTAAAATTCACTCCTTACAGTAGAGATGGATAAATGCATTTTGAACAAAGGTCCAGGAGAATTAAATTTTCATTTCACCTTTGCTTTTTCTAAGACCAATTAAAAACTGTTTAATGTGCTCTCATTTGTTGATAACAGACTGGTATAACACCTGGCCTAGATCTATGTAAATCTGGATTTTTAATTAGCATATTGTATAGAGGAAAGCAAGGAATGAAAAGTGAAAGAAAAAAATACTTTAGGTATCCTTTGATTTCAGCTCTACTCAGGGGTCACTCTAGGCTCTACACAAATTTATATTCACATTTTACATATTCTTAGTAACCTTTCAGGTCATCTAGGCTAGTAGCTTGCATATATTTTTTTTAACACTAAATCTCATCTTTAGTATAAAATCTTACACTGGCACCCAAAGTGAAAAAAAAATAAGTACACTTACACATACATATATATTATATTTTTGTAAATTTAAATTCATTTTGTATGCTTAAATTGTTAGCATTTACTCATTTAAAGTGAATCAACAATTTGTACCCTAAAAAGTGAATAATACCTTGTTTACAAAGGTTCATGGTAAAATCACGGTGACTATGCATTAAGCTACAAAGAAAACTTCAATAATTTTCAAAAATAATAAACAATATAGATAACTTCATTTGTAATGCCATATAACTAAAAATTAATAACAGGAGCAGAAAATTGAAACCTAAAACTTCACCGTCTCAAATTTTTTTATATCTCCAGAACAATTTGTGATCAAAGAGAAAACCAAAACCAAAACTGCAAAATATTCGGCAAATAATGACCACAGAAATACTGCATATCAGGATTTGTGGGAAATAGCTAAAGGAATCCTCAGAAAAAAATTCATAGCCCTAAATATTTATTCTATTAAACAAGAAAGAATACAAAGAAAAGAAGTTATAAAAAGAATAAAATTAAGGAGAACAATAAGGGATTAAAAAAGATCAGAGTGACTATGAAAGAGCTAAATAATAGAACTAATAAATAAACACCCAAACTTATTTTTTTTTAAGTAAGACTTCTGCTCCTGGTCATCAAGAACAACTAGTATCAGCCTAACAGTCTGCTACCCCCACCCTCCACAGCACAACTGCGCTCCCTCAGAGAAGAGAAACTAGTGACAATAGCCCTAGCTTCACTCATACTTGCTGCCTGCAGGCACTTTCCAGGCCCTGGTGTGGGAAGGGGACTCAAGAGGCACCCAATGATCTTGCTGAGTTGAGGAGACTTGATTGGCATTCAGGAAGTGAAGGTTGCTGGGCTTTACAGAGCAGAGTGCTAGAAAGGACGGAGCTATGAAGAAAACGGGGTTCAGGAAATCTGTAGAAAGTTTGTCTTGAGTCTTTGACTGAATACTAAGTGGAGGTGAGACTCCAGGAGCAAGGCAAAGTATACTACTTACGAAAAATCAACTGCTGGGGATGTAAGCCAAACAATTCCTAAAGTCACACAGCTGGGAGATTGTTGAAGGTCTAACCAATGAGTGAGAAAATCTCACTGAACCAACCCTGGAAGGACCAGACCCTAGTAGTGGGACTAAACCAGCCACAGAGCTGAGGCTACTCTGCATCTGCCTTAACAGAATATTGACCTGAGCCATCTAATATGGCAGCTGCCAGCCACACATGGCTACTTATACTTGAAATATGGCTAGTCCAAACTGAGATGTGTTGTAAGTAAGTATAAAGTACACATCACATTTCATAGACTAAGTATGAAAAGAGAATGTAAATGTAATAATTTTTATATATTGATTTCATGTTGAAATGGTAATATTCAGTTATAGTGAGTTAAATAAAATATATTGTTAAAAATAATTTCATCTCTTTTTCTTTTCTAAATGTGGCTACTAGACAATTTTAAATTACATGTGGCTTGTATTTGTGGGTCACATTATATTTCTATGGGACAATGATACTACTATAAACACATAGGTAATGAAACAAAAGAATCCAAGAATAAGCCCAAATACTTATAGGAGTTTTGTTTTTGATAGTAGTGACATTTCAAATCAGTAGAAAAAGATGGATTGTTCAACAATTGGTATTGGGAGAATAGGTTAGCCCGTAAAAAAATTAAAGGTTGGATACCTACCTCCACGCTTTATTATAATATAAATTCCAGGTAGATGAAAGATCAAAATCTTTAGATTTTAATCATTAAGGAAATCATTAAATGATAGAATAAAACACTAGAGAATTTTGAAAATTAAATTGGATTTTTAATTTTATGACATAAATCCTAGAAACTATAAAGGAAAAAGTTAATCAACTTTATTTCACAAACATAAAAAAGCTCCTTTAAGGCAAGAAACACTGTAGCCAAAGGTAAATGACAAATAGACTTACAAAACTTTATGTCATTGTTAATCACACAGTAATGAGTAATTTCCACAACAAGCTCAAAGTGGATAAAATTTCCTTTTATTCCCAAAATTGATCTACAGATTCACTGTAATCCCTTCAATTAAAATTTCAACAGATTTTTTTGAGAAATAAATTTTCTAAGAAAAAAGACAGGTGACCCAATTTAAAAAATGAGCCAAAGAGATAAACGGACACTGCACAGACGAGGAATCCAGATGGACAATAAACAATGCAAAGCTACCTAATCTTTTTAGTAGTCATGGAAATGCAAGCTAAAACCACAATTAAGTACAACCACACACCTACCAGACTGACTGACATTTAAAAGAGGACCAATACCATCTGTCTGTGAAGCTGTGGAGTGATGGTGACTCTCATACATTGCAGATGTGAGAGTCAATTGGGGAAACCACTTTGGAAAAGAGGTTGGCAGCATCTACTAAAGTTAGATATAATCATATCCTGTGTCCCAGCAGTTCCTCTCCTAGGTATGAAACCTACAGGTCGTGTCACCAGAATGTACATATAAAAATGTGTATAAACTTTAATTTTAAAAAATGTGTATAACCACCTGAAACCAATAGTGTATCAACTATAACTAATTTTTTAAATTTATAAAATAAAAGAAAATTTGATTAAGAATAAAAAGAATGTATATAACAACATTGTCAGTAATGACTCCAACCTAATATACCCCCAAATGTCCATCTATAGAACAGATAAACAAAACTCAGCATATTCATGGAAAATGAATACTCCACTGCTACAAAAACAATGTGATACAATCTTACCACCATAATGATACATGAAAAAGCAAGACACGAAAGAATACATGAGTCTATGTATATAATGTTTAAAAACAGACAAAACAGGGCCAGCCGAGTGGCCAGTTGGTTAAGCACTGGCTTGGGACGCCAGAGGGCCCCGGTTCGGATCCCACATATGAGGGCCAGTGACACTGCCCTCTACAGCTAAGATGCTGAACAACAGCTCAACCTGGAGCTGGGCTAATGTGGGTCGCCGGCGACGGCATAGGCTGCAGCCCCTGTGGCAGTGGGTTGCCATGGGCTACCGTATGTGGCCAGCAGCCAGCGTGAGCGGCCAGCAGCCGCTGTGAGTGGCCTTCCAGAAGCCGGTGATTGATGTGTCTTGCCCGGGAAGAGCGCAATGATGGTGCCAACTTGGGCCAGTGAAGCAACGTCCTCCACAACTAGACTGAAGAACAAAACGACAGCAACTTGTCTGTTCCCCTTTCCCCAATTCCCCACCGCTGTTCCCATCCCCCCAATTCCCCAATAAAAATCTTTAAAAAAAAAAAAACAGACAAAACATTAATACTTTGGGATTATATATGTTATATGGGGATATATATGTTATATGAAGATATATAATGAAACTACTTACTTGCTTATTCATTCATTCATTTATAGAGCAAAGATGTCCTTTCCATGAGGGGATGGAGGTCACCTCTTGTGCAAAGGATCCATGGGATGAAGGTGGGGACTTCTGAATGCTGACTATATTTTCTTTCTTAACCTGGGTAATAGTTACCTCATAGTAATGACATGGTGCTTTGCCTTATGATTTTTTATTATGCAGTTATGTATGTCTTATGAACTTTGTGCATGTTATGTTTCATAATATTGTAAAACATACTTTTTAAAAAGAAAGGACACACACATAGCCAGTTGGACCAGCTGAGTCAACCCTGGTTTTCACCCAGTGGGATGACAGCACTGCAGCCAGATAGCTCTCAGAGTGACAACAATAGTAACAGCTCCCACTATTAAACACCTACTGTGACCAGGCACCATGCTTGTTCAGTGCTCAAAATAGCCCTGCAAGTTGAGTGTCATTATTCCTATTCACATGTCTATAAATCACCCATCAAGTCCCGCCTCTCCAGTCTACCCGGGACTTTGTCCATGGCTAGAAGCCTGCAGCCTGATTGTCCACGTTCCTTGCAGTGCTCACTGTCTACAGGAGTGTAAGAGTAATGACAAGTTGGACGCTGATGGGCCATTAACATGTAACCTGGAGACGTTTTCCTCCCTCCCTCCCTCCCTCCCTCCCGTCTTTCCTACCTTTTTTCCTTCCTTCCCTCTTGGAATGCCATCTGGCAAACAGCCTGAGGATCCAGCTTCTTGGACCATGAGAACAAGGCTGAGAGAGGCCCCGTGGAAAGCAGCATGTCTCTATGGAGGCTTTGGCTTCACGGATTCAGAGTGCTGGTGGTCCTTCCTGGGAAACTCATGGAATGCTGTGCCACCTCGGTTCTTAGGTGAGTCCTCGTTGAGAGGCTCCTGATTTCTGCTGGGAAATCATGCTCTCCTTTTTAAAAACTTTTTATGTGTTAGGTTCCCCATCTAGACAAAGCAATTAAAAAAAGAAAAAGCGTCCCATTGGTTTGGGTAAGCTGATGAGTTATGGGTTTAGTTCAGCACATAGCGTTTTTCTTCCTTTACCTTGGGTATTTTGAGCTCACTGAAATGGACTCCTTGCTTGTAGGGGTGTCTCCCTGATATCTGTTAGGCTATCCATCCTGGGGAGGTGGGCATCCTCTGAAAGCTGCCACTCAGTCCAGGGGCAGCCAGGGAGACACCAGTCCCATGTACTTATCTGTGTTTCTCCCTGCTCTACGCCTGTGCGTACTTGCTGCCAGCCAGCGCCGACCAGAAAATGCCTACTAGTTGCATGCCCTGTACATTGGCACACTCAGAGCACAGGGAAGCCCAGTGCTTCAGCTTTCCGTGTTTCTCCCATATCCAAACCCTTATGAAGAAACAACTGCTCCTGGGCCTTGATCTCCTTATCTTAAACTACTCTAAGCAAAGAACTAACCACCTCTTCTTGCCCAGCACTATTTTCCCAGCCCACTTAGGAAGAACCCCCTCATGTCGCCAGCCCCAGTGATTGTTCAGGGATATAGTAATTTCCAGCCTTGATGAAAATTTCAGTGATGTCTTCTTATAAAAGAGTCTATGATCCACCACCTCTTGCTATATGAACTACACAAATCGATCCAAGATTGACATCCTATTCATCCACTGACTCTTCTGAGAATGCTACAGCATGATGATTAAAACAATAGACTCAGAAGCCAGAACCCTTGGGTTTGCATCTGGGACCTTCCACACAGCTTCTTTGCACTTTAATTTCCTCACCTGCAAAATGCAGATAATAATAGTACTTATCTCCTGGGTTTGTTGTGAAGATTAAATGAGTTTACATAAAAAGTGCCTGGCAGGTAGTAGTATGTACTCACATGCACATATATATTAGCTCTTGTCAAAGGGGCAATAAAGTGGGGAAAAGCGCAGACTCTGCAGCTGAACAGCCTGGGTTTATATCTGCTGCTCCCTAGTTGTGTAACCTTGGGCACTTTTCTTATCCCTCTGGGCCCCAGGTTCCTCATCTGTCAACTGGAGGACAAATAACAATCCTCAAAGGGTTCTTTGCAGGTAAAGCATTCAGAACCATGCCGGGCACAGAGAAAGCACTGGGCAGGAGTTAATCATCATTAATAGCATGTCCACAGCCCATTAGCTGTTGCTGTTCATACTGATGAGTCTAGGGCCCTACAAAGTCCTGAAGCACATTCTAAACATCCCACGTACCATTATGGTGTATGCTCGATTCATTTGAATGCTAAGTACATCTTGCTGAATTCCACACAAATTAAATCAACAGATACCAGTTCAGCACATTCTTTCTGGAAAGCACTGGGGGGACTATAAGGCAGTAACTCCTCTGGAGGGGTTTATCTGCAAGTCAAGCCAGGAGCACGTGAATTGTTAGATATCGCACAACAGCAATGCCAAGTCAATGGTGGCAGCAGTAAATGCTACAGATACTTAAAGGTGGCATCTGTCCTCCCAGGTGGGACAAGATTCCTAGTTTCTGAAAACTGGGGGGGCACATGTATGGCACACAGGGAGCCTTGGTACTAACCAGATATTTCACCCAGCATAACTCCCTATTTTCAGACAGACCGCACAACACAGAAAATTTACTCCATAACAAAGACTCCGCACTCTTCAACTTTATCTTCACTAAATATGAGCTTCGAGTGGTTTGCAAAGCTGTGGCAATCAAGTGGCAGAAGACCACCATAAACACATATTTTGTGGCCTTACAATGCTTTTTCTAAGTGTAAAATGGAATGGCCGCTCTAAGAGGGATTGCAAGCACAACCTTAGTCACATTAGCATCCCGTGTGTGCTGGTAGAGTTAATCAGCTATTTGACAGGCTTCAGAACAAACAGATCCATCCCAGCTGCTGCCCATTCTGAAGTGTAGGCTTCATTTTGAAACCATTTGGTGCGTTAAAAAACCAAACAAGCAAACAAACAAATGAAAAATACACCAATTTCCTGGACTCGGGTCAACTACTCAAAATCACAGTTCCTTATTTTTAAAAGGGCAGACAGAACTTGTCCTACAAACGATTATACTTAGCACTGGCCATACCCATGCTCCCAGCAGTCAGACCCTCACCGTCTCTGCTGTTAGAGCTTGCAGCCTTTAAGGAATCTACTGGTTGGGTTCAAAAGTACAGCAAGGAAAAAAAGCTGTGGACAACATGGCTGGCTTAAGGTGGCTGCCTCAAGCACCTAAACTGGGCTGACCTGTCTGCTGGGTTATGTTTATCTTCCTCCCTCAGCTCACAGTACAGATGAAAAGTGCATTTGTGGTGAGCCTAGCCAGCACTGTTATCCTATGGAATAATGTTTGTTCTGAGTTTCAAATTTTGAACACAACCCACTTCAAGTTGGAAACAAAAGGAAAGTCTTCTTATTATTTATAATGTCTTCCTTCTAATACCATCTCCTCTCCATTGGGGTATGTCTGTGGTTTGACAACTATGAAAAACAAACTCTCTCATGATTCCATCCAATGACTGTCTTACGGCAATAAACAAATTTTCCATTTTTGCAAAGGGAGAAGTAAATAAAGAATGGAGGACAGGAGCAGAAGACACTAATTCAAAAGTCAAATGGCAGCTCTTCTCCATCTCAAAAAAAAACCATCAAAACCAATTATGACCTCATCTGTCACCCTTCAAAGGCTGGATGAAGACCCTTGAGAAAGACCAAGCCTTTGAATGGAAACAACTAGAAGCTTGGGGTCCACGACCATGAAAATTGCATTTGGTCTGGATCCAGCATTCCTTGGCAGATGGAATCAGCGTTAGGTGTTATATGTTCTGCAAGAATTAACATTGTAGGTTTGGCCTCCTTTGGGGGCTCTTGGGCAATAAGGTCAGAGTCAATCAAGATGTACTCTGACAATTTTGATACTCAGTGCTGTTTCCGGTATACCGCAATCATGGGCCACCTTATTATCACCTGTTCAAGTGTGCTGAAACATGTGGGTTCATGCCAGCTGGGAGACAGGCAAGCAGCATGGTTGGTGTCATCTGATTTGCCATCATTGCTCGCTTGGGCAGACAGGCACTGGGGTCTCTTGTACTAAGGAGCCATCAAATGTAAAGCCCTAACAATTTAGGAAGATCAAAAAACAATACATAAGACACAATTGCTGTTGCCTATCAGTCTCAGAGGCTTGCTGGGGATGATGAGCCTACACATATAAAAACTTGGAGGATATCAGCAACCAGCATGTGAATTGCTCTCAGAAAAGGAAAAGAACAAAGTCTTTAGTCTGACATTCAAGACCTGTTCCAATCTGCATTCACTCCACTTTTCAACCTTACAGCTACAATTGTGGCAGATTTTATTTCCCAAAGGTGACCACCATCCACTGCAGCATATACATATACACACATAAGGTAGATATATAGTTGACCCTTTAACAACAATGAGGTCGGGGCACCGAATCCCCATGCAGTCGAAAATCCATGTGTAACTTTTGACTCCCTAAAAACTTAAGTTATCCCTTGGTATCCTCAGAAGGTTGGTTCCAGGACCCTTCTCCTCACAAGGATACAAAAATCCAAAAATGTTTAAATCCCCTATATAAAATGGCATACATCAATGTATACAATCGGCCCTCTGCATTCATGGACTCCCAACCGCAGATTGAAAACAGTACAGATATTTATTGAAAAACATCCCTGTATAAGTTAAGTGGACCTGTACAGTTTAAACCCATGTTGTTCAAGGATAGATAGATAGATAGATAGATAGATAGATAGATAGATAGATAGAGATATAGATAGATATATAATGGTTGTCAGAAAAGTCATGATGTACGTTTGCAACAGATGGCACTAGTTCATTTTTTGGAAGGACTAGAGTCATTTGCATCTATGTTATTGCTGTCATTTGACAGCTGACAGTTCTAGCTTCATTCTAAAAAAAAAATGGAGTGATTTGGTTGAGTTTTGGAGACTTTACAACAAGTTGAAGATGGAAGACCAAACTATGCACTTTTGCCATATTTTACTGTTTTACTTCCAGAAAGGGAAGAATGTGCATTGAGCTTGTGAAAAGCTGCATAAAGTTTAGTGACAATGCTCTACAAGAACATCAGTGCCAACAATGGTTCACAAAATTCCGTGCTGGTGGTTTTGATCTCAATGACACTCCTTGGTCAGGGAGGCCCACCATGGTTAATGACAATAAAATAAAGGCATTGATCAAGTCAAACACACAATACACAACACAAGAGATTGCAGAAATGTTGAACACCCATCATTCAAGCATCCACAACCACCTGAAGTTGCTGGGATACGTAAGCAAGTTCGATATTTGGGTTCCGCATGAACTCAAAGAAGTTCATTTGAAGGTGCGTATAAACATCTGCAATATGCTCATTAAACGTGAGGGAAATTATCCTTTTTTGAAGTGACTGATAACTGGTAATGAGAAATGGATTGTTTACAACAATGTGGTGCGCAGACGGTCTTGGTCCTGACGCGATGATTCGCCTCAAATGACATCGAGAGCAGACATTCATCAGGGGAAGGTTATGCTTTCAGTGTGGTGGGATATTAAAGGTGTCGTGTTTTTCGAGCTCCTACCAAGGAACCAAACAATCAATTCAAATGTGTACTGTCGGTAATTGGACAGTTTGAATGAATCCATCATCCAGAAACGTCCAGAGCTTGTTAATTGCAAAGGAGTTGTGTTCCATCACAACAACGCAAGACCACACACAAGTTTGATCACCTGTCAAAAATTATTGGAGCTTGGATGGGATGTGTTGCCACACCCAGCATACTCGCCTGACCTTGTGCCGTCAGACTTCCACTTGTTTCGCTCTCTTCAAAACTCCTTGCGTGGTATAACGTTCAATTCAGATGAGGCTGTAAATCAGCACCTTGTTCAGTTTTTCGCAAATAAAGACAGGTCCTTCTGTAAACAAGGAATTATGAAGCTCACTGAAAAATGGCAAAAGGTTATCAAACAAAACGGGCAATATATCATTGATTGATCTTTGTTCTTTATATAAATAAATGACCTTTGAAAAACATAGACAAAATACATCATGACTTTTCTGACAACTCAATATATATATATCGCCCACATGATTATAATGCCACTACTACTTTTCCCACTGAAAGGTGGGTCTAGGTTCTTCCTCCTTGAATTTGAATGGGGGCCTTTTGGTTGCTTTCATCAATAAATTATGGCTTAGCGATGTCATGTGACTTCAGGGCTAGGTCAGAAAAATGATACAGCCTCCTCCTGGCTCATGCTCCTGAGAATATACTTCTTGGGATCCCTGAGCTAGCATGAAGAAGTTCAGTTGCCCCAAGGCTGCCACACTGAAGAGACCTTGCAGAGACCTCATAGAATTAGAGATATGTGCGAGAAGCCCCAGCTATTTCAATCCTCAGCTGTCTGAGTCATCCCAGCCCAATGGCCAGATAAATGAGTGAGTGATCCTTTATGATCACAGCCCCCAAGCTTCAAGCCACCCCAGTTGATGCCAAGTATGGCAGAGATGATTTGACCCAGCTGAGCCCTGTTTGAATTCTAAATTCATAATCAAAATGAATACATTGATGTTTTAAGGCATTAAGTTTTGGGGTGATTTATTATATAGCCATAGTAACTGGAACACCCTATTCCAACACTACTCCAGCAAGAATAGACAGCTGACTAAACCCAAAATCTCCTGTGCATTCATTCCTCCTGTGTCCTGCCCACACCATGAATGCCTCCTCGCCTTCCTGAAATGCCCTGCTCCTCTCCATTTATTTCTTTTTCATTCATTCATTCATTCATTCATTCACTCATTCAACATACACTTGTGAAATGCCTACTGTAGAGATATTGCAATGAATAAGACACCTTTTTCTTCCCTTGGGAAGCTCATAGTCTAGTTCTAGAAAGAGACAAACAGAAATTGCTAAATTGATGTGGATGTGTAGTGATAGAGATAGCACCAAATCATACCCACCCTTCAAGGCTCATTGAAATTCTTCCTCCTCCTGAAAGTCTTCCCTGGATGTCCCAAATCATACTTCTTTCTTCCTGTATTGAGATGTGCATTGATGTACTGGAGTGAAATCTCATACCAGGGCATAAGAACTGATTATACACATATCTTGCCAACTCTGTGTTCAGTTGCTTCATATAAGTAGCTTGAAATTGGTCATGGTGGGAGTATTTACACCACAGAAATTTGACAAAAGCTACAAATTAGGGTCCTCCTATTTTTCTTTATGCAGAACTGGTTTTTAAACATTGACCAGCGTACTTCTTACTTGGTAACCATCAGAGGTTAACTTTTGGAATTGATGTTGCATCAAAACAAATGAATCCTCTGGGAATAAAGCTCCTTTAGAAAACAACTGGAAGCGTTGGTGAAAAGATGATAAGGACTTCCTAAGACATACAGAGCACTACTGGCAGCGAGTCATTTGGCTCTGCTATAGGCAGCTTGCTGGCTGCTGGATTTCCTTCCTTCCTTCCTTCCTTCCTTCCTTCCTTCCTTCCTTCCTTCCTTCTTTCCTTCCTTCCTTCCTTCCTTTTTCTTTTTTTTTTAGAAGGATGTTGCAAAAATTTTACAAACCTATCAAGGTGGTTAGTAAATAAGCTTGTGCAACTTTAGGGCTCCATTAGTTAGGCACTAGAGAGAAATCTATTTCCTATCTCCCGGCCTTTGGCCACTGAAGCAACAGACAAGAGGATGACCTGGGTGCTTCCTGCCTGCTCAGCTCTCACACCCGCTTATGGGAAAGAGCTGCTTCTTCATTACAGTTACAACATGGATGTGAGGTTTTACCATGCAGGAGTTTCCTTAAATTGCAAATAATCATGTTTCCTGGTTGTTGTGGGTTGAATTGTGCCCCCTCCCCAAAAGACATATTGAAGTTCTAAACCCCAGTACCTGTGAATGTGACTTCATTTGGAAAAAGTCTTTGTAGATAAATAATCAAGTTACAATGAAGTCATTAGGGTGGGCCCTAACCCAAGATGACTGATGTGCATATAAGAAGGAAAGAGATACAGAGACAAACATGAACAGATGGAAGACCATGAAGACAGGCAGAATGACTTATTAACTTTATTTATAGAAACAGGAATTGGGCTGGATTTGACCCATGGGCTGTAGTTCACCAACTTTTGACCCAAATTCCCCCAGCTGAAGTAATGAAGTACGCATTTCCTCAATACACTCCTGAGAGAGGACTGGTGACTGACAGCTCTCAGTTGAGTCCCTCTACCAAGGACCACTCTCAGATGAAGAGAGCTACTTCATCCAAGGTCACACTACCTTCCAACAGCAGCCTAGATCCAGTGATTGGTAGATGTGGGCCGTAAAAGTGCAATCCCCTTGCCTTAATTAGAGACAATTCTAAAAGGCCATCCCTGCTCTCAATGAGATCAGCTGAGTCTTTTGTTGTGACTGCATTATAGTTCAACTTTTACTTTTGCCCATTTATGCTCCCTTCATTCCCCCTCACCAGGTGTTGATCCAAGGACACTCCCCACCCAATAAACCTTCTGCATAGCTCCCAGTGCCTAGAATAGAAGTTCCAGAATAAGAGGAAAAATAGAAGACAAGAAATATTTGAAGGAATAATTCAAAGAATAAAAGGCAGAAAATCACTGGAATGAAAAAGTCAAGTAAATGCTACAAAAGACTATAAAGAAAATCTCACAGTTCTGACACCAACGGAGCATACCACAATTCAATCCTGGAGTTTGTGCAAACCTCATAAATTAATAAGAGTTTAATCCTCCACAAGATTGTTCTCATTTCAGATACCAACTGAAGTTCAGGAGGTCCCCAGGCCACCTGTACTTCTGGTGAACTGACTACAAATGTGAGGGTTCCACAATCTCTTCAGGTTTGATAATTTGCTAAAATGACTCACAGAACTCAAGAAAGCACTATACTTATAATTTTATTACAAAGAATACAGGTCAGGAAGAGCCAAATGAAGAGAAGCATAGGATGAGATCTGTGAGGGTCCTGAACACAGAGCTTCTGTGACCTCTCCCTGCAGGACCAGGGCACATCACCCTACTGGCACATTCATTCCTTCATCAACCAGGATGCTCCACTGAACTTGGTATCCAGGGTTTTTATTGGGACACCATTAGGTAGGCATGATTGATTAAATCACTGGTCACAGGATTGAACTCAATCTCCAGTAACATGTCCCCTCCCTTGGAGGTCAGAATGGCTCAAAATTCTAGCTCTCTAAGGACATGATTGGTCTTTCCTGGCCACTGGGCCCACAGGGGCCCACTAAGAGTTGCCTCATTAGCATAACAAAGACATTCCTATCACTCAGGAAATTCCAAGGATTTAAGAAACTCAGGACAAAGACCAGATAAATTCTTTATTATTTAACATCTATCTAGACATATTAGGGAGAAACTTATGATTAAAAATAAAGCTGATTAACTAAAAAGATACAAAAATTACCTTGATATCACACTTCTCATCAACACCATTAAAGAAGACTTCTGAGTAATATTTTCAAAATGTGGAAAGAAAATAATTTAGACCTTAGAATTGTGTGTGTGTGTGTTCAAATAACAGATTATTTCTTAAAAAAAATAGTTCTATGCTTTTGACAACATGGGTGGACCTACAGGGTATTATGCTAAGTGAAATAAGTCAGACAGAGAAAGACAAATGCCATCTGATTTCACTTATATGTAATCTAAAGAACAAAACAAATTAACAAACAAGCAGAAACAGACTCATAGATACATCCATGGTTGCCAGAGGGGAGGGAGGTTGGGGGACGGAGTGAAAAAAGTAAAGAGATTAAAAAGTACAAATTGGTAGTTACAAAATCATCACAGGGATATAAAGTACAGCATAGAGAATATAGTCAATAATGTCACAACAACTATGTAATGCATGGCACTAGGTGGGTACTAGACTAATTGGGGAATCACTGCATAAATTATATAAATGCCTAATCATTATGTTGTATACCCGAAATTAATATAAAATAATATTGAATGTCAACTGTAACTGAAAAAAATTAATGATTTAAAAAATAGTTCTATGCCACTTTATCACGTGTAAATCCATGTAACATCATTGCTATCTTGACATTGAACTATTTTATCACCCGAAAAAACTCCCTCATGCTACTTCTTTATGGTCACTCCCACCCTCTTCACCCTCACCATCCCTAACCCCCAGCATAAACTAATCTGCTCTTGATATCTACATTTTGTCACTTTGAGAATGTTATACAAATCAAATCATAAAGTATGTGAATTTTGAGTTGTTTTTTGTTTTTCACTCAGCATCCATCCAAGTTGTGTGTATCAATATTTCATGCTTTTTTTTTTGCTGAGTATTATTCCATGATATGGATGTCCTATGGTTTTTAAAAATCATTTACACTTTGATTGGTCCCAGTTTGAAGCTATTGCAAATAAGGCTGCTATGAACATTCTTGTACACGTTTTTATATGGACATATATTTTCCTTTATCTGAGGAGTATGATGGCTGGATTATATGATAACTGTATGTTTAATTTTATAGAAAACTGCTGAATTATATTCCAGACTGGCTGTACCATTCTACATGCCAACCAACAAATTTATAAGAGATCCACTTTCTTCATATCCTCACTAATACTTGGTATTGACATTATTTTTTATTTTAGCTACTCTCATAGGTGCATAGTGATATCACCTCATGGTCTTAATTTACATTTCCCTAATGACTCACAGTGTTGAACATCTTTTCATATGCTTATTTGCCATCCACATATACTCTTTGGTGTAATGTCTCTTCATGTTTTTTGCCAATTTTCTAATTGAATTTAGGATTTTATATCTAGTTAAAACATCATTTATATTGGGGACCCAGTAACGATATTTTTAGACAATCTAGGCTTCAATAGATTCACCATACAATGATTCTTTAAAAAAAAAAAAAAGACTCTTGGAGAAAGTGTTTCAGCAAAAAGAAAAATAAATTCAAAAATAGTGCTCCAAGAGATAGGAGAATGGAGGATGAATATAATTTAACAAAGCTTATTGATGAGTAAAACAGTAAAGACCAAAAGAATAAATATATCCTTAGCAATGTGTAATTTAAATTCTAGAGATGAGGGGAGTTTGGGGTTGGGGAAGATGCAGCAGAAAGATTGTGAACTTGGATAGTGAAGTCCCAGGAACCAGAGTTTAGATCCTACATTTCCCAATGACTGGCTGTGCCACGTTTCATATATGTGAAAGTGACTGATGAGGTTCCTGGAGCATAGTGGTCAACAAACATGATTTTTATTTAAGAAAAATGCATAAAACAATTCTGCTTTGTGGGTGTCAGAGTAAGCGTGGTTTCAACATGTATATGACAGCAATAAATTTGCCCTTATTTAAGTCTTCTAACACAGCCCATCCTTTCCCTCTTCCCACCTCAGCAAGTGCATAATAATGTCTGCCCACAATGCACAGCATTTGTAAAAGATGGAGTTAGGCTTCTTTCAGGCTTGTTTAATCAAGGAAGACTTCCTGGAGACCTCAAAGTTATTACTGGCATCAACAGCTGAAGGAGAAAGAGCTGGAAAGGAATTAACATTATGGGTGATGCCAGGCTCACCACGTACAAGTGCATATTCCCATTTCCCTTTCCAACAACATTCTAGGTTCTATAGTGTTATCCCTTCTGCAGAGCATATGGATGGATGAAGAAGGGTTAGACCCCTACTTAACTGAATTTTCCTGACAAATCCAATTTTCCTTTCTATGAGGCCATTACAACAAAGTGCTTAGAGTTCTACCTCTAAAGGGACTTCACTTCTATCTCACAGATGTCGGGAGGTTTTGTTTGGAGGTTCCCAAGAGTTATAATTGTCTGTGAAATGGTTTTGGACAAACAAAGCAAGGAAGTCATGAGGAGTACCCACCTTGGGCTCTATGAACTTAGTCTCTCTTCATTACTCAAGAGCAACACCCCACTGCTTGATGATGACGCTATTTTCCAGCGATCTGAAGGGCCAACTGTCAAAGAAGACTGCTTTTCAATAGCAGTCTGCATTCAGCATGTAAACAGCTCTATCGACAGTCCTTTATCTTCATCCTGAGGGGCAGCGACAGGTCACCCTTACCTTATTCTACTTTGTTTTTGAATTGTTCCTTGCTAGGAAAGTCCCAAATGGAAGCTTTCTTCAAAAAGCCATTGATAACTAGGACAGGAATATCTTAGCATTGTCATGAATGTGTCAACAGAGGTATCCTGGGGTAAGGGAAAAGCACAGGTTTGGACCAAGGCTACTTTGGATTTGAACTCCAGCTCCACCATATTGTCTTGGGTTCATAACCATGTGATCCTCAATTCCATCATATATAAAACAGGAGTAATACCTAATTCAGAGATCTGACATAAGGTTTCAATGAGATAATGTATATAATAAACAATAGCAGGCACAAATGAATAATACTTATTAACTAATAGTTCCTTTATTTCTTTAAAAGTAAGAATGGCTCCCTAAGAACTGGGAGGGGAGTTGTGTCACACTTAGAGGACATTGAAACATATCAGACATGGTGCCTGCCACACCCAACATCCCATCATATTATAATAATTGAGGTGTTCAGGAAAGCAGCTCTAAGTGATTCTTGTGCAAGGCATGTGGTCATTGAATAGACTGGGTGGGCATCAGATTCACTCATTCCTTAGTCCGGCCAAAGAGCTACAAGGCTGTCTGTCCAATGGAGAAATAATAATGAGCCAAATCGAAGAGGTTAGTTCCTTCAGAATTTGAACCAGATCTCTGAGGCAGAGAGTGAGCCAGGCCAGGAGAGAAGAATGGATGACAAGTAACACAGACCCTGCAAGCCACAAGAGAAAGACAAATCCACTGTGAAAGACAGGAACACTGAGGGAACCACCCTGTTTCTTGCCTGTGTTCCCAGATCCAGTAGCAGCTCAAGTGTTTCCATCACTAAGCCCCTTTCCCTCAGTTGGCTTGAATGAGTCTTTCTTGGAACCATATATGGTACACATATGCTACAACATACCCTACTGTCAGGGAATAGAGTCTGCCCTGCTCTTTGAGAGAAATGGGTGTGCATTTTGGACTGAGCAGTCACTAACTCCCTGCAGAGGTACATGACTTTAAAGAAAGATCTGGGACCTCCTAGAACACCACCCACGGATAGAACAAGAATATGATTCACTTGGTAGAGAGGCATTGAGCAGTGGATGTTTATCAAGTTTTGTTCTGACTCAGCATGTGAGCCCTCTTCCTAGTCCTTGGACTCCCCCACATTGTGAGCAGGGCACAGCCATGACAGAAAAATCACCCCTCTTCCCACCCCCTGGCATTGAAAGTGTGGTCACATAGCCTCAGCTCAGACAACTGGGAGCTCACAGAAGTATTCTGAATCTCAAATGAGTGACAGATACTTGAAAGATACCATTGGATTAGATGTACAGTGGCAGCCATATATAGCAGAGCAGTAACTGTGCTGAGTACCATGGGAGGAGGGTGAGGGGAGCACAGTTGGGCCTCTGTGTTCAGGAGCTAGCAGTGGATATACCTTAGGTGTGTGGTTTGAGGATCAGCAGGGTGTACAATTGCAGTTTCCGATCAGGATTATTTCTGCTATCCTTCCTCCCTTGGCTTTTCTCCTGTTTTCAGGTGATACTTCCCATAAATTCCTTCTATGCCAAGTTATTCATAGTTGATTTCTGTTGCTTGCAACCGAGATCTTTTAGCTGATACTTGATGTAAACAAACAGTCTGGAAGGGTTATTACAGAAAGCATTGAGGAGAGGTGAGATTTTAGCTGGATTTTGTGCTCTTAAATTTTAGGTCCAATATGTGAACATGATGGACTGGCTGGTTAGTGAGGCTTAGCCTGAGATGCAGCTGAGAAGGGTTCCAACAGGGAAACATTCTGGGAAAGTCTACCACAGCCTCACTTTAAGGGATGCTGTGGCACGCAATGAACCAAGGCACTCATTTCCCCAGCTGCCAAGAATGTTGACTGCTAATGGGTTGATCAGAGCTGCATCCTCTCGGGGATTCACCTCAACCAGAGGGAGCTTCTACACCCATGGCAATGCCTCCTCCCCAGGACAGTTCACATCTAGTACTGGCCCTTGCCTTACCTGGGGACAACTCCAAAGGACTCTCCCAGCTTCAGGTCTCAGCTGAGGCTTTTGATGTCACTGAAGCACAGTTCAGCTTCTCCTCCTGCCCAACTCAACTTCCTTTGCTCTCCATCACATCTGTTCCTCATCCAAATCTCCATCACAGTGAGTTTTCCAGGAAACCCAACATAAAACGTAAAACATGAAGTAAAGAGTATGTGAAGCAGAGCCTCAGCTGACCTATCATGGGCATAAAATATGAGTGAGAACTAAACCTTTTTTGTTGTAAGCCACTGGAATGTCAGGGTCATTTGTTACTGTAGCATAACCTTGCCTATCCTGACAGATACAGGTGCCAACTAAGATTATTATTTGAAAAAAAGTGATTTTGGTGCTGAAAAATAGTTAGAAGATCACTGTGATTAATGATGACAGACTGTAAACTCCTTAATAAAAGGGACTTTGTCTTAATGTTCTATTGTCCTTTGTTTATTGTTCTATGCCCAGTACAGTGCCTGATACAGTGTCTGGGTTATATTAGGCATTTGGTAAATATCTGTTGAATAAATTTAAATAAAGTGGTTTTGAAAAAATAAATAGTGCCTTCAGGAGAGATGTTATTGTTATCATTGTCAGCATCCCAGTTTCAGGAACCATTACCCAGCTACCCCATTTCAGGGGCCAGTTCCCCTCTTAGACAAGCAGAGCCATGGCTCTTGTCCAACATTATAACACCAGTGACATTATAACATTCTGACACCCATCTTCTCTTTCCAGTAAGTGCCCTAACCAGCTTGTTTACCACACCTTGTGCCAAATCCACAGAGGAAGTTGAATGTTCTGGATAACAAAATACTAACCCAATAAAGAACAGGACTAATTCTCTTTCAAATCTTTGGAATGCAGCTAGCTCTAACACCTATCACATACATGTCTGTGCTGGGAAATCATACACGTTTGTCCCCTTTTTTGTTGATTTGGTCTCATTATATATTGATACACATAGCAAAAGCAGCCATCACCTATTAAATTCTATTTTTTGGAGTAAGCACATTAATAGGTGCTTTAGACATATTATCTCTAATACTTTTAATGATTCTGCATGGTTTTATTTTTTCCAATGCTGTGCTGATAAACTGACTCTCATAAAAAGAAAAAAGCCCTGATTTGTATCATTTCCAATTCCCATCATGTAAATACTGCCACCATGATGGGAAAGCACCAACATGACGTTACAGAAACTACCACGGTGATGGCGTTGAACATAGATTTGAGAAGAGACGTTAGCAACTGGCCAGTGTGAACCAGCTCTAACACACCATTGTTATTTCCCTTTAGCAGATGATGTGTCAGAGGTTCAAAGAATCTCCTTGAGATGCCTTCATTGGCAGAATATAAAACACTGATGGCATTGTCCTTGAAAATAAGGAAAAATTAATATCTCACATAGAAAAAAATCTGGAAGTATATCACTTCCCAGACTTGTTAATGTCCCTCCTCATTTTCATCTTCAAAACCCAGATTCTTTTATCTTTCTACACTGCTATCTCAGAGCCTGGCCCAGCACCCCTAATGCCATATACAAAGCTATCTCAGTTCCAGGTACCTAGCACAGATATGACAATATCCAGAAAGCAAAAGCAAAGGAACAGTTTCCTCTTATGTATCTTTTTACCAAAAAGAAAATCGGTATAGATTTTAGTATAAGTTTTAATACCTCTGTATATTTCGCTGGGCTCAGAGAACACACGTATTGGCTCATATACAGAGAAGATGCAATTTTCTTTCTTTGCACAAGAAAGAAGCTGTTCTTCTCTTGCACAAATGTCCCCTGACCTTTCAGTGTCTCCTAAATGTCCCTGGGTCTCACGCACAGGGAGACTGGTGTGAGGGGAGTAAGAAGACCTGGTTTGTGTCCTGATTGTATCACGAACCAGCCTCGTGACTTCCTTCTCATCTGTAGAATGAAAACATTGATCCTCTGAGGTACAGAATTTTATGACTTCATATTTCTATAATCAAAGCCGTCCAAGGGTCTTATAAAAGTAAGCTCAGGTTACGGAAAGTGAAGCAGTGAATGCAATATCCCAGACCCAATGTCAGAAGTGTACCGTATCTGACTTTGCTTTCTCTCCCTTCCCCACACTAAACCTCTCCCAGTTCTGTGAAACTCCTGGGGGAAAAAGCGTAAGAGCGTATCAAATATAAAATAAAACTATTTTGAAAGTGTTTGTAAGCCATTATTAAAAGGAAAGCTGCTTTAGGAAACAATGCGAAAGCAGGTGGAGAGAGACTATGGGTCACCATTGACACTCACCGTCCCTTGGCCTTTGTTTATCTGCTGGTCATAACTCCTAATTAGGAAGGTCCAGAGCGTTCATTTTCTTCCTTTGCTGCTAATAACAGAAGCAAACGGCTCAAATTTCATGTGGCAGGATTGGGTGGCACTACCAGACAACTTTGCTACTCTCGGTATTTTAAGACCCCCCACAAAGCTCTGAGAGCTTCTGTTTTGTCAGCAAATTACTACCTTGCCCCATTTTTCAGGGTGGCCTGCCTGCTCATCCATCCCCACCTCCCCGGTGGGTCTCATTCCTGGCAGCTGAAAAGGAGACAACACCAACAGCTCAACGTACAAAGTCACTTTCAAACACAAGGGCTTCTGGGATGGAGGCAGTATGATGGTGTGGAAAAAGCAGCCGCTTTCACACCATGGCTTTTGGCTTAGGAAACAATTACCAAGAACTTCCTACAAATTATCTTTAAAAGTCCCTTTAATCAAGGAGTTTACTTCTGCCGTCATTAATCACAATGGATTTCTCACCTTTTTTCAGCAACAAAATCAAATTTTGGGGGGTTTCAGGAGGAGCTGAAATTCTCAGTTTCTCATGTTCTGCCAGCAAAACAGTCAGCAGCTTGGAAGCAGCCTATAGGCCACAAGTTTGCCGCCTCTGCTGTAATGAGAAGAGTCTTTCAACCTTCAAGAAATATAAGCACCAGCCCCAAGATTTCCGAGGTTCAGGGGAGTGCTAGCTAAATGCTAGTTTATCATGTGTATGTTGTAAATTAAGGGGGGAAATCAACATGTCATTTCTGTGCCATGATCTTATTAGGCAAAGCAGAATGTCGCAGTGGAAGTAATTAGTGTTCAATCATGACTGTATCAAAGAAAAATGGCACTAATGAGGAGCACATGCTATGAGGAAGGTCAAAGGTAACATTCCAATTGCAGGTTGATGCCAACGCCTCGAAACAGGGCATTTTGAATGACACTGTGAACAAGGAATTTGATACAAAGGATAAAACAGGTAGCAGTCGGTGAGAAGTACAGTCCAGGCAGCAGAAGCCTTTCATTTCTCTTTCAACTTTCTCCCTTAAAGGGTACATGTTGGGGTTACCGCTTTTTGAACTATCCAAGCAATTTTTTTTATAAAAAGAAGAAGGGATAAGAATAGCTCATCTAAAGACAGTTGTCACTTAATATACCATGAGAAAACTGGCTATCTTGAGGACTGAGAGAACTTTCATTTGGTACCACTGACCCCTCTCCCCGCGCCCCCCCCCCACACACACACACTTTGATCAGTCAATAAGTGCAAGCAAAACAAATTTAAGGGGAATCTTCTGGATTCCCCTAAATGTGCTGCACATGTTTCTGTGTGCCTACAGCACATTTCTCAAAGCCACACTCATAACATTCCTTTGGAGGGAAGGTAGATCCACTGCAATGCATTAGCTGCATCATGGGTTTCCAAAGACTCACAGTTCCTTTGCTTGTACTGAAATGGTTAACCTGTGTTAGGTTCTTCCTGGTTCATGGTATCTGCCTACTTGTCTCCATACTTAGGATCCCTGGGCCATTTAAGCTCCACCTATAATCTCAGCCTACTAACTCCACACTCTAGGATTTGACATCAAGTTACACTTGTTGTTTGTCTCGCCCTCAACCCTCACCTTTGCCTCAGTTCTGAAATCTTATACCCTTCGCAGCACTCTGCCTCTCTGGGTCTAGAATCCTGTCTTATTTTTAAAATCTGCACCCTCACTCTACCCATTATCCCAAAACTGAAATTGTTCTGTGGTCAAGACTGACGACAGAGTTCCTGATATTCAGTGTCTACCTGGACCTTCCAGTATTGCTTCCCTTAGCATGCAGAAGCAATTGTCTACCTATGCGGTGGGATGCCTGCCTGCCTTCGCACACCCTTTCCAAAGCTCCTCAGTCCTTACTGCATGAACCGCACTCATTGCCTGTTGGCAGTTTGCCTGTAGGACTGTTTTTCATCCCAGCCTTATACTAGTTCTTGTAGCTGGATCTATCTCTCTAGCTCCGACCTACTCTCATGATTAAGTTCAAGGTTCATGCCTGCCCCTTCCTGGCTACTATGGCCCAGTGCAGCTCACCAGACCATAACTGGCTCTGATTCAAGATAGTACCATTCAGGAACTGATACCATGGAGAACAAGTCATAGGCTAAGTTAGATCTGCTTGCCCCCTTCTATTTTTCAGTTGCAATTTCAACATTGGAATGTTTGATATAGAGTATAAAATTTCCTGTTAGATAAAGGAAATAATAATAATTATAATAATACTTTAGAGCAGATTATATTGATTTTGACTAACACATTTTGCATGACTCATAAAGGAAAGAACAGGTACAGTAGAAGCTGACAATGATAACAATAACATCTCTCCTGAAGACACTATTTTTTCAAAACCACTTTCATTAAATTAATTCAACAGGTATTTACCTGTTTATAAAGGAATTTATAGTCTGTCATCATTAATCACAGTGATCTAACTTTTTTTCAGCAACAAAATCATTTTTTTCAAATAATAATCTTACTTGGCACCTGTATCCATCAGGATAAGCAAGGTTATGCTACAGTAACAAATAACCCTGACATTCCAGTGGCTTATAACAAAAGAGGTTTAGTTCTCACTCAGGTTTTATGCCCATGATGGGTCAGCTGAGGCTCTGCTTCACATACTCTTTATTTCAGGACCAAGGCTGATGGATTAGCCTCTATCTGCAACATTGTCGGTCTCACAACCAAGGAAAAAAAGAATATGACAATGCATACTCTAGTTATTAAAGCTTCTTCCCAGAAATAACACATGTCACTTCTATCATTTCACAGTCAGAGGAAGTCTTGTGACCTCTCCTGGCATCCCCAGGGAGTGAAATATAATCTTTTATATTTGAGGAAGGGACAGCAAATATTTTTGAAGTATAATGCACACAGCTCCTTAATATAGATAAATAAAGATGTATAGATAGATAGATAGATAGATAGATAGATAGATAGATAGATAGATAGATAAACATGTAGCTGCATAGATTAAAGTAGCATCTCTTTTTCTGGGAAAACTCTGTAGAATTTTAAGCCTCTATGGAAATCAGTTTAGAAACCATCAATCCATTATCTAATCTAAATTTAAAAGGCACTATGAAGTCAATAGGGAAATTGTAATTATCACCATCTGAAAGGCAAGGAAACTCTCTAAAGCCCAGGAAGTTCACATAACTTCCCAGAAGATGAACCAGAAGTGAAGGCTGGTGCCTCCTACTTCACAGACCTGTCTGTGACAAATGGCTGGAGCCCCTGGTCCTGCATACATGAAGCCCTTTGTCATGATACCTGTGGAATTTCTAAAACCCAAGAAAGCTGTCTCTTTCTTATCCACTCAGTTTGGGCACAATTGTACTTTGTCCTAGGGAGCCAGCTGCACACACAGTTATGCCGTGCAAAATCGCCACAGAAATCTTGGCTGGGCCTGACCTTTGGAGTGTGCTTGCAACACACTTTGAAAAACAGCAGACAGGTCGTGCCAGCTCCGCCAGCAAGCAAGTCAGCAAACGAGGCCTAAGGAAGGCCTAACACATCAGAAAGGGAGGATGATTCAGCCTGAAGACATGGGAAGAGTTGGGGAGCAGAGATAGGCAACCGCAGGTTTTCTTATCTGGGATACTCATCACTGTTTGTCCTTGGAACATTACTCAGGTTTCTTTCAGTAGAGAGTTGCCGAGCACCAACAATGTACCAGGCAAGGTAACAAGAGCCAAGAACAGAGATGACAAGGTACAATCCCTGCCTCTGGAGACTTCAGAGGAACAAGGAAGACGGACTTGGAGATGGTGCTGAGTGCCATCACTGTTTGGGAGCAGTCCCACAGGAGGGGGCCTCTGGGAGTGGGAAGGAAAAGAGAGGAGGAAGTCACCCTTGAACTCAGAAGCCAGATGGTCAGCACTTATGGGGTGAGTCACATGTTTACCAGCACGGCCTATATGTACACATTATTAGCCATGTGTAGGAATGAAAGAGCTTGGGCTTGGAATATGAGGCTTAACTCCAGTCCTGTTATTTATTTTCCACACAACTGTAGGCAAACCTCTAAGCCTGTGAGAGTCTCAATTTCTTGTCCATAAACAGGAAATAAGTAAAATCTGCCTTAGCTACATGACAAGGTGGTAGTCAGTGTCAAATGCATTGTGATTGGGAAATTGCTGTTAAATATCAACGTGGCCTATCTTCACTGTCATTCCTGAGCACTGCCTCAGCACACATTAGGGTAACCAAGTCATCCTGGTTTGCCTGGACTTTCCCAAATTTAGCAGTGACAGTCCCACATCCCAGGGACCTCCCCAGTCCCAGACCAACCATTTATTCGAGGACTGAGGAGGTTCCTGGAATGTGAAAGTTGTGAGGTCCCTGCTGGCCAGAGTTGTACAACCATCACAACCGTCTAATTCCAGAACATTTTCATCACTCCAAAAAGAACCCATTAGCAAGCAGTCAGTCCCAATTCCTCCCTCCCCTCAGCTCCTAGAAGACACAAATCTACTTGCTGTCTCTGTGGGTATGGATTTGCCTATTCTGGACATTTCACGTGAATGGCATCAAGCAATATGTGGACTGTTCTGTCTGTTTCTTTCATTTAGCATAATGATTTCAAGGTTCATCCATGTTGTAGCATACATCAGGACTTCATTTATTTTTGTGAATGAATAATATTCCATTGTGTGGATATGCATTTTGTTTATCCATTCATCAGTTTATAAATATTTGGGTTGTTTCTACTTTTTAGCTATTATGAATACTAGTGCTATAACCATTTCATGCACAAGTTGTGTGTGACCATATGCTTCCATTTCTGTTAGGTGGTCATCTAAAAATTGTATGGCTGAGTAATATGGTAATTATGCTTAACTTTCTAAGGAACCAACAAACTTTTCCAATCACCTACATGTAACATCCCACCAACGACATATGAGGCTTCCAATTTCTCCATGTCCTTGCCAACGTTTGTTATCATCTTGTCTTTTTTATTATAGTCATCCTAGAGGGTAGAAAATTATAACTAATTGTGGTTTTTATATGCATTTCCCTGATAGCTAATGATGTTGAGCACTTTTCATGTTCGTATTCGGCCATAACACTTGAATTTCAAAATAAGTCATTATCTGACCATCCCGAATCCCTTTGTTGAGAACACAGGAGCTCTGGCAAGTTACCAACTCCTGAACAGAGGAGAAGAGCCTCTGTCTGGGTCCTGCCCAGGAAAAAAGCTCAAATGTCTGCCCATGGCTACATAAGAAAGTCCAAATTCTTTCATGGAATCCAAAGCCCTTCACTATCAGACTCTGATTTGCCTGTACATCCTTAACCCCTCTTTCCTGTATGTAAACACTCCACTCCAACAGAGTAGAGCTATCTATTGTCCCCTGCAACACATCAGTCGTTTCCTTCTTTGGATCGGTAGTCAATGGAAATTTCAGTTCTTAAACTTGAGAGTATCCGAAATGTTACATGTTCTCATTTTCTATCAATGAACAAGCTCTACCCCTAACTCCTTTCCTGGTGAGAAATTCTGCCTCAGTCCTTATGAGGACTGTCCCTAATCCTAGGGAGATGCCAAGGTTTCAGGGACTTACACATTGTCAAAACATGGAAGTGGGGGAGATGGAATGTGATCAAGATTACCACAAAAATAGCCACTATCCTCATGCTCATGGCCCCTTTAGTTCTGGTGGTTTTTCTAGGAATGCCAGAGACACTGCAGTCTTTACCCAGGCTGCAAGCTTGGTGCCTGGAAGCTGCCATCCCTCTAAGCAACCTCCCCACCCCCACCCCCACCCACACACACACAGTTCTGTTGTAGGACTACACTCATAGAAACTACAAACTTTCTCCTTGCTCCGTGGAGAACTTCTCCCCACTCACATTCCAATCCCACGCTTGGGAAACCCCACGGGGGTGTTTCCCATATGGATCTGGGCAGTCCTTGGAGCCGCACTGAGCATCTCCATTTCTTCCTTACCTGCCACTGGCCTCCTGGGGCGCCCTCCTTTCCTGCTGCCTCTCTGGGGTAGACTGGCCTGACACACTATATATGCCTTCTACTACTGTGTGCCTTCTGCTCACATTTCCTCCTGGTGCTGGAGGGCTTTAGCCACTTGTTCATGTCACAGTCACCCCCACTCAGAAACCTCCACCTGTGAAACACGTCCATAGCTCAGGGCACCCATGCTTGCCATGGCTTGCCAAGACTGCAGTGGTGTGACATTTTGTATTCCTTTATTTGACATTGCTCTTTCTAGAATGCTCCGTGAATCTAAGAGAGGGGGAGTCAGAGAATAACCTGAGAGGCACGGACCACGCTCTACTCAAAATTCTTCCTCCCAGTTACCATATGACCCAGCACTTCCACTCTTAGGTATATACCAAGACAAATAAAGACATGTCCACACAAAAACATGTACATGAATGTTTATAGCAGCTTATTTATAATAGCAAAAAACATAGAAAAAAACCCCAAATCGATGACCCAATCAACTGATGAATGGATAAATAAATTGTACCATATTTATACAATGGAGTATTATTCAGCCATAAAAAAGAATGCAGTTCTGATATACACTAGAACATGGATGAACCTTAGAAACATTCTGATAAATGAAAGATATCAGACATGAAAGGCCACATATTGTCTGATTGCATTTATACGAAGCGTCCACAACAGAAAAACCCAGAAATAGAAAGTAGGTTAGTGTTTTCTAGGGCTGGGGGAACTCGGAAGATTTTTAGTGTGATATCTAAAGGGTACATGTTTCCTTTTGGGGGTGATGAAAAACTTTTAAATGTCATTATGGTGGTGGTTATACAACTCTGTGAATATACTAAAAACTATTGAATTGTACACTTTAAATGGGTGTATTGTATAATATGTGAATTACATCCCAATAAAGCTGTTACCAAAATCATTCTTCCTGCCCTTCCTCCTTAACCCATTGTCTTTAGACCCAGTTTGATTGCTTGTCCGTTGACACTTAGGATAGTTCCTTCGCATATGCCCCCTCCAACCTTTGTGCAAATGAAACCCTCTGGACTCTTTAAACATACCCATGCATTTCTAAATTTGCAACAGGTGTACCATGCAGGCTGAGTCCTGGGATCCTAGCTGCAAATGTTTGCTGATATGGATAGTGCTCGCTACCAAACAGTGTTTGAATTCTTACACTAGTTTGATAAGAAATAAGCATCTAGGATCCTTGGATTCTGCTTCTTCTTTAGCTCTGAAGTTGCTGGTAAGTGAGAATATTTTCTGAAGACACCTACCCCAAGCATCACTAACCTTGGTCAACATCTTCACCTGTGTCTCGCTGTGGACTGAAATGTAACCACAGATGTGTCAAAGGTATGTTCTCCTCCTCCCACATGCCCTTGTGTGAAGAAGACACCAAGAGTTAGTTCTACACTATAGCCATCTAGATCTAATTCACGTATTACAATACTTCATATTTCTGTGTTACGTTGACAACACTGTGCATGGATCAATTATTAATGGGGTAAGTTTAATATTATTACACAGGAAATACGGCTGTACCACCCAGTAGGGACTCCCTTTTCCAATCATGATGGAGAAGTTGGAAGATGGAGGGAGATGGTAAAACATGCCTCTGATCACCACTGTGAAGAATGCTTATCTTACAAAAGAAGCTTAAGGAGATGGTAGCTGGAAGAAACATAGATGCCAACTACTGAGGTCAGAGAAAGTGAGAGGTGCCATTTCAGAGGCCAATTTCATGAATGACTGAAGCATTCAGCCAGTATTCTTACAGGGAAATTAGAAGGAAGCAAAATGGAATGAATCAAAGCCTTTTGTAGAATCAATTGATAAGATTTGGTAATTAGCATGTGCTCAGGCCAGGACAAGCAACAAGGCTGCTCCCCCTCCAGCCTGCTCAGCACAGGAATGCCAGTGCCATGCCCACCCCCTCCCCAGACATATACACAAGACCTCCAGTGACATCAAGACTGCAGGAAACAGTGGGAGTGAGAGGGGTGGCAAATGGGACAAGCCACTCACAGACTTGGACTGGAGCCACTCCCACATTTTTTTTTTTTTTAAAAGAAAAGCCATCTTCTATTCTCTGGAAGATTTTGGGGCGAGAGGAGTGGGGAGGAAGGCTAGAGCATTGAATAATGAAATTTCCAAACAGAAAGGAGAATTCATCTTTACCAAGAGAAATCCAAGCCAGAGCTATGAATAAGCATCACATGATTTCAGAAATACGCCACAAGCACAGAGGAACCTGAGACCCAGGGGAAAGGACAGTGATCGACAGGGGTCAGGAGCTTAATGCCACTTGTGTGGTCTAGAGCAATCTTCCTGCAGGTCAATGGCAGGTCAAAGGCCAGGGGTCAGACAGGCAAGCTGAAGGCAGGACACACTGGAAGGAAAAAGGTCAAGGCTGTTTCTCCAAACTGCATGGGTCTCCACTGGTGGATTTAGGGAGCCCATAGCTGCTCCATGCTGTTTTCCTTTCTTCACTGCCGCTGCTGGAGGCCACACAGATGGCTGCAAGAAGCAAATCAGGCTGAGCTCCAATGTGGGGTTTTAGTCTGATGCTTAATGTATTAATAATACATCACAACAGCTTCACATGACGGCAGAGTCAGCGACCTCCCAGTTTTCAGTCCAGGTTCTGAGAGCCGGGTGAAAGGTGTGATGTTCACTTGCCTTCTGCTTGATTTTATGTGACCTGTTCCCTATGGCATCTCTCCAAGTAAGAATCTAATTTCAGCAGAGCAAATTCATCATTTAATGCCTTTCTTGTACCTTACTGATGAGGGAATTGTACGAATAGGGTATATGGGTGTTTGTGGGCTTCTGGGAGGGACCCATTCAGATTTTCAGAGTTTACAGGCTTCAGACATACATTCACAAAAGTATTGGCAGTCAGACACTGGACCAGCAAAGACAAACTGAATAACCTAGATTCAGGAAAAAAGAACTAGGTAGTTGGATAAATGACAGAGAATCAGGGCATAGGATATTTGCAAAGCTAAAGGGATAAGACAGGACCAGACAAGCGGGAACACTGAAGTGAAATGCTAGCGTTAGGAAAGCCTGGGTTCAGGTCTCTTCTCTTCCCTGTAGCATTTCCCTGCCTCTTGCTGGCATGGGAACCAGTGGTAGCTCAGCCAGCCACCCCTGTGATGAGCAAAGTAACTGGAGGAACAGCTTCTGGCAGACAATGCCAACAATAAGTGACCTGAGGCTCCGAGCCCAGATTTGTTCAGATGCGAGATCACAGTTGTCTTTAGACATGGCCACACCAACCCACATCGGCACAGGAGACGTTGAAGTTTGAAAGGCTGCCCAGGAGGTGAGGCTTCTGTGTCCTTCACTAGTTCCTGTCTCACAGATACCAACCTTTACTAAAAATCCTTCTCAGTGCCTAATGTTTACCTTCTACTGACCTCATGAGCCCACTTCCTATTATTCCATCATAAAATAGCTGAAAAGCAATGACAGATTCCTCTTGACCAAACTTTAGTGAGGTTCGTCTGAGTCCTCTTCTTGATTAGGCCTTGACCTTGGCTTCTGTGTCCTTCCTTGGCCAGCCTAGTTTTAGCAAGAATCCTGCTAAGTTATCCCCAACTCTTGATATCTGATCACCTTGATGTCTGATCAAGTTCCTCCTCTCAACCCTGATGTCTAAGTCTTCAGCCTGTCTTCAGCAAGAATCCTGTTAGGCCAGTTTAACAGAAATCCCCCTACCCTTGATGTCTCCTCTTAGTAATTTTTCATCCACCAAACCCCTCATCTGCCCATTGGCTATAAATCCCACCTGCCCTTGTATTCAGAGTTGAGCTCAATCTCTCTCCCCTATTACAACAAGGTTGACTCATATTACAATAGCCTTGAATAAAGTCTTTCTTACCATTTTAACAAATGTCCAGTAAATAATTTTTCCTTTTCAGAAGCTCCTATCATACTCTTTTTCAAAAGTACTCCTCCTTCAAAAAAGATAGTAAGTATCCTGGCAGATCCCTCATCTTCAATTTAAATAGCCTAATGACCACCACACTTCACACAGACTTTCTTCCCTACCCTGCTGGCAAAGTCAGTCTTTTCTGCCTGAGAATCTGGTGGGTTTGCTGATTAATGTGAATGGTACTAAATATCCTGAATGTTTTATTTGGAAGTTAAGGGGGGAAACCTGTTGTGCGTTATGTATCTGAAATTACTTTCATTGGAATGCCTTGCAAAGGAATTATCAAGTTTTTCTTTAATTAATTTGGTACAGGGGTTTATTGTGAGGAGCTCCTGGGATAATGACACTGTTCTGATAAGAGAGTAGAACTGCTGCCATTCCAATGTTTGAAAGCCTGAGTTTTACTCTAGAGGAGTCTCTCCCACCCGTCTGTTACCTGGCAACTCACAAGTGGGCTGGATTGCAGATAGAAGTCAAAGGAAGGCCCAAGAAGGATCCCTTGGTGAGTTCATCAATTGTAAATGAGACTATTATGCAGATAAGTTGAATGTGAATGGCAGCGGGCTTTGTCAGCCTACAGAAACTTCAGGAAAGAATATGAATAAATAAAATGAAAGAGACTCAATAAAGTGAAAGTTTCTCCCTTAAGGAGAAAAAAGAAAACATACTTGGGATCTGAAAATCCATTTTCTTTTTAAAAGTGAAATTTTTTCACCTCTTAGCAGAGAGGAGAATAATCACTCTCACAACCCCGATGCCGTTTTCCTGAATTCTGCCAGGCCTTCCAGAGCACTGGGCACAGATGTAGCACCCAACCTTGGTGGTGTGGCAGGTTGTACACTTCTACACCAAAACTTTAGGCCAGGGTTCAGCTCTCTTTAAGGGTGCTTTGCAATTTTTATGATTTTCCTCAAAATACGTTGTCTGTTGTAGCGACTTTTTCAAAATACCTCCAAAGATATTTTAGCATACACTTTGCTTTTGTAGGGGATAATAAACTTTCCCTCTATCTCCTTAAGTTCAGTGCTGAGGGGCCTGCGAATTAAATGGACACCAAACAGATTAACAAAAGAAAAGACATATAATTTATTGATGTTTAATTTTACATGCATGGGAGCATCATAGAAGGAAGTGAATACCACATGAGCAGTGAGATTTGAGTTTATATACTGAAGAATTTGAGTTTATATACTGATGGAGTTCAGGACATGTTACCCATATATGGCACCTTGATATAGGAATATTTTAAACTGAAGGAATTTGAGAAAAGGCTCGTGCAGGAAGACTTTCTGACCTTCCCCTGAAGCAGACTATAAAACCCTCCCATGAGAAGTGCCTTCCCTATATGGAGGAAAGGAACAGCCTCATCTGTGAGACACCTGAGAGGAAGCTGAGCCAACAGCCCTTGCTGTTTTCCCCAACTTCCTACACCTAGCTCATACCCCTTGTTGTCCTGTCACATTTTTCCAGGACTTTCCACTCTTTATCAAATCTAGAAATGCTCAGATTTAAGCACTTCTTTAGCTCTTCATTTCCTTATGAAGCGTCCCATGCTATCTAAAACAGAAATTAAACAAATGTGTATGCTTTTCTCTTGTTAATCTGTCTTTTGTTACCGGGTCTCCAGCTGAGAATTTAGAAGGGTAGAGGAAAGATATTTTCCTCCCCCACAATACCATCTTTAAAGGGAATGGGGACAAGCAGATGAGCACTTTCCGGGAAAACAAATGACTTCTCAGAAGTCTAAGATGAGGAGAAAGGGCACTTATGAGAACACAAATGACTCTTTTTTATTATTATCTTTTAAGATATGTGGGCCCTTAGGAGAATAGGTGGGAGATATGATAGTTTCGTGACAATGTCTGTCTGGATGCAATGCCCACTTCTCTCTGAGAAGATTACGGTTGCTCCCTGTGAAGGGATTTATGACAATTAAGTTCTTTTGGGAGGCTCTGCTTTTAGGCAGATAAGGGATTTCAGGAACTCAAATGCCTTCAACGCAAAATAACTCTTTTGCCAAAGTGGTATATTTTAGCATGGCATAACCTATCCCCTTCACTTTAAAAAGATTTTTGTCCTACTTTTGCAAAGTTAATATTTACTCCAATTTTGTATATTCCAATTTTTTAAATCTCAATTACTAAAAAGTCTTCAAATGAGCTTTGATTTTCATTCTCTGAGTTGAATTCACTGGAGAAAGAAGACTTCAGGATGTTGGATCTGTAAGGAACTTCAGAAAACATCTAGCCCAAAGGTTTTCCAAGGTTTTAGCTAGGATCACTGTGTTCCAGTGAAGGCTGATGTGGACAACCATTATGCAAAGCAAATAAACTCCTCTGGGCAAAGCTGGAGTCTGCGGTGAGGGCTGGAGAGGGGACCCTTCACCCTTCCATCTGTACCAGAGATAGGTTGGCACCACAGAATAAGTTGCAAACCATTGATCTAGCCCAGGGATTGGCAAGCTTTTCTGTAAAGGGAAGACAGTAAATATTTTAGGCTTTGCAGACCAAGAGGCAAAATTGAGTATATTATGTAGGTATTTATATAACTATTTGAAATATAACCATTTACAAATGTAAAAATCATTCTTAGCTTGTGGGTCATACAAAAATAGGTGGAACAACAACAACAAACAAAACACTGCATTATTCCATGCATATGAGTACATGGAGAAGTCGAAACCATTGAGACAGAAAGTTGAATGGTGGATGGATGCCAGGGCTAAGGGGAAAAAAATGTTAAAAAAATGATACAATAGCCAAAATGGAGTCACTTTTGCTAAGCCATGTCAAGAAACCAAAATTTAATAACTAACCTAATTGCAGTTTCAACATCCCCCAAGAGTGGAATTTTAGACCAGTTGGTCTGGAATTCCCTGGTCAGCACTAGTGAGGTAATCTGCCTGATAAGACCCCTGACTTCCTTTAAGAAAAGGTGACCTTACCTGAAATAATCCATGTTTTTAACTTCCTTGTCTGACCTTCCTTCTGTCTCTAAAAACCTTCCCTTTGTACAACCCCTCAGAGTGCCCTAGTTCCTAGATAGGATGTTGCCCTATTCATGAATTGCTTAATAAAGCCAATTAGATCTTCAAATTTATTCTGTTGAATTTTGTTCTTTAACAGTAGGAATACAGAGTTATTGTTTAATGGGTATAAGGTTTCAGTTTTGCAAGACGGAAAGATTTCTGGAGATGGATGATGGTGATGGTTGTAAAATAATATGAATATACTTAATACCACTGAACTGTACACTTAAAAATAGTTAGGGTGATAAATTTCATGTTATGTGTATTTCACCACAATTTTCAAAAGGGGAGGGACTCAAGGAAGCAAAGCCCCTGGATTTGGTTATGCCAGTAATGACTCTTAGCTGCTGTGGCCATTGTGTGACAATGAGGTGGCCTAGCCTGGACTGAGGTTAGAATGCTGAGATGCTAACGTGGGAAGCTGAGAGACCCTGGTTCTTGAAGACTTCATTAAGCTGCCAACATAAGCAGCCTGGAGACTGCTTTCAGCCTTTTTATTGTTTGAGGAACAGTTTTGGTGATTTGGAAGTGAAAGCATCCTAGCTGATACGGCATTCGGTACCTGCTCACTATTATCACTTTTATGTTAGCTCTTCTTCTGCCCTCTTCCTCTGGATGTTCTCTTTCCTAGCTGTTCATCTGAACTTAGGACAGCTACCTTCCAAATATGCATGCTTTCTCATCAACGCAGAAGGCCTGACCTTTGACCTGCTGCCTGTCACCTGCGGAGAAGAGTCGCAGCTATTGTTTCCTCTCCCGCTTCCGGAAACATGACTCCCACTTCCTTGCTAAAGAGCCCCTTCCATACAGCATCTCTTTGACACATTTGTGGGCACATAATTCAGGCCTACTCAACCAACACCATTGCTAGGACTTTGACTGAAACTGTCAGAAGAGGCTCTCATCTCCTGGGGTTTCTAGGCTTGTGCATCACATAAGCCAGGAGCTGCTAGTGGCCCTTACCTGCCAACCACACCTCCCCGCCTTTCTCCCCTCCTCCCCTCCCCCCACAATTGTCCCAGCAGCCGCAGGCCAGATCCTATCAGCCCAGACTGACTTCAGACTGACTCACTCACAGTAGTTCTTACTGATGTTCTCCGCAGACTCCACCCAGCCCAGAGCCTGACCCAGGAAGAGCCATGCTAGAAACCCTCATCCACTGGACAGTAGAAGCTGGAAATAGTCCAGTACTCTGCATCTAAGTAAGCGTGCCTGGGGAGGATGAGAACTGAGCTGTGGCCTCTCTCATCTCTAGCCACTGTGTGAGGTCACTTCTCCCTACTGGCCCTTCTCCCCCATTCCCTCAGGCCAGGCGTCCCCCATTAGTCCCCTTCGGGGACAGAAGTCGAGCACCAGTCCCCAGGTACTTTACAGGGAGCTCTGATGCTTTTGTCTGGCTTCTGTCCCTAATTTTTTCCCACAGATGAACTTTAAATCTAGTATCTATTCTCAAATACTTGTAGATTCTCTAGCGTGACAATGAAGAAAAACCTGGGGACGTTCCATTCTGCCCAGCACACCCCATTCTTCATCCCTTTGTCACTGATTCTGGTTGGAGTCAGTCCTGAGGTTGCCACACTCGGCACAGCTCCCAGGCCTTCCATCCGAAGGTTTCCCACATGCCTCAGGGATATGACAACTCCACATCTCTTAGCACAAATGAGAAGAACGAGAATTAATTTTTACTTGAAGCTCTAAGTTCAACATAAAAGTTCCCTGAGGAATTACCAGTCTCAAGCCAAGAATACCTGAGAGCTCAGAAAGAAATTTCACCTTGACTGATTCTTTCATCAACTTCATTAAAATTGGCATAGCCATTTGTCAACCCTGTTGATTCTATCCTCAGAGAAATAGGGAGAAGATGGAAAAGGGGGGAGGGGATGAAATCCCAAACTTGAGATAAAATGACATTTATCCATTTTTCACAAAGTGCCCTCCCTGAGTGTCCCTTGCATCCGTCCGGGGACCTCTAAGCAGAGATTTAGTGGAGGAAGTGCTTATGAAGGCTAAGGGTGTAGCTGTGGATACCTTCAGACCACGATGCAGGTCTGACACCTGTGAACGGAGAGGGGGAAAGATGGGGTGGGGGGAGCATCACACTGCAGAGCAGTTCTGAGAAACCCTCAGCCAGGCTGGTGCAGAGCTCCAGTGTAAAGGCTGCCCATCAGGAGGCCCTGCCGCAGGCAGGAACCACCCAGCTCTGGGGCCCATCATGCTTAATACTGGCTGGGAGCAGCCTGGGGAGAGCATGGCCTCAGCATGAACCTGGAACTGCAGCAGCTGATGGCTGTCCACAGCTACCCTCCCCACAGCAGGTTCCCTTGAAGGGAGAGCCAGGTGGCATGCCTCCGTGGCCATCACAGCCCCCACAACACCTCTGCCTCCCCTGAATCCCAGCAGCACTGGCTGCTGCTGTGTCCCTCCTCTTCACCAATCATAACCTGCCCTGCTTCCTAGCTATCTTACTTTATTAACCATTTCAACAAATACCCATCAGCAAAGAGATGCAGGGGGTCCACAATAATAAATTCATTCAACCTTTATCAAACATCTCCATATCGTATGGCGATACAGTGATAAATTAGGTCTATGGCTCAAGAAACTCAAAGTATAGGCTAGGGGTTCTCAACGTTGGCTGCTCATTAGAACGAACTGAAGAGCTTTAAAGAGGAGCAAACGAACTGTGGCCCGCAGGCTAAACCCAGCCCACAACCTGTTTTTGCATGGCCTACAAGCTAAGAATGGCTTTCACATTTTTAAATGCTTTAAAATATATATTTTTAAGAATATTGCATAACATGTGAAAGTTATATGAAATTCAAATTTCAGTGTCCATAAATAAAGCTTTATTGGAACACAGCCATGCTCATTCATTTAGGTGACACCTATGGCTGCTTTCACACTATAATGGCAGAATTGAGTAGTTGCAATAGAATCCATATGGCCCTCACGCCATGAATATTTACTATCTCACCCTTTATAGAAGTTTGCCAAACCCTGATCTAAGGCAGTAAAAATGACCATAGGACTTTGCTACTAAACACTTACTTACATGGACCCTGGGAAGAGCAGGTTTTGAGACACCGCAGACCAGGTGCAGAAGCCAGACTGCATTATGGGCCTCCAGGTTTCTGACACATCCAGATACCTGCCAAGTACTGAATCCTATGGACTAAAAGAGGAAATGACAGATTCATGTTGATAATCCTCTTTGTTGCCAGTACTTTAAGGAAAGTCTAGTCTTTTAACTAATTTAGAGTAAAAAATACTCTGGACAAGCTTCTGGAAGAGGGTGCTTATATTACTTATTTCTCCAAATAATGCATCCTTCCTTGTCCCTAGATCTGGCCCATCAAAAGCAGCTTCCAGCACTGACTTCACCTCCTCTGCCAATTCCCTGACATGTCTCCCTTGTCTATTTTTCCATCTTTGCTCCTCAGATTCTATCTGAAACATGTATTCCGCCAAAAAAAAAAAATATTTGACAATCTGTAATGTTGACATAGCTTTAAAATCACAATCACAATTTATCACCAAAACAGAATAAAAGGGAGAGTTTTGTTTGGTTTAAATCAGATATGGATCCAGCCTGCAGGAATATCGTCTAGTTGGGAAGATAGGAAATGTACACAAATAATGAATGTCCATGTCACAGGGGCTTAAAATTCACCATATGGAAATCCAACATCACGACCAAACTTGGACTGAATGGTGCTTGGGGAAAGAGGGAGAAGGCTCGTTTCTGCCCCTTGGCTTTTTTCTGAGTTCTAAAAACACTTTCAGGTTGAGCTGTTACTGTTGCCAGTGCTAACAGCACTTAACTATCCCTTTCATACTATAATTGCCTGTCTTGGTTTCCGTTGTTTTCCCCAGCAAATGCTCTGGCGTTCTCTCCACTGCAGTCTGCATTTGCTCAGTGACAGTGTACAGCCAAATCCCTGTTGATAAGAGAACTACTTTGTGTTTTCATTTCAGTGATAATTTTTTTTTAATTTTTCTTTACTGGTTAATAATAAGAAAGCTTCTCTCTGGCAGCAATAATCCGCAAGTAAAAGATTTCCAGAGAATAAGAGGTTCATTTTTAAGATAGTGTTTCTCAAACCAAGGTGTGACATATATTCTTTTCTAAAAAATTGTACTAAAATATACTCAACATAAAGTTGTACAATTTGTGGCTAGGGAACGTTTTCTGTAGTCAAATGGGCCCAGCCTATAGAAAGGGGGGTTTGGGGTCCTCTTACGAGAAATAATACTACAAAGTAGGAAATGGGCAGTGGGACAGAAGAAAAATAAATTTACAACGGAAAACATTTGTTGAGGGCCTTCTCTGTGCCAGACACCATCCTATGAGTTTTAATATTGTTAGATATGTTCCTCTCTCAGCTCCAGGCGGCAGACACATTATGCTCATTTTATGAGAAACTAAGGTACAGAGGGCTGAAGTAACTTGCTCAAAGAAGCCAGGTAGCTAGCAAGTGTCCAGGCAGGACCCAGCAGCACCCAACTGTTTAACATAACTACACCACCTCCCACAAGTAAACTGTAGGTGGCATTCAGAAAAAGCAACCTAGCTTCTTGCTAAGGTTGTCAGGGAAGGCTTCATGGGTTGTGAATGATGGAAGATTTACAGGCTGGTTACAGATGGTTAGGAATTAAGAGGGGACAAGATTTATGATGAAGGGATAAACATAAAAAAGGCAAAGCATTATCTTTCCTTTTTCTCTCCATTTTTTTTTAATGTAAATGGCATCTCTCATGCCAGTGCTCATGACAATTCTTTACTCACAGTGGGCACTCAGGTGATAGGTGGTAGTGCCAATATGGACAGAGCACAGCTGAGAGGTGCAGAGAGATCTCACTTGACAACAGCTTGGGAGCCTTCTCCTGCCCTTTCCAGTTACCTGAGCTGGTATATTTTTTGGTTAAGGTGTATGACTTTTCTGCTTTCTTATTTGCCACAACAGAAGCACTGAAGGATATAGCTCCAAACAATCAGTTATGACAGGAAAATTCCATCCAGCGCCTTTGGCAAAGACAGAATCCTCCTTCCCCTCCTCACTGAGACCATCTTCCCTGGAATTGGTACCAGATAAAGAAAGTTGCTCTGGGCAATGGAAGGAGAAATGTCAGGAATTGCCAGGACCTCCCAGCAATGGTTGGGAAGAGAACACGCAGACATCCCTTCCTCAGGCTTCTGGAAGCCATCCTGCTAGTGGGGTCTATCTGCCAGCCAAGGCCCCTTTCCTGGCCGTCTTAGGACACCACATCCTGGAAAGTAGCTGCAAAGTCAGCCAAGCAGATGCTTAATTTGGTATTTACATCATTTCTTACATTCATGAAAGGAAAAGATAGGCCCTCTGGGAATGTTTTCAGAACAAGTTAACAGCACAGAGCACTTAATGTGTTTTGTTGAGGAAAGAAATTAAGTTGGAGAACCCACAATCTCGTTCATGTTGTAGTTCTCAAAGTGTGATCCCTTTGAGTCAAAGCATCAACAAGACCTGGGAATCTGCTAGAAATGCAGACACCCAGGCCCCAGCAACCTTTGTTTTAACAAACCCTACAGATGATTTGATGTCCATTTTAATACATTTGAGACCCACAAAAAAAGAGTGTTAGAATTGTGGTTCCCTGCATTCCTTCTAGAAAAGTGTCTTTGGTTTGTAAAGCTCTATGTTTGAACATAATCTAATTCTGCATCAAAAAGGTAAACATTATTACATTTCACTGAAGGAAGTGATAAGGTTAGGTGGAAGCAGAGGTGTACAGCAAATGTTCCCCTTTGCAACTTTCTCAATTATTAATAATTCCAATATCACTGTTGTATAAAACAGGAGCAACTCTAGAAATGTCAGCACCCAGGGAATACAGTTCTGAATATCTATTGTTTCTGTTCAAGGTATCAGAAACAAACTATCAGTCATTTACATTTTAGGGGAAACTAAATATCTCCTCCACCTGGTGTCAGGAACATTTACAAATCTCAGCGAGTACAGGAGCAAGAAAAGGCACATTTGCTTCCAGTAAGCCATGGAGGAAAAGGAATTTGGATGGGAAAGGAGAGGAAAAGAGATGAAGACTGAGAAGGATTGTTCAGTCAGTTTTGAAGTGTGTGTGTGTGTGTGTGTGTGTGTGTGTGTGTGTGTGTGTGTGTGTATAAAGATTTTATTGGGGAATTGGGGGAGGGAATAGCATTGGGGAATCGGGGAAGGGGAACAGACAAGTTGCTGTTCTTTTGTTCTTCAGTCTAGTGGAGGATGTCACTTCACTGACCCATGTTGGTATTATAATTGAGCTCTTCCCTGGTGAGGCAGTTCACAGCAGCTCACGAAAGCTCACTCCAGCTGCTGGCCAGCCCCACTGCAACCTACGCTGTAGCCAGTGACTCATGGCAGCCCAGCTCCAGGTCAAGCTGTTGTTCACCATCTTAGCTGTAGAGGGCACAGTGTCACTGACCCTCATGTGGGATCCGAACCAGGGCCTGCTGCTCAGAGCTGGCATTCCAACCCAACTTTTAACCAACGTGCTACTCAGCCAGCCCAGAAATTTATATTTTAAACTCCTTCTTTTTCTGTTTGTCATCAACCTCAACCTCTTGGTAGAAGGGACTCTGGAGGGATAATCCAGGGGAGCCTAGAGATGTGCAAGCCAAAAACAAAGGTGAGGCCTTAGCACCTTTGAGGGAAGAAAACCAACCAGGATTCCCCAAAGCAAAATGGCGACCCTCTCTGACATGCAATGCTGGCTTTCGAGATTTGCTGCCATCTCTCAGGGCTTGCCCTGTATCACTTTTCCTTGATGCTCCTTCTGGATGGAGCAGTTACAGGCTCTCCCATTTTCATTCTGTTTACTGCCTTCCTGGGAGCACTGCCAAAGTTTTGCTGTAGAGACCAAAAAGTAAATCCTCTCCCTTCTCTTTGAATGTGAGGAAAGGCAAAGGTAGATCACCAACTGTTTTGGCAGGTTTGGCAGGCCACGCACCTTATGGCCATGGGATTTGGCATACAAATGAGAGAAAATCTAAGAGGAAAAAGGAAAACAATGCATTTGCAATGTCTTTCTGAGAAATAACCAAAGTGTAAGGATAGAAAGAAACACACCTGACTGAGCCCCAAATCCGTAAAATTCCATCACTCCATGACACATCTGAATAGCCTCAGGCCGCCTGCACACAGAGTTTGCATCAATCAGCAAAGGTCAATGCCAGGTACACATCTCCTCAGCTGGGCTGATCAGTCTGGCCCCCTCAAGGGTCTTTTCACCTTCAGATGAGGTAAAGGTGATGCAAGCAGTCCCATTCATGAAGAAGGAGTGGGGCCCTATGACATGAGCCACACCAAGGAGGTGTCATGAGAAGGGAACAAACACTCCTCCCCCAATAACGCAATTACCTCTTAAATCAGAGCTGAACAGCACCCACACTCACAGATTGTCATCTGCTTTTCTCGAGGTCACTAAGCTCTTCACCACTCAAAGCTTCCCTGAGCTTTTATTGTGCACGTATAGGCAGAAATTGGCAATTACCACCTCCACCGTCTTGATGCTGGGATACCTCCTCAAATGTGTGTGGCATGACATTCTCTGTGTCACCCACTCCCTTTTGCCTCCATCTTGCCAAAATGTCTCTGTCTCCAACTAGAGAATGGGCAGAACTCCCTGAGGTGTTCCCAGGTCTTCCTCTTGGCTGAGGGGAGGAACACACCCCCAAACCATGGAGGATCTAGTGTAAGATGGTGGCTTCTAAAGAGAGGCTGGGCTAGAGCTGGAGTTCACAGGTGTGACCACGTCCTGCTTCCACTAAGCTGCGGTGCCACTGACAGGGCAACAGCTCCCTGTCCCCACAAGACTTCCTTGCCCAGTGGTGGGATCCTGGCCCTCTGGCTTCTCCCAGTTCCTGTCAAATCCCACCTCCTGCAACAGACCTCCCCAAAGAGGGTTCTCTCTGCCCTGTCTTCAAGGATGCAAGACACTAAGACTTCTGAGTGTCAGCCAGATTTTTTAAAAAGGAAGACACAATGAAACAAACAAACAAACAAAAAAGAACGGACCCACAGATTGTTTTCATCCTACCACTGAACTGCATAAAAATAAGGTGACCACATTTCTAGACCTTCTGATTTACCATCACAACTTGCCTTCTGACTGGATAATCTGCCTCCAGAGTGGCAGGGAAAGAAGGAAGGAGAAAGATACCAAAACCCAGGCTGTTTATCCTGCAATTGTCCCTGGAGGAATGGCCACTCCAGATGGCTCTGGGCAGGCAGTGATGTTGATGAGTGTTGGAAGGTGCTGCTGAGAGGCCCAGAAATTGCCCCAAGCAGATCCTTGCCTGAGCCGGCACGCAACTCTTTATCACACTGTCATCGATCATGAACTTGGAAAAACTTTCAGAGCTAGAGTTTATCATTAACTCTTAATGAAAATATAGGGGTTTGACAAATAGTCTGAAAAGCACAGAGTGTTTGAATGTGAAACGGCAAAATTATTTGATTAGGTGCGAGGGCAAAAGTTATTGCCTGATCATAGCTGGGGGCGGAGTAACAAGAAAGGCCAGGGCACCACCAACATGCAGGAGATACTGACACCTTTGTAGCTTCTGTGCGGATGGGAGCACCCTGCTCTAGGAGGTACCAGTAGGCTTTGCTCAAATAAAAATCATGAAGGTAAGTAAGCTTTCCATTTAAAATACTTACCTGACTCTGTGAGGAGCACCCTGCAAACCTCATTTCATTCAATCCTCACATGAAGCCTAAAAAGTTGTAAGCATTAGCCTCATTTTACAGATGAGCAAACTGAGGTTCAGAGATCTTAAGTTGACAGGGGTCTCACTAGTATTCAAACCCAGGTCTGTCTGGTCCTAGAGCTTGGGGTCTTAATTAAGAGTCAGCAAGCTTTTTCTGCAAAGGGCCAGAGAGCTCATATTTTGGGTTTTGTGATCACATACAGGCTATGTCTTTACTACTTGCTTTTGTTCTTGCAACTCTTCCAAGCGTAAAAAACATTCTTAGTTCTCTGGCAGAACCAAAGGCCACCAGCTGGTGTGACCCATACACTAGTGTGTTGACCCCTGCTCTTAATCATCATACCATGCTTCCATCTAACTTGTGACCTCAGTCTGCGTTTCTCCTCTCTGTCAAACGCACATCTTTGATATGGGTTTTCAAAGCAAGCACAAAACGGGGAAATGGAAAGGTGGCCTTAAGTCAAGTTCTCTGCATCCTCAGAATTTTAATACTATAGTTCCTGCTCTAATGATTTCTCTTTGTGGTTTTACTTCAGACGAATCTTTCCAAACTCTAGGCTGTGATAATCAAATAGCAAGCTACCTCAGATCTTTTTTGGAACAGGGTGAGTATAATTAAATAAACATAAACAGCAGTACAAAATATCACCTAGCCATTCACAGGAATTAGATGTGAAAGGGTGCTATTATTTGCTATCTTTAATCTACAACTTTTCTCCTTTAAACCCATGAAGCACAGGATAAAGAAATAAATTAATTTATTGAATGCTTACTATATGCATTTTATCTTAATTAGCCCTCCCTCCAACTTTGAGGGTGGCATTATTATTCCACATATCCATTAGAATATTTTGGACTCTGAGTAACAGAAGACCAATCTAAAAGTGGTCAAGCAATACAGAAAGGCTCCCGGGCCGGCCCAGTGGTTCAGTTGTTAAGAGCAGGAGCTCTGAACAACAGGACTGCCGGTCCAATTACCACATGCGCCAGTAAGCTGTGCCCTCTACCGCTAAGATTGTGAGCAACAACTCGACCTGAAGTTGGGCTGCCGTGAACTACCACCGTGAGTGGCTGGCAGCCGGCGAGAGTTGCTGTGAGCTACCATGAGCTGCCGTGGGGCCACGAGCCACCGTGAGCAGCCGTCCAATGGCCAGCGACCTATCGCCTCAGCCAGGAAGAGAGCAATGATCATAATACCAACATTATTGATCATTATGGGCCAGTGAAGCGGTGTCCTCCACAACTAGACTGAAGAACAAAAGGACAACAATTTGGCTGTTCCCCTTCCCCGATTCCCCAACGCTGTTCCCCTCCCCCAATTCCCCAAAAAAATCTTAAAAAACCACATGAAGAAATAAAGAACACTAGTAAATATACCTACATAGGTAAATTTAAAATAAAGATAAATAAGACAGGCAGTCTCCCTTCACAACTAGAAGTAAAAAATTTGAGGCAGACTCCAGGGGTGATTCGTCCAGTTGCTCAACAGGCTCACCAAGGACCCAAGATCATTGTGATTCTCAGTTCTGTCATCTATAGCATCAGCTAAATTTTTAACTTTAAGGATGATTTCCCGCATCAAAGCATCTGTGTTCTCATAGATGGCCTAGAGAAGGAGGAAGGGACGGAGGGAGGGAAGGAAGGAGGGAGGAAGACAAGGAGGAAGGGGGAGGGAGAGGGAGAGTGAGAGCAAGAGAGGTCTTCTCCCTCAACGATCAAATGAACTTTGTTCCTTTAGTCTGAAGGAGCTAATTTAGGAAAATAGATGACCAGAGGAATGCTGGTTGTCTCAGGCCCATATTCCTGAAAAAAATCACTGGCAAGAGGGATGGAAATTCCAGGCCCCTCCTTTGGAACTGAGATTGTTTCAGAATAGGTTTGGCTTGCTCTGAGATGAAACAATCCTGACATCTTTACGCTTTGTTCTGGTCTATTATGGTCCCCTGGGGGCTGTGTTCCGCATCATCTACGCCGTGGGACCGAGGCTGAAGAAGCAACCACTATCTGGAGCACTGCTGATCAATACGAGGAAAAGAGAGTTCTGGAAAGTCTGCCACTTGCACTTCAATTCTCCAATCTGAAAGTAACACGTCATTTCCATTCACAGCATATTAGCTAAGGCCGAGGATCCTGCCCCATCTAAAAACAAGGGGACCGTATGCCCAGAAGGAGAGGGAAACAGAAATATTTGAAAACAGCACCAATAACTACCACAGGGGTCAACCTGTGCTACTACACAGATGAGGGAAGGGGCAGTGAGTGTTAAGGAGTTGCGCCCAACATACACATACACTACCAGTTGCTGAGGAGTAAAAAGCATCTCAGAGAAAAAAGTATCCCAAAAGAGAGCAAACAGACAATGACAGGACCAGTTGGGCAAGTCCAATATCTGAATAACAAAAGTTCCCAGAATAAGAAGGCAAAGAAAACGGAAGGGAGGAAATTATCCAAGAAAGAATCCCAGAAGATGTCTAAGAACTAAAAGACATGTATTTGTATATGGAAGGGACTTAGCAACTGCCAAGCACAGAGACTGAAAATGGTACCACAGCAAGGTACTGGCCTTACAAAATCTTGGAACACCAGAGACAAAGAGAAAATCTTATAAGATTCCAGAAAGGAAATTTTAAAACCTAGTTTCATGCAAATGATTTGAATACAAGATTCAGAATGGCATAGGATTTTCCAACTACATTGCCGAAAGCAAGAAAGTAATGGGTCAAAGCTTTCACAGTTCTGAGAAAAACACTATTTCCAACCTAAAATTCTCAATTGCATCTCTGGGTGAAATAAAACATGTTCAGATTTACTTAGTGAAGACAATGACGAAGGGAAGTTTCAAGGTGACAGCCTGAGAGAGAGCAGACAAAGGTAAAAAGTAGCCAATCCAGAATAAAGCAAGTCAGAGGAACCCAAGGCAGATTCTTTAAAAAGATTAAATTAATAGAATGTCTAATATATTTGAATGTATTGAAAGATTTACATACCTGGGGAAAACTTTAGGGGTGTATCAATATGCACATGAAAAACTAAACCAATTTTTTCAATTATTCACTCCAGGCAATACAAGATGTTAGGCAAAAAAGTAAAAATAATTGCTGGTTATTTCATGGATCGGGTGTGATTAGTAAATACTAAAACATAAGCATACCAATGACAATCCTGTACGTAGCTTTAAAAAAATTACAATAGATGTATATTGAGAGGATGAAAAAATGGGTGGTTTAGTGTGATAGGTCAAGCTGCAAAAATGAACATGAGCTAAATCTTTATTACCCTAATAGAAAGCCAATGATAATGGCTAAACCTGAAAAAAATCAAGAAATAGAAATATAAGCATATTATTTGGAGATACAGAGGTAGATTCCAAAAGAATCAACTAAAGTGGTTAAAATGGTTGCCTCAAAGAGCAGGAAACGGTGGCAGATACACAAGAGAACGTTTTTGCAATCAAGCAAGAGCAGCTGACCACAACATGTGTTAAAACAACTCAATGCACAACCTACAAAGAAAGACAATTCTGTATGCCTATCCATCCCCCATTTTTCTCTTGGCTTAGTTTGGGAACGTGCTTGTTATGAGGGTCCTCCAGTCTGCACACTTTCCATTATTGTTTTATTCAGCAGTCTCAACCTTTTCTTACTCCCCCGGCTATCAGGCAACACTCACATTTTTCTTTGTTATGTAGAGTTTGATATTTGTTGTAATATATTGTTATTTATTGAGCTTTTGAACTGTCTTTTAAACAGTGCCAGTAGGTTTATTAGAACTCATACTGTCTTTTTAGGGCTCTACTTACAAAGTAGCATGGGCTTGAGTGGTCTTTCCTTGGCTTACTTTTTCCCATAAACTTATTATTTTTAGTATGTGATTTTGCAGAATATGAGGCTTGTCAGGAAATCTTTGCTTTGACAAAAATTCTTGTACCTCCTCACTACTATATACACGTGACATACACTCTAAGCATTCATTTAAAAGCTATAAAAATACAGTGTGGTAGACAGAAGTCTAAGATGACCCCAAGATTCTGGCCTCCTGGTGGTGCACAAACCCCATTTAGTCCCTTCCCTCCGAATATGAGGAATGTCACTTCTGTGATGAGGTTATGTTAAGTGACAAGGGCAAGGGATTTTTGCAGATATAATTAAGGATATGAATCAGTGAGTCTGAGTGAATGAAAAGGGAAATTACCCTGGGTGGGTCTGGCCTAATCAGGTGACCCTTTAGAAAAGAATCTAAAGGTCAGAGACTTGAAGCTTCAGAGATTTTCCTGCTGGCCTTCAAGAAGCAAGCCACCATGAGTCCCATAGCTGCAAGGAAATGAATTCTGCCATGGAGCCTGGAAGAAAACATTGAGCCTCAGATGAGACCCCAGCGCTAGTTGACACCTAGATTGCAGCCCTCTGAGACCCTGCAATGAGGACTCCGTTATGCTATGCCTAAGCTCCTGACCCAGGGAAACTGAGTGATGAATCTACATTCTTTAAATCTGCTACGTTAGTGGTTACACAGCAGTAAAAAACTAACACATACAGAAACAAATTCTTTTTATTCCCTCCCACTCTTTTTTTTTTTTTTTTTTTTTTAGATTTTCTTATTGGGGAATTGGGGGGATGGGAACAGTGCTGGGGAATTGGGGGAAGGGGAACAGACAAGTTGCTGTCCTTTTGTTCTTCAGTCTAGTTGTGGAGGACGTTGCTTCACTGGCTCAAGTTGGCACCATCATTGCGCTCTTCCTGGGCGAGGCAGATCAGTCGCCGGCTTCTGGATGGCTGCTCACGGCGGCTTGAGGGCTGCTCACGCTGGCTGCTGGCTACAAACGGTAGGTAGCCCATGACAACCCACTGCCACAGGGGCTGCAGCCTACGCTGTCGCTGGCAACTCACGGCAGCCCAGCTCCAGGTTGAGCTGTTGTTCAGCATCTTAGCTGTGGAGGGCAGTGTCACTGGCCCTCATGTGTGGGATCCGAACCGGGGCCCTCTGGCATCCCAAGCCAGTTCTTAACCATCGCGCCACTCGGCTGGCCCCCTCCCACTCTTTTAATTACCCTAGTTTGGGGCAGTCCTTCCTATAGATGACATAGAACCCAGAATCTGTAAAGGATTATTTTGAATTATTAGATTTCATAAAATTTTAAAACTACTGTATGATAAAAGTCATCATAAACAGTGTTAAACACCAAAAACATGTTAGAGGAAAATATTTCCAGCACACATACTTAATCACAGAGGCAGCGGACTTGGCCACTGAACAGAGAGACCCTCAGTCTCCTTCATGACATGATAAGCCAGCATAGGTAGCAGACAAGATAAAGGGTAGGGTGGGGCATGGGTGATGTGGAATACATTGCAATATTTTCTTGACATCCTGACAGAGAAGCTGGATTAGAGATGGGCTCCAGGTATCTAAGATACACAGCTGCAACTCCAAATGTATTTTTCCATAGAAAAATGATTTAGTAACCTATTGACTCCATAGCATAGCAGACATGACATTTGCAAGTTGGCAAGAAGAAATTCCTCCCCAGCCTCTACCAGAGATGGTGAGAAGTGAGGCGTCCTGCCCACGTGACAGGAATAAATTCCCTGCAGCAGAAGACATTGGACTTATAGGGCCATGTGACTTTCCTGGACGATCTAAACTTCAGTACCATTTAAATGTGCTGGAACGTACATGATAAGGACCCTCAGTTAACTGGAGATTTGGCATTGTTTTCTAGTAAGAGGATAAAGAGATAGATCTAATAGGAAACAAAAATCTAATATCTAGGCTTGATTGTTTAAAATGTGCCACTTCCAAGAAAAGTCCTGGGGACTATCCCAATTTTTATTCCTATTCACAATGCAGCTTGAATTGTGAGATTTACTGATCAAGACAATGACCCTGGAGGTCTGGTCAAGTTTAATCAGCAAAAATTAACTCTTGCTCCAGGGACTGTATTTATGCAGTCAGGACACCAGACACAAATATTGTGGAAAGACTTTTTAACACTAACAATTGAAACAATTTTAGCACGATTAAGTTATCTCCAGGAAACATACCTAATCTTTGAGGGTGATATTTAGGAGTAAATGGTCACATTCCCACATAATTCCAGGGGAAGAAGCAGAATTTTAGAGGCATGAGTGTTTTCTGGGTGGCATTTTTGACATTTGGGCATCACACATGTTGAATCAAAAGGAAAAAGTAATTATCCAAATAATTTAGGTTTTTTCCAAACCCCTCACCTGAAATAACCAGATAACTGCAAAAGGCTTACTTTGTATTCTGGGAGTGTTTGAGTGTTGTTTGAATCTTTCATATGACTGCTTCCATCGTCCCCTTCAGTTTTCTTGTGTGGAACTATTCCAGAGTTAAGAAGGGACCCTGGAAGTATGTTGACAATGGAGCCCTGGATCACAATCACCGTCCGAGTCAGAAGGAACCATCAGCCAACTGGACGGCCAGCAACTTCATTTAAAGACCTGAGATTAAACACAACTCTTGCTGGCCCTGTGGGTGGCACCAATTTTCAGAGCCCAATTAAAAAATTAATGGGATTCCATATGATGCCTCAAGTCCAGCACTTAGCAGCACACAGGGCAATAATTATGCCTAATTATAGCCTAGCATGTGGTTTCTGGCACCAGGAAAATCTCCTGTAAAAAAACAACCTTTAAGGAAAAGAAGAACCTATTTTGGCATTTTTCTGCACTGCTACATATCAATCCCTAATTTTGTCTCCAGAGGGCTTCCATCATGTCAGATCTATCACCGGGCTGCCTTGAAACCCCAGGATGAACATGTTAAGTGACGGCATCCATGTTTCTAGGGAACTTCATGGCCTATCCTGATTCAGGGATGAACAAAGGGTTTCCTTACTGCCTCTGTCTTATGGAAATGAATCCCCATGTATGTAATATGATGAGAAAATAAAACAGAAGCAAAGGACAGGAAACAGCCTACATTTGGGGGTGGGTTCACTTTAAGGTTTCAGCCAAGCCTAATTGTAGGCTCCTTCTTGCAGGCACACACCACCAGCTGTTTCAAAAAAAGAATAGAGGAAGTCAAGCCAAAAAAAAAAAAAGGAAAAGGAAGCCTAAGAACAGCAAAGTGGGCAGAAGCAGAGCAGAGGTATGTGCTCCCTACCCAAAGGTGGCACTCCAGGTTCTCCACAGTAGTCCCCCTGCCTGTGATTCTCAGCAAAAAGGATGAATTCCAAAGGCTGAGGGCTGAGACACATTTTAAGAATTTCTTCATGCTCTGGGATATTAAGGATGTCTCAAAAACATCAGCTTCTTGGTTTCCATTGTTTCAAATGTATTCATACTCACATGTATTTCAAGGGATTCCATTTTGAACTACTTATCTAGAAAGTCCCTGATTTCACCTTAACACCAAAAAACAGAATTCAGCCAGATGCAGGAGAATCTGAAGTGGAGGAGAGGGAGAGGAAGGGTAGAACTCTGGACAAGAAATTGATGTCAAGTAAATTACAGCTCTGACCAGCAATATACAATGAAGTAACTAAAAATGTCCACAATATTAAAAGAGCAAAATTATGCTTCTATCCTTATAAAACTGTCATAAATGAACCTAATATATTGAATCCAAAGGGTGTCAATGTTCTATAAAATGTTTTACAGAGCATGGCAATCCTATTGTAATTTGATATAAAATTAATATGCCAGCTTTAAGCATTAAACATCTGATCTGCCTTTATAGAATTAAGAATCAATTGGAGGATCGATTTAGATGTCTGAGATGAGAAAAAAATGTCAACTTGCAATGTCTGAAACACACATTGCTTTTCTTCCATAAACCGTGCAGTAAGTAGTCAACAGTGGTTTTTCAAAATCGAGCCAAGGATTAAGCAGTGCTTTGAAAACTACACCCTGCAATTCCACCGCTCACCACTAGGTGCCATGCACCCTCATGGAAAACAGTCCCAGGACTCAGAAAACTCAAAGGGAGTCTAAATTGATAAGCATAATTTCAGTCCGTAAACAATTCTAAGCTGAAAGACCAACACTTCTCATATTAATTATTTATAAAGTGAGGCATGATTATGGAACATCGCGTGCTGCAGTTGGCTAGCAGGCCACTGATTCTCTCTATGTGAGGGACCTCCAGAAGAACTTTGGTTTAGAACCAAAAAGCATGCAGTTAGGGAGGCTGGCTGGGGCAGCCAGGAAACCAGGCTTGTTAATCTGAAAGGGCCAAGAGGACAGCTTTTGGGGGGAAGGGGACAGGAGGTGTGTGTACCTTGGACTTGAAAATATGTATTTCTGAAGGGAAATGGTGACCCCAGAATGGGTCAGTGATGCCTTAAGAAAGTAATGTGGAGAGATTCAATAAGGTGGTACTAAGTAATGTGGACAGTTTCAACCCCAAGTGAAACTGAAACTAGTGAAATTGTTCTGAGTTCTTCTCTCTCCTCATCTCTCTTCTGTGTCCCCTAAAAAATCATTCTCTTTCTTTTTTGGAAACCCACACTTCTTTGCTGCTGCTGACGTCCTTGCCTTGTCTGCACTCACAGCTTTACCCCAGCTAAAGATCATTTTCTCACTTCTTTCATCAAAATGTAGCTAGCTGCCTTATGTCCCCTTCTCCTAGAGCTAATTCCTACCTAAGAAAGGAGGGGCAGCTAAAGTGTAAATTATTAGTAAAGGGCTCATTGGGATGTCCTTAGTAAATCTTATTTGCATTTTAATGGAGGTCTTTCAGACCTTGGTAAGGAAGTTAATCATGGGGGTTTCCTGAGAGACCAGTGAGGATGATACGTTAGAGCACCCCTGACATTTACTACGGGGTCCTGTTCTTCACTGGTCCCATTAATGCTCTGCTCCAAACACTTCCAGGAGAAGTCGATTTTTGTCTGTGCAGCGAGCACTTCCCCCAGCATTTTGTGTGTCCAAGGTCATAGCTGTGACAAAACCTCTGTCCATCACCAAAGTTTAGTTAGGCTCCTCTAAGCTCTCTTTTCAGGTAGGCCTCATCCTTGGACCCTGTCCTTGACCTGCCTGAGCTTGTCTTAGCAAAGAATCCTGCTAAATCATACCCCTTCCTTGATATCTGATCAAGTTCCTCAGCCCCCACCTTTGATGCCTAAGTCCTTGGCCTGTCTTTACCAAGAATGCCATTAGATCAGTTGAGCAAAAATCCCTCTACCCTTGCTGTCTCCTGTTAGTAATTTTCCATCCACTGACCCTTTCCACTCTGCTTGTTGGCTGTAAATTCCCATTCTCCTTGTTTTATTTAGAGTTGAGCTCAATCTCTTTCCTCTATTGCAGTAGAGTTGACCCCATTGCAATAATCTTGACTATTACCATTTTAACAAGTGTCGGAATAATTTCTCTTTAACAGTTGAGACCCCTGTCCAAGTTGTGCTGGTCAAGGAAGGAAGGATTCCTGCTTTGTTCTGCAGGCCAAATAATGACCAAGGCTGTATCAGGCTAGCTAACCAGGGGTGGGAGTCTGGGATTCAGGGCCTAGACAGGACATTACTGAAAACTAGGACCAGGGAAGAAGCAGTCCACTCTGATCATCCAACCTACATCTGATCCTGAGGTCACATAAAATCTCACTATGACATCCCCAAAGTCAGAAGGAGCTGTGTCAGGGTCCCAGCACAGTGAGAAAAGGAACCAGAGATGGATGGCAGAGGCCCTGGAGTGGACAGAGGGAGGGAAGTTGGTTAACGCTCAATAGGAAGGCTGCCCAATCTATACCTTGGTGTGCGAAGCATGACATCATTTAGTGGGAAGAAACATATGACCCTGGGGACAGAGTTCTGAAACACAGCAGAATGCAAAAGACTCACTCAAAAGACCACATCCTGTTAACCTCCAAGAGTAAAAGTTTAAGTGAGGTGGATGGAGACTTTTGCAAGTTCTTTGAAGAACATACTGGGGAGAAAGATAAATAAAAAAATGTCTGCCCACTCTTGGAGGCTGTATTCTTCAGGGCTCTTGGTTGCAAGTGACAGTAACCCAGACCTCCTAAAGAGGAAAAAGGTAACTTATTAGCTCATAGAGTTGAAAAGTACAGGAATAGTGCCTTCTTCAGGCAAAATTAGAGCCAAGGGCTCAAAAGATGTCTGGAAAATGTTGCTGTGACCTGTTTTCCCCTCTGTCAGCACTCTGTCAGTGCCCTCTCCCCTTGTAGGGGCAAAAATGGCCACCAGCTGCTCTGGGCTACAAGTCTATGGGTTAACAATTCCAGGAGTAAAAGCAAGACTTTTTTTCAAGAATTTCAGCAAAAACCCAGGTGTTGATTCCAACTCATTCAGCTTGTCACGTGCTGGTCCCTGGGCCAATCGTAGTGCCCAAAAGGATGTGGGCTCTGATAGGCCAAGCCTGAGTCAGGACCTGACCTCTGAAGCCCATAGTGGGAGGAACCAGAGCTCCATTTTAAATGCCTGGATTGAGAGTGGGAGGGGTTAGATCTCTGAAGAAGAATAGGTAAGCTGTTACCCAAAGAAGGCATGCTGGGTAGACAAAAATAAGCATCCACTCAGTGACCTGTGATACATTCCCTCCCTTTCCACAAAATTGCATCACAGTTAAATGTTGAAACTTTAAATACAGACAGAGATGGGTTTGAGTCCTTATGATTTCTTATTAGTGTGAGCTTGGCAAATGGTTTCATTCCTGTAGGCCTGTTTTCTCACGTACAATGGGGATACAACCTACACTATGGGTATACTGGGAGAGTGAAATGAGACCATTCTAAATGTTCACTAAATGTTAGATACAAATAGTCACCCTTTCCAACCTCCCCTACCACCCCCAGCTTGGATTACACTGAAAGATGGCAAAGATCTTGTCTGTTTTCTTCATGGCTGTTTCCCCATTCCTTGTACACTGCAGACACCAGCCAATATTTGTGGAATGAATGAATGGTGACAGAATTAATAAATTTCTGGTGAATTTCCACTCTTCAAATGTCAGCTCCCAAGCCTTAGCAAACAGTATTAGTCATTTCCTTCTCTTCACCTGCTAGCATTCTCCATCAACCCCTCTTACAGCCGTTAGCAGCCAGAGTGACAGCCAGGACTGTGTGTGACTCAACTCTGCATCCTGTGCATCTAGCACTTGGCACATGGCATAGTGTACATTGCTAAATAAAAAAGATTGCTGAATCTGAACTCCTCATCTTACAGATATTGTGACAGAGGCCAGAGAAGTTAAGCAATTTGCCTAAAGCCACACAGCTTACTACAATAGCTGAACCATGACCTCTAGTCCAATACCCTTCCTTCCACCCTATGCCACCTGGACTCTGATTCTGTTGTGCTGCCATGAGCAACACACATTGCCAAGGATAAAGTGAAGTTGTTGGTCCCCTAGAAGGCAAGAGTGTCTTCCATATGGAAAGTCACCAGAACAGAGAAGAGTACAAGTCTTAAACAAGAGTTCAGGGATCATTCACTTGTTCCATCCCACATATAAAAAAGCATTTTTAGCCTGAGATGCTTTTCTTTTTGCAATCTCTGCTTCTTCCCCATAGCTCAGGCAGGGCTCAGACATCCCTGCGCAGCTCCCTCAGCACATGCATACAAATACCAATCATTAATGGGGGAGGCCATCAGGCCTCATGTGGGCTGGAGACTGAATGCTGAATCCCACAGCAGTGGGTTGTTAACCTCTTCTCCACACATCCTCCATCATCGGAAGAGGCCCAGCAGGTGCTAAGCCAGCCTCTCCCCTTCTCTAACTACTCCCAAACCCAATTTCCCAAAGCCCAGGTACCCTGCCCAGTTAATTTCTATTAAAAATAGGACCTACCACTAACACACTCAAAACAGTTTATGCTATTCTTATTGGAGACCATGAGAATATATTTCCCTTATTCATTTATTTTTTCAACAAACATTTCAGCAGCTACTATATGCCAGGCACTAGGCATACCAAAATGAATAAATGAATCATGGAGAATGTACTGGCTGGGTAAGTTATCTAAGTAATCCATTTATAGCATTTGTTTCAAAATCCCCAGAGTAGTTTTCTCACTCACCACCACCCCACCTTGACCAATATTTAATTCAAAGAAATGCTTTGAAGAGTATGTTATTAATAGCTTTCAATTAAACGGAGAGGTTCTTTCAAGGCAAACTTGATCTTTTCACTAACAAAAAAAAGATATTTTTTCTTAAAAATAAAAAATGAAAACAGCAGGTTGGATTTCGACTGCTCTTTAATATTGTTAGAAAGAAGGCTGAAGTATTCATTGCTTCCTTAACACCAGGAGGAAAGACTGCTTTACTTCTAAATTTAAGGTATGCTGAATGTTTTGATGTGAGAAGAAAGCAAAACACATGACTCCATCAAAAACCTCTCTTGAAGGAGCTCAGAAGAGCCCAGTGCAATTTTCTCCAGGACTCAGGTGCACAGTAAATATCTCTCAGTGAATTAACTTGGTTGTGAATAAAGCATTTTGCTTCCATTTTCAATTTTAATGAATTTGTACATTTTGCAGAGTTAATGACCTTAACTTGTTAGTGTTAGCTGGGCTTCTGCAATGTTCTCCAGTATTCCAAAGCTCTTTCCTAATAAGGCATAAGAAAGTATTCTTTTTAGTTTGTTCTTTTTTTAATTTTTAAAAAGGACATTCTAGTTTCTTATTTATTCAAATATCTAATTTTTCAATGAGGAAACTGAGGCCCAGAGTGATTTGCCCAAGAGCACACAGTTAATGAACACTACAGCCAAGACTAAAATAAGTCTTTTAACTCCAAATTGGGATAACTCCCACTTAAAGGAGCCCATTAAATAACTGTATTCCTTGAAATTTACATAAAAGACTACCAATTATTAAGGGTCTATTATGTCCTAAGTCCTTTATATATACTTTTTTTTCTCCTTAATCCTCACATAAAACCTCCCAGATACGTATCATTAATGATGCCGCTTAAGTTTTTAAATAATAGCATTATGTAGCACTTATGGTATACTGAGTACTTCTTATATGTCATCTCCAATTTTAACAAAAAATCCTGCAAAGTATCATCATCCCTGTTTTACAGATGAGAGACTTGCTTCTCTGAGAAATGAAGCAACTTGCTAAGTTCACAAGCGAGGATGTGATGGCACTGGATCCAAATCCCAAAGTCTGTACGCTACCTCTTGCAATGCTGCCATGTTCTTCCAACCCAAATAAATAGCATTAGAGACACTCCCCCTCAGCAGGCCTACTGTACCCTACAGAACACCCTGTAACATTAGGTAGTTGACTCCACTGATGGTGCAGCTAGTAAGGGTTAGCTGGTGCTGCCAGGTAAGGCTGAGCTCTCAGAATAGTGGTTCCATGTGAGGTGACCTTGCATTAGTGTCTGTCTGGATCTTAGCTTATCAGAGTAAAAAACCTGACCCTATCAGTTCTATTTAGGAGCAGCTCATGTCCTTGAAAATCAATTTACATTAGCCATGTCACAAAATAATAATCATATAATGATGATGATGATGATGATATTGATAACTATCATTTATTGAGTATATGGTACATATGATGTGCTTTATGTCCATTGTTTCCATCTACTATGAAGGCAGACCTGCCTGCCTGAGAGACAAAGCCCATTTTCCATTCAGGACACATCCTCATGTTGAATCATGGTGCTTAAGAATATCCTAAAAAATGTGAACAAAGAATTGTTACAGAAGGTGAGAGTCTTACCTCATTCTACAGTGATCTGCTGAATATCCTCTAGAAGAATCGCTGCCAAAATGGATTTTCTTTATATAAGTTACAAGTATTTGACAGGCTTAGTCCCAAATCAGAACTGGTGATACAAACAGTACTTAAGTCTAGATTATATATATATATATATATATATATATATATATATATATATATATATATATATACTTGATGCTCCTTAATAGTTACGACAAAAACAGGCTGAGGTTAGACACAGGAAAAGATGTAGACAGATGTAAAAGCCAAGTACACAGGGTCACACGGAGGCCAAATTCAGACATGACACAGTACCAAATCTAGTCTAAACATTAGTAATTTCTGAGAAGTTTTCTGCAGATTAATTTCATCCATCACATACAGATTCCAGTATCTTATCTTGACATATTGGGGTGATTCAGTTTATTATGAGGACCTACATGCTGTTTCCTCCACAGCTGTACAAGCATACACATACAGATCCTCAAACAACATTATTCTTATTCAAAAATTATATACAAACCAACAGAGACTAGGTATGGGTTCAATCAGCCAAAAGTTTGGAAAATTGTCGATTCATTTGGGGAAAAAAATCAAGTTAGATCCCTATCTCAAACTACAAACAGAATTACAATTCCAAGTGGATTAAAGATTTAAACGTAAAAAATAACACAAACATACTAAAGATGAAGCTTCTAGCTATGGTGACTTGAAAAGGTTGTAAGATCCTCTCCCCAAAAAACAAGTAACTAAAATGCATTTATTCATGAAAACCTCCTCAAGCTTCCTATAAGAACAGCACAAGTCTGAGACGTCTTGCCTGAGGAGCTTTGATTCCCCACCCCAGCTCAGTTGGCAATATCAGTAGGTTTTCCTACTGGGGTAAGGGTGGCTGAGAGAATCAGCAGCCTTGTTGCAGGGGGAACACTTGTTTTGGGGCAGAGAGCGAAAATTCGGACTGTAATGTTGTTAAAGTAGCAAACCTAGTGAAAAAAGAATGGGAAAAACCTGTGGCTTTGCTACCATGAGGTTGTGGTTCCATTTGGGGCAAGTAGCAGACCAGCCAGGAATTTATGGGGCGATTCTAGAAATGAGAAAGCTATAGAAGGATTAGATAAACTCTCCATGCATCCTTGGATGACTGGGAAACTACACACATGTGTAGGGGAGACTTGAGGGAGCCTGATGCAAAGTGTAAGTCAATGCAGACTTGAGGAATGGCTGAACTTTGAATGCACCCCCAACCCACAAACAGACCCATCAGCAGAGGTCGGAACTTTTACAAACTCAAGACATTTGGCCACAACTTCCTCCTAAATCATTGGTTCATCACTAAGCTAGCAAACAGAGAAGTGACCCCTACCAAGTTAGACTAAAAAAATAAAAATCAGTGTAAAAACCTGAGCAGAGACATCGGTGGCCACATACCACAAAGAAAACAAATTCCACAGTTTAAGCGCAAGAAGTTATAAAAAGAAAGAAAGAGAACCTCAGGGGTAAAACTCAGAATCTAGAGTTTCAGTAACATAACACCTAAAATGTTAGTTCTTAACAAAAAAATTATGAAACATACAAAGTATTAGAAAAGAAGTATTCAGGAATAAAAGCAGTCAATAGAAATTAATTCTGACTGTGCCCAGACGTTGGAGGTAGCAGACAGACATCAAAGCAGCTGTGGGCAAAAATGGGGTTCTGTAATAAAACTAACAAATCCAGTAATGGAAAGTAACCTCACAGGGTGATCAGATCATAAATTCCTAACTGGGCAGGTCATGGTGGGTAGTCATGCCCCAGGCATACAACTTTTTAGTAAAAGGTTTATCTTTGCCTTAAGTAAGCCCTGTCCATTGTTTCTGTGCATCTAGCTTAACACACCTTTGAAATAACCACCCCCAAGAGAGCACATAATCTTATTAACTAACCTGTAACACAATCCCCACCTTGCTTTCTCTCACCTTCATTTAAACTTCATTAGTTCCCTCCTTAACTCAAATGCATTAAAGAAACTGCAAACTGTCATTCTAGGGAACATTTTTTCTCAATGTTGAGATCTTGCTTCCAGGGATATCCTCTATTTGGCTCTAATAAACTCTAATAAACTTATAAAAATTTTGTACCAGTTTGGACATTCTTATGTTGACATACCTATTGTAAGTATGCACAAAGGCTTAAAAGAAACTATGTTAAAATAATTTTTGAAAATGCTATAACAATTGAAGATAGGGAATCTTCATAGAAAAATATAAACTATAAAAAGACAGATGAAAATCAGAATTGAAAAATATAACAAACAAAATGAAAAATAGTCTTGAGAATAGATGTGAGATGACAGAAGAAAAAACTCCATAAATTTGAAAACAGATTAATAGAAAGTATCCTTTCTGAGGAATAGAGACAGAGAGATTGAAAAAAAATAAATGAGCAGACCGACAGAGACCCTTGGGACAACAAAGAATATCAACATACATGTAATGGGAGTTCTGAAGGACAGAAGAGAAAAAAGGAGGCAGAAAAAAATTTGAAGTAATAATTTCTAAAAATCTTCCAAATGTGCTGAAAGACTTTGAACAGCAGGTTCAAGAAGCCCAACATACCTAAGTAGAATAAACACAGATTTACACATCAGAGTCAAATTGCTGAAAGCCAAAGACAATGAGAAAATCTTGAATGCAAAAAATCGACTGTCATGTACAGAACAACAACCTATATATCAGTTGACTTTCCATCAGAAAAAAATGGAGGTCAGGGCTGGCCAAGTGGCTCAGTTGGTTAAGAGCTCGCTCAAGAGTTTGAGCTCTGAGCAACAGCAGTTCGAGTCCCGGCCCGAGCTGAGCAGCCGCTGAGCTGCCAACAGGTGGCAGGATGGCTCAGCTAAAAAAAAAAAAAAAAAATGGAGGTCAGAAGGCAGCGGAATGACATATTCAAAGAGCTGGAAGAAAAAGAGTGTTAACCAATATATCTAGCAAAATTATCTTTCAAAAATGAAAGCAAAATAAAGTCATTTAAAGATTTAAAAAAAAAAAGGATTGAGAAGATTTGTAGAATTCAGAACTGCCCCATAAGAAATACTAACAGAAAACTTTCAGGCTAAAAATAAAATTATACCAGAGAGCAACTTGAATGCACAGAAAAAAATGAAGAGCACTAGAAATGAAAAATATTTGAGTAAACATAAAAGACTGTATAAAGATGTATTGCTCTCTTTTCCTGGAAAGAATTTCCCTGAATTTGTCTTAAAAGCGATTGCACAAAGCAATAATTATAATGCTATACTATTCGATTTATGAGATACACTGATACAATATATATAGAAATAATAGCACAGAAGAGGAAAGAAGAAATAGAGCTATATTGAAACAAAGTTGCTCTATTTTACCAGAATTGTCATTATTGAACTGAAGTAGGCTACAATAAGTTTAGATATAGACTGCAACCTAGATCACCACTAAGAAAATTAATTTTCAAAAATGGTTAATATAACAACATAGAAATTAAAATGGCATACTAAAAATATGTGTTTAACACAAAAGAAGGCAGCAAAAGAGGAACAGAGAAACAGAAAAGACATGAGACACTCAGAAAACTAACAGCAAAATGGCATATCTAAATTCAAACATATCAATAATTAAGTTACATGTGAATTGATTAAACAGTTCAATCAAAAGTCAGTCGTTGTAGGCCTGGATAAAAAAGCAAGTTGTGGGGCTGGCCGAGTGGCTCAGTTGGTTAAGAGCTCACTCAAGCATGTGATCTCTGAGCAACAGGGTCTCAGGTTCGGTTCCCACATGGGCCCGAGCTGAGCTGCCACTGAGCTAAAAACAGGTGGCAGGAGGGCCCAGCTAAAAACAAAAACAAACAAACAAACAAAAAAGCAAGTTGTGACTATATGCTGTCTTGAAAAAAAAACAACCAACAATCTGGATTCAAAGACACAATAGATTGAAAATAAAAGAACGGGAGAACATATATACATATGTTTCTATATGTATATAATATATGTTTATATATAATATATTTATATATAGAAAAAATATATTATATATATAATCTCCATATATATGCAGTTATCATAAATAGCTGGGGTATCTAGACTTAATATCAGAAAAAAATACAATTTAAGACAAGAAATATTACTAGAGATAAGGAGGGACATCATGTAATGATAAAAAGATCAAAACATCAGGAACCTATAACAATTATAAACATAGAGGCATCTAATAACAGAGTACCAAATATGAAGCAAATATTGACAGAATGGAAATAGACAATATAGTAACTATAGTTGGAGATTTCAACTCCCTTCTCTCAGCAATTAAACTAGAAATATAATTAATAAGGATATAGAAGAATTAACTATCAACCAACTGTACCTAATCAACATATATACTGGAACACTTCCTCCAATAATAACATATTATACAATGCTTTCAAGTGCACATGGAATGTTTTCCAGGATAGATCATATTAAATCATAAAACAAATTTCAATAAACTTAAAAGGATTAAAATCATACACAATATATTCTACAGCCATGATAAAACTAAATTGGAAATCACAACAGAAAGAAATTTGGAAAACCCTCAAAATTTTTAAAAACAAACTTCTAAATAACCCATGAGTTAAAAAAAAAAAAAAACAGACCACAAGGTTAATTAAGAAATACTTCAAACTGAGTGAAAACAAAACCAAACATACTAAAATATGTGAGTGCAGCTAATGTAATGCTTAGAAGAAAATTTATAGCATTAAATGCTTAAATTAGAAGGAAGATCTATAATCAATAATCTAAGCTTGCACCTCAAGAAGTAGAAAAAGAAGATAACATCAAACCCGAAGTAAGTAAATGGAAGGAAATAAAGATCAGAATGAAAATCAATAAAATAAAAACAATAGAGAAATAAGTCACTAAAATCAAAAGTTGATTCTTTGAAAAGATGAATAAAATTGATAAAACTTTCACTAGATTGACAAAAAAAAGAGAGAAAACATGAATTACCAAAATCAGGAATGAAAAGGGATATAATACTGATCCTACAAATTGAAAGTATTATAAGGGAATATTATGAACAACTTAAATGCAGTAAATTACACAATTTAGATGAAATGGATAAATTTTTAGAAAGACAAAAATTACCAAAACTGACTCATTAAAAAATTAAAAACCTGAAAAGACCAATAACAAATAAGAAATTAAGTCAGTAATTTAAAATCTTCCTGCAAAAAAAAAGCACAGGCCTGGATGACTTTACTGATAAATTTTATCAAATATTTGAGGAAAAAATATTACAAATACTATACCAACTCCTTCAGAAAATATGTGTATTAGTTTGCTAGGGCTGCCATAACAAAATACCCCAAACTGAATGGCTTAAACAACAGAAATATATTGTCTCACAGTTCTGGAAGCTAAAAGTCTAAAATCAAAGTAGCAGAACTGGTTCCTTCTGAGGGCTGTGAGGGGAGGATCTGCCCCCAGGCCTCTCTCCTTGCTTACAGAGATAGCTGCTTTCTCTCTGTGCTTTCTTCACATTGTCTTCACTGTATGTCTGTGTCTAAATTTCCCCTTCTTATAAGGACTCCAGCCATATTATTTTACGGCTCACCTTAATGGTCTCATTTTAAGTTGATTACCTCTGTAAAGACCCTTTCTCCAAGTGAGGTCGCATTCTGAGGAACCACTGGTTAGCATTTCAACATAAAAATTTGGGGGAGGGGCACAATTTAATCCATAAAAATAGGTGAGGAGCATACACTTCTCAACTCATTCTATGAGGTCAGTATTATCACCCAAATACCAAAGCAAGACAAAGACATCAGAAGTGGAGAAAACTATAGGCCAATATCCCTCATGAAAATTGATACCAAAATTCTTTAAAAATAATATTAGTAAACTGAATATATATATATATATATATATATATATATATGTGTGTGTGTGTGTGTGTGTGTGTGTGTATTATCTGAAAATAAATTATTATATACCATATTAATAGAATAAAGGACAAAAACTACATGATTATCTCAACAGATATAGGAAAAACATTTGACAAAATACAACACTCGTTTATGATTAAAAGAAAAACTCTGCACAAGTAGACAAAAACTAGAACTTCTTCAACCTGACGAACAGCTTCTAAAAACCCAAGAGCTGTGTTATACTCAATGGTGAAGGACTGAAAGCTTTCCCCCTAAGATCAAGACAAGGATGTCCATTTTTAACAATTATATTCAAAATGCTATTGAAGCCTTTACCCAGGAATAGGCTAGAAGAAAAAATAAAAGGCATTCAGGCTGAAAAGAAAGAAATAAAACTGTACTTATTCACAGAAGTAGAAAATGTGATGCTACCTACAAAAAAACGTACTAGAAGTAAGGAGTAAATTTATCAAGGTTGTAGGATACAAGACCGATATATTAAAAAAAAATCAATCGTATTTCTATATACCAGCAACACACAATCTAAAAATAAAATTAAGAAAAAAAGTCCACTTGGTGATAGTGATAAAAAGAATAAAACACTTCTGGAAATATTAACAAATAAGTGTAAGATAATACATGAAGAGCTTCAAAACAATGTTTTTAACCTTCCATCGGGTGCAATGCAAAAGTTACAAGTTCGGGCACAATGCATCTACTAGATACATGTAAGACATTTATTTATTCAAATTGAAAATGAATGAAAATAACGTATAAGCATGATTATTATTTATTCAGAATGACATTTTAATTTGCCACAAATTAAAAACAATATATGTTTATTACATAAATTTAGTATAAAAATCAACAGAAATTCAAAACATAAAACTAAAACAAAATTTGTCATTTAATAAAATAACAAAAACTAATCTGATTGCTCTTCATCATTGCCATCGAATTTCGAGTTGAAACAATGTTCACAAATCATTGTCGCATATTCTAAGCACAAAAATTGTTTGCAGGGCCGGCCGAGTGGAGTGATGGTTAAGAACTGGCTTAGGATGCCAGAGGGCCCTGGTTCGGATCTCACATATGAGAGCCAGTGACAATGCCCTCCACAGCTAAGATGCTGAACAACAGCTCAACCTGGAGCTGGGCTGCCGTGAGTTGCCGGCTACGGCGTAGGCTGCAGTGGGGCTGGCCGGCAGCTGGCGCGTGCTTTCCTGAGCTGCCGTTAGCCACCGTGAATGGCCATCCAACGGCTGGCCAGCGACTGCCTCACCTGGGAAGAACACAATGATAATATCAACATGGGCCAGTGAAGCAACGTCCTCCACAACTAGACTGAAGAACAAAAATGACAGCAACTTGTCTGTTCCCCTTCCCCAATTCCCCAATAAAATCTTAAAAAAGAAAGAAGAGAAGAGAAGAGAAGAGTAGAGAAGAGAAGAAAAAGACAAACCATACACTTAGAAAAAATATTTGCAAACCACATACATATTTGATAAAGGATTTGTATTCAGATCAGGCAAAGAGTTCTTACAGATCAATAATTATAAAGCAATTTTAAAATGTGCAAAAGATTTTAGTACACATATCACCTAAGAAAATACATGAATGGCTCAATATCATTAATTATTAGAAAAATGCAAATTAAAATCACAATAAGATACTACTCACTACCCACCCACTATAATGCTTGTAATTAAGAGACTGACAACATCAAATGTTGGTAAGATTCTGAAAGGTACAGTCACTTAGGAAAATAGTTTGGAAGTTTCTTAAAACGTTAAACATATACTTAACAAGTGATCCAGCAATTCTACTTCCAAATGTCTACTAAAATGAAATGAAGGCATATGTCCACACAAAGACTTACATATGAATGTTTGAAGTACCATTATGTATAACAGGCAAAAACTGGAAATAACTCAAATGTGCATCAATCGGTGAATAAACTAAATGTCGATATCTATACAATGGAATGCTATTTAGCACTAAAAAGGAACAACCTTCCGATACTACAACATGAATAAATCTCAAAATCATCATGTTAAGTGAAGAAAGCCAGACACAAAAGACTACATATTGCATGGTTCCATTTATGTAAAATTTCTAGAAAATGCAATTCTATAGATAAATACATAAAAAGCAGATCAGCGGTTGCCTGAGTCTGAGGGTGACAACGAGAAATAACTGTAGATGGATCCAGTGAAACTTTATGAATGATGGAAATGTCTTAAAACTGGATGGTTGCAGAACTCTACATTTGCAAAAATACTGAACAGGACCCTTGGATGAATTTTTCTGCATGTAAATTAAACCTCAGTAAAGCCTGTAAACTAATTTTAAAAAAGTACTAGACTAGAAATAGAAAAATTAATATATGTTTATTAAATACTGCAGAAGCAAGTGATATGGGAATGGACACAGAAAGTTAAAAGTAGCATTTTAAACGGAAATTTGCTAAAGGTTGGGAGGAAAGGGTGAAGAACAGAAAGGAATCACATCAGAAGCTGGTAGGCAGAGCTGCTCTAAGGGTGTAAAATATCACTAATAAATTTGGTTGCGTTTGATAGGCAATTGGAAACAATCCTAGAGCTCAGACAGATGTCAATTTGAAAGATGTGATTTGGAAATCACACACAGTTGAAATTATGGGAGGGAATGAGATCATGAGAAAGTATTAAAGAGCAAGCAGAACAGGACAGAACCTTCTAGAACATACATACCCTAAGGAGGAAGGGTTAGACTAGAGATAGCTATGGAATTTAAAGGAGAAAAACAATCTTCTATGCCTTCATGAGACTCACCTTCCAGAACAGACGCAGTAATGGCTATCTCACATGGAAACACAGGCAGGCGTGAGTCAACAAACCGGCCAAAACTGTAGTAGGGTTGACCCTTGAACGACGCAGATCCACTTATTCTCAGCGGTTTTTCAATATATAGAGCCAGTCCTTCCTACCTGTGGGTTTTGCATCCGCAGATTCAACCAACCATGGATGGAAAAGAGTATTTTCGCATTCCCAACCGCAGATTCCCAACCGCAGAGAGTAAAGACTGTTTTCCATTGGCAATGGGTTAAATCCATGCATGCGAAGGGCTGACTATAGAGTCAAAAGTTGTGCACGGATCTTCCACTGTGTGGGGATCAGCACCCATAACCTCACACTGTTCAAGGGTCAAATACAATGTCAAACAATAAAGACTGAACACATGATAACTTTTGCCCTTTTGCCTAACCCCTTAAAATAGATTTATTTAGAGGTAGGATGCACCAAGGAACATTTGGGTTGTGGTTTGGTTTTGTTGTTATTATGTTTTACCTTTGTAAATAGATAACACATTGCCAGGATTTTAAAAATTAAAACAATATTAAAAATCCATATAGAGCAAAGCTGGTTCCTCGCCTTCCCACTTCTCAAAAGATAGCTTTCAACAGTTTCTTGATTCTCCTAAGGAAGAAGTTTTGAAGGAAACTGAGGATTTTAGTAAAATTATGGAAACGTCTGTGGAAATAAAAAAAGGAACGTGAAGAAGAAAGTAGAAGGGACAGGGGAAGGGAAGATAATGGTGGAGGTACATGGAGAAGATAAAAAGGTGGAAATGGGGCATCTTAGGCAGAGCTTAGCTGACATGGTCTTGGTGCTGTCCCTGTCCCAAGAGTCTTCTGTGGCCCACAGCCCTGACTCCACCTGCTGCGCTGTGCAGAGTTTGACCTTGTTAGCTGGGACGGTGACATGGCCCTCTTCCTATATCTGTGCCCCTCAAAAGCAAGCACCCACAGCCTCTGCCCATGGCTTACCTCCCTGTGGGGACAGGGAATGGAGGAGGGGGGTCTGTGCAGGACAAAAAGTCCCCGCCAACAGCTGATCAGATTTCAAAGAGGTGTGGGTGTTCAATACAGTCATTAAAAACTCAGTTACTAAATACAGTGTGAACTTCTAACTGGATCTGTATGCTATACAGGGGTTATTAAAACAATTGAAGAATCTGAATTTGAATGGTGGTAATACGTCAATGTTAATTTCCCACTTTTAATGATTGTGTTGTGGTAATGTAGGAGAATGCCTTTCTTTGTAGGAAGTACTAATATATTTGGAGTGATTGAGAATCACGTGGGCAACTTACTCTCAAATGGTTGGGGGGAAAATCGTTCTTTGTGCTATCCTAGGAATTTTCCATATGTTTGAAATTGTCTCAAAAAATTTTAAAAGCGGGCCGGCCAAGTGGCTCAGTTGGTTAAGAGTGCAAACTCTGAGCAACAGGGTTGCCAGTTTGATTCCCACATGGGCCACTGAGCTGTGCCACTGAGCTGCCAACAGGTGGCAGGATGGTTCAGCCGATGAGAGCACATGCTCCTAACAACAAGGTTGCCTTTCGACTCCCACATGGAATGGTGGGCCATGCCCACCTGCAACTAAGATTGAACACGGGAACTTGAGCTGAGCGGCCTCAAGCTGCCGACGGGCAGGCGGATGGTGACTGGATTTGGAGCTGAGCTAGCTGCGCCTTCGACAACTAAGAGTGAAGGACAACAACTTGGCTGTTCCCCTTCCCCAATTCCCCAATAAAAAAGAAAAAAATTAAAAGCTGTTTGTTAGTGGGTAGGCTGGTTTTGGTTTATGGCTTAGTAGGACTAAAACGAAATGGAAAGGGAAGGAAAAAGAATGGCAGGTGTCCCATGGTTCCCAGTCCTGATTTTTGTGCAACTCCAGTACTGATTACTAGTTATGTAAGGCTGGAAGTAACCCTGTTTGCCCTGCAAAATGTAAACAAAGACATTACACTTGCAAGGTGTAATAATGTGCTTTCTTCATCCCAGCTAACAGCAGGACTCCAGTAGTCAGACCAAATAAGCCTAGTCAATGGTGCTCCCTCTCACAAAGACAGGCAATTTAAGTAATTAGCCAGTCTTTTTGGCAGGATCAACTCCCAGGCTCAGCAGGGTGTGAGGGAACACATGGCTGTTAAGCAACAAAAGCTATTCTTCAGTTTCACACTCTTCTTTGAACACAAACTTTCAAAGCATGCCCAGGGAGGACACTTTTCCTTAGTGTCCCAGATGGAAAGGGGCTGATGGCTGGGCCAAACCAGCACATGCTGACAAGCTTTGGTTTCACTTTGGGTTTTGACTGTTGTTTCCAAATGAAAACAGCTTCACTGTTTTTCCAGTTTACAAAAGTAATCCATGCTTGTTATTAAAACAAATTTAGGGCTGGCCGAGTGGCGCGTTGGTTAAGAACTGGCTTGGGATGCCAGAGGGCCCCGGTTCGGATCCCACATATGAGGGCCAGTGACACTGCCCTACACAGCTGAGATGCTGAACAACAGCTCGACCTGGAGCTGGGCTGCTGTGAGTCGCCGGCGACGGCGTAGGCTGACAGTCCCCTGCTGCAGTGGGTTGCCATAAGCTATCGTGTGTAGCCAGCAGCCAGCATGAGTGGCCAGCAGCCGCAGTGAGCGGCCGTCCAGAGACCGGCGACTGATCTGCCTCAATCGGGAAGAGCGCAATGATGGTGCCAGCTTGGGCCAGTGAAGCAACATCCTCCACAACTATACTGAAAAACAAAACAACAACTTGTCTACCTGTCTGTTCCCCTTCCCCGATTCCCAACGCTGTTCCCCTCCCCTCAATTCCCCAATAAAATCTTTTAAAAACAAAAACAAAAACAAATTTAGACAAAAAACAATAAGAGTAGCAATAAGGTAGAAAGTTAAAATTGTCCATAATCTTCCCAACCAGAGAGAGCTTTGGTTCATATCTTAGTGTATTATCCTTCAAGTTTATATAATTACAAATAAAAATATGATTATACTAAACAAGCTATATTATAACCATTATAATCTTTATCTTCCTTTTACTATATCATGGGCATCTCTACATATAAATATATATTATATTTTGTTATACATTTACATATATATTTATATCTATATTTACATATAAATATAAACTCATGACATCATACCACAAAGAAGCCTTGGCCCAAATAACCCAATAAAAAAATGGCAAAAGACTTTAGCAGTCTTTTGGGGGCAATACCCAATAAGCATTAAAAGAAAGTTCAGCTTCATTAGTCTTCACAAAAACTCGAATTAAGACCATGATCATCTACCAGAATAGCTAAATCGAAAGAAACAGATAAAGGCACACGGTGGAAGGATATGAAGCAATTAGAACTTATACTACTCACTGCTGGTTGATTGTAAATTGTAGAACCACTTTGGGAAACTGTTTGGCAATATCTATTAAAACTAAACATATGTATACAGAGAGTTCAGCAGTTCTATTCCTAGGTATATTGCTAACAGAAGTGTATATACGTGTTGACTGGAACATAGGTACAAAAATGTCCATAGTCTCACTATTCATAATAGCACCAAACTGGGAACAACCAAATGTCCATGTACAGTAGAATGGATGAAAAATTGCAGTATATCTATTATGAAATACTGTACGATGATGAGAATGAATGAATCACAACTACACATAACGACATGGAGGCGTCTCACAAATATAATGTTGAGAAAAAGAAGCCAGCCACAGAAGGCTACACACAATGCAATCAATCCATCTATAGAAACATCAGGAACAAGCTGACTAATCATGGTGAGGCCAGGAGAGAGGTTACCCTTCTCAGGGGATAGGGACTGCTAGGGAGTACTTGGGGACTTCTAGGGTAAGGTGAAGTTCTCTTTCTTGATCTGGGTGCTGGGATTTTGTGAATCCTCATTAAGTGAAAGTTTATCAAGCTGTGCCCTTAGGATCTGTGTACTTTTCTGTATGTGGTATACCAATAAATATACTATACATAGTAATACTACTAATAAAATTAAGCATATCAACTCTCCAAAGCCTGGAATCATTTGGGCTATATTCAGGCATTTTTTTCCTCACAATCAAATTGTAGGAACTTCCTAAATTTTTAGACAAAAATTATATCCAAACTGCATTCAGTATTACTGGCATTTTCATTTTTAACCCTCTTCAGCTTTTCTGACCCATATCCACCTGTCCTCTCTCAATATTTACTGCCATGTTAATTAATGAAGAACACCCCAATCCTTGGCCCACAGATCCACCTTAAAGGACTAGAACAGTGGTTCTTACTGGGGGGTACATCAGAATCACCCAAATTCAAGTGCACCTAGGCAAGTGCAAGCTAGACCGTTATTAATTGTATATTGTAGAGATGCTATGGCTTGCCACCTAGATTCTGCCTCAGAACTGACACACTCATTTTCTCAGCTACTGAAAGTGTTGCCTGTTGAAGACTCAAGGGAATCCCTCCCCAGGAAATGTTCCCAGCAGAATGGAGCTGCCTCAAGGTTATATTCCTTCCCAGGGCCACACACATCCAATGACAGGTTCATGCGGGAACACAAAGGCTGGGCCCTGCCTCAGTGGGGGCTGACTCTGAGGCCCAGCACAGCACTAGGGCCTCCCAGGATTTGACCAAAGTCTCTGATGAAATTGCATCACCCCTCAAATTTTCCCTGTATCCAATCTCGCTCCTCTTATTTTCTCCCCATAAACTTCCTGTACACAAATCTCCATTTCAACATTGGCTTTCCAGGGGACCTGATATGACATATTCGTTTATGGGAAAGAATTCAAAACACACGTATCGTCATTGTAAGCCGATGTTGTCCAGGGTAGGCTTTATGGAGAAGGTGAAACTTTAAGGCCACACAGAATTATGATTTTGGAGGAGCCAACTTAAGACTTGCCAGATAATCCTAAGGTTAGAAGCATAGATGGGCAAATTGAGTGAAGGAACCATTGCTAAGGTTGGCCTAACCAGAGCAGCATGGATTCGTTGGGAAACAGACACAAGATTTCATAGACCAATTAGGACTCATTGGAAAAGAAAAAAAAAATGTCTTGGCTTGAAATTGGTTTTAATAAAACAGGAAGCCTGTGCTGATTTTTCAACAAGTGATTGACAAAGCTAAAGCTGCTTTTGGATAAATCTAGCAGCAAAGTACAAAACTGATTACAGGTGAGATTGGCAGCTTGAAGACCAGCATGGCAGATGGGGCCACAACCCTCGGAAAAGCCACGGTGTGCCCAGACCGCAAACCGCTTACAGAGTTGACACAAGATGAGAGCTGTCTTCCCTATCTGAGGGGTTAACATTAGAAAGAGAAATCAGCTATGCTCAATGGGGCTACACCAAGCTATTAAGGAAGCAAATAGTGAAATACAAGGAAAAATGTTCAACAGAGAGCTTTCCAACAATGAATTGGACATCCCTTGGTAGAGGTGAGCTCACATCCTTGGATATTTTTACAAAAAGAGGTTAGTGGTTTCTTATTAAAGATAAGAGGAAGCCAGCAAGGAGTAGAAGGTTAAATGGAGTTCCTTTAAGCTCCCTTTTAAGCCCTCAGCAAAAAAGAGAAGGAAAGCTTAACTCCGCCAAGAAAGAACTGGCTATGTTTTAGTGACTTTCGGAGATACAGGGTGAAGAAATGTTTTTAATTGCCTCCAAGTTTTCATACCCTTAGGATGGAATGCAGTTGGTAAGACTGACCCCAATGTGAAAGTTTAAAAATTGGCCCTGTTTTAAACAATAAAGAAGGAGGTCTGACTACTTCCATGTGAAGTGGAAACAATGCATGCAGTGTCTTGCACCAACCACAGGAACAACACAGTGTAGGGTTGTATGCCTCGCTTCCATCCAAAGCTCACTCCCAGTTTTCAAAATGGAGCTTCAAACTGCCAGCTGGCTCGCAGCGGCTCTCTTTTCCTTCATAGGTCCTGCACTATTAGAGGAGAAAGGGATTCCCAGCAGCAGCAAGTCAAGACTTCAAAGTCTCCTACCAGTCTCTTCACTCTCACTGTCACATGGAGGGGAATGGAGGGGAATGCAGTGCTTCTGCCACGAGGTCAGCATCTTTGGGCTTTCTTTTCAGTTTCTAGTTACACCTGGATTCACTCATCTAGGTCTTTCAAAGAATCCATTAATTTGTTGAGAACTTTTCTCATGACACAGTTTCATTCTGGAGTTTGTCTTTTTGAAGACGTATCTTTACCCAGAGTTAGAAAAGGGCTGGGTGGTGTTTTCTTATATTTATAATGTATTTGTTTTTATTATATTTCTAAGATCAATTTCTTTCTTTTTGCTGGAGTTCTTTTGCTTTCTCAAATTTGATTTTATTATACTGATATTTTATTTTTTCTATCCCATCCCCCTTTCCCAAGCCTACTCTGAGGACTGTGATTCTTCATGTTTCCCACCTATGGAGTCAATATTTTTGGCTCATACTCAAACAAGGATAAAAATGAAGGAATGTGGTTCACCTCCTTCTTCACACTATAGACCTCCATCTTTTGAACATATGACATTTGTTCCCAGAATGCTAATCTCATTTGCAGTATCCCTCAATCAACATTGCATGTCAGTACAGGTCTTCTGGTCTAGTGCACACGGGGACCATTATGTTTTTAGGTTTCCTGTCTCAAGTTCACACATCTGAGACCAGTTTTGCTCTTGCTGCAGTGCTAACCTCAGGAGTCAGAAAGGGGAAATAGACTTTCAATAGAGAATTTTACATTGAAGAGGACAGCACTCTTTCAGCAAAAACAGGCTACAACCACTACTGTTTTTCAAAGGACTGAGAAAAAAGTTGCCAAGAGACAACCTGAGAAATGTTTAAAGACAAGACCAAGCTTCCCAAATTTGCCTGCCACTAGAGTCATCAGTGGTGAGGTTTGCATCTCTGTCCGATTTCTCCAGGCTAAAGGACAGTTATGAATGTGCTAGGGAGAGTTATTCTTTTCAAGGACACCTACTACCTGTTGCCTAGAGATAAGAAGGTAAGTAATTTAGTATCAAGATCCATATTGTAAACAATGAAACTGCTTATTCATACAGGTTTATGTTCTTTCAGTGAGAGGGGTTCTAAAACAGCCTTTCCCTTTAGGATCTTTAATGTATACCCTTCCCATGTGATGTTGGCTCATTACTGTGTGAATGAGGTCAGGGCCATTAGTTCAGCATCTTGGGAACCAGCTTGCTGCTCTGTTCCATGGCCACAAACCACAACTCTATCCTCAGTCAGCAATGGTGTGACTGAATTTAGCATGTTAGTAATCACGAGAAAACCAGTTAAGAAAACACTTGTGTTTCAACTGGAAAAAAAACATATGTGCAATACCCATGAAAATGTGGCTTTCTTACCCCACCCCCTTTTATTTTTCTTCAGAAGGTACTTTTTAAATTTTAACACATATTTATCCAATTGTTTGGTAAGACATTTTCATCTTTTAACCAGTAAATTGAATGTAGACAGGAATAACTTCCTCACTTGTCCTATGCACCCATGTCCACCTGCCCCACAGGAATCTACCGTTCTTGATTTCTTTTTCTTTTAATTTGAAGCAAAATATTTATTATCTTTAAAGAAATACAGAAATATCTATCTTTAAAAAGATCACTAAGGTCTTGGTATTTTTAGGCATTAAACGTCATAAAATTTGATACTTTAAGTTCCATTTTCCAAAAGTATAAAAGGTCTTAATTTTGAAATAAAATGTAATAAATGATAAAAAATATATCTCTCATTTCTATGTATATATTAAATGTCACCTCCTCAGAGTGGCTTTTTTTATTATTAAAATTTATTGGGGTGACAATGGTTAGTAAAATTACATAGGTTTCAGGTGTATAGAATTCTGTAATATATCATCTATATATCACATTGTGTGTTTGCCGCCCAGAATCAGTTCTCTTTCCATCACCATATATTTGACCCCCTTTACCTTCTTCTACTATCCTCCCTCCCCGCCCCTCACCCTCTGGTAACCACTGAACTATTTTCTGTGTCTATGAGTTTTTGTTTCTTTATTTGTTTGTATTGTTCCTTTGTTGCTTTCAGTTTTATATTCCACATACTGCTCTGCCATAAGAAAAGATGAAATAGTGTCATTTGCAACAACATGGATGGATCGTGAGATTATTATACTAAGACAGAAAACAAGTCAAGCAGAAAAAGTTGAGAACAATATGGCTTTACTGATATGTGGGATTCTTGATTTCCTATGAATCTTTGCAGAGCTTCTTTATATGTATATAAGAAATATGCTTATAGATGCTTATTGATCCAATTTTTTTACACACAAAAAATACTATTTTAAACCGTTTTTTTTTCATTGAACAACATTTTTTGGAGATCCCTCCAAATTGGCACATAGAGGGCTTCATTCTTTTTAGTGGCCTCACAGTATTCCATTTGTTCCACAATTTATTTAATAGTCTCTGTTGGTATACATTTTGGTTATTCACAATGCTTTGCGGTAAAAACCAAATGCAGTGAATAACCTTTTACACACATCCTCAGCATGTTTCTGTAGGATAAATTCCTAAAAGAGGAATTGGGAGAGATACACATTTGTAATAGATATTGCCAAATTGCTTTTCATAGGGGTTGCTTTATTTCTTTAATATAGAACATAGAATTTTTAAAAAGAATGTACCCTTACCTCACACCAAATAAAAAATTAACTCACAATTAAACAAAGACCTAAAGTAAGAGCCAAACTATAAAACTCCTAGAAGAACACATAGGTAAATCTTCACGATCTTAGATTTAGCAGTGGGTTCCTAGATGTAATACCAAAAACCCAAGCAACAAAAGAAGAAATAGCTAAATTGAACTTCATCAACATTTAAAACTTCTGTGCATCAGAGAAAGCTATAAAAGAAGGGAAAACACAACCCTCAGAATGGGAGAAAATAGGACCAGCTGAGTGGCTCAGTTGGTTAAGAGCACGAGCTCTGAGCAACAGGGTTGTCAATTTGATTCCCACATGGGCCAATGAGCTGCGCCCGAGCTGAGATGCTGCTGAGCTGCCAACAGGTGGCAGGATGGCTCAGCTGGTGAGAGCACGTGCTCCTAACAACAAGGTTGCCGGTTTGACTCCCGCATGGGATAGTGGGCTATGCCTACCCGCAACTAAGATTGAACATGGCACCTTGAGATGAGCTGCCCTGAGCTGCCAACGGGTGGCCAGATGGCTCAGTGGTTACACCGTGCGCTCTTATCAACAAGGTTTCTGGTTCGACTTCCGCATGGGATGGTGGGCTATGCCTACCCACAACTAAGATGGAACACGGCACCTTGAGCTGAGTGGCCGCGAGCTGCTAATGGGTGGCTGGATGGCGACTGGATTTGGAACTGAGCTAGCTGCACCCTCCACAGCTAAGACTGAAGGACAACAACATGGCTGTTCCCCTCCCCCAATCCTCCAACACTGTTCCCCACCCCTAATTCCCCAACGAAATCTTAAAAAAAAAAAAAAAAAGGGACAAAATATTTGCCAACCATAAATCTGATAAGGATCCATTATCTAGAATATATAAAGATTTGTTACAGTTCAACAACAAAAAGACAACCCAATTTAAAAATGACTACAGAACGTTGCTGGTCAAAATGTAAAATGGTGCAGCCACTGTAGAGAACAGTCTGTAGTTCCTCACAAAATTAAACAGTGAGTTACCATTTAACCTGACAATTCTACTTCCTGGTATATACACAAGAGAAATGAAAACATATATCCATGCAAAAACTTGTACATATATATTCATGAGCATTATTTATAATAACCAAAAGGAAGAAACAACCCAATTGTCCATCAACCGATTAATGGATAAACAAAATATAACATATCCATACGATAGAATTTTATTTGGCCATAGGAAGGAATGAAGTACAGATGCGCACAAAACATGGATGAACCTTGAAAACCTTAGGTTAAATGAAAGAAGCCAGTCACAAACTATCACATATTACATGATTCCATTTATATGAAATGTCCCAAACAGGCAAACATATAGAGACAGAAAATAGATTAGTGGTTGCTTAGGGCTGGGGATGATGGGGAGATTGGGGGGTAATAGTGAAGAGGCGTATGAGAATTGGGGGTGATGAAAAAGCTCTAAAATTGACTGTGGTGATGGTTGCACAACTTTGTGAATGCACTAGAAACCAGTGAATTGTACATTCTAAATGGGTGGATTGTGTGGTATATGAATTATATATAGCTCAAGCTGTTACAAAGCAAATGTAATCTAGTTACTGAGGAATGAATGCCTGATAGTGGTGGGGATAGCAATGGCTGGGTTTTCATGATTACTCTCACTCAAGAACTTATTGAATCTTGACAGTTACCACAGCCTAAAATATCCAGGACATTCTCTGAAAAATGTTCCATTTGAAGCACTGGAAATCCAGGAGCACCACTTGCCATTTGGTAATTTTAGATTAGTAAAAATGTGCCAACCACCATATTCACCTGATTCATCACCATTTAGCTCCTGGCTTTTCTCCATATTGAAATTAACTTTTAAATGAAAGAAATTTGGCACACTTGAGGCAAACAATTCTACACAGCAGACTACCCAAAGGTGATTTAAAATAGTAGTTTTAGATACATGCCAATAAGTTATATGATTAGTGAATCAAGTGGGCAAGTAGGGGAGGAGATTGCTTTGAGGGCCATTCATCATTCATCTATGGAAAAGCACAATTTATTTATTTTATTGTTAACTAAATCTTTGGGTTGGCCTCATAAAAAGAGCTCCTACCAAACAGTAAGTAAATGACCGTTAACCCACTGGGGAAAAGATATAAAAATACAGTTCACAGGAAAAAAAATCGTTAAAATAAGACTTAAAATATGCAAAAGTGTCCGGCCTGCCGAGTGGCTTGTTGGTTAAGAGTTGGTTTGGAAGCGAAAGCTCTGAGCAGCAGGACTGCCAGTTTGGATTCCACATGGGTCAGTGACGCTGTGCCCTCTACAGCTAAGATGGTGAACAACAGCTCAACCTGGAGCTGGGCTGCGGAGAGTCCCCAGCGATGGTGTAGTCCGCAGTGAGGCTGCAGTGAGGCTGCAGTGGGCTGCCTGTGAGCTACCATGAGCTACCATGAGTGGCCGGCGACTGATCTGCCTCACCCAGGAAGAGCACAATGATAATACCAACATGGGCCAGTGAAGCGACGTCCTCCACAACTAGACTGAAGAACAAAAGGACAGCAACTTGTCTGTTCCCCTTCCCCGATTCCTCAATGCTGTTCCCTCCCCCAGTCCCCCAATTGGCACAGTCTCTTTGAAAGGCAATCAGACAGCATCTAATAAAATGTAAAATGCTCATATTCTGTGACCCAGAGACTTCCCTTCTAGGACTCATGCTACAGATGCACTTTCCCCTTTCTTCTGTATTTTTTCTCTTCTAATCTCTACTCTATGCCTCAACTGAAATCAATAAACGGGTAATAATTCCCTTAAACTCTATATATTAATTTCTTTTGACTACAGGAATTGGCAGTTCAAAAAAAAACTAGATTCCTTAATAATTAAAGAGAAACCTTAAAAGTTCTTTCTATGAAAGTTCACAGCTATAAAAGTAATACATGAAACTCCCAAAATACTGCACTGTAGGTCAGGTTAATAACCTTCTTCACCAAGAGCTGGCATTACGGACTCCAGGAAGCTGAGCCCAAATAATCAGCGTATGTGCTACCATAGCGCCCCCTGCTGGCCCAATGCAAAAACACACACAAATTTATGTGGTGGGTTTTACTCGACACTTTTCAATAGCTGCCTTATACTCACTGCATTTCTTGCGACTTCCTGATTATTACCTTTGCTCTCCTTAAGCTCAGAACGATTTCTTGCATTAGACAGGCTCGCCTCATACTTCTCAGTGAAAAGTATGTTTGACTTACTTTTCAAACATAAAAAGTATGTTTGACAATCTCTTAATCTCACCTCTAAAAGAGATCTGCTCCTTTCACTACCTTTCCTAGTTGTTTCTACCAGTTCTCCCCTTTCAGTGTATCTTTCTGCCTCTGCATTGGTTACTTACTCTGTGTCCACGCTGCACCTTGACCTCGCACCCACAACCTGCCATTCCCTGGCTTACTGCCCCATCCCGCCTATACTTGCTTACCACCCATTCTTTCCTTAATCCAGTGTTTCTTAAAATGAATTCTGTGGACCAACAACATACTATTTAATTGGTTGTTTGCTCAGAACACAAACTCCTGGGCCCCCTGAATCAGATATTCTGGAATCCTGAAGTATCCTTGAGAATTCTCTATACACACACACACACACACACACACACACACACACACACACAAAATCCCCGATTTATTTTTATTAACCAAACCATATGCTTTTATCCAGAAACTTGCCATAGCTCCCAACCAACAAATTAAGTGCGAAAGACTCATTCTGGCTTTCAAAGCTTTTGGTAAATTGTTCAAAATATCTGCTGTCTCTTCCTTTAAGGGGATTATATATCTCTACCCCATTGATGGCAGGCTTAGCCATATGATTTGCTTTGGCAAATGAAATATGAGCAAAAGTAACACATGCCACTTTAAAACAGACAGTATGAAAGCTATGGCAGTTCTGCTATATTCTCTTTCCCTCAGCTAGAACTCATGGTTTTGCAGAGAGGGGCTGCTTCTTCATCGTGGGACTAGAACAAAGATGCTGCTGATGTTAGAAACATCCAAATCTGTAAAGAATTTTATAAGAGTTTATTTGAGTCAAACTAACGACATATCTCAATGCAAGGTCTCCAAATGCTCCCAGAGAATAACAGTTTTGCAGCTTCTTTTATACATGTGAAATTAAGAAAGATTACATGGAGGTGGGAGAAGCAAGGTAGGGTTTGGATTACAGGATAGTTAACAAGATGATGTGCTGTCTTGAGGGTGCCTATGCTTATTTCAAAGGTGTGTTAATCTAGCTGCACAGAAACAATGGACAGAGTTTGCCTAAGGCAAAGGTAAACCTTTTACTAAAAAGTTATATGCCTGGGGTGTGACTACCCACCATGACCTGCCCGGTTAGAAATTTATGATCAGATTACCCATGAGGTTATTTTCCATAGGACCCCTTTTTTCACCCACAGTGCTATAGAGCAAAGCTACAGGCAGCCTACAATGGAAACATAAATGAAAACTAGCTTGAATTATTGTGATTTGGGGAGTCCTTTATTACTGCGGTCTAACTTTGCCTAAGCTGACTGATACAAAGTACTTCACAATTTGCTTTTCTCACTCTACTTCCCATTACCCACAAACACTAATTTCAACTCCTACCAAACTGGATGACTTGCTTTTCATCAAACATAATTTTTTTCCAACTCTATGCAGTTGTTTGCTTTCTATCTCCTGCCTACCAACCACACCTCTCAAAATTTGACCTCAGCCTTCAAAGCCCATCTCAAATGCCATTTTCTGTGTAAAGCCTATCATCCCTTGATGGACTAGGAGCACCCTTTCTTTTCAGCCCACTATACAGGGGTTGGCAAACTGCAGCTCGTGAGCCACATGCGGTTCTTTGGGTACGTTCTGTCTCAGAAGTTTGCCGACCCCTGGAAGAGCCAATCCTGTCCCTCACAACAATTTAAAAATTATTCAAGAGCCATAAATATATTTTTACATAATTACCATTATGTGAATAATATCCTTTAAAATTTTTATAAATGAAACTATGACACTTTTATTTTCATTTTCAATTTTACTTCAGAGCCAGTTTGCGAGCCACAGTTTGCTGACCCCTGGCGGCTCTTCCATCTGAAAATATGCCGACCCCTGGTCTACAATATCAACTACTGTGACCTGTATATTTTTGTTGTTTTTTTAATATCTTTATAATATTTTCTTATCCTCTCCCCCTTGAAAGATCATAAATTCCTTAAGATTAAAAAAAATCTTATTCATCAATATATTCACTGAAATACAAATAGTAGGTATCCATACAAGTATTTGTTGAATTAAATTAGCACTCTCAATTAGAGAACTGCTGTTTAGTATATTTATGATGTTTTTAAAAGCAGATTTTAAAGAATGCTTAACATACTTATTGAGGAAGCAAAATTAAGATTCAGCTAGAATTATATCTAATAGCTAATGTACCTGCTGAGTAAAATGCTGCTGAACGTTTAATTAACGTACGTGTGTGTGTGTGTGTGTGTGTGTGTGTGTGTGTCCCTTTCTCTCCCTTGTAAGCCCAACAGGTCTTAGAGGAAAAACTTCGCTGAAGAAATACAATGTATTAGGAAGTTATTGTTTCTGTTGTTACATTCCATATTCTAGGGGTAATAATTTTTACAATTACAGCCCAATATAGCTGAGGTATATCCTTATATTTGGGAAAATGTACTTCCCTGCTTATAATTAAAATTTAACAAAACATAATTCCAATTTCAAAACAAATACACTTACCAGACCTTAATAACGAAGTGTTTTCCCTACAAATCTTCCTCGCAAATGGAACCCTCATTCTTGGTGACCAGCACCTGTCTCCTTCCCCACCTCTCCCGCTTCCATTAACCTCACACCCTCTGAAACATGTTGGTGGTAATTGCTAAGTTTCTTCAGGTTTTTCTGAATTTAATTTTAAAAGGATAGGAGAAAATGTTTTTGAACTGCTTATAAGTCTGATGATGTGTGATGTTTTACTACAAGCTGATGGTAAAAATACTCTGTGCTTATTAGGGAACGCCAAGTTGCTTGCCAGAGCACCTCAAATCGGCCATCTGTGCTGGGAAAACATGTCATCCGTTCAGCCTCTTCATTATCTCAGAAGAGGATACATTTCTTCTACCAAAAACTCAAAATGACACAAAAATACACACAGATGCCTGACCTTTTGTCATCCATTTGCCATCTTTGATTTTAGCGTTTTCTAAAACGTATTTTGTGGAGTGGAAGAGTCTTTACATATATTGATAGATGTTTAGCAAAAAAACAAGGGCTTATGGCAGGGGCGGTTCAGTGATTAAATAAATTTGAAGAAAACCTCAAATCAGACCTCACCGCCTTTAGGAATTCATTGTTTATATAGGATATTAAATATCCTATAGTGATATTAAATAGTGATATTCAGGATATTAAATATTTCACATGATCCTGAAGTGACCAGGAACACGTGAGTATATTTTCCAATGTATTTCACCATGGAGTCAGCTGTCATGTCTATGTTTTATTTTCTTGTTTTGCAGCACCCATTAAGTTTCTCTCATGGGACACGAGTATTCAGCAGGACTTAAACTAAGAAATACTTTCATGTAGGTATGCTTAAATAATCCATCTAAAACAAGTGTCCTCAATGAGTTGAAAATTCAGATTCACACGAGTACCCTCAAGATTGAATGCTTTCTCGACACTATCTAAGAAAGAAAGGCTAAAACTATAGTCCTGGATTAAATGCACCCTAAAGAAAGGTCTCCTCACTATGCTCTTGCTTTAATTGTTGAGGCATTGCCATGCACTTAGTTGAACTTCTGGGATTTTTTTCAGGTTGGTTTTAGTGCAGCTCAGACTGATGCTGTTGGTCAAAATCAGTCTTCTCTTTCATAATTGATAATTTTTAAAGCACCTAATCACATTCTCCCCAGTGCTCACAGAGGACTTTCCTTGTATTCTTTCTTTGCCTATGCTTACATGATTTATTATACCCTACATAGGCCTAACTACATGCATTCTTTTTGGTAAATACCAGAAATCTTTTCTGGCCCAGGAAGTAAAAACTGCTCCCTCATTACAGCTATTTTAAAATGCACACACCAAAGTCATATTATTTGTTTTAAGGACTTGTTTCAGCTCACCCTGGAATTCAAGACACTTAAGAGACGGTGCAGTAGTTGGTCATTTAACAAAAGCATGGTTACCTGCTATTTTCTGTTTGAATGTACAGTGACTTACCTGTTAAGGCTTTTTCCTTAATCTTTATGAAAGCAGAATCCATTGTATATTTTAGATTTCCTTAGCGTGTGATTTGGGTCAATGTGACTAGATTTGACTTTAGGTGTTTCTCCTCAATGCCAATTTAAAACCAAATATTTGTGGTGTTCAGACAAGAGGAAGGCCTGTGTGACCCAAAGGAAAAGATTCTTGCCCCTTAAGAATGTCACACAGGGGACATCACCAAGATGGTTAGACAGAAGACTCCTGACATTCTCTTTCCCCTTGAACACACCGAATATACAGCTACACATGAATCGATTCCATCTGAGTGAAATCCAGAATGAGCTGAGTGGCTCCTATACTCCATGCACCCTGCATCATTGAGTGACTGAGAAAATACATCAAAATGGGTAGGAAAAGCTGAAACACACTTTCACATAAACCCCACCCCTAGCACAGAACCTTACAATCAAGAGCGAACCCCAAACTCCCACTTTCTGCTTGAAGAGCAAGGGTTTGGACCACACATCCAATGCCCCAATTTTTATGGCTGTTACCCAAGGGACAGACACACAAATTACCCAGTTGTGATAGCCAATAGGGCTTGGCATTCCAACAGGAGCATATTAAACAAAGCGCAATATACAAAAATCAGTTGTGGAAAAAGAAATTAAGAAAACAACCCCTTCTACTATAGCATCAAAAAGGATAAACTACTTAGGAATAAATTTAACCAAGGAGGAAAATCACCTGTGTGCCGAAAACTATAAGACATTGATGAAAGAAACTGAAGAAGACACAAATAAAGGGAAAGATATTCTGTATATATGGATTGGAAGAATTAATTGTCCAATAGTACCCAGAATTATCTGCAGAGTCAGTGCAATCTCTATCAAAATTCCAATATCATTTTTCACAGAAATAGAAAGAACAATTCTAAAATTCGTATGAAACCACAAGGGACACCAAACAGCCAAAGCAATCTTTACCAAGAAGAGCGAAGCTAGAGGCATCACATTTCCTGATTTCAAATGATATTAAAAGCTACAGTAATCAAAACAATATGATATTGGCATAAAAACAGACACATAGATAATAAAATGGAATAGAGAGCTCAGAAATAAACCCACAGGGCTGGCCAAGTGTTGCGATGGTTAAGAGCTGGCTTGGGACGCCAGAGTGCCCCAGTTCGGATCCCACATATGAGGGCCAGTGACACTGCCCTCTACAGCTAAGATGCTGAACAACAGCTCAGCCTGGAGCTGGGATGCCATGAGTCGCCGGCGACGGCGTAGGCTGCAGCCCCTGTGGCAGTGGGTTGCCATGGGATATCATGTGTAGCCAGCATCCAGTGTGAGTGGCCAGCAGCCGCAGTGAGCGGCCGTCCAGAAGCCGGCGACTGATGTGCCTCGCCTGGGAAGAGCGCAATGATGGTGCCAACTTGGGCCAGTGAAGCAACGTCCTCCACAACTAAATTGAAGAACAAAAGGACAGCAACTTGTCTGTTCCCCTTCCCCCAATTCCCCAGCACTGTTCCCATCCCCCCAATTACCCAATAAAAAATCTTTTTAAAAAAAATTACTTAAAAAAAAAAAAAAAGAAATAAACCCACACACATATGGTCAATTAATTGATAAAAGCACCAAGAATACACAATAGGGAAAGGAGTCTCTTCAATAAATGCTGTTGGAAAAACTGGATATTCACATGCAAAAGAATAAAATTGGACCCCTATCTTACAATACTCAAAAAAGTTAACTCAAAATTGATTAAGGACTTTAACATAAGGCCTGAAACTGTAAAACTCCTAGAAGAAAACATAGGGATCACCTCCTTGACTTTGGTCTTGGCGATGATTTTTTTGGATGTGACACCAAAAGCAAAGACAACAAAAGCAAAAATAAACAAGTGGGACTACAGCAAACTAAAAACCCTCTGCACAGCAAAGGAATCCATCAACAAAATGTAAAGGCAACATACTGAATGGGAGAAAATATTAACAAACATATATCCAATAAGGAGTTAATATCCAAAATATACAAGGAACTCATACAACTCAATAGCAAAAAAACAAAACAAAACAAAAACAACATACACACAAAAAATAAGCACAAACAAAACCAAATAACCCAATTTAAAAACAGGCAAAGACCTGAATATTTTTCAAAGGACACACAAATGGCCAACAGGGACACAAAACATGTTCAACATCACTAATCATCAGGAAAACGCAAATCAAAACCACATGAGATATCACCTAACACCTGTTAGGATGGTTATTATTGAAAAGACAAAAGCTGTTGAGTGTGTGGAGAAAAGAGGACCTTTGGACAGTGTTGGTGGGTACAGCCACTATAGAAAACAGTAAGGAGGTCCCTCAAGAAATTAAAAATATAATTACCATGTTATCCAGCAATTCCACTTCTGGGTATATAGCTAAAGAAATAAAATCACTATTTCAAAGAGATATCCATACTCCTATGTTCATTGCAGCAATATTTGCAGTAGCCAACATATGAAAACAACCTACATGTCTGCTGACGGATTAATGTATGGATGTGTGTATGTATACAATGCAATATTACTCAGACTTCAGGCCGGTCGATTGGCGCGATGGTTAAGAGCTGGCTTGGGATGCCAGAGGGCCCCGGTTCGGATCCCACGTATGAGGGCCAGTGACACTTCCCTCCACAGCTAAGATGCTGAACAACAGCTCGACCTGGAGCTGGGCTACCGTGTATAGCCAGCAGCCAGCATGAGCGGCCAGCAGCCGCCGTGAGCAGCTGTCCAGAGCCAGCGACTGATCTGTCTCTTCCCGGAAGAGCGCAACATTGGTGCCAACTTGGGCCAGTGAAGCAACGTCCTCCACAACTAGACTGAAGAACAAAATGACAGCAACTTGTCTGTTCCCCTTTCCCCAATTCCCCAGCACTGTTCCCATCACCCCAATTCCCCAATAAAAATCTTTAAAAAAAATATTACTCAGACTTCAAAAAGAGAAAAATCCTGCCACTTGTGACATGGATGAACCTAAAAGGCATTATGCTAAGTGAAATAAACCAGAAAGAGGAAAGACAGATACTGTACAGTATCACTTATATGTGGAATCCAAAAAGGAAAAAAAAAAGTCAAGCTCACAGAAACAGAGTAGAATAGTGATTGTTACAAACTGGAGAATGGTTGGGCCGGCCGAGTGGCTCAGTTGGTTAAGAGCTTGCTCAAGAGTTTGAGCTCTGAGCAACAGCAGTTCGAGTCCCAGCCCAAGCTGAGCAGCCGCTGAGCTGCCAACAGGTGGCAGGATGGCTCAGCTTAAAAAAACAACAAAAAAAAAACTGGAGAATGGGAGAAATGGGTAAAAGTTAGTAAAAGGTACAAACTGTCAGTTATAAGATGTATAAGTTCTAAGAATATAATGGATAGCATGGTGACTGTAGTTGATAATACTTTATTGTATAATTGAAATTTGATAAGAGTGTATCTTAAATCTTCTCACCAAAAAAAAAAAAAAAGTACGGTAACTATGCGAGGTGATGAATTGTTTATTAACTTGATGGTGGGAATCCTTTCACAATGTTTATGTATATCAGATCATCACATTGTACAATTTACTTTGTCAATTATAACTCAATAAAGCTGGAAAAATTAAAATATGTATTTGCTCATTAACTTTCATTACTTGCTGGTAATAACTGGTTTGTGGCCTAGAAAATTTGGGCCCATAATCTGGTGGGTAATTGGTATGGTTAAACTGGTTCTTCAGTTACTTCCATGAAGAACCCTGGCATTACACTCCAGGAGGAAAATGAATTCAAGGTAGGACTCACCATCCTGATCAAAAGACCCAAGCTTCAATGCTGGCCAGTATTGCTTCTTTTATGCAAGCACAAAGGTCAAGGCCAGGGGTCGGCAAACTATGGCTTGCAAGCCACATGCGGCTCTTTGAGTACGTACATGTGGCTCTGAAGTAAAATTGAAAATGAAAATAAAACTATCATAGTTTCATGTATAAAATTTTTAAAGGATATTATTCACATAATGGTGATTTCTTTGTTTTATGGCTCTCAAATAATTTTTAAATTGTTGTGAGGGGCAGGATTGGCTCTTCTGTCTGAAAAGTTTGCCGACCCCGGTCTAGGGTAAAGAGCAATAGATTGAAAGCCAGAGAATGTGAAATTTTTCAGTGGTGTTGTTGTCAGAAAACAGGAATATGGGGGTGCTCATATGGTCATACAATTTTTTATTTAAACTATGACAGTTTCGAGTGAAAGGAGGCACTATTAATGATTATACCAGAGCAACAGATGTAAATGGGACTGTCCTTAGCAAATTGGGGCACATGGCCACCCTAATTCTGTCACCAGATATTCTCTAGAGACCCTTCCAGTTGAAAAACAATGATCCTACAATTGGTGAACTATCGAGTTTAAATGTTTTCTCTAAAGGTTAGTCGACAAATAATTGACTTTTCAAAAGAATTAGGTAGATGCAGAAGTTTTAAATAGAGCAAGGTTTTGAGAAAACTATCTCAGGGTTTTATTTTAAGAAATTTAAAAAAGAAATTAAGAAATTATCGTTCTTACATCCTCTTTCCCAGTACTTCCATGAATGTACTATCCTGACTGCTTTAGCTCTTTTCCTCTCAGGCACTAAACATTTTTTTCATGTTCTATTTTTATGTTTGGTTTTAAAAAAGCAATACCGTTGCTCACATTTCCCTTTAGCCCAGTTTGAGGGGAGAAGTAAAAGGGAAGGGAGGCAGGTGGGAAGTAGTAGAGGAGGGATGGATGGGAATGAACAGAAGTCCAGTGCGGGCATTCCCCCCAAATCCTCTTTCTGGAGTGGACTTGAGAACAACAATACCAATCTTGGTTCCAGAGTATTTCCTGTACTGTGACATCTTCACCTGCTGTGAGTATATTATTTGAAGATACACTTTTTCCATAGTCTGGCCTCCAAGTGCACACCAGCTGCGTCCTTAGTGCTGGCGCTAATTCTGGGCCTGCTGCACTCCTGCTCTTAACTCAGTGGAGCTGACACCCAAAGGCTGGATTTCCCGAGCTCCTGTGGCAACCGGCTTCCAGTCAGGTCCTGCCAATGGGCGTCAATGGCAGAAGAAAAGCAGAGCCAGAGCACTTCTTGGCCACCAGCTGCCTCACCTCTCAGGCTCCTCCTCTTCTGCGGTTTTGCGTCCTCTGGGGGCTTTGCCCCATCTCATCCCTTTGTTGGCTTCCCCCTGTGGCTAATTTCTGAGTGACCTCAGTCTTTTCCTTGCCCCCTCAGCTCTTTTAATATCTGAGCTATCAGTTGTCTTAAATTCACCCATTTAAAATACTCAAGTAGTTTTTCTTTTCTTGGTAGAACCCTAACTGCTATAATACTCAATAAAAGAGTGAGCGGTTCCAATTTGAAGGAAAAACTATTGGAAGGGCCTTATAGTGATACAGAATGTAGAACTCTTACATTCTTAAATATAATTAGATGATTCAAAAATTTCACCTTTAGGGCCGGCCGAGTGGCTCAGTTGGTTAAGAGCTCGCTCAAGGGTTTGAGCTCTGAGCAACAGCAGTTCGAGTCCTGGCCCGAGCTGAGCAGCCGCTGAGCTGCCAACAGGTGGCAGGATGGCTCAGCTTAAAAAAAAAAAAATTCACCTTTTATGTTGACTTTAGACCTTAACATGAATGATGCAACTCACTGGGCATGTTTGGCCTCTCATGTTGTTTCATGGGAAGATCTAATTTACCAAGTACCTGCGATACACCTTAGAGATTTATGCATGAAAGAATGAATGAGTAGAAATGTTTTAATAAAAAGAAACTTTAGAAATCAAATGCTTGCACAAGCTTTTTATGTATTTTTACTGAAATAGAAAATACATACTATAAGTAGACTATACAAATGATTTTACACAAATGCATTAAAATAAATCATACATATTTAACATTAGGTTATTCATAGTCTATAATCCTTCCCAAATTATATAGTATAAAAATAAGCAATATTTCAAATTGCCTCTAAAACTGGGGTAGTTTTGGCCCCTAATTATAAAAGAATTAGGAACATAAGTAGTAAGTAGGTTTAACTTTATTTGTTAAAAATTTAAATATTCTGGGATCTGAAAATATTCATTTATTAAATGGAAGAATAAAATTATCAAGTTTAATAACAAATCTGAGGTAAAAATATGCACTAAATTATCCACACCAAGGAAAATATATCTAAAAGGCTGTTTCCTTAAATTATCATAAACATGTCATCCTTCTCTTCTTTCAATACCTCTGGCCTACTGGGTCTGGTAATTGAACTTTTATATAAAGCGATTTCTTTACTACCTACTATTTCCCTGGGTGTACTTGCTCATAGGTACTGATCACTTAATACAGACCCATCAGATAAAATTTCAATGTTGCAATTTGATCAGAATGATACACTCTTGCTGTATGTAAAAATACAAATCACAGTATGTGGACGTTTGATAACTTAAGCTCTAATTTACTAGCCAAAGGGGACTAACACTATAATTTTAGTATAAAAACTACCTCAGATGCAAAACAAACCTTCCCAAGAATTTACCAGGATGATTATAAAGAAATGCAAGCTAATTATACAGAGGGTGCCAAAAAAATGTATACATGTTTTAAGAAAGGAAAAAACTGTATTAATTGTAGTAATATATACCAATAACAACAGATGAATACAAGTCATTTTTGACTTCTGCAATTACAAGAGGTGCTCAAAGTGGTTCCCATCAGCGTCCAGATTCTTCTAATTATGGTGAACTACTGCTTGAGAACAGATAACATCTCAAAATGTGTATACACTTTTTTGGCACCCTTGGTATACACCAGGTCCCACACAAATATTGTTGCCTAACCTCTAACACTAATTTGAATATTAAAACTCACTTTAGATTATACGAGTTGAACTTTACCCTACTTTGTATCTTGGCATTTTTTTTTTGCCATTATCAGATATTTCACGTTATACTAATAAAGACTTAACGTTTTCAATGTCCTGTCCGCATGCTAGCCTTTCTGCTCAGGTTTTTAAAATTAGATATTTCAAATGAAGTTGAAGCATCCCATGTGTGAGGAAAGCCCTCCCATCCATACCCTGGTGAGCATTCTGCAGGTGCTCAGCAGTCAGATGGATTCAAACGTTTTATTCATGTTCCACATGTCTCCAAACCCCAAGTAGTTACACGTTACATATGCTTTTTACGGGAGGTGCTCGTCTCCATGTTTACGGTATAGCAGATTTAGATGCTGGCGGAAAGCCAAAAGGACCCTAGTTGGGATTATTTTCTTAACAAGATGGAATTAAGAGGAGAAACTTTAATAGTATTTTAGTATCCCCAAATTATAAGATTATAAATTCACAATAGTGAGTATGCTAGTGACTGTTTTTAAATAAAACACTAAGTATTTCCATGCTATAAAAATGATGTTCACAATTTTAGTTTGGGTTTGTCTTGCAGCTCATTTAATGCTGTCTGAAAATCAAGCAGGTAATGAAAAGCACGTATTTTAAACATGCATCCTATGAACCAATGTAGTGGAAAACTCTACACTTAGAAAATACTATCCTTAGTATTGGATTCTAACTGTGCTTGCACATAACTTCTTCAATACTGCTTTATGTATCTAACAGAAAACTTCAAAGGGTCTAATGCTAAGCCCTAACAAAAGCAAAAGTGAAACTATGGTCTATGTGGTATCAACGTTATTACTACTCTCTCTATAAAGCACCTAGCATACATATGGTGTTTGGCATTGTCTCTTGATCTAGAGAAGTTTCAGAATCACAGAATTTGAGCTGAGAGGAAGTCAGAAGATAGTGAGTTTAACACCTCACTTTCCACTTGAGGACAGTGAAAGGAGGATGGACCAAAGGAACCAACATTTAGAAAGCATACTGGTCTGTGGGGCTGAAAACTTCCAACTTCACGACCTAATTTCTCACAGTCCCAGGTAGGTAGCATCAGCTTCCATTTTATAGCTAAGGAAAGGTAGGCATACCTGGATTAAATGATTCCCCTTAAATAAATCCACTAATGGGAAATGGGGTAGCCAACCCCAAAGTTAGTATTCTTTCCTCTGAGTCACTATTCACAGTGTGGGCCTGGAACCAGCCGCGGAGGCATTACTTGGAAAATTGTTAGAAATGCACATTCCCAGGCCTTCTGCCAGACCCACTGAATCTGAAACTCGGGGGGGGGGGGGTTTGGGGGGGCAGCTAGCCCTCTAGGGGATGCCATGCATTCTCAAGTTTGAGAGCCACTGCCAATCTTTAGCATGTTGTCTTTCTGAAACTTTACTTGGAGTATGTATATTGAAATATAGTTTTACACTTAAACTATAAAGGTCAAAAGAACTTAGTGCATTACACTTTATTCCAGAATAATTAAGACTAGGAGAGCCTTCAACAAAATTCTGCTTTGGATGTTACATGGTCTAGCTGATTGACACTGAATTTTTTCATAAGACAAGAAAATCTGAAAGCTACTTCAAAATAAGCAAATACTGGTAATAAGATTCTAAAGAACTGTTTTCACCTTGTGTCAAAAATAAGACTCTTCAAACAGAAACCTTATGCAAGCATTGCAAAGACCCACTGAAATTAATAGATACTCTTGCCTGACTGACTTTATTATTGCTTGCCATAATTAAAACTAGGTATAGGAAAACCAAGTAAAGAAATACGGAACACTTAGCATACAAGGATCTAAGTCAGCGGTTCTCAACCTGTGTGTCGCGACCCCTTTGGGGGTCGAACGACCCTTTCACAGGGGTTGCCGGGTACTCATATGTGGGCGTATCTGCATGTGGGCCTGGAGACGGATAGAGGAGCGGTGTCTCAGTTCCTAAGACCATCGAAAATATGTGTTTTCCGATGGTCTTAGGCGACCCCTGTGAAAGGTTGAGAACCACTGATTAAAGTTCATAAAAGTAGCTCTTATGCAAAAAATCATATGTAAAATTAAAAACTAAAAATTTCATTAAGTGCCTTGTTAAAAGTAAAAGTCAATTTCGAAGTTTTACTTTAAAAGTCCCAATTTGGATGTTTTTCTTTTTGAACTTTACCATGAAGAAAATGTCTTCATCTGAGTGCTTCTCCACCCCAAATCCCCAGCTCACAGATAAAATTACATTCATGCTACCAAAAGTTCAAAATGTTCTCACTAGATATTTTGCCATTTCACATTAGCATTTTGGCAAATACGCCTAACCAGAGAGTACACATTACTTTTCATATGTAATTTTCCTTAAATACATGTCAATGATTTCATTATTTGAGATTCTAATCGTTAATGTATATTAATATACATATAGAAAATTTTATATGAAAGCACTGGTTTTTTTTAATGCAATGGCATTAAAATGCTTAGTTTTTTAGATAGATATAAACTACCAATTTTTTAGATAACCAAAATATCAGAATGAAAATAAGGTAATCTAAAAAGAGATAAAGTTAACAGTGCACAAACTATGAAACACTGTATTATTAATTTTTGTACAGATGCATGAGGCTGATACTATAAAAAAGGAAATGTGGGGTCTAAATATTGTATATCTATGTAAAAAAATGTACCTCGATTTATCTAAATGGAATTTTTGGTACATAACAGACATACTAAAATAGAACTTGAAATTCTGTAAACTGAGCTCATATATGCCATGTCAACATAAAAAAAATAATAATCAGCACACAATATGATAGCTATATAGTTAAATCTGCAGATGTCATAGATAAAATTCATCTCTATTTCTGTGAATTCTTCCTAAAATATCATTTGGTAATAAAGAATATTTCAAAAGGAAAGGAAAGTAGGAGAAATGAAGTAGGATTATAACAATTGGAAATGCTTAAAATAAAAATATTTCATTCGTTTGTTAATATGATTATAGAAAAAATATTTTCTAATTAATACCTACTTTATTCTTCAATAAAGATATTTTGTTTCTTCATCCAGCACACTGAGAATTAGTGCTACAGACCTTACCATAGTTCATTATGAAAAGCCCTGGCTTCCAGAGAAGTCATACCTTGCAACCCCAAATTGTCTCTGCATGATTGATTGTAAAGGGAGCATTAGCATTCTTCCTAAAACAAGGCTTTATACTTTTGAGAACATTCACATTTAACCTGTGAGCTCACATCTATAAAAACAATGAACTTTAGTCATCAGCTGCCAGGGGGAAAATCAGTTAATTTAGAATTAATTAAGTCAGGCTGACAGAAGCCAATATTTCAATTAAAAAAAAATCAAAATGTATTTAAAGGAATAAGTATAGGTGCATTACATACATCTAAATGGCTTAAGCTCCAAAACAGCATTCATCTAGGCAATTTTAAGGCTGCCTGATCTTTCAGTTTTGTTTTAGTAGAGATTCTGATAGTCATCTAACTCTTTCTGACCAAACAGCAGACTTCCTTCAATCAAGGTCATAATTTGAAACATTATACAATAATGGATTTAAATTATGTATGGGAAGAAAAGTAGAATGCAAAGAGGTATTAGAATCCCCTATTTGTGTCTTTAGGTTCAGAAACATATGATCACGAGCCAACACTGTTCTAATAGAGGAAGGACATTGGCAGTTCCTTGAATGTAATCTCTCCCGAACATTTCCAAAGGCTGCTGTGTGGCTGCTGTGATCCTAGGGCCGTGACACCTTGATTCCTGGGTAACTACAGAGTACAAGTAATCCACAACCTTATTTCTTGAGAAGACAAACCTTAACTACAAAGGTACAGAAACAGGGGCTCAATTGCTCACTCCATGGTTACGGTATCCAAATACAAAAATCATTCAGATAAATAAAAGATAACAGGTGGGTCAGCAAAGCAGCAGTAATTCATACTTCAGTTAACCAATTAAATGGTGCTTCCTTCTTCAATGAAAAACAGCTACCTAGAGGAAGAAGCCCTCCTCCAGGTCTATCCAGCATGTTAACTAAGGCTTACTGCTTCTAGAATCCTGAGTGGTAACACATGATTTGTATGACACGTGAACACAGGACAAATGAACAACGAAAAAATTCTAAGTTCCACCTCTCTTCCTACTATATATACAGAATAATTTAAAATTTGAACTTCACCTCCACTGTTTCAACTATTTTATCCCGTAAATTGCATAATATATTGAATGGTCAAACAGCAAAAACAAAAAAGTAGAGGTGGTTAGATAATAAATTTCAACCAAAATTAGTTTTTGAGTAATTGAAATGTTACTTCCTTAAGTTTTTTTTTAGGAGAAAATTCCTTAAAAGTCCACATTCTTTATATGCTGTCCTCTTGTGTCAGGCTAACAAAATCAATATTATTTTTAGCTTAACAAGATAACTGGTGGCATCAAATAAACAGTTGTCCATATTTTAAATTTAATATCATACACAATCTTTTAAATTAACATAAAAGTTCTCAAGACAAGCATAAAGATGGCTAAATTTCATTTTAGACTCATGATAACACCAAAGGAATTTTAAGAATGAGTAAGGCAAACTGAAGGTAAATGCTGCAAAGGGGATTTTTTAAAAATTTTTAATTTGTTAGAAAATTTTGAAGAGAAATGAACTATTCTCATAAAACTTGAAAAGGAAGTTGGCTCTGATTAACCAAAAGCCTGGAGTAATCCTGAGACACACAGGGTTCACCCGCTGATGTCTACAGCGAACAAAGTCAGGAGCAGTTCCACAATAAGGATATAAAGACCTAAGTTTCAAAGTTAAAATTAGGGGTATTTTATATTTAAGCATGGTAGGGGAAAAATTCAAATGTAATTTTTAAAGCAGAATTTCTTTTTGCCTTCCTTCTGTAGTATTTTAACCATTAAAAATTTATTTAAAGAAAAATTAGAATTCTTTTAAGAAGGGGCATCCAGTTTTACAATTTGGCACGATTATATGTGAGAAAAATCAGAAACCAACTGATAGATCTGTAATAGATAAGTATATATAAACATTTTATTGTAATAATACTCTGTCACTTCAATTTAAATCATTCCATTATGAAAATGTCTTAATTAAAGAGAGAATATTTCTTCAAAACTCTAAGCAGAGCTTTATCGATTAAATTTACAGCAATACAACCTTTAGAAATACACAACTCTTCATTTTACAATACTTCCCCTTTAAAAATTTGTCATGGAAATTTGTCATGGTTTGTCACAGATTTAAAATACAAGGCACCTAATGCTATGAAAGGATAATACAGCATATGTAGTGTAAGTGAACCAGGTCTTTTCCCAAATATTCTTTCTCAAGTCCCACCAAATTTGCATGAACATACTTGTTACATAAACATTTCTTATGTTGTTAATTTGCAATATTCTATGAAACTCAAAAACAGAATCCATACCTATTATAGGCAGCTTATTTTAGCATTTTACCTGTAAGAAACACTGATCTACATATTAACTGATTTCTTGAAAACATTTTCATAATATAGTCCAGCATATAACATATAACATTAGAATTTTATTCCTTGATTAGTTCCAATTATTTCATCAGCTGAATTCCTTGAGATGTATAAGGCAGGTTGGTCCTTTAGATGGACTTGACTGAAACTTCCTATAACTGTAGTAATATATACACAGCTACATAGCGAAGTACTTCATTATGAAAATGAAGAAAACCGATTTGAGGAAAATATATTTTAGAGTTCCAAAGAACTGAAACTGTTATTTTTCAGACTAGGCACTGAAACATTTTTCTACAAAAACTTGCCAAAGATTATCTCTTCGCTGTATAATGTTCCATTGTCAAGCTGAAAATAAAAACAAACAGAATCATCATTAGATCACAACTGTCATAGCTTTAATTTTCTATAGTTTATATTTTTAAAAGCAAATTATCTTAACATTGATTTATATATAATAAATAAATTCTTAGGAAAAGTCATGACGCATGTTTGCAACAGATGGCACTAGTTCATTTTGGAAGTACTAGAGTCATTCGCATCTATGTTGTTGCTATGCCATTTGACAGCTGACAGTTCTAGCTCCATTCTAAAAAAAAATTGAGCGATTTCATTGAGTTTTGGAGATTTTACAACAAGTGGAAGACAGAAGACCAAATTGTGCATTTTTGCCATATTTTACTTCCATAAACAGAAGAATGCGCAAGCTTGTAAAAAGTTGCATAAAGTTTACGGTGACAATGCTCTACAAGAACGTCAGTGGCAACGATGGTTCACGAAACTCCATGCTGGTGATTTTGATCTCAATGATGCTCCTCAGTCAGGGAGGCCCTCCAAGGTTGATGATGACAAAATAAAGGCATTGCTCAAGTGAAACCCATGTTACACGACACAAGAGATTGCAGAATACTGAAAATCCATCATTCAAGTGTTCACGACCATCTGAAGAAGCTGGGATACGTAAGCAAGGTCGATAGTTGGGTTCCGCATGAACTCAAAGAAGTTCATTTGACGGCACATATAAACATCTGCAATATACTCATTAAACGTGAAGAAAACGATCCTTTTTTGAAGCAATGGATAACTGGTGTTGAGAAGTGGATTGTTTACAACAATGTGGTGTGCAAACAGTTTTGGTCCTGACGTGATTATTTGCCTCAAACGACATCAAAGGCAGACATTCATCAGAAGAAGGTTATGCTCTCTGTGTGGTGGGATTTTAAAGGTGTTGGGTTTTTCAAGCTCCTACCAAGGAACCAAACAATCAATTCGAATGTGTACTGTCAGCAATTGGACAGTTTGAATGAATCCATCATCCAGAAACGTCCAGAGCTTGTTAATTGCAAAGGAGTTGTGTTCCATCACGACAACACAAGACCACACACAAGTTTGATCACCCGTCAAAAATTATTGGAGCTTGGATGGGATGTGTTGCCACACCCACCATACTCGCCTGACCTGCACCGTCAGACTTCCACTTGTTTTGCTCTCTTCAAAACTCCTTGCATGGTACAATTCAGATGAGGCTGTAAATCAGCACCTTGTTCAGTTTTTCGCAAATAAAGACAGGTCCTTCTATGAACGAGGAATTATGAAGCTCACTGAAAGATGGCAAAAGGTTATCAAACAAAAAGGGCAAAATATCATTAATTGATCTTTGTTCTTTATAGAAATAAATGACCTTTGAAAAACAGACAAAATACGTCATGACTTTTCCGAAGACCATATATATATATATATATATATATATATATATATATATATATATATATACATACACACACACACACACACATACACACACACACACATATATGTATATATCCAGATAAATATATCTGGATATTTAAACTTGAGGTGAGTACTAGGAATTCATGTAAGAGAGTTATAAAACAATGTCAAAAGCTGACGTCCAATACCACTTACCTAAAGATCATGTAATAAAGATCATGTATCCCACCATTACCCTTGTTGAGACAGACTCCTGCCCAACCTGTTCTACTTTATTTGAATCCATTTTCTTTACTCCTCACCATCTCCCCTCTCCAGCTCATTTCCAAAAATACTGAAACTTGGTCTGTGTGGGGGTGGATATGAGTGTGAGTATGAGAATAATGCACAGTCTACTAGGGATGGAAAATAGTATAAGTTATATCAATAAAATACTTTAAAGAATAACTACGTGTATTTTTTAAAATTTAAAGATGGCAAATAAGCACATATTTACTCCTATTGTTCTTAAAACATTAGTAAAAAGATAATAAAGGTTTTTTTTAAAAGGAATCAACCACATGGACCAAAAGAAGAGCAGAGACAAGAAAAAAGCAACTAACTCTTAGCTACCAATGGAGAAATATGACCAGATATCTCTGTAAGGTGAAGAAACAACTAAAAACAGGCAGATTGGTACAAATTTTATAGAAAAAGCAGTGAGACACTCAGATGCCCTCCCCTTACTTTTCACAGTTGGTCAAGTGTCAATTCTCTATCCCAGGGGAAGATGTGGGGTCTATTCTCTAAAAAGGTAGTAACAAAGGGTCTCTGAATTGGAGTATGCCAGGCACAATACGATATGGTTCAGGTAAAAGTAACATTTATATAGTCATAACAATATAAATACTCATTATAGACCTATCCAAAATTATGTAATAACTATACTGGTATGATGAGGAGGAAGGAATGATATAGGGTTAGGTAGCAGGTTGAGTGGGGTGGGAGCAGGGGGGGTGGGAACTTGAAAGTAATCTATCCTCATTTACCATAGTGGGAAAATCAACTGAAGAGGCCTAAAACTGGAAAATCAAGATACAGAAGTATGAGCGTGATACTTAGTGAGACAGGGGGAAAATATCAAAAGAATCGACTACGTGGGCTGGTGGAGTGGCTCAGTTGGTTAAGAGCACGAGCTCTGAGCAACAGAGATGCAGGTTTGATTCCCACATGGGCCAGTGAGCTGCACCCAAGCTGAGCTGCCACTGAGCTGCCAATAGGTAGCAGGACGGCTCAGCTGATGAGAGCACGTGCTCCTAACAAGACTGCCGGTTCAACTCCCACATGGGATGGTGGGCTATGCTCACCCGCCAACTAAGATGGAACATGGCACTTTGAGCTGAGCGGCTGCAAGTTGCTGATGGGCAGCAGGATGGCGACAGGACTTGGAGCTGAGCTAGCTGTGCCCTCCACAACTAAGATTGAAGGACAATTTGGATGTTCCCCTTCCCCAATTCCCCAACACTGTTCCCCTTCTCCAATAAAACATCTTAAAAAAAAAAAAAAAAAAGAACCGACTAGGTTTAAAGTGATTCCTAACAATGGGAAAAGAATGGAAGCAGGATAGATGGTGCAGAGCAGGATAAGTGCTTTGTATAATAAGTTTAATAGAACGCTAACTCTTTGAACTACATGCATGTATAACCATCATACAGAATAAAAAAGGACCAATCACAGAAAAACCCAACCAAGACAATTAGCCTTAGGCTAGATGTAAATTTACCATGAAGAATTTACTTAAGTTTCAAGGCCAATGCAAGTTCAAGGAGTTGACAGGAGTTGTTGAATGTTCTAGGTGAGAAAGGGAGGCCCAACTGCAATCAGGAAACATTTCAATCTAAATTGCCTAAAGTTATCTCAGAAAAAAAGAGACCTGAATCACTAGAATTTCAGTAATTTATTATGGTCTCTCATTCAAAATAAATACATAATCACTTTTGTAACTGCCAAAGATATTAAAAAAAAAAAAAAAAGAAGTTTCCAGTCAAGATAGTGGAGAAGGTAAATGCTGGGTCCGCCTCCTCCCATGACCATATCACAATTACAACTAAACTACAGAACAACCATCACTGAGAATCACCTAAAGTCTAGCCAAACAGAAGTCCTATAACTTAGGATATACATTGAGACTGGAGGAGAGGCAGACGCGGAACAGGTTGCTCTCACACCAGTGTGTGGCAGTTAAAAATCAGGAGGGGTGTCTCAGCTACAGAGGTCCCCCCGTGAGGAGCAAGGGGTCCCAGGCCCACACCAGGCTCCCCATCCAAGGTTTCCAGTGCCGAGAAGATAAGTCTCCATAACTTTAGACTGTGAAAACCAATGGAGATTGTGGCTGAGTGAGGCGAAGGACTACAAGAGTCCCAAACGTTTCTCTTAAAGGGCCTGCACATGAACTTATTTGCTGACAGACTCACTCGCTCTGAGCTCCAGCACTGAGGCAGCAGCTCAAAAAGTGCCAGGAACATACAGGGAGGAACTGAATTGTCTGGCTTCAGAGAAAGGGATGGAGGGGCAGCTTTCTCCCAGACAAAAGGGCTGGCAGAAGCCATTGTTCCTTTGTTGAGCTTTACACTCAAACCCACCTGCACTCCCAGGCGTGCATCATATCTGAGTCACAATCAACCTGGCTAACATTGTTTACCCTGCCCTGGTGATTCCCTGAGACCCCGTCCCCGCAACTTGAAGACCCTCCCAAGCCAGTGGCTTTTCCATACAAAGGTTCACAAACTACAAACAAGCAGTATCTGGTGTCAGCGTGCCCCGTACCTCTCGCTGAGCAGCCCGAAGCCCAGCACTTGCAGCAGCCAGCCTCGGTTCTCAGCTTAGCTTCTCCCAGTCACCTCCAAGCCCAGCACAGGTGATGACCATCTGCAGATCACTTTGTAGTGCCCATTTCCGGGCTGGGCACAGGCAACAACTAACCTTAACCTACATTAGAGCCCCTTCCAAGATGCTCCAGAACCAACACACAAATGGCAGACCCAAAGGGCAGACTGGGCAGGCACCAGAGCCTCACCAAAGCAAATCCTGCTCTGTAGGGTAACCCCTGCACAAAAGCTCTTCACCTGTAGTCATGACCAGTACTCACAACCAATCAGCCTGCGGGTCAACCCCCCCCCCCAATGACACACCAACAACAATGAAGGCTCAACTACAACAGAAAGGCACATGCAACACACAAAAGGGACACACCAGCAGCACCTGGCTCAGGTGGCCAGGGAGACTGCACCAATGGGTCCCACACACTTACCACATAAGGCCACTCTTCTAAGACTGGGATACATAGAAGCCCTACCTAATACATAGAAACAAACACAGGGAGGCAGCCAAAATGGGGAGACAAAGAAACATGTTCCAAATGAAAGAAAAGAACAAAGCTCCAAAAAAGAACTAAACAAAATGGAGTCAATCAATCTACCAAATGCCGAGTTCCAAACTCTGGTTATAAGGATCCTCCATGATCTCAGTAAGAACTTAAAACAAAGAGATAGGAAAGAAAAATGGAGCTATAAACCATAAAAAGGAACCATTCAAAATGAAGAATACAATAACTGAAATGAAGAATACATTAGAGGGATTCAACAGTAGATAAGATGAAGCAGAGGACTGAATCATAGATTTAGAAGTTAAGGTAGCAAGAAACAATCAGAACTGCAGGTAGAAAAAAGGATCCAAAAAAATGAAGATAATTTAACGGACCTCTGGGACAACATCAAGGAGACATTCACATCACTGAGGTACCAGAAGAAGACAGAGTGCAAGGAATTAAAAACCTATTTGAAGAAATAATAACGGAATACTTCCCTAACCTGGCAAAGGAAATAGACATATAAGCCCATTAAGTGCAGAGAGTCCCAAACAAAATGAACCCAGAGGCCCACACCAAGATACATCGTCATTAAAAGGCCAAAGATTAAAGACACACACACAAAAAAATTTTTTTTGTTTGTTTGGTTTTTGTTTTGTTTTTTAGCTGAGCCTTCCTGCCACCTGTTGGCAGCTCAGCGGCTGCTCAGCTCGGGCCGGGAATCAAACCGCTGTTGCTCAGAGCTCAAACTCTTGAGTGAGCTCTTAATCAACTGAGCCACTTGGCCGGCCCTAAAAAAAAAGGAATCTTAAATGCAGCAAGAGAAAAGCAGCTACCTACAAGGGAGATCCCACAAGACTGTCAGCTGATTTCGCAACAGAAACTTTGCAGGTCAGAAGGCACTGGCACAAAATATTCAAAGTGATAAAAAGCAAGGACCTACAACCAAGATTACTCTACCCAACAAAACTATCATTTAGAATCAAAGGACAGGTAAAGAGCTTCAGGACAAGAAAAAGCTAAAGGAGTTCTACACCACCAAACTAGTATTACAAGGAATGTTAGAAGGACAAAGGAGAAGATAAAAGAAGAAGAAAGAAGAAGAGAGAAGAAGAAGAAAAAGAAGGAAAAAAAATATGAATAATAAAGTGGCAATAAATACATATTTATCAACAGTTACTTTAAATGTAAATGGGTAAATGCTCCAATCAAAAGACATGGTGTGGGGCTGGTCAAGTGGCTCATTGGTTAAGAGTTGGCTTGGGAATCCAGCTCTGAGCAGCAGGACTGCCAGTGCAGATCCCACATGGGCCAGTGACGCTGCGCCCTCTACAGCTAACCTGGTGAACAACAGCTCAACCTGGAGCTGGGCTGCCGTGAGTCGCCGGCAACGGCGTAGGCTGCAGTGGGGCTGGCCAGCAGTGGGTGTGAGCTTTCGTGAGCTGCTGTGAGCTGCCGTGAGCGGCCGTCCAATGGCCGGCGACTGACTGCCTCACCCAGGAAAAGCGCAATGATCACAATACCAACATGGGCCAGTGAAGTAATGTCCTCCACAACTTGACTGAAGAACAAAAGGACAGCAACTTGTCTGTTCCCTTCCTCGATTCCTCAGCGCTGTTCCCCTCCCCCAATGTCCCAATAAAATCTTAAAAAAAAAAAAAAATAGACATGGTGTGGCTGAATGGTCAGAAAACAAGCCTTTTATATATGTTGCCCACAAGAGGCTCACTTTAGATTGAAAGACACATACAGAATGAAAGCAAAGGGATGGGGAAAAGATATTTCATGAAAATGGAAAAAAAAAAAGCTGGAGTAGCAATGCTTATACCAGACAAAATAGACTAAAAATAGGTTGTAACAAGAGACAAAGAAGGACCCAGTAATCCCATTCTGGGTATTTATCCAAAGAAACCCAAAACATTAATTTGAAAAGACATGCATCCATATGAGGTCTGACAATTAAGTTTGCGAACTTGTTGCAATGATGTTGCAAACCTGTTTTGATATCAGAGAGATTATTTATGATGAATTTGTACCAACTGGACAAACAGTTAACCAAGTTTACTATTTGGAAGTGCTGAAAAGGCTGCGTGAAAAAGTTAGATGACCTGAACTTTTCATCAACAATTCATGGCTCTCAACTACTGTATGACCCAGCAATTCCACTCTTGGGTATCTATCCAGAGAAACCCAAGACGCTAATTTGAAAAAATATATGTACCCCCATGTTTATTGCAGTGCTATTCACAATAGCCAAGACTTGGAAACAACCAAAATGCCCACTGGTAGATGACTGGATTAAGAAACTGTGGTACATTTATACAATGGAGTATTCCTCTGCTATAAAGAATGAAATCGTACAATTTGGGATGATATGGACTTAGAGACTATTATGTTAAGTGAAATAGGTCAGTTGGAGAAAGACAAATACCATATAATTTCACTTATATGTGGAATCTAAAAAACTGAATGAATGAGGAAAGTAAACAGAAGTGGTCTCAGAGATATAGAGGAACAACTGATGGCTGGTAGTTGGGAGGGGGTGAGGATGAGGGAGAAGGGGAACGGGTTAGACATCATAAATACGTAACTACAATATTGCCACAGGGACATGAAAGACAGTTTGAGGAATATAATTAATAATGTTGTAAATATTTTGTACGGTGTGGTGGTCACATGTCTTGCTAGGGAGACCGCATCATGGATGGGGTAGAGGCTTGATCACTGCACTGTACACCTGAAGCTGATGTTGTATAATATTGTATGTCAACTATAAGTGAATATATATATTTATATAGTCATGGGACGTGGAGTATAGTGTGGGAGTGGAGTCAAGGGAATTGTAATAGATATGTATGATATTGGGGGGAAGTGGGGTGGCGGATTGGGGGAGGGGTTGTCACTTCGAGGGGTAAAAAGTATAACTATTGCACTGTGTTGTACAGCTGAAACTAATTCTAAAAAATGTGTATTTCATAATAAAAAATAATTAAAATAAAAAAATAATAATTCATGGCTCTCGACAATGCACCAGCTCACATGGCACTGTCTGTGAGGGAGTTTTCAGCCAGTAAACAAATAACTGTATTGGAACACCCTCCCTATTACTCTGATCTGGTCCCCAATGACTTCTTTCTTTACCAGAAGATAAAGGAACTATTGAAAGGAAGTCATTTTGATGACATTCAGGACATCAAGGGTAATATGACGACAGCTTTGATGGCCATTCCAAATAAAAGAGTTCCAAAATTGCTTTGAAGCGTGGACTAGGTGCTGATGTCGGTGAACAGCTTCCTAAGGGGAATACATTGAAGGTGACTATAGTGATATTCAGCAATGAGATATGTAGCACTTTTTCTAGGATGAGTTTACGAACTTAATTGTCTTACCTCATAAGAATTAGAACCTTATCCAATACTAATACCAGCCAACATACAAACCTGGACTACAGACAACCGCTAACTAGCTCCATCTTCCTGAGAAACACTGTGCATAGGAATCAGACTCTCACACTGTTCGCTGTCTTCTGGAACCCTTTTAAAATAAGGTAATAGGTTAAAGCTTTAGAGCTGGAAAAAAAACCTTAAAAATGATAATTTCCACAGCTGAAGCATGAGGTCAGGACTAAGACTAGGGCAAAATTTTCCAACAACTTGTTCCAAGTTCTTTTTTTGGTAGACTCTAAAACGGTTTCTCTCTTAAAAAAAAAATTGAAAAAGAGAATTTGAGGCAATGTTATATTTTATTATGAACTTTTGTTCAAATCAATAAAAGTTTTCTACACTTAAATTCATTCTAGCAGAACAGTAAGTACTTTGGTTTTATCTGAATCAAAATATTTTTTTCAAGTAGTTGTGATGAAACTATCTTATCATTCAAAGGATCTGAACAAATTGTTTTAATTTTATCTAGCATACTACATGTATAAATTATCTTTCAATAATTCTTCATAAAATCTCTAAAAACTAGGCCAGTATATCATTCCCAGTTTATTTAGCAAGCATTATTTTTTAATTTATATCATAATTAAACCTACCTCTGAATTCGATGTTTTCTGCATATAAAGGCAAAAATTCTTCTGACTCCCACCATCACAGGATCCCAATTGTTATAATGGCATAGGAGAGTTACAATAAAAAATGAAAAAAATACAGGAATAGCCCCTGCAAAAAATAACCAAGAAAACTGCACCTAAAAATAAGAGATAGGGGGAAAAAAAAAAACCCGCAATTATTATGAAGGTAATTTTCCCCTTTAACATAAGTTTTCCATTTATGAAAAGTAGCAGGAATAAGTTAAAACACCAAGAGAATACTAAGCATTGACAATCCATGACTAAGTACGTTATTATTAAATATTAGGATTCAGGACTTTGATGTACTAACCACTTGCTTAAATTACCAACAAAAATACTTCTCACTTAGAAAGCAGCCTAAAGGAAAGTCAGGAAAGCATTCTTTTCATTTATTAGGCATAGTATGTCTAAGAACAGAATCATGAAACTTTAAGCTTTTGTCTTACACATCACGTTGCCCATTTCTTCTTTACTGATTACTGCCTATTCTCAAGTTGATCCTTCCCTTCCGTTTCTGAAGTCATCATTAGCAACCCACATTTTTAAAAACTATGTTATACTCTAGTTGCTATGTGTTACGCTACAATTCTTTTCTTAAGGCAGTACTAAAACCACATGAATCTCTTAACTGCAACTCATCAAACCTTTTACTAACAATTTGTAACAAAGTCTAATCCTAACACTTCAAACTAGTTTGGTTATCTAGTGACAAAAGAAAAAATTCAAAAGGAAATCATGACTAAGTAAAATAAAGTCTACAAATAGGAATACTTTCACTAAGAAATGTGAGCCGGAGAAGACAAGCTGTAAGCAGAGCCTCAGCAGTGCAGACTCAGGCATCACCAAGTCTGACCCGTCAATCCAGCATTTGATCAGAGTTATAAAGAAAATTAAAAATAATAAGAATGCCATAAAGTTACAAAAAATAAAACAAAACAAAAAACCAACAAACATTCTTTTCTTTCACTAGTTTACCTTTACCACCTAGATTCAACTAATGTTGAAAACAATTGTCAAAGAAGCCTGCGCTGAATCATTACTGAGACTTAGCTGCAAGAAAAACCGGTGGTTTGCTTTCAAACTAATGACAAAAATGGTAACTCCTACCTTTCAAGTAGGGAGGAAATAGTTCTTGCCCTCTTTAAGCATTAAAAAAATAAGATTTAGAATCATAGGCAAGACTCCCTCTGGTGGGAAACACATACTATTTCATTTCATTGCACCATTAGAGTGAAGAGGCTTTGTGAGCATAATGTTTTTTATGAGGGACTCACACTGTGTAAAACATGAATATCACTGACAACTTTTAACATTCACGTCCTGTTTATATGGTACACATATACACAGGCTGAGTCAGCCTAAGAACACCCAGGAAAGAGCAGTTCATAAGAGATAATAAAAAGCCTATTGTTATCAAATTATTGGTATAACATATTCTTAGAATATTTGCTTAATAATCTAAAATATACATAATAATCTAAAAAACCATGATGTACTTAAATGACCCAAGACCAGAAAAAGTATGAAATATTTATAACTAATGAGAGTTGAAAATGTAGATCGAGTTGATGGAATGATGTTGTTGAATATTCAACAACAACAAAAAACCCTATTTTATAACTGAATAAAAGCAAACTTTACAAAGGTAAGTAAAACCCTAGATGACTTTTAAAGGCAAAATTCACTTTTAACAATGCAGTTATTTATGTGTTGCCACATAATAAAAACTTCTATTTTGATTTACAAGAAGCTAGAAAGCTAATTTTTTAAAAATGAAAATTGCCTATGTAAACAAAAAAGTCTAATTCTTGAATATATCTGAATATAAATCTGAAACGATTGGGCATGCTTTCAATATAGTTGATACAAAGTATCAACTATAAATAGGCTAAAATAATCAATTTGTTTTAAGCACAATAAATAATGCTAAAATTTCAGAAACTATATATAAACATGGCTGGCTATTAGAATAAAAAAGACAAAACATGACAGAGGTCTCCTATAATATTTCTAGTACAGGTGTGGGGCACACCCTGCCATTTTCCCCAGAAGGTATAGTCCTACCCTCAATTCCCATCAAAGGCCAGGCTACTCATTTAAATGGTTGCCTAATAATAGATGTGAAGACAATTAAGAAAATGCTGTTTGGTTATGTCTTTGTAATCTATTACATATCCATATATTTTCTTTTTTCTTGTGTTTTGCCTTCATCTTAAAATATTTGATTAAGTAAATTACACAGTCATTTAATAAACTAGATCTCCTGTGACAATTCTTTTTTAAAAATTCCCTAAAATTAACCTTCAATTTTTATTTTTCAAATCTACAAAAGCTGATGTTTTCAAAATATCAGTACAATAAAGTTCATTTACTCAGTGGTCTACCAAAATCCTCTAACAAGCAGTTTCACTAGAACAATTTTGACTAATATTCAAGATCATGACCTTGAGATGTAGAAGGACTTGGATATTATTTAAATTTCTAAAAGAATCTGATATGTGTAACTTTATTTTTTATTTTTATTTTTTTTTTAAGCTGAGCCATCCTGCTACCTGTTGGTAGCTCAGCGGCTGCTCAGCTCGGGCTGGACTTGAACCGCTGTTGCTCAGAGCTCAAACTCTTGAGCGAGCTCTTAACCAACTGAGCCACTCAGCCGGCCCTTTGATATGTGTAACTTTAGTGTTATGCATATTTTATATTCACACAGTTTGAAAATGCATGGTACATAAGATAATTAATTCTCAATTAAGGAGATCTCCATTTTTAACCATGACAAATAAGAATTTACTGAACCATAAAACAAAGTTAATTATCACCACAGAATTTTTTTTTAAATAAAGAAGATACATATCACTGACAGTGTTGTGTCTTTATCCTAAAAACTGCACAAAGATCTAAAGAAAATCAGCTTTAAAAATCTGATTATAACTTTCTACACAGTGTAAGCCTTTGGGCTTTCAAGTATTTCCTCTTCCAATTATATGAAACCAACCCCCCACACACACCCCGCAACACACACACAATTTTGTTACTTAATACTTGGAGTTAAAAGCTTACAAATATTGAACCGGGTGATAAGTAGCTACACTCCATCTCTTGGCGTTAGCCAATGGCACATCTCTTTTCTCCCTCTTACCCCTAGGAGCACTAGAGAAAACTCCTCCCTTCAGGCTGCTGGGAGGGACACGGATCCTCTTTTCCGCAATATCTGCATAATTGCCCACACTTATCACAAGAATCCCGGATGCAGGCCAGGACTTCACAGAAGAGGAAAGGAGCCCTCGCCCTGCTGAGTCCAGACAGAAACAAGCAATCACTGAGAAACATCACTGTTCACGTGTCTCCCATATCTGTAGTAGTATTATCATAGTATTAAGGAATCTTTGGAGTTTCTCTTAGAAATCAAAACACTACTGCTTACAGGATAAAATATATAAATATATCCCCTACTCTATGCCACGGACCAAAAAACATTTGGAACATAATCAGCTCCAAAACCAGGAAACTACATAGAAAGATACTGTCCTTAACTGAGAAATTAAGAAAATAAAGATTGAAAAGCTAAAAATGCAAGAGATCATCCATTTGTTTGGTACTTTTTGTATCTCTATGTAGGTAAGCATCTTGGGAGAGACAATATCAAGTATCATTCATGGTAGTATCCTTTATAATTGAGTCACATCCCTTAACTTTGATTAGCTCTGTTTTAATAACACATAAAATATCTAATAAATAGTTTGGCTTACCTTTTGCATACACATGTCAGCTATTATGGACAGAGGTATTGTAAGGCTTAGTGCAAGTGTGCCTATCAGTGATGAGGTAAGAAAGCAGCCCCTAAAAAAGCAAAAAGAGAAAACACAAATTTCCATATTAAAAAAGTAAAAGAGCCAAAGAAAAACAATGATCGAAGACTACCTATCCTACAATATAGGTGTGAGAGATCAGGAGCAAAAACAAAAGCTCAGGATGGACTGAGACATAATAAATAAGATAATTTTTAAAGTTTATCTTCAAATATTAAAAATCCAAATATGTCAGTATAAAAATTTTGAGGTATTTTATGCTATTTTCAAGATCTGCTTACAGATATTATTCAACTTTGGATGTATAGCTTATATTTCATTAACATTTTTTACAAAACCATTGAAAGAGTTCTGATAGTTGTGTGATGATACTTAGCTAACAAAGGAGATAGCTTTATTAAAATTGAAGAATAATCCTCACAACATAGACTTTAAGAAAGTGATAAGCCAATATGTGAGTCTGTCATCAAAGCAAAAATACCTCACCATCATGAAAACTAAAATCAAAACACTACTTTAGACATGTGTTGCTCTTTTGGTTTGGCTTAGCATCAAAAAGAAAGAAAGAAAAGGAGTATTTTTAAGGATACTTTCCTTGTTATTTTCCATTTTTCTAGCAATTTTCCTAACCAAAACCTAAGCTCTTCATTTTATTTTCACCTTGAACTATCAATATTGGTATCAAAGTCTGAAATATCAACCTATATTTACCGTATTTGCCGGCGTATAAGATGACTGGGCGTATAAGACGACCCCCTAACATTTCCACTCAAAATACAGAGTTTGTTATATACTCGCCGTATAAGACTACCCCCTCTTCCGACCATACACCCAGTATGGTATCGCGATTCGTGATTTTGCGCTATCATACTGGGTGTATGGTCGGTTGTGTGCGATTTTGCGAGTGTGGTAAAATCGCATAACAGCAAAATCGCATAACAGCCGAGCATACACCCAGCAGCGCTGCTGATGCCTGAACGGTATGTGGAATGAAGTGGGCGGGCATCGGGAGGCCACTATGGCACGGGGCAAGCACTATGGGCAGTCTATCTGAAGTGTACCTGGCGTATAAGACGACCTCCCACTTGGAGGCATATTTTTCAGGGCCAAAAAATCGTCTTATACGCCGGCAAATACGGTAATTTTGTTCAGAAGGAAAAAAATAAAGGAAAGTATTATACCAAATAGATCAGCCATTTATAAAGACTAGTAATTTGAATGTAAAAGAAAATGAATTATAGGCCAAAATAAAACCATAATGTATGTAATTAGAATTAGACTCATGGAAATTGTAGGCAAGTAAATTCTAGCTCAGTATATGTTAGGATTAATAATGCACTGTACTGCAGTAAAAGGGGCTATCTCTTGATAAAGTGTCACTTGAAGAAGTCAACAGAGGCTGAACAATTAGTTCTTACTAACGGAGTAAAGAGAACTCAAGTATAGTGGTTCCCACTACCCATGAGCTGCTCTATGAAATGACAGTTGTGGGGTAATATATATATATATATATATATATATATATATATATATATATATATTAATGCAGCATGTTCTTAGAGATTTACAAAATGTCTGATATACTTATAGTTGTTTTGAATTACCAACACCTAGAGTTTAAGGGATATGTTTGTTTCATTACTTATTAACTTAACTGCTGAGTTGTTACTGTAAGTACTCTTAAACACTTCAGTGTTTAATAAAAACACTGAAAAATAAACCTCCTTAAGGTTCTGAAAAATCCATCGTAGGTAAGAATAAACATAGCTTTGATCATAATATACGACTTTCAGTGTCCAATTTAACTATTCAATAATAAAAACCCATATACACAGTTGGGAATGTGAATTGTGTTCCTTCTGTGGAGAATGACTACACAATTGTCAAAATCTAAAGTCTACATGTTTATTTCAGTCTTTTCCACTTACAGGCTTTTATCCTATAGAATGCTTCATATATATGCAAAGATTTATGAGGGTATTCAATGCTATATTACTTACAAAGCAAAAGACTGGAAACTTAAAATGTATCTCAATAAGGAACTTATAAAACACATTATGTTCTATCCATTATGTTACATTATACAGGTTTTAAAAGAAATGATTCTATAAGTGCTGACATGTAAAGATTTACAGACAAACAATTTGTGAAAAAAAAGTAAATTACAGAACAATATCCATAGTATGCTCCCATTTGTGTTAAAAATGAAACAAACTGAGGGGTAAATTAAGAGAACTATACACACTTCTGCATGTATAGAAAATATTATAGACGGTTTAGAAGTTAATAGTGGCTGCCTCTAGGAAAAAGGAATGGAAATTGGGGATAGAAGGAAGATTTCCTTTTCATTGTGAGCCCTTTTGTACACTTTTATATGTATTACTCTTATTTTTTTTAAAAGTTAAATAAAGCAGGAATAAAATATTCTAAAACATGTTATTTATTACTTCTTTAAATGTAAAATTTTCCAAGGATGCAAACTCCAAAATCTCACATAACAGAGACAGATTACATGTCACCACTCACATTTGATAGCCCCCAAGCCTACATTAAAGTCTGTTGAACATAGTGAAACTATTTCATATATTCATTAAAAATAAAGTTCATAATAAAAAATGAGCATTTTAATATTTGTAGGTGGCACAGTCCATGTTTACCAAGAGTCTCAATGTAATAATAATGTAATAAGGACCATACTAAACCCTTTAGTCTAACATCCAAAGAAAAATTTAATTATTTCTTTCAAACATGGAAAAATGCCTTGCTTTGAAATTTTCTAATTTAAACTAAACTTAGAAAACTTGAGAATATGACCTCGTATTAAAATACAGTGACTGCATAATTATTTAAAGCATATGGTTCACTGAACTGAACCATATGAAACTGCGATCAAAAATGGTTGAAGATTAAGAATTCCTTACGGTTCAACTAAGTTCAGTCAAAACACTACCAGTAAGTACAATAGTTTTATCTGCTCAGAACAGAGTGCAGAGAGGCAACAGAAATGATAAAAAAAGTGATAGGACAAGAAAACAAGAGGGATATGATATATATTAATATATAAAATGTGTAACTCTTTTTGGTTAAAAAAAGTGAGCACCTAAAATGCATGTAATGAAAGATGAAAAAATGAATAAATGAACTCTGATATCAAAAAATTCTTGGGCCAGCCGAGTGGCGCAATGGTTAAGAACTGGCTTGGGATGCCAGAGGGCCCCGGTTCGGATCCCACATGAGGGCCAGTGACACTGCACCCTCTACAGTTAAGATGGTGAGCAGCAGCTCGACCTGGAGCTGGGCTGCCATGAGTCACTGGTGGTGGCGTAGGCTGCAGCCCCTGCTGCAGTGGGCTGCCATAAGCTACTGTGTGTGGCTGGCAGCCAGCTTGAGTGGCCAGCAGTCAGTGTGAGCTGCCATGAGCCTCCATGAGAGGCCGTCCAGAGGCCAGCGACCAATCTGCCTCAGCCTCAGCCAGGAAGAGCGCAATGATAATACCAACATGGGCCAGTGAAGCAACGTCCTCCACAACTAGACTGAAGAACAAAAGGTCAGCAACTTGTCTGTTCCCCTTCCCCCGATTCCCCAGCGCTGTTCCTCTCCCCTAATTCCCCAATAAAATCTTTAAAAGAAAAAAGTTTTAGACTAGAAAGGAATTTAAGATAAGTACATAGTTACTACAATACAAAGTAAATGTTTAAGTACTACATGAAAGGGAGTGTGTGTGGAGGACATGAAGAAAATAGAGATATTTCCTTAACTGGGGAAGAGGGAGAAGTGTAGGCAGAGCATTAAGGAAGACTTGATACAAAAGGCGATTTTTGTTGCAGTTTTTGCAAGAGAAAGCTAGTCAGTAGTCTTAATTGGCATATAACACAATTCATTTAGGAGTTTAAGTACAATTTGTGATTCTTTTTAAAGTTCTATTAGGTGGAAACAGGACTAAGTATCAAGCTTTATATTTGAAAGGTTTCTTAAACTCCATACATGATATTGTCTTCAAACTATTTTAGGATTATTATCCCATATCAACATGTTTGACATTATAACATTTCCAAGTATATTAACATGTGTAATCAGAGTTGAGGGTTTACATATCTGGTTCATCCACATGAAAAGTTCTAAGAATAAACAAAACAAAAAAGTATAGGAATAACCAAATAAAGTCTCTTAAATAAGCAAAGGCTCTTAAAGTCCTCCAGATTCTCACTTATAACTCATGTTATTCAAACTCAGGATACACATTTTCTAAGTTTGGATGTTCATTAGGTGACACCTTTTATTTACATAATACTCTACTTCCAAAAACACTTTTACAAATTTAGATCATTCATGCATTCATTCATTCATTCAATATTTTTTTATCTCCTTTCTTGTATAAAACACTACTCTATACAATGGATAATTAGAAGTTAAAAATACAAAAATCAAAGCTCCTGCTCTAATGGAGTTACTGTATTAAATTGCTAAGTATGTGGAGTGAGAAGGTGCACAGGAGGGGCCATCAGAAGACAAAAGAAATATAAATGCTTCAACTATCCACAAGTCCATACACTGATAACTAATAAATCATAGGGCAATAAATAGTACATACCACAACCACAGGAACTCTGAGAGAACTGTTCCAATAAGGCCATTAATGATAATGCACATTAATACTACTTTATTGGGAAACTCAAAGTCCTCAAATCCAGTATAATGAAGTAAAAAGAAACCTGGCCATAAGAGCAGCAGATTAAACAGACCTACAAAACCTAAATATGTATAAAAGAGACAAAAGTTAGTAGCTGTGATTGATTTACATTTTCTAAATTTATAACTCTATAATTAGAAAACATTCAATTTTGCACAAGGGCTCCACCACTTGTTCCTACTTAAAAGGAACTTAAGTGATCACTCAGTTTGGTTGGTGGCTTTTCAAATGTTTTATTTTTGTTAAACTTCAGGTGGACATTCAAACTATTTTTAGCATAAAAATTTTTCTACAAATTATAATGCAGAAAGCGCAATAAAGCAGAGCTGTTCCAGTTGAAGTAGCAAAGGAGTCCAAAAACCAGACCCATGGATGCAACTCCAAGTCCTCCCAACCTTCTCAGGAATCTCTGTAAATCAGCTTAGAAGCTACTTATGTAGCCCAGTTTCCTCATTTTTCAAATGAGTATGAGATAAATGAAGTTATAACAGCTGTATTCCAGGTCTACAGATTCCCTGTAAGCTGAACTTAGAACCCTCATCACCAGGTTTCTTCATCTATTGGTATGCAGATACCTTTTGGGAGATATCCACAAATATCCTACAGATAGCACAAGTTTTTTACTCAGCTGATTTGAGGAGAATTTATAAAGCATATTAGGTATTTTATTTACCAAAATTAAAAATGAATGCCATGAAATATAATTGGGTAATTTGAAAAATCTATGTCACAACAGAGTCTGGTCTTAAACATAAAGTACAAATGCAAAGCCTTTAAATGGCCCACAATTTTTAATGAAAATAAGTACATAGACTAGAACAGTATTTTACATATCATTTTGGGGCAGTTTCCCCCATCCTATGCTTCCAACAATTCAAAAATGACAAAGTGTATACTACAACAGGTATATTCTCATGTGCTTTTAACAGCAGAATTCTGTCGTATCAATGAAGAAAACATCTGATTCACAGGCTGAAGACATTAATGTGAAAAGGAGTTAAGAGGAACTTCGTTCTTTACCTCACATTGAGGGAATGGGCATTCCCTCATAGGTGCATAATTATGCAAGACAAGGCAAGAGAAAAACATTGAGATTGAACTTTGTAATCTTTAAAATCTGATGGTCTTAGAGAATCACATGGAAGGGGGGAGAAAAGGCTTCCCTATTACCTCCAAAAAAACAAGAACAAAACCCTAAGTTAATCATTCTGAGTAAATAGTCTCAACCAGTGAAGCATATTCTTACCAAAGAACATTGGGATATCCAACTTATCTTCTCTGTCTACCTTTCTCTTAATCATAACAATATAGACAGCATAGAACATGGCTCCAACGAGAGACCAAATGGAACCTGTAAAAATCAACATAATGATTTAAAAGCACATGCTCATGAACTTATTCAACTCACACATTTAAAATCTAACAATGCGTCAGATCCCATTTCAAGAAATGAGTATGCAAATATGAAAAAAAGATAAAGTATAGCCCCCTCCATCCTTGTCCTCCAGGAGTATAGGAAGGAGTATAAAATAGAAACAAAAAAATGTAAAAACATTCCCATCAATGATCTAACCACTTACACATGTTATAACACTAAACCTCATAGAATTAGTGCTTTGTTTTTTAATTTTGAAATCCAAAGTTCCTATTTTTCCCTTCCATAAACAATTTCTCCACCTGACACAGACACAAAGGCTTCTTTCCCTCACAAAGCTGCTGCTTGTATTGTTCTCCCCACCACCACGTATCACTTTGCACAGATTTCACTACCATCTTCAAGGCCCTATTGAAGTCTCATCTGCCACAAGGCATCCTCTTCCTATTCTGCTACATTTCCATTCTACCTGTCTTCTATTTTAGCTAATTTAATACTTTTCACTGTAGTTAAATGTGGTATTATTTTATTCTCTAGTGGCTTCATTTTGTATATCTCACATAATGATTAAAACCAAGAATTCCTTGAAAACTGCAAACACATAATTTATGCTTTATAATGTTCCAAAAGACCTAACATAATGCAGGGCTCACAGTACATGCATAATGTATATTGATTCTCTTCAATGTATTAACTCATTCTCAAAAACATTTAAGTGAGGTTTTAAAAACAAGATAAATAACGTGCTGTCTGCCAAGTGCCCATATTCAATACTTGAATTAATTATCCAAAAGTCCAATGTTTTATTAAATCTGTTTTTTATTATAAAACTTTTTTTAAAGCAAAGAGGAAGTCTCTTAAAATCTCACACACACACAACAAACATATTATTTTACACATACAAAGCTGCTCTAAATGGGAAAGAGGTGAGGCACTTCTAGACACAGTTCACGGGGCAGTAACAAGGAATAGTTTAGAAAGCATTGTTCCAGTCAATAAAACTCAAATATCTAAAGTATCCAAAGGGAATCCATTAAGCTGAGTTCTGATTATCTTTATTTCTCTTAAATCTAAACAATGGATCAAAAATTAAGTGTTCACCATAGTTGTACTGTTTCAGGCAATAATTAAGAGTGAATGACAAAATTGGTGGGTACAAGTATGATAGAAACAAGATATTTGTATAGTCTTAGTATTTCCCTATAAGATGTTTATTATTTACAAAAGGAAAAATTAATAATTTTACACTGGAGCAACCTGGCAGACACCTCTTAAATATACCATCATTAGTAATGACACTTAGTAACATCAACATCACGTGCCTTCTGATACAATGCCCTAATCAGGACACAATATCACTTCCATGGTGTTCTTACCAAAAACGTGCAACATAAATTTAACCATAAGGAAATAGACAAAGCCAAACTGAGCGACATTCTACAAAACCGGATATCCTTCAAAAGTGTTATGGTTATGAAAGATAAAAAAAAAAGACTGAGGGACAGTTCCAGATTAAAGGAAACTAAGGAGACATGACAACTAAATGCAACAAGTGATCCTGGACCAGAAAAAGAACATTCGTGGAAAAAATGGTGAAGCTTGAAAGGGATCTACAGACACTAGATAATATTATTGTAATCAATGTTAATTCCTGATTTTTATAACTGTACTACAGTTATGTACATAGTTAACAGAGAATCTGGATGAAGGCTATATGAAAATTCTGTGAGTCAATCATTTTTTAATTTGTTAACATTATTTCCAAAGGAAAAACTTAAAAAAGACCCTGTTTGTGCCCTCCGTGTGTGTGTGTGTGTGTGTGTGTGTGTGTGTGTCTATGATGATGATGATATGCATAAAACTTTCTTGTATACTCTAACAGAAAGAATGCAGCATCAGAAACATACCTATTGTATTTCTTCCAGCAGATTTTTCAGACCCTGACAGGTTTACCAGCACAACACCTCCAATGCTATGAGAATAACAGTCATTACTGATGAGCAAAATAATAAATTCCTTAAAAGGGCTAATCATAAAGGTAAAAATTATTTACAAGTGATTAAGACTAATCTCAACCTCGGGTTGCTGTCAAAGAATTAGTGTTTTAACTAATAATATCCAACAATATTATCAGTTTAGTGTAAGTGCTATAATTGTAGTAACGCATTTAATCCACACAAAATGGACAATATTACCTTCAGGCAGGTATTACTGTTATTACCATTCCCATTTTACACAGGAAAAAACTAATGCACAAAGAGAGGAAGTAACTTGACCAAAATCACAGCTGGGATTGAAACACAGACAGTCTGCCTACAGAATCCAATGTTATGCTATCTACTGTCTTTCAATGAGGAAAGAATTAGCCAACTTATCATGTCTCTTTCAATCTTTCTTTTGAAGATATACATATACTAAATCCATATAAACCTAGTAATGGTACTAACTCTTGCTTATTGGTAAAATCTAAATTAACAGTAAAACTATCCTTAAATATTTAAATAATTAAATGAACCTCATTATTTTAATGGATAAAAATAAGACTTAAGGAAATACGTAGAAAAATCAGGTCATTCCTTCATTCACTTGTTACTTATTGAGCTAAGCTCTGGGTTACAGCAATAGACAAGAGGGATGTGGTTTCCGTACATGCAGCTTCTATTGTCTTTCTATTTCTATGCATCTGTCCACCTTTATCAAGATAGTACAAAGGGAAAAAAAAAGATAATGCAAAGAAAACTTAGAAGTTAGCAAAGATTTTGACTAAATCTGAATAAAACCTCATTTACTTCCCTAATATATATATTGGGTCATCAGGAAAGTCATGACATATTTTTTCATTGAAAAACATAGAAAAATACGTCATGACTTTCCCAATGAACCAATATATTGATTGCCCTAATGCAAAAATATGTTTGGCTAAAACATAAGCCAATCATACATAAGAATAAATTCCTAGTGGTCATAAAGTCTAAACAATAAATTGGTTGGGTCAACCAGACGGCCCATGGAAACTACTATGGTTACTTTACCCCTGTATCTTTTTTTTTTTTTTTTTTTTAATTTTTTTAGCTGAGCCATCCTGCCACTTGTTGGCAGCTCAGGGGCAGCTCAGCTTGGGCCGGGCATCAAACTGCTGTTGCTCAGAGCTTAAACTCTTGAGCAAGCTCTTAACCAACTGAGCCACTCGGCCGGCCCTACCCTTATATCTTATAATAAGTAATAAAAGCTACCACTTATGATTACCAAGTATCAGTCTCTATGATAAAATCACTTATATATGTATATATGTGTATATGTGTGTGTGTGTGTGTGTGTGTGTATATATATATATATATATATATATATATATATATATATATATCCATCTAAACTTCAAAGCAAGGCTTCAAAATAGATGACAGTATCATCATTTTCTTATCTAGGAAATCCTCATAAGAGTAGTGCCCAGGGACAAAGAGCAGAGCTCTGATTCAAACCCAACTCTGATAGCTAGTACTAATTTCTTCATTAAATTATTCTGCTACTTTCTGATTTCTGATTTTCTCTCACAAAAACAATAACTTTATCAAACCAACACATCTGTGAGCAAAGCGCTATGCTAGGATTTCGGTGACACAAAGAAGTATAAAACAAGGCTTTGGCCTTCAAGCATATACAATCTTGTAGGGAAGACAACATAAACATACACAAAGTTAAATAAAACTTTAAATATAGTTATCAACAATCCTGATGTTATACAGTAATACAAAATTGCCAAATTATACAGAAAATAGCTGAAAAAATAAGGCAATCAGAGAAGACTGAATGTTAAATTTCTAGAGTGCGAGAAGTAAAAACCAAAACCAAAATAAAAAGGGGCACTTGTTTTAGGAAAAGGATATAGAAACTTGGAGGTTATGAGGATTCAGTTGCCACATTAATTTAAATGCAAATGTCAGTACAATACTTGGTAAGTTTTCAGTCACGTGAATGGAAACCAAAGCTGCCTTGGGGTCCTTCTTTCCACTTACCCTCCCCAGAAAGTTTTAAAGATTGTGACACAGGGCTGAGTAGCAAATATCCACTTAAAGCCTTCTCCTATCCTCTTCATTCTTTTCCTATACAGTATACTATACTATAAATTATCTCTATCACAATCAGAAAAATTTTAAGCAGAGTAAACTATTTTTAAGCAGAGTAAACCAGCTATTACAGTATATTCTTACCTTAAAATTACAGCTAACAGTTTAGAAAGAGTAAATCTATCTCCACTGTTACTTGGAAACACTGCAGCAAGGATTAAGGTAAAAAGTCCTATGGAGAGAAAAGGATGAAGAAAAGATACATTAGCTTAAATACTGTCAAAATTATTTATTACCAATTTTGTCATTTTTAAATAACTAAGAATAAGACTGCTGTTACCTAGGCTGAACTACTCAAAGATCATACACAAAAACAGCCTCTAAACTAAACAATGTTTATTTCAACAATACACATCAAGTATAGTCCTTTTATTTTAAACTAATAAGAAAGTTAAACTGAGCATTCAGAGTAACAGTCTGACCTTAACATAACAAGCATGTGTGCTAAAGTTATTTTTACAGCTTCAAAAATACTTTTTTTACCTTCCAGATTTGGAAAGTCATTCAATTTTTAAAATAAAACACCTTTCTTAGGGCAAATTATAGTTCTGGAACAAGCAATTACATTTAGCCAAAGGTTCTAGAACAAGATCTTTAGAAAGAATATGTGAAATAAAAGACAACTATAATAAAAAGAGCCAGCCTATAAAACTTTATTGGTATAAAAAATACTGTAAAGTATTGGAAGAAATATAAATAGCACAAGGCTATGGCATAAAACGATAAAGATTAAGAAGTAGTTATAAAACCCTAATGCAGTGACAATGAAAGAAAAAATGTATAACAAGATAAAAATGTGTGTATATGTACACATACTGTATATATCAGAAATAGGTCTCAATTCATAATGCAGATTTTGAAGATACATTTCTTACCAGAAGTTGAGGACAAAATATTAACTATAGCAACTTGTGTGTCTGAAAGTGCTTCTTGATATGAGAAATTTGCCAAAAACCACTAAAGAAATAGAAAATAAAGAGAAATCTGATGAATGACATGTTTATATTTGTCATTACAATTTATAGTTCCCTCCTTTTTTTCTTCCCCTAAACACTGTTATCATGAGAGGTTTTAAAATCTACTTTATATTGAAAAATCACAGGCCCCAAAACAGGACAATTATAATCAGATTTAAGATCTTTGTTATCCAATTTCCCTTAAGAAATTAACAATAGTTGGTTAAAAATTAGCATTCAAGGGGCCGGCCGAGTGGCTCAGTTGGTTAATAGCTTGCTCAAGTGTGCAAGCTCTGAGCAAGAGGGTTCCCAGTTCAATTCCCACATGGGCTACTGAGCTGCACCGAAGCTGAACTGTCGCTGAGCTGCCAAAAGGTGGCAGGATGGCTCAGCTGGTGAGAGCACGTGCTCCTAACAACAAGGTTGCCTGTTCAAGATGGTGGGCTATGCCCGCCCGCAACTAAAGACTGAACTTGGCACCCTGAGCTGAGCTGCTTGCCCAGATGGCTCAGGGGACAGAGCCTGCGCTCTTAACAACGAGGCTGCTGGTTCGACTTCCACATGGGATGGTGGCTACGCCCACCCACAATTAATTGAACATAGCACCTTGAGCTGAGTGGCACGACTGGACTTGGAGCTGAGCTTGCTGAGTTCTCCACAACTAAGATTGAAGGACAACAACTTGGCTGTTCCCCTCCCCCAATTTCCCAATAAATAAAATCTTTAAAAAAAAATTAGCATTCAAGTGTTATTTAAAATAAGGATAAAATTTAATTTCAAATCAACTTTAAATTTTCCTTTATCCAAGCACTGCTAGCATTCTATTAAGTTTATCTAAATCAAATTTAAGAGGAAATTTTTCAAACATTAAAATATGTACAGATGAATACAGCATGATGAAAAATCTATTTAAAAAGATGATGCTGATGGGGATGGATGGAACAAGCTAGCTAGCTAGATTGACAAATAAAAAGCTATATTCACTTTGGAAAAATAAAAATGTTTAAAAATATTGTGAATTTACTGGCTAATTGTGATTGTTTCTGATTCTAGGTTTGGAGACACAATACAAAGAGTCCTCATTTGTTTCTGATTCTAGGTTTGGAGACACAATACAAAGAGTCCTCATAACTCTGGATATAATAAAGTAAGTTTTCAAGCTACGGGGATTTTTTTTCTTCTTCCCTTTTGCTCATCTAGGCTAGGATATCCTTATATTCCCAAACTGGTGCCCACTCTGATTTAGAGAATAAGACCTCTTTTAATGAAGCCGATGTGTATGTGTGTCTCTGCATGTCTGTCTTGTGTGTGTGTATCCAATGTTCATTTATTTTCACTGATATCAGATATTTTAATGCATATACCACAACTCATCCACTTTTCTGTTGATGAACAATTTTTGGCTATTTCATACAATGGTACTACGGACATTATAGCGTATGCCTGCTAGGGTATCTGTGCATGAGTGTCACTAACATATATTCTAAGAAGCAGATTGCTGAGTCAATCCAAGTAAATTAACTATGTGTCTGTTTTTAGCATCTCAGTTACTTAAATGCATTGACAAGATAACCATATTCCTCTGAAGAATGACTTGTATCTATTAAGAGAGGGACATCTCTCAATCTCTCTTAGAACTTAGTTTAGTGAGTAGTATAATTATTAGTATTTACATTTCAAAGCAGCAGCATAGACACACGAGCTTAGAATGCTGCTAGAAGAGAGCAGGTAGCTGAGAGTCTCGTAGCCTCCATTCATCTATACTGTACTCAAGGCTGAAACCAGAATAAAACTACAGCAAAGTGATTCTGATTCCACCCATAGTCCTTTGACTTCCTAGATAATTTCACTTGACTATCAAAGGAGAAAAAGGCAGCTATCAGTAAGACCAGCAACATCAAACACATGCATATGACAACAGGAGCCATGATCTGCTTGTAGTTGAAGTGCTGGAAGAGAGGCAGAAGAGTCTTCCCTTAATTATCTTTTGGAGATTTTCTGTAAGAATAGCTAATGCTTATCGGTGATAATTAGCTTTCTTGACCCACTTTCCTCGCCACTTCAATACTAAAATACTGTACTCATCTTCCAAACAATCTCACTGGTCTCTATTAATACAGATTAAGAAATGAAAACAGATCATTTGTATGGCAGGCATTCAAAAATCATAACAACTCTTCATTAACTATGAACTCTTTCCAGAAAGACCTCCCCATTCTCTACCTTTCCCAAAACTCCATTCTCTGGCTCAAACTCAAGGTAACCTCATCACAAAAGAAGACCCATCCCAATTGTCCTCCAATAAAAATTACCTTTACAATTTTTCTTTTCATTATGCCAGAGTTGAGCACAACCACTTACTAATAGTGAACAGATTTAAAATAATTTATATAATACCTAATTATTTCATGAATGATAATCCATTTTTAAATTATAATAAAAGGTATTCATGGTAAAGCCTATATAACCTAAATTTTATTTTACAGAAAATAAAACATCATAAACCCTAATGACACACACACAAAAAAAATTAAAGGAGGACTGGTAAATACAGTAATCCTGAACTCCTTTTGACCTGTACTGTCCAGTACACTAGCCAACAGCCACATGCTGGCTACTGAGCAACTAAAATGTGGCTAGTCTGAACTGAAATGTTTAAAAATTGAAATAAAAACTGAAATTGGAATGAAACAGAAACTAAAATGTTTAAAAATGGGAATGTTTAGAAGACTTTAGTATAAAACATGTAAATTTCCTCATCAATAATTTTTATATTGAAAATATGTTGAAATATTTTATATATAATAGCTTAAATAAAAATATAGTATTGAAATTAACTTTACTTTCCTTTGTTTCTTTTTAACATGGCTAGTAGAAAATTTAAAAACACATATGTGACCTGCATTTGAAACTAACATTATATTTCTATTGAACAGCACAGCTCTAGACCTCATCTGAGCTTATCACTCTGTTAAGTCTCCAAAAAAGCTATAGGTCTGGACTATATTATTCTGACTTTCTGTAGAAATGCCTTTACTAAGACTAATATAACTTTCTGCACTTGTGACTTATTTAAGGTTTATTCAAAAAAAAAAAGACTATTAAAGGTGGAAGCAACCCCAGCATACATCAACAGATGAATGGGTAAACAATGTGGTATATACATACAATGGAATATTAATCATTCTTAAAAAGGAAATTCTAATACATGCCACAAAGATGAACTCTGGAGACAATATCCTCAGTAAAATAAGCCAGTCACAAAAGGACAAATATTGTGTGATTCCACTTATATGATGTACTTAGTGTAGTCAAATTCATAGAGACAGAAAGTAGAATGGCAGCTGTTAGGGGCTGGGGGAGAAGGGTGGGGAGTTATCATTTAATAAGTACAGAGTTTCAGTTTTGCCAGATGAAAAAAGTTCTGTGGCTGGATGGTGGTGATGGTTGTATAATAATGTGAATGTATTTAATGCCACTACACTGTACACTTAAAAATTGTTAAAATGAGGGCCGACCAAGTGGCACGTTGATTAGCTGGCTTGGAACGCCAGCTCTGAGCAGCAGGGCCCTGCTTCGGATCCCACATGAGGGCCAGTGACGCTGCGCCCTCTAACCCTCTACAGCTAAGATGATGAACAACAGCTCGACCTGGAGCTGGGCTGCTGTGAGTTGCCGGCAACAGCGTAGGCTGCAGTGGGGCTGGCCAGCAGCAGACGTGAGCGGCCATCCAATGGCCGGCGAGCCACTGCTTCACCCGGGAAGAGCGCAGTGATATTACCAACACGGGCCAGTGAAGCGACGTCCTCCACAACTAGACTGAAGAACAAAAGGACAGCGACTTGTCTGTTCCCCCTCCCTGACTCCCCAACACTGTTCCCCTCCCCCAGTCACCCAATAAAATCTTTTTAAAAAAATCGTTAAAATGATAAATTTTATGGTATGTATATTTTACCACAATTTTTTTAAAAGGCTATTATCTGCACATACCTATCTACAAATCTACTATACTGTGTAACTAAGGTTTTCCTTTCTGCCTTCTTGCCAGTTTGCCTAGAGATGAACCATGTGCTCACCTGAAACAGTTTTCTTCCCTTAAATCGAAGCTCCTGACAGATAATCTCATTCCACAGCAGCTTCCCCACCGCCACACATTACCCATTTAATCTGGCTCTCATCGTTTCCCCGTTTTAAAAACTTTTACCACGTAGATCCTTTTAATTACACTCCACCTCAAGTGTCCTTTGAAAATTAGGTAACATATAATAAATAAATCTTAGTCTTGCCTTATGCTTATTTAAAGCAAGCAAACAGAAATCAGAACTAATGGCATAATCCAAATATATGAGCCTTTATATTAATTTTATTATGTATGTAACTATCATATTACAACTCCCTAATATTTTTTCATTTGTTTGTATTGCTGAATATATTAATTAAGGTATCACTAAAATAGAGGTTATTCAGGCAGAAGAGAAAAATGGGCTATCAGTAAATATGAGAGGCAAAATTGTAAAATAAAAAAACTATAATCAGGCTAATAATATTGACATTAGCATTGCACTATCAAGTGTTGAAAAATGCTCAGTATAAATTTAAATCTTAAAGGCTCATACTAAACAACCATGGATGAGACAACTTCCAATGACATATTATAAAAGAGCACTAATATTCATTTTTTAACTTCTAAATCTCAGTTTTAACTAACTCAGACAAATCTCTAATATCAACTTAACCGCAAATAACATTTGATTTGCTATATGATTATTCTTTGCGATATAAGTACATATTTCAGTTTCTATAAAGAGAAGCTATCAACAATATTATAAGAAATTCTGTAAAAATTTTACTATCATTATTCACTAAAATATTGACATTTACATGAATTTAATATAAAACTGCAAAAACACTTATTTGAATAAATAAATGTATAAACTTTTATCTGGATATATCATAGTGTAAAATAACTCTATTTAATATTCTGACTACGAGTAAATGCCAAATTCTGAGTATATATGAGTAGCTGTGCTATAAAGTATTTCTTAAATTCTTTGAGGTATGACAAGCATTTATTAAGTTTGATACTCTAATTCTTCAATGATACCAAATAGCAGAGTTTAAAGTCATGATTAAGTGACCTAACACTCTTACACTTCAACATTACATTGTTGGTAAGAATACTGTCTTGGGCCAGCCGAGTGGCGCGTTGGTTAAGAGCTGGCTTGGGACGTCAGAGGGCCCCGGTTCAGATCCCACATATGAGGGCCAGTGACATTGCCCTCTACAGCTAAGATGCTGAACAACAGCTCAACCTGGAGCTGGGCTGCCATGAGTCGCCGGCGACGGCGTAAGCTGCAGCCCCTGCTGCAGTGGGTTGCCATAAGCTATGGTGTGTAGCCAGCAGCCGGCATGAACAGCCAGCAGCCGCCGTAAGCGGCCATCCAGAAGCCGGCGACTGATCTGCCTCGCCCGGGAAGAGCGCAATGATGGTGCCAACTTGGGCCAGTAAAGCAACGTCCTCCACAACTAGACTGAAGAACAAAAGGACAGCAACTTGTCTGTTCCCCTTCCCCAATTCCCCAGTGCTGTTCCCATCCCCCAATTCCCCAATAAAAACCTTTAAAAAAAAAAAAGAATACTGTCTTAAAATTCAAGTTCAAATATATAATAAAGAGAAGACCTACCACAAAGCAGAAAAAAAAGCTAATTTTTGCTACTTGAGTTGCAGTAAGTTTCCCCACAGTTTTGAGTAAGAATTCTTGTTCTTTCACAGTAGGATATGACATGCGAGACAACTTAGCTTCCAATGCATGGCTTGATGGAAGCTGTCGAATCTCCATGATATTACTGAACCTTACACGAGACTTTTTGGGAGCTTGAAAGAAAAAGTATAAAACAAATCATTAAACGTTTCCCCTCGCATCCAACAAAAGTCACAAGTTTTAATTTACTGATACATGCATATTATTTAACCCATCTGTAATCAGTCTTGAACAATCAAAGAAAACCAGAGTTATATCATGACCTGGGGCACCTTTGCTCATTCAAAATAGTTAACAGGAAAAACATGTTCATCTATAAAAATGTTTTAAAGGTTATATTCCAACAAGATTTCTGCAACTATATACATACACAACTGCCTGGTTCAGGGTTATGGTATGATTATTTTAGCATATACATAAAACTTTGTTTGGATTTTTCCTCATACCCAATTTGTGAGAATTACTTTTCTGGTCAAGTATGCAGAACATTCCTCTATAGGTCCAATCCTTGTAAGAGAACATGATGCATAAATACTGTGCCTTATGTTGAAGCTGGCATTCTTTATTCAATTCACAGAACCAGAAAAACTCCTATAATTTGCTATCAAGGTTTGTGATGGCATGGTTAAAGAGGATATCATTCATTTTAAAATAGATAGATAGATAGATAGATAGATAGATAGATAGATGATAGATGATAGATAGATAATAAAATCATAGAGATTTCTGGTATTTGGAAATTATTTCCAGTTGAATTCATAAAAACTCCCAAATTTCTGGAAGATGACAGGCCAAGCCAACACCATGTGGAACAAAAGAGCTGCCCGCTGATCCCCAATCACTAAGTTTGGGGATGGCTTGAATGAAGCTAAAATTTCTACCCATTTCTAAAATAAGAAATTCTAAGTTTTCCTTACTTTTTTCAGTATCAATGTTTGTGTTCTCAGGTTTTTCACTTGGAAGATCATGAAATTTCACAGGAACATACAAAGGTTCACTCTGGAATATACCAGAAACAGAAACAAATATAAACAGCAAGTATAATAGCTGATATATTGGCTAAAATTTAAATGGATGCTATGTAGACACAGATACTACCCACAACACAGCTACTGGCCACTATGTTTATACAGTATAGTTTTCCCAAAATGTATTTTCAAGACTTAACAAGGAGACTCAAATGATCCACACAGGTACAATGACAAAAAAGAATCAACTTAAAGTTTAGAAATGTAACAGTACAGCATTGGTACGTTATGATATTTAATTTAACATTTAAGTGTCATAAAAACAGACCTCTTTCCCTGCTAACAGATTATCTCCCATTTCATTTCATTCATTCTTTTAACAAATACATTTTGAGCTCTTACTATATCAGGTGCTGTTCTAGGTCCTGGGAATATAAGAGTGAATAAAAGACAAACTCACTGTCCTCAGTGATTGTGTAGTCCACAGGGGAAGGCAGACAATGAACAGATAATCATGTATATCATATGTACACATATTTGCCAAACTATTTCCTCTTACTACTTAAGAGTCAACTAAAATCAAAAATTCCTGAAAACTTTTTATAAAATTGATTAGAAAAAAAAAGCTACCACTTATCAGTTCTTACTATGCACAGGTACCAAGTTCAGAGCAGTTAAACACACATTGCTCATGAGTCCCTGCAACAACCTTATAAAATGGTATTTTAAAGGTACTTTTCTAGAAGCTGAGATATAAAATAACAGAATTAAAGCCAGGTTTGTATAACTGTGCTCTAAAGCCATATATTTTTAAGTGTTTGTAAATTTCTCAACTGTTTTTGCAAATATTCTTCACATGATCTATATTTAAGGCACAATTCTCCAACTAGGCTATTTCTTAAATTAACACAAATTTCTTTTTTTAGTATCCTTGATTTCTCTTTTAACTCCTGGTATTAAACTCTGCCAATGAAAAATATTCAGTAAATGAAGAGAGAAAAGAATCTGGAAATAGACACACACATAGTCTCTTTGTTACATTAACTTTTCATTACAGCATTTGGCCAGAACAATTTGACACATCCATCTTACAGATAATAGCAACAGCTAGTAGAAGAGTAGTTTGAAGAGTAGGCTGCCATCTCAGCTCTGCCTTCTACATCGAAAGAGACAATTGATAATCTTGTTGATGCTTAAGATCCCAGAGGAAAGAAATGACATTTTCTCTAAGCGTCATAAACTCTTCACGGCACCAGGTAACCTACCCTACATGCAAATGTAGCTCTACAAGCCAGATAAACAAACAAAAAACTGTACTGTCAATAAGGTCAACAAGCTAGTGCTTCATAAATTGGTTATTACACTTTAGAGTAACTTTAATTTTTTCCTCATATAGAATGTCAGATCTGAAACAATACATTAAAAAGAGATGTTTCAGTGATGGTCTGAAAAGAACAGATTTTTATATACTATCTCTCCAACTAGATTATAAATGCCTGAAATAAGTGAATATATTAATTACTTTATTTACTTGCTTATTATCTGTCTCCTTCTCGCTCCTACACACACACTAGAACATAAGCTGTATTTCCAGTCTAAAACAAGTGCTTAACACATATTAAGTGCTCTTAAAAATTTGTGGAATAAATGAACAATTTACTTATATATTCTCAGTGTCAATCAAATACATTTGTTTCTAAGTAATAATAATATAATAATAAACATGAAGTGACAAAGTTGTTAAGAAACAAGGGACAAAGGACTTTCCTTTACTATTTTCACTCCTTAACTACTTTCCTCTTCCCCTCTCTCCCCTGTGGTGACTGAATTGCTTATTTTTAAGCCTCATGTGTCACTAGAAAAGAGAGACCAAACTGAAATTCTCACAGAGAGCACTCAATATATATATATATATATATATATATATATATATATATATATATATATATATATATATATATTCTAATATAGCTGTGTTGTTATTCAAGCTATTTCGGTCCTTCCCACCATGGCTCAACTCCAACTGCTCCATTCCTGACGAGAAAAGCAGCACTTACCAAAGAACTATTCATAGTTGTATCTGTTGTGCAAGCAGCAAAGTAACCTTCAGCATCTGCAAACTACAGATAACAGGACATGAAACTCAATTAAACTCATGTTATAAAGTAAGATTAGTATCAGTCACAGCTCAAAAGAATAGAATCAAAAATCCAGAGTAGACCTATCAGAATATAACTATTAATAATAATAGCAGCTAATGCCTAAGTATTCAACCATGCAAGGCAGGCATTATCATCTTCATCTTACTAATGAAGAAATTGAGGACAAGAGATTTCATCTAAGTAACAGAGTCAGGATTAAAATTCAAGGTAATCTAACTCCAAAACTTACGCCCTTTTCACAACACCATTAAAACATTTCAGGTTAGTAGGGAAAGAAAAGGATGGATGGGTTAGTAAAAAAGACAAATAACATCTTAGTATTATCATGAAAATAGTATTAATCTCAAGAACTCCCTAAATGGATCTCAGGGACTGGACCAAACTTTGAGAACCACTGTGCTAGTGGTGTGTCATACCCACAGTTACCCTATCATTATCCCTGCTTCTAGTATGAAGAGGTTAAATAACTTGCCTGAGGTCACACAATCAGCAAGTGACAGAACAAGATTCAAACACCAGAGCTCATGCTCTTAAAAATGCTTATAAATCACTATGAAAAATTCAATGGAAAAATGAACAAGATACAGGGCCAGCCGAGTGGCTCAGTTGGTTAAGAGCTCGCTCAAAGGTTTGAGCTCTGAGCAACAGCGGTTCGAGTCCGGCCCAAGCTGAGTTGCCGCTGAGCTGCCAACAGGTGGCAGGAAGGCTCAGCTAACAAAAAAAAAAAAAAAAAAAATGAACAAGATACAGAGAGCAGACAAAAGAATTCTATTGAGCAACAAATATATGAAAAAGTAACCCCAAAAAAATGCATTTTAACAAGATACTACTGTTCACCTATCAAACTGGCAAGTGTTGGGGTTTTGGTAAGGGTGCCATCTTACATACTGCTAAAAGAGATATGAATTAGGTATAACTGTGAGACTAAACTTTTTAAAACTTAATTAGATGTAAGACTAAACTTATTTCTACTATAAATTATTTTTAATATATACACATAAATATATAGCTATAGATAGTATCAATATTTATAATGGTATTAAAATGGTGAGATTATGGATAGACTTTTTATTCTTACAATAATTTGTTTTCAACAAGGAACATTTATCACTACAATTAAAAAATACTTGACCTTAAAAAATGTTCTAGTAATACTAAATTACATAGAAAGTTGTTCATGATATACTAATAAGTACAGAAAGCAAGTTATAAAACAGCACATAACAGTACAATTTCATTTTTATACAAAAAGGAAACAAAATACACACATGAAAAAGAATGGCAGATGTATGCCGAAATACTATCAACGGTTATTTCTTGAATGGTAGAATTTACTTACTTCTTTTTGTTTATCTGTATTTTCTAAATTTTTGACAATGTACATGTATACATAACATTCCTACATGTAATACTACAAAGTATATGCATTTCTATAATGTATATGTTACTTTTGAAAAGTAAAATATATACGTGTGTATATATATATAATGCATATATATACATGTTATGTACATATATACATTTTCATAAGTTAAACTTTTGTGCACATGAGTGTATACCTCTAAGCTTTACCTCAAAAACAATTACTGAAAAGCCCTGACAAAAATCCAATGAGTATATTTTTCAAGAATGTACTCACTAGATAAGGCAAGAAATAATAATATTTTAACCCACAAAAAAATAGTACACATAAAAGAAAAGGAATAACAGAGCCAGAAAGAAAAACACTGGTTACCATGGGCTGAGGGGAGGGGAGATGGAAGTGATTGTTTAATAGGCAGAGTGTTTCTGTTTGGGATGATGAAAAAGTTCTGGAGATAGATGGTGGTGATGGTTGCACAGCAAAGTGAATATACTTAATGCCACTGAACTATACATTTTAAAATGGTAAAAATGATCAATTTTATGTTATATATGTTTTACTATAACAAAAAGGGAGAAAAATGGTTAAACTGATAAATTTGATGTTATGTATATTTTGCCACAATTTTAAAAAGAAAGGGAGAATGAAAAGAAAAAGGATTAATGCAAGAGACAGTTTTACATTTTTCATTCTACTAAATATTCAGTTTCTACTTCCATGAATCAGCATGTTATGTTACATCATTGAAAGGATATAACTTGACTGATTAGCTAAACATCTGAAACATGCCTTGAAATATGGTATTTCATTTTAATATATAAAAACTTAATTTATTTTGCTTCTACATTCAACTTTACAACCAATTAGATGATACTCATCCAGTCTGAAAAAGGCCAAAGATGCCAGGTGACTAGCTGTCTTCTTCCTTTCTTGCATCATCGTCTCCACATTAATTGATTTTCACTAGCTCAAAACTTTTTAACATCTCAGAGAATGTCATGAGGTAAGGGAGAGAAAGTGATTATGTACCTTTGACTTCTCACAAGATATTCTGATACCAAATTGATTAGAAGAATAAGTTGTAAATTTTGGACAAATGTAGGTTTTTCTTATATCATGATATCTTCACTCACTTAACGGAACAACTTAAAAGTGGAGTGTCCTTCAAGAAACTAATACATCTTTAAACTTTGAAAAGATATATCCCCTCAACAACAAACACTTAAAATTTAAACTTACAAAAGCAGCATGCTTTCCTCGAAATCCTCTTGTACACTGTTGTCTCCATGGCTTCCAAATAATAAAGCCCAAAAGGTACAGAACAAACATAGATGTTTTTGCAAAGGTGCTGAAGAATGGCTTATTGTACTGAGTAAAAACATACTGTAAAGGAAAAAATTACACAAACTATAAGATGAGTTTAAACCTTATTACTTATCTCCAATAAAGCAAGGCTATGACATAATTTTTAACTCTAGAAGCTCATTTGGAAGGGAAAGATCAAAAGGATTATAAAAATATGTTAGATTCATTTCTGAATATTGTATTTGCTTTGCATAAAAAAGGATAATACACCCAAACAAAGCAGGAACAACCTGCAAAAAAAGTTTTGCTCAACATTCATAGAAAACCTACTATGCAACAGTATTTATGCTAGGGGCTAAGGGAAAATGAGACAGGTTTCCTGAGAAGAGGTATATATGAAGAATACACAGTATAATGTGCTGAGTACCATGACAGGGGTACAAAGGGTACCATGGGAGTACCAAAGGGACACAGACCATTTGAAGGTTATGAAAGCTTCCGAGGAGCAGCTATTGAGCTGTCCGAAGAGGTGACTAATACTGGGTTGTCAGAAAAGTCATGACGTATGTTTTCTACGTTTTCCGTTGCAAAAATGCGTCATGACTTTTCCGACAACCCAATAGTTAGCCCAGAGTAAAAGGCAATGAACCAGATTGGTGTATGAAGAAAACTGCATAAAACTTAATGTTATTAGGAAGTTATACAAAAACATGTAATCTTCTTTTAGATTGGAAATACCAGTATGAACTCAACTTTTTCTTTTCTAAAAGAATTTCCTAGTTATGTGCAATGAAAGGCCTAGAAAAAAATGACAACCCTGGGGGAATGAACACCTCTAGAATCCAGGTAGTGATCTGAATTAGTTAACACTAAAAGAAAACGTGGATTATTGAAGAAATGGCTACATCCAAGTATGGGGCAGGAAATGTACCAGATAAGCCCCGGGTACCTTGTGCCGGAAAGCAAATAGAATATTAAAGATTAATGGGGTCATATTAAAAGGACATTAGCGGGCCAGCCAAGTGGTGTGTTGGTTAAGAGCTGGCTTGGGATGCCAGCTCTGAGCAGCAGGACCCCAGTTCAGATCCCACATGAGGGCCAGTGACACTGCACCCTCTACAGCTAAGATGGTGAACAACAGCTCGACCTGGAGCTGGGCTGCCCTGAGTTGCCGGCGACGGTGTAGGCTGCAGTGAAGCTACAGTGAGCTGCCATAAGCTACCGTGAGTGGCTGGGAGCCAGCGTGAGTGGCCAGCAGCTGGAGTGAGCTGCCAAGAGCCACTGTGAGCGGCTGTCCAGTGGCCAGCGAACGATCTGCCTCATCTGGGAAGAGTGCAATACCAACATGGGCCAGTGAAGCGACATCCTCCACAACTAGACTGAAGAACCAAAGGACAGCAGCTTGTGTGTTCCCCTCCCCCAATTCCCCAATAAAATCTTTAAAGAAAAATTAAAAAAAATAAAAATAAAAAAAATAAAAGGACACTAGAGCCAATTTGAAGGGGCTCCCAGTGGTCAAAGATAGGACAGTATAAGCATCCAAACAAAAAACTACAATTGTTTGATGTGTCAAATATACACAAGTCTATGAATCTATGATGATATTCAAAAAACCCTCAATTGATGCTATTGGAAGTTTCTAGGCAACATTACTCTGAAACAAATAAAGGGAAAAAAATCAAGATTGATCCAATCTTTCCTATATGAAATAAGTTTTAGGATAACCAAACAGTAGTTGTGGAAAAGTTCTCCTTCAAGAATTTCAGCTAATAAATACAGAAGAAATGCAGCCCTATAAAAGTCACCACTTTATAAGCCCTAATGAACTATTCTATCTGGGCAATAATCACAAGCATATTCAATTATTACCTAAAGGTTGATGAGGAATCAACCTCAAATTGGCATCACCCAAAGTAACTGCACGCATTAAGTTAGGTGCCTCATGTTGTAATGTGAAAGGAAGAACCTAGTACCACCAACATATTTTTTTCATAAAAACTGAAACTGAATCAAGAAGACTTTACAACTAAATACCATTTTACAGGAAATAAAAGAGAAAGAGGAGCAAGTTCAATGACATGCCAAAGAAGCAATCAGCCAAATCCAGAATATGTGTGTTATGGGCTAAATATCTGGGTGCCCCCAAAATTCATGTTAAAATCCTAACCCCCAATATGGTGGTGTTAGGAGGTGGGGCTTGTGGGAGGTGACTAGGTCATGAGAGTGGAGCCCTCATGAATGTGATCAGTGCCCTTACGAAAGGAACCCCAGAGAGAGCTCTCCCAGCCCTCCTGCCTTGTGAGGACACTGAGAAGACTGCCACCTAAGAACTAGGAAGCAGCTCCACACCAGACACAGGAATTGCCGGCATCTTGATCTTAGACTTTCTAGCTTCCAGAACTGTGAGAAACAAATGTTTGTGGCTGGAGCCACCCAGGCTATGGTAAGCTTGTCATAGAACCCCAAACAGACTAAGACAGTGTGAATTATCCTAAAGGAAAAATGATCCACTTTCTCCAACAAATCAATGACATAACAAACAATAAAGCGGGGGAGGGAGAACACAGTTAAGGCGTAAGGAATAAAACTGACTTAAGTTAAAAGAAATGCAATGTGTGATTTTTGTTTAGGTCTTAAACTAAAAAGATGTCCTTGACACAACTAGAGAAATTTAACTATGGACTGGGTATCCGATTTTTAAGGAGTTAGATATGTTAATGGCACGGTGATTATATTTTTAAAAATTAAGTCTTTTTCAGTTTGAGATGAATATGAAAGAATTTTTAGGTGAAATGACACATAGCTAGAATTTGCTTTAAAATACTGCAGGAAAAAATATTTGGCTATGTTGTACACCTGAAACTAATATAATACTTGTATGTCAACTGTAATTGAAAAATAAAAATTTATTGAAAAAATGTTTGGGAAGGGGTTAATAAGACTGGCAAAATTTGGGCTGGCTGAGTGGCTCAGTTGGTTAAGAGTTGGCGTAAGAGTGTGAGCTCTGAGCAACAGGGCCACCGGTTCGATTCCCACATGAGCCAGCGACGCTGCACCCAAGCTGAGCTGTCACTGAGATGCCAACAGGTGGCAGGATGGCTCAGCTGGTGTAACAAGATTGCCTGTTCAATGGTGGGCTATGCCCACCCGCAACTAAGACCGAACTCAGTACCTTGAGCTGAGCTGCCTCCTGGATGGCTCATTGGATAGAGCATGCGCTCTTAACAACAAGGCTGCCGGGTTCAACTCCCGCATGATGGTGGCTATGCCCACCCACAATTCTAAGGTTGAGCACAACACCTTGAACTTAGAGGCCACGAGCTGCCGACAGGAAGCCAGATGGGGACTGGCGCCCTCCACAATGAAGACTGAAGAACAACTTGGCTGGTCCCCTTCCGCAATTCCCCAACACTGTTCCCCTCCTCCAATTCCCCAATAAAATCTTTTTCAAAAAAAAAAAAGATTGGCAAAATTTGATAATTGTTAAAGGTAAATGATGTGCACATAAAAATTCATTATACCATTCTCTCAACTTTGCATATGTTAGAAATTTTCCTTAATAAAAAGAATTTCTTTTTGAAATACACAATTTACCTTAAAAGTTTGATAAGCACACTTGACTGAAGAATTAGACACATTACATATGCTCTTGGATAATGAAATTGCAAAATATTCTCTTGCTAACAGATGTTACTTTTTCAAAAATAGGAACAAGTTTTTTGTTTTTTATTTACTCTGCTTAGATATGGATTGCTAAATTATAATTTAATCAGGAGCTCTTTTGTCCTACATTTTATTTTCTGATAAATAAAAACCAAACTATTTAAAACTAAAATAAAATTTTAAAGGTAGACTTAGTTCCCTATCAATATTAAAGAGATTTCTTTGTATTTAAACTACAAAATGTTAATCTAAAAGTTATTAAAGAGTGAAAGGTTATAGATGAGTTAAAAAAAACGGCCTGTTGTATTCCACAGCCTAATTCGAAAAAGGCTAAAAATGTATTTATTCATTGGATATGTCAATGTCAACTATTTACTTAGCTATGACGTGAGATGACCAGCACTATCAAACTGCTTCTTTTGACATTCAAGGTCACTTTATAAATACTAGTTTCCTGTTGTATATTAGCCTTAAGATTGCAACATTTAAGTTGAAATGCAGTAATTTCTGAAAATTACATTGCTTGTCTTTATATAGGGATCATTAACCAAACAGAATAAAGTAACTATAGAAATAGAAAGAAAAACTATCTTGTGAACTCAAAATACCACATTACTACCAATAGGTCATCAATAAAGACAAAATAAAATTTAACTAAAGGCACTGTACTTTACAGAGTTTGAATTAGCAAACAGATAAATGTGTACGCACCCATGCGTATGCAAAATAGTGAGCTGTACGTGAAAATTCTGATCTTTTTCACTCATTTATCCAAAGGCATTCTTATTTTCTACTAAATGGTGACAAATAGTTTTAGATCCTAGATGGATGTTCCCCTAGAAAATAGTTACTTATTGAGAAAGAAATTCAGGAAAAAAGAAGAAACAGGAACACCTTCAAATAATAAGAAAATGTGTATATATATGTATCTCACTTTCTAAATAACCATCCCTAAAAGATCCAAGAAAACTGTATAAAAAAAAAACAAAAAGTATCCTTTCAGTTTCAACTTGAATTGATGCCAATTCGATATCAAAGAAAACATAACTAATTCAACAATATTCAAAATACTGCTTTAAGTAAGCATGAGAGATAGTAATGATTAGAGATACTATAGATTAACAGGAATATTACTATATTGCAAGACAAGAATTACATACCGAAGTAAGTTCTGAGGATGCAACCCATATCACATCAACAAGTAGGAGAATAACAATCCCAAGAGCCATTCGCCTGCGCTGAGTGAAACCACTGCTCTGGGAATTCATTCGGTTCATGATAAATACACACACCATTTGCAGTCTGTGTTTTAGAAAACAAACAGAGGGTTTTTGAAAATAACAACCATATAAAAGTGACAAAATTAGTATAACAGAAACATCCGACAATTGTTGGCTAATCTTCAATTTGAAAGTCACAAAATAAATAAAACGTGAGGAATTTACCTTATTTTAAAGGCCTTTCTGAGATCTTCAAGGGCAGTGCCTGAAAACTTGGCAGATCTGAGCCTAAACGGAGGTGAAGAACTCAGCGCACCTAAACAGAAGTGAAGAACTTTAAATAAGATTGATCACATCTTTTTTTCTACTCATCTTTAAAATGAAAGAAAAAATCAGAGTATTAAATATAATTAATACTATTCTCTATAGACTTCAAATCCTCAGAAAAGTACATGGTACAGGGGGAGGGGAAGCGATATTCAACAAACTGCATATTTAAGAATAACTAACTACTGGAAAATAGCTTCTCCGAGTTTCATAAATACAGAACTCCATTCGCCTCTCAAGTCTCTCTCCAAAGGAATCCACCCCAGGGGACGTCTAGACACGCGTCTGTTTCTAAGTGTCTTATTCTGTCTAGAATCCCCTCGAGTGGAGTTCAGTTATTTCATTTGTTGTGAGTCTTGGGGGCACGTTTCCAATCACTCATGCAGTAAAGGGAAAGGATACGACACCCTTCTCCATCCACCCATCACCATAATCTAGATATTTTAGATCGATATAGCAATTCGGGAGAATGGTGTGGAAGCAGCTGTTAAAGGGAATCCTTCCCCACATTTTGGAGGAAAAAAAAAGTGAAGCCAGTGACGCCTCCCCAGGGACCGAGTTAAAGCCCTGAAACGGCGGTGCACCGGTAGCTTCCCCAATTGCCAGTCTGCACCGGGCTAGCACGCCCCTGTCAGCCTCCCCCTCACTCCGCGCCTATAGACCGTTACCATTTTGGTCAGGCCACTTCGGCTGCCACCAAGGGCTGGAGGTGGAACTGTTCATGGGCGCTCGGTCCCGGTTTTGGCGCCGGGTCATTTCGGGGCCCTCCCCTGCCTGCTTACCTGGCCTTCCTGCCCCGCGATGGCGTCGTGGCGGCACCATGAGCGGATCCGGCCCGGCCCTGCCGCCACCCAGCGCCACGGCCGCGGCCTGGGACTCACAGAGCTGTCACGGCGCCTGACATTGCGCTGCGCTGGAGCTCCAGCCCCTGAAACCGCGGTGCCCCTCCGGGCGAGGCTGCCGACGCCAGCCGGCCCCACTCGGCCCGGGAGGGCGGGGAGCGGGCGAGGGGAACGGACCTCGCAGGCAGAGATGGCCGCAGAGGCCCGGAGCTGGACCCTGGCCCCGGCCCCGCCCCCGGCCGGACAGCCAGCCCCGCGGTCCCGCCTCTCCCACTCCCGCCCCCCCCCCCCCCCGCCGGACGGCGACGGCGCAAGGGTTACGTCACGGCGGCGCGACCGCGGGCCCCGCGGGGTGTGTCTCCTGGATGATTCGGTGGCACGGTGTAGGGTACTGCCAGGCGCAGGGCGTGGAGACACCGCGGTGACGCCGGGCTGGAGCGGAGCCAGGAAGAAGGGGAAGGAGAAAGAGGGAAGCGGACGTGGGTGGCTGGGCGGAGCGACGGACGAGGGAGGTGGCCGAGCCTCCAGATGACCCTAGCACTAGAATAAGAGCGAGCAACTCCCATTTCTTACAAAGTTCGGCCACGAAGCTCTCGACATCACTTTCTCGAAGAGAGGTCCTAAAAACAAGGTGGCTTGGGAGAATTTCTGCTTTCTGGAACCTTTAGTATGTAAATCAGATCCCACCTCTTGGAGTTAGAAGCTGTGTCCCTAATGCAAGCTACTTCACGTCCCTGGCCCTCAGTTTCCTCATCTGAGAAGTGGGCATAATGTACCTGCCTCATCTATTTTTTTGTATTTGTGACAGGACTACATAAGTGTACAAATATGAGGGGCTTTGATAATTCATGGCACATGGCCACAACTCCACAAATGTTAGTAGTCATTGAACAATAGATCTTTCTTAACCATCTTTTGAATATCCCATAAGAACAAAAAGGCTCGGCGAGCGTCCAGATTTGTATTTAGAAAACAAAAACGAGACAAAAAGGTTCAGTAACTTAACTGGGGTTATCTACCACCAATGCATTTGTAACATCTTTATCAGGTGGTGCGAAGAAATTAAATTTTCTTAACATTTGTAGTCACAGCGTATTTCATTTCTTACCTTTTAAATCTCCTGTTTTACTAAAATGAAATACACATTCAAATGACAAAACAATACAAATAGACTTTTTTTGGTGTTTATCCAGTCATTTTCCAATAAACTGTCAGCATGAGGCACTTCTAATAAATCATTCAGAAACCTATTATGCAGAGTAGAGAAATCTTAACCATTTACTTGCAATTACTACTTAGGGAAAATTTGGTTGTAGGCATTAATCAAATTATTCCACCACCTGTTTTATTCTTTCTTTCATTTACTTTCTTTAAGGTGTCAGGCTCATAAAATGCTTAATTTTTTTTTTGCTACACTTATGATATATAGGCTGAAAAAATAATAGCATTATGAATAACTCCTAGCATCTAACAGGAATACTGGGTTCTAATTCTTAATCTGACCACAATTTCTTAATGTAATCTTGAGGATTATTAGTCTCTCTACTGCAGTTCCCCATCTATAAATATGTTGATACTGTCATCTCTTTCTTAAATAATACAAATGATAGTACTTTGTAAATGTATGTAAATATAAATTACCATTATTACCACTTATTGCCTGAGCATCTACTAAAGGACAATGCTGCGACATCTTGTAATGGATAAGGTAATGCTAGGCAGACTGTCTTCAATTAGTCTCTAATAAGTCTATTTTCCATTAACATTTTTTCCCAGCACTCTGAGGGAAATTCCACCGGACTACTCTGTGATAGTAGACCTTGGTTTAATAGACCTTGGCTTCTATGCTGTGACACCATACTGACCTAAGGCATTTCTTTTCTCTTGCCCCACATATCTTTTTGTTGTTTTTGTTTTATTTTTCAATTAGATTGACATTCAATATTATTTTGTATTAATTTCAGATGTACAGCATGGTATTTAGACTTTTATATAATTCATGAAGTGATCCCCCCATAAGACTAATACCCAGCTGGCACCATATATTCTTATTACAATATGATTGACTATATTCCCTGTGCTGTATTTTACAGCTCCCTGGACGATTTTGTAACTGCCAATTTGTACTTTTAAATCCCTTCACCTTTCTTATGCAGCCCCCTCAACCCCCTCCCATCTGGCAACCATCAATTTGTTCTCTGTATCTATGAATCTGTTTCTATTTGTTTGTTTATTTTGTTCTTTAGATTCTACATATAAGTGAAAGCATATGGTATTTGTCTTTCTCTGTCTGACTGACTTGAGTTAGCATAATACCCTCTAGGTCAACCCATGTCACAAATGGTAATATTTCATTCTTTTTATGGCCTAGTAATATTCCACTGTATATATGTACCATGTCTTCCATTATCCAGTCGTCTATTGATGGACACTTAAGTTGCTTCTATATCTTGACAATTGTAAATAATGCTGCAATGAACCTAGGGTTGCATATAGTCTTTCGAGTTAGTGTTTTGGATTTGCCCAAGGGTAAGTCCTCAACAACTTTAAAGTCTTTGAAAACTGCTTTCTGATCTGATAAATTGAACTTCTATCTCTATGTGATTAAGTCTTATAAACTTATAAGTCTTATAAGTTTTATCTTTTCCTCCCTACCAAATCCCAACCATCCACAAATATAAGTTCCACAAGAGCAAAGATTTTTGCCTGTATTATTCTCCACTATATCCTTAGCATCCAGAATAGTGCCTAGCACAGTTTGCAGTCAATATTTGTTGAGTGAACTTGAACATCCTGTTGTCTCTTGACCTTTTAAAACCTAATTCTTGTCCCACGTCATCATTCTGTCAGTTGGTAATATTATTTGCCTACTCTCACAGGCTTAAAAGGTTGATCTTTCATTTTAATTGCCTTTTTACTCTTCAAAGTCAATCACTCCTCAAGTTCTTTTGAAACTTCTCAATAGTAGACCTTTAAAATTCATCAGGTATTAAGTATGACACCTTCACACATGCAAAAAAAAATCCCCTGAAATATAATTTCCCCAGTAAAGTACATATCTGCCACAACATGAATACAAAAGCAAGATTGTGTGTGTGTGTGTGTGTGTGTGTGTGTGTGTGTGTGTGTGTGTGTGTGTACAGAGCAGTCACTAGCTAACAAACTCTCCTGTACAGCAGTAGGTTGTAATTTCAAGCCCTAGTAAAATTACAAATGACTGTCATGAGTCTTTGGGACCTCAAGATAATAATTGAAATCACCTATAATCTATAAATTCCAGGTGTGGAAATGAACACCCAAATGAGAACAAGCAAAAAATTTTTATTCAGAGCTTGCTATATGGCAAGGTAGTCAGCCACCATCATTTGGATTTGGTGACTCAAAGGCAGGCAGAGGAGTGTAAAAGCTTTAGAGGAGGAAAAAGAGAAGGTTTCAGGTCTGCCCTGATTGGAGGTTGTTGGCATGGGGAAGCTGGAGGAAGGCTAACCAGAAGCAAGGCATTCTGTGTGGTGGGTTAGGGTGCATATTTGCCTTTTTCTGGTTGATCCCAAGTTGGAAATAGGACAAAAACTAAGAAAGCTCGCAGTTATTGATCAAGTCCTGGCCATTTTGGGTCAATTGCCACACAGGTGACTGCCTTTCTGGAATGATTGGTTCAGAGGTTATGGGTCAGGTCTATTTTTATATATGCTCTGGCTATTGTCCCTTTTTATATTCAGTCTTCCTTAAGAGTCTACTGTGTATCATCACATTCTCTGCAGTCTCTACCAGAATGCTGGACACAAAACTCAATAAATATGTGATCTGATTTGCTTCTAAGACATGGTTTAATGGATTGTGGTTCATAATTAAAAATATATATTGTGTATAAAAGATTGCTTTTGAATTTGACCATTACTGCACTTTATGGGGTAAATCATATGCCATGATGGAAGCCATAATCTCAGGAGGTTCTGAGATATCGAAGGTACTAAGGGTTTACTGTGTACAACCAAGTCCTAGATTTTAAAGTGTTTGCAAGCAGATTGGAGGAGAAAAATATTAACAGAAATTTGAATGAAAGTTCCAAACATCCATAGAACAGCCATCCCAAGACAGTGCTTGATTGATGGCCATTCGTTGTCATGACCTCCAGGACATGGACCAGAGTTCTGAGGACATGATCTTTTCAGGTAAATATAGTTAGAGAAATTTTTAGAAAATAGGTGGATCTGAGCTTAATTTTAATGATGGGTAGGATTTTGATGGGGGCAGAGGAGAGGAATGATTTTTTTATTTTAATAGAGTAAGAGTATGAGTGTTGGGATGAAAACATTATTTTTCCTTTTATACTCCTAGGTTCTCAGTCTGGAGCCCTGTAAAATTAGACTGACAAAAGACAGATTAACAAGAGAAAAGAATCACTGGCAAACTGACACCTGGTAAAACATGAAGATGGGTTTTTCTGGAAAATGACTCATCCCAAGAAAGAAATAATCAGGCATCAAGACTGCAACCCTATAAGAAAATCTTTGTCATCAGTAAGGAGGAGGAATTCTAAATAAAACATTCTATTAATCTCATTTCTAGCTGCCTCAGTGTCACTGAAGGCTGGAAGAGAGAAAGTAACAAAGAGCTGCTTCCTTTGAAACTTCTGTAAGAAATTGAGAAGAAGCAGCATTCTAAAAGAACAAAATAAGAATCCAACAATATTGATGCCATCAAGGGCATCAGTGGAGGTGTCCATCAGTGCAACAACAATGCTGAGAGGTGATTGTGGAGTCCCAGAATGTAGTGGCTTCACCTGCCAAGAGAAGGCTTATATACATACGCGCAAACACACACACACACACACACACACACACACACACACACACACACACACACACGTTCATACTATTCACAACAACCAAAGGGAAAGCAAACTCTCTTATCCCATTCAGGTTGCTATACCAAAATACCACAGACTGGGTGGCTTATAAAGAATAGATATTTATTTCTCACAGTTGTGGAGGCTCAGAAGCCCAAGATCAGGACACAGGCATGGTTGCATTTTGGGGAGGACCTTTTTCCTGGCTCATAGCCAGCACCATCTTGCTATATCCTCAAATGGTAGAAGGAGCAAAGGATGTCTCTGAAGCTTCTTTTCTAAGGCATTAATCCCATTCATATTTCCACCTTCATGACTCAAGCACCTCCCAAAGGCCCTACCTACTAATACCATCACACTGGGCATCAGTATTTCAACATATGAATTTTGGAGGGACACAAACATTCAGACCATTGTACAACCCGAGTGTCCATCAACAAATAAATGGATTAAAAAAATAGTGGTACATGTATACAATGTAATATTATTTAGCCATACAAAGAAATAAGTACAAATCATGCTGCACCATGAATGTACCTCAAAAACATACTAAGTGAAAGAAACTAGATATGAAAGGTCACACACTATATGATTCTATTTACATGAAATAAATAAGTAGGTAAGACCCTAAAGACAGAACATAAATTCCAGGGGCTCGGGGGTGGGGGAGATTTGGGAGCACCTGGTAATGGGTACAGGGCTTCGTTTTGAGATGATGAAAACGTTTTGGAACTAGGGGGTGGTGGTGGCACAATAATGTGAGTGAATTGTTCACTTTAAAATGGCTAATTTTATATTATGTGAATTTCACCTCAATAAAAAAATATTTCATTAAAAATACTTTTTAAAGATTGATTTCCAGTCAAGATGGTAAAGTAGGTAAATACTGTGCTTGCCTTCCCTCACAACCACATTAAAACTACAACTAAAATACAGAACAGCCACTAGTGAGAATCACCTGAAGTCTAGATGAACAGAAGTCTTATAACTAAGGATACACAGAAAAAGCCACATCTAGACTAGTAAGAGGGGTGGAGACACAGAACAGACTGGTCTCATACCCATGTGTGGCAGTTAAAAATTGGGAGGGACATTTCAGCTATGGGGGTACCCCCAGAGGAGTGAGGGGTTTCAGCTCCACAGCAGAGAAGTCCCCACAACTTCTGGCTGTAAAATCCAGTGGAGATTGTGGCTGAGTGAAAAGGAGGGCTGCTGGGTTCCTCTTAAAGTGTCTGCACATGGACTTACTCGCTGATGGACTCATTTGCTCTGAGCTCCAGCACTGGGGCAGCAGCTCAAAAGGTGCCAGGAACATATGGGAAGGAAATGAATTGTCTGGCATCAAGTCAAGGGCTGAAGGGGCAGCTTTCTTCCAGACAAAAGTGCTGGGAGAATTCATTGTTCCTTTGTTGAGCCACCACCCTCCTAGTGTGCAGGCACAGGCAGCCGCCATATCTGAGTCTCCATCAACCTGGCTAACAACATTCATCCCACCCTGGTGATTCCCTAAGACCCTGCCCCACCAAACTTGTGGAACCACTCAAATCACTTCTAGTGGCTTTTCCACACAAACCACCTGTCTTGGCTCATGATGCAGAACTTCCTAAAATCTCTCAAAAGTTCACAAACCCCAGATAAGCAGCATCTGACCTCACCATGTTCTGTACCTCTTGCTGAGCAGCCCCAAGCCCAGCATTGATGGAAACCAGCCTCAGTTCCCAGGGTGGCCTCTCAAGGCACCTCCAAGCCCAATATAGGTGGGAGCCATCTGCAGATGGTTTTGTGGCTCATGCCAGGGCCCCCTGGTAGAGCACAGGTAATGGCTGAACTTGGTCTGCAGTGGGGCACCTCCCAGGAGGCCCCGGGAGCCAGCATGCCCAATAGCCAGATTCAGACCAAGTGAAAGCACCAGTCAGCTGCTTCCATGGATGACACACCCAAAGGGCGGACTGTGTGGGCCCCAGAGCCCTGCTAAAGTGAATCCTGCTTCATAGGGTAAACCTCTGAACAACAGCTCATCCGCTATAGTCACAGCCAGTCCTCAAAACCAATCATCCTGAGGATCAATCCCTCCCACTGACATGCAAACAGCAACTAAGGCTCAACTACAACAGGAAGGCACACATAACCCACAAAAGGGACACTCGTGCATCACCCGGTGTAGGTGACCGGGGAGACTGCACCACTGGGCCCCACAAGACATCTACTATATAAGGCTACTCTACTAAGACCGAGAGACACAGCAGCCCTACCTAATACATAGAAACAAATACAGGGAGGCAGCCAAAATGAGGAGATAAGGAAACATGTCACAAATGAAGAAGAAAGCTTCACACAAAGAACTAAACAAAATGGAGACAAGCAATCTACCAGATGTAGAGTCCAAAACACTAATTATAAGGATGCTCAGTGATTTTAGGGGAAAATTAGATGAACTCAGTGAGAACTTTAACAAAGAGATAGGAAACATAAAAATGGAAATAGAAAATAAAAAATAACCAGTCAGAAATTAAGAAAACAATAGCTAAAATAATGAATACATTAGAGGGAATTGGCAGTAGATTAAATGAAGCAGAAGACTGAATCAGAGATTTAGGAATTAAGGTAGCAGAAAACACCCAATCAGAACACCAAAAGGAAAAAAGAATCTGAAAAAAGGAAGAGAGTTTAAGGGGCCTCTGGGACAGCATCAAGTATGTTAACATTCACCTCATTGAAGTACCAGAAGGAAAAGACAGAGACCAAGGAATTGAGAACCTATTTGAGGAAATAATGACAGAAAACTTCCCTAACTTGGCAAAGGAAATAGACATAAGCCCACAGACCACAGAGTCCCATACATGAACCCAAAGAGGCCCACACCAAGACACATCATAATTAAAATGCCAAAGGTTAAAGACAAAGAGAGAACCTTAAAAGGGAGCTCCCATAGGATTGCCAGCTGATTTCTCAACAGAAACTTTGCAGGCCAGAGGGAATATTCAATGCGATGAAAAGTAAGGACTTACAACCAAGATTGCTCTATCCAGCAAAGCTATCATTTAGAATCAAAAGACAGGTAAAGAGCTTCCCAGACAAGAAAAAGCTAAAGGAGTTCATCACCACAAACCAGTATTACAAGAAATGTTAAAGGGACTTCTGGAAGAAGAAGAAGAAGAAGAAGAAGAAGAAGAAGAAGAAGAAGAAGAAGGAGGAGGAGGAGGAGGAGGAGGAGGAGGAGGAGGAGGAGGAGGAGGAGGAGGAGGAGGAGGAGGAGGAGGAGGAGGAGGAGGAGGAGGAGGAGGAGGAAGAGGGGGAAGAGGAAGAGGAGGAGGAGGAGGAAGAGGGGGAGGAGGAGGGGGGAGGAGGAAGAGGAAGAGGAGGAGGAGGAGGAGGAGGAGGAGGAGGAGAAGAAGAAGAAGAAGAAGGAGAAGGAGAAGGAGAAGGAGGAGGAGAAGGAGAAGGAGAAGGAGAAGAAGAAAGAGGAGGAGGAGAGGAAAAGGAAGAAGGAAAACAACAATAATATGAATAATAAAATGGCAATAGCTACATATTTATCAACAATTATTTTCAATGTAAATGGATTAAATGCCCCAATCAAAAGACATAGGAGGGCTGAATGGAGATGAAAACAAGACCCTTAAACATGCTGCCTGCAAGAGATTCACTTCAGCTTGAAAAACACATACATACTGAAAGGAAAGGGATGGAAAAAGATATTTCATGAAAATGGAAATGGAAAAAATAAAAAAAGCTGTGGTAGCAATACTTATATTACACAAAATAGACTTAAAACAAAGGCTACAACAAGAGAAAAACAAGGACCCAGTAATCCCACTTCTGGGTACTGATCCAAAGCAACCCAAAACACTACCCTGAAGGGACATGTGCATCCATATGTTCATTGCAGCATTATTTACAATAGCCACGATGTGAAGGCAGCCTGGGTGACCATCAATGTATGAATGGATAAGGAAGAGGAGGTACATATATACAATGGAATATTACTTGGTCATGCCATAAAAAAAGAATGAAGTCTTGCCATCTGCAACAACATGGATGGACCTAGGGGTAATGTGCTGAGTGGAGTATGTCAGACTGAGAAAGACAAATGTCATATGATTTCACTTATATGTGGAATCTAAAGAATAAAACAAACAAACAAAGTCATAGATATAGAGAACATTTTGATGGTTGCCAGATGGGAAGGGGGTTGGAGGGTAGTTGAAAAGGGGGAAAGGATTAAGAAGTATAAATTGGTAGTTACAAAGTAGTGGGGATTAAAGTGTAGCATAAGGAACATAGTTAATAATACTGTAATAATTATGTATGGTGTCAGGTAAGTGCTAGATATGTCAGGGTAATCACTTTCTTAAGTTATATAAATGTCTAATCACTATGTTGTACACCTGAAACTAATATAGTATTGAATGTTAACTGTAACTGAAAAATTAAATTAAATTAAATTAATAATTTTTAAAGAGAGAGAGAGAGAGAGAGAGAGAGAGAGAGAGAGAGAGAGAGAGAGAGAGAGGGAGAGAAAGAAAGGTGGCTTATTTGTGAGCACATGTGAGGAGCATATCAATACTCCAGGAAACCCTGGAGGGAGGATAGGAGATCTTTCGGGCATGAGCTCCAGCATTATGTATGTATGCAGGTGAGGGTACAAGCCAGTGAAACTAGAAGTATAGCTGCTGTTGCGAACTTATACCCATTTAAAAGTCTGGCCTGGGCAAATTCAGGGTATAAGCAGAAGGTATCTAGGATAGTGCCCTTACTACGAGTTGTCTATGCTTAATTGTTCATGTCACAAAGATGCAATCTGTCCAGTTCCTGTTTAACTTTTGAGAGCCATCTCTCAGATTGTGGCAGGTTTAGGTTTTGTAGTCGTGAAAGAGTCCCTCTCCCTTTAGGTAAGATTACTTACTTCATAAAAACAGTCAACCTGCTAAGACAGGAACCCTAAGCAAAAGGAGATTTTTATACTTGGTGAACAAAATAACTGAGTCATTCCTTAGTGGCTAGCAGTTCTCCATTAGCCTCTCATCCATTTCATTTGCCTGGTTTATTCCCAAGAGTATTTGGTGGGTACAGGAAACAGCCATCTCCCCTCTCTGCCTCACTCCTAACTGAGTGAGAGAGTGCTTTATAGGATGTAACTCTGTTTAAGGGGGCTTGCTTCTGTGGCCATTCCTGAGAAATCTTAGGATGGTTCTGAGACCTTTTCTTCAGGCGAGCCTTCAAGGGCCTGGTTTTACTCCTGGCCATCACCAAAAAGACATGTTAACAAGTAAAGTTTACTCCTGATGTGATCATTTTAAAATACTTAAGTGTGCCTTTTTATGTGCAGAACATCCTTTAGAAAGTGTCGGAATACAGGTCTGTACAAATATGTGTATCTACATTATTTACTATTCTAAATATTTTATACCATAAGTTTATAACACTGTAATTCCTAGTAACTCTGAAGAACAAAATGTTATGAAACTATAACTCAGTATATATATAAAGCATATTATTATAAGTCTGCAAAGGTATTCTTTCCCTGCATAGGCCCCTGTATTGCAATTCATCAAAAAGTATTTACTAATGCTCTCTTGTAAGAACAGCGCTACACAATGTGAATAATATTTCATTGACTCTGCAAATATTTATCGAGTACCTACTACATGCTATTATCTATTCAAGATGGTGGACCATCTTAAAATGAAATTAATTGCAAGGTACTAGAGATATAGTAATAAACAAAACAAATAAGGCCCTTATATTCTGGAGCTTATTGTCTAGAGGAGGGAGAGGTACAATAAAAATAAGTAAGGGCTGACTGAGTGGCTCAGTTGGTTAAGAGCTCGCTCAAGAGTGCAAGTTCTGAACAACAGTGGTTCGAGTCCCAGCCTGAGCTGAGCTGCCGCTGAGTTGCCAACAGGTGGCAGGATGGCTCAGCTAAAAAAAAATAAAAATTAAAAAAATTAAAAATAAGCAAACAATTGCATAAATAAGTAAATACAGATTGTGATAAATGCTCTGAAAGAAATAAACATGGAGATGTGATAGCAACTAGGAAAGGCCAGTTTTCAATGGATCTGTTAGGGACACACACACACACACACACATACACACACACACGTACTGGGGGTGCCAAAAAAAGTATACAAGTGGACACTTTGGTCAACATTGCTCAAGCAGCAGTTCACCATAATCAGAAGTATCTGGACACTGATGGTAACCATTTTGAGCACCTCTTGTAATTGCAGAAGTCAAATGTGACTTGTATTCATCTTTTGTTGTTGGTATACATTGAGTATTACAATTTTAATACAGTTTTTTCCTTTCTTAACATGTGTATACATTCTTTTGGCACCCTTTGTATATATAAGCAATGAGCTATTGCCTATGTGGATATGGTTGGGATAGATTTTAAAAGCAGAATCTTGCAAAATCGAAAATACCTAGAGTGCTGCTTCACCTTCCAAAGTCCTCTTTATTGTGCTTTCAATGGATTTGAACTCCAGTTCAATTAAGATAAAAATTAGGGACTTTCAAAATCAGGAATTTGTGGGTGGTGAGAAGACCAGGCAGCCAAAACTCTCAGAAAAATCTTCATTTTATTATTTTTATTTATTTATTTTCCCTCCTTCCCCGCACCCCATTCTTCCCCTGCCAGGAGTTTTCCTCATTAATGTCTCCTTGGAGCAGCTGTTATAACTGAACAGTATGATTTTTGAGGTCCTTAAGTATGAGAAGGACACGTGAAATAGGAAATTTTGGAAAATGTGCTTAGAGTCCACTAAACTTAGTGTTAACATCTTATCAAATGTTAAGATAATATTTTTTCCATAGACTATTGTTTTAGAGTGGTTTTGGATTCACAGCAAATTTGGGTGGAAAGTATAGAGTTCCTATGTGGCGGGAGAGTGCCCCCCCACCTATAGCCTCCCTTCTACCAACATCCCACACCAGATTAAGATAGTATTTTAAATATGGTGATGTTATATACACACAATTTTTCCATGCCTCTCGTATTTGACAAAAATTAACCAATTAAAAGATTATTTTTCACAATGTGCATTTGTTGCAGCTAAGATAGAGTCTCTCACAGTTTATCATGATTGACCCTTCAGTTTTCCTCACAGATCAAGTTGATCCTTCCTCCAGGAGCATTAAAACCAATCCTTTACATATTCCATATAGGCTTTTCTTATTTTCAGTGAGATGTGTCAGCTGCCTTCCTCCCACAACGTTCTCTGCCAGACTTAAATTATCAATGATCTTTTTCTTAAATACATGAAAAAGAATAAATTTTCTGAAACTAATTGCATAACATGCTGGATTTATCTGTCTGCATTTTTTTAAAGATTTTATTGGGGAATTGGGGGAGGGGAAAAGCGTTGGGGAATTGGGAAAGGGGAACAGACAAGTTGCTGTCCTTTTGTTCTTCAGTCTAGTTGTAGAGGACATTGCTTCACTGGCTCATGTTGGTATTATCATTGCGCTCTTCCCAGGTGAGGCAGATCAGTTGCCAGCCACTGGAAGGCCGCTCACAGTGGCTCTTGGCAGCTCATGTTGGCTGCCAGCCACTCACAGTAGCTTATGGCAGCCCACTGCAGCTTCACTGCAGCCTATGCTATCAACGGCGACTCATGGCAGCCCAGCTCCAGGTCGAGCTGTTGTTCACCATCTTAGCTGTAGAGAGCGCAGTGTCACTGGCCCTCATATGTGGGATCTCAACAAGGGCCCTGCTGCTCAGAGCTGGCGTCCCAAGCCAACCCAACCAACATGCCACACGGCCAGCCCTATCTGTCTGCATTTTATAACTGCTCAAGTAGGGCCTTGAACTTTGATTGAAATGTAGTTTCATTATAAAGATTACATAGAGTCAACCCAACACTTCCTCGTTCAATCCCTGGGAAAATCTATGAGATAATTCAGTATGAACGTAGTAGGGATACAGAGCAAATTAGCAGAAATCTAGTACTTTGATTCATTATCTTGCTTTTTTTTTAAAGCCTACACCACCCGATATTCCCAGGCGGTCTCCCATCCAAGTACTAACCAAGCCCGACCCTTCTTAGCTTCCGCGATCAGACGAGATGGGGCGCGTTCAGGGTGGTATGGCCATAGACCATTATCTTGCTTTTTAATACATGCCTACTCTGTGCCAGATATGCTGCTTGCCACACAATAATAGATAAATTAGAAATGGCCAGTATCCCTGAGGAGCTCAGTTTAATGTGGTCATTCTCACTGGGCTGATTTTACTCCCTGAAAGGACATTTGACAACATCTGGAGACATTTTTGGTTGTCACAAAGTGGTATGAGGGAGTACAGGCAAGGGATCCTGCTAAATACCTTTAATACACAGGACATCCCCCTAACAAAAAATGCCAATAGTTCCCCAAGTAGCCCCAGCCCCAAATGTCTATAGTGTGAGGCTGCAATACCTCTGTTTAATGAATGGAAATATGTTACTCCCAGATTTACTAAACAGTAAACCAAATCCTTTGTGGAGGATTCCACCTCTGGGAACCCTCACTTAGAATGAAGTGTTTGGGGTCAATGCAGACATCTCAAAGCTGCAAATAGGTCCAGAAATAGGTCCAGCCAACATCAGAAGAATGAACAAGGATGAGCAGCCGATTTTGCTTACTGTGATGTTTTCAGATTCTAGTACAATGATTCTCAATTTAAGGACCAATGCAGACCCACATGGGGAGTTTTAAAAACTTTTGGTGAGTAGGTTGTACCCCTACTTTGGTATCCAGTAGAGAAATTCAAGGCCCAACACAGAGAGTTGAAGGCTAACTCTCACCCTACAGCGTACTTACTAGCATTCTCTCTCTCTCTCTTCCTACCTCTCCCCTCCCTCTTCTTTTTCTTTCCTTCCTTTCTTATCCTTCCTTCCTTCCTTCCTTCCTTCCTTCCTTCCTTCCTTCCTTCCTTCCTTCCTTCCTTCCTTCCTTCCTTCCTTCCTTCCTTCCTCCCTCCCTCCTTTTCTTATAATCTAGTCATTTCATGAATGTAAATATTGTCTTCTCAAGGGGGCCGGCCGAGTGGCCCCTTGGTTAAGAGCTGGCTTGGGATGCCAGCTCTGAGCAGCAGGGCCCCAGTTCGGAGCCCACATGAGGTCCAGTGACACTTCCCTCTACAGCTAAGATAGTGAACAACAGCTCAACCTGGTGCTGGGATGCCATGAGTCGCCGGTGACGGCGTAGGCTACAGCCCCTGCTGCAGTGGGTTGCCATGGGCTACCATGTGTAGCCAGCAGCCAGTGTGAGCGGCCATCCAGAAGCCGGCGACCGATCCGCCTCACCCGGAAAGAGCGCAATGATAATATCAACATGGGCCAGTGAAGCGACGTCCTCCACAACTAGACTGAAGAACAAAAGGACAGAAACTTGTCTGTTCCTCTTCCCCCAACTCCCCAATGCTGTTCCCCTTCCTCAATTTCCCAATAAAATCTTAAAATGCATATATATATATATATATTGTCTTCTCAAGAGATGACTCAGTAGGAAATTTCATCTCTACTTTTTTGTCCTCGCCTGACCTAATATATTGCTAACCATTTAACAGGTGATAAATAATTGGTGTTTTGTAACTTAAGAGAAGGAAAAACTCATATCTTAATATAAACAAAGGATCTTACTGTACAGATAGGAAGAGAGGAGGGAACATCAAATATGTCATAAGATGACAACTAAACACAATGCAATAGATCAGAAGAGAAAAATGCTATATAAACAATGATTGAAACAATTGGTGCAATTTGAATATAGACTGTACATTAGATGGTAATATGTTATCCAAGTTAAATTTACTGTATTTGGTCACTAGTCTGTCGTTATGTAAGGCAATGTCCTTGTTCATAGGTGATACATCAGGAAAGGGTAAAAAGTTATGATTCTGCAACTTACTCTTAAACGGTTCAGCAACACAAATAGCAGTGATGTTAATAATAATAATAAATGTATATGTGCATCTATATGTATGTATAGGTATAAAGAGGTGGTGATAAAGCAAATATGACAGAAAATTTACAATTAGAGAACCAAGAGGAAGAGTGCATGAGGCAGAGTGCATTGTTTTATATGTTTAAATTTTTCAAAGTAAAGAATTTTAAAATTACGTTTATAAAATATTGTATGGAAAATTAACTTTGGTTTGGCCGTTGCTTGAATGCATACAGCAAACAAAAGTGAAAGATAGTTTCCTGGAATGGAAATTGCATCTTTGCCATCTGCTATAAACATGATTTACCTATGTAGCTATAGCAAGGTTCATGTGTAAGACAGAGTTAAGCCAATTAAGGAAGTGTTGTGTGTTTCTTTTCAGGTGACATATACCAAAGATACATTTGGATGAAAGCCTATAAAACTTGGATGGAGAGATTCTCTAACTTCCTGTTCCAATTGCTTATTCCTGTCAAGAGAAAATTTATGTTTCCATTGCCCCTTGACCCTCGAAAGTGGTAGATCAATGGGGGAACATGGTCAAGGTAAAAGTCAGAGGTCTTGGGAGGAAATGCCTAGTTATCTTTTTTTTCCATCCCTCACCTCAAGTCCTCAAACTATCTTGACATTCAGCCCAGTACTATGCTTTTAGACTAGCAGTTTAACATTTTTCTGCCATGGCACTCCTAAATATTCTGTAGTTCTTCAAAGGTTTCTCTACACCCAACACCTGAAATTTTAAAAGCTCTTTCATGATCTAGAGTAATTCCAAACTTTTATACAGGGGGGTGCCAAAAAAAATGTACACATATGACTTGATTTATCTTTTGTTATCTGTACATATTGAGTAATACAATTTTAATACAGTTTTTTCCTTTCTTAAAATGTGTATGCATTTTTTTGGTATATTCTTATCATCTCATAATAGCGAAGAAGTCAACTACTCATCATCCCCATCACCCCAAGTTTGGAGCATCATTCATTGTTTGATTCATTTGATCATTTAAGGAATACTTGAGTACCAAACTTTCTCCTCTCCCAGCCTTTCACCATCTCAGCAAATGGGTCTATCATTCACCCTGGGGTATGGGGCAGTATTATCCTTTATTTACTCTTTTCTTTTTTTTTAAAGATTTTTATTGGGGAATTGGGGGGATGGGAACAGACAAGTTGCTGTCCTTTTGTTCTTCAGTCTAGTTGTGGAGGACGTTGCTTCACTGGTCCAAGTTGGCACCATCATTGCGCTCTTCCCTGGTGAGGCACATCAGTCGTCGGCTTCTGGACGGCCGCTCACTGCAGCTGCTGGCCGCTCACGCTGGCTGCTGACTACACACGGTAGCCCATGGCAACCCACTGCCACAGGGGCTGCAGCTTACGCCGTTGCTGGCGACTCATGGCAGCCCAGCTCCAGGTTGAGCTGTTGTTCAGCATCTTAGCTGTGGAGGGCAGTGTCACTGGCCCTCATGTGTGGGATCTGAACCGGGGCCATCTGGCATCCCAAGCCAGTTCTTAACAATCGCACCACTCGGCCGGCCCTATTTACTCTTTTCTTTACACTCAAGTACATCAACAAGCTCTGCCAGCTCCAGCTTCAAAATATGTCTTGATTCTAGACACTTCTCTCAACCTCCACCCCCACCTCCTAGTCCAAACCAACACCACTTCTCATCTTGACCAAAACTGCGTCCTTATTAATCTGCTTCCTCTCTTGCCCTATACAGCCTATTCTCCAAACTGCATTTGGAATGATCTGTTAAAAATACAAATCAAGGGCCAGCCGAGTGGTGCGTTGGTTAAGAGCTGGCTTGGGATGCCAGAGGGTCCCAGTTCGGATCCCACATATGCGGGCCAGTGACACTGCCCTCTACAGCTAAAATGCTGAACAACAGCTCAACCTGGAGCTGAGCTGCCATGAGTCGCCAGCGATGGCTTAGGCTGCATCCCCTGCTGCAGCGGGTTGCCATGGGTTACCGTGTGTAGCCAGCAGCCAGCATGAGCGGCCAGCAGCCAGCGACTGATCTGCCTCGCCCGGGAAGAGCGCAATGATGGTGCCAACTTGGGGCAGTGAAGTAACGTCTTCCATAACTAGACTGAAGAACAAAAGGACAGCAATTTTTCTGTTCCCCTTCCCCCAATTCCCCAGCGCTGTTCCCATCCCCCAATTCCCCAATAAAAATCTTAAAAAAAAATAAATATATATATATATATATTTATAAAATCATATCATTCCCACTCTCAAAACCTTCCCACAGTAGAGGCAGCCAGTTAGCTCAGTTAGTTAGAGTGCAGTGCTCATAACACCAAGGTTCGATCCCCACATGGGCCACTGAGCTGTGCCCTCCACAACTAGATTGAAACAACTATTTGACTTGGAGCTGATGGGTCCTGGAAAAACACACTGTTCCCCAATAAAAGAGAGAGAGAGAGAGAGAGAGAGAGAGAGAGAGAGAGAGAGAGAGAGAGAGAGAGAGACAGAGAGAGAGGAAACCATCCCACAGTCCCCATCACAATGAATAATCCAAAATTCTTATTGAGGCCTCCAAAGCCCTGAATACATTGGCTCCTACATACCTCTTCTACCATTTACAACCTAGCGCACAGTATTTTAGCCACACCCCCTTCCTGCTGTCCCCCCCCCAGCCCTTCCTACCTTACAACCTTTGCCAGTCCCTTCCCCTGGAACATTATTCCTGACGTGTTCCAAGTCATCTCCTCAGAGAGATTTTGTCCGATCTATCCAATCTGAAATTAATGAGCGCCAAACTTCCTCCTCTCCCAGCTTTTCACCATTTCAGTAAATGGGTCTACAACTTACGCCCCCTCCACCCCCGCCACACACACACACACACACACACACACACACACACACACACACACTCTTATCACTGTTCATTCTCCTACCTTGCTATATACTTTTTTTCATACTGCTTACCGCTAACTGAAAATACAGTATTTGTTTGTTTGTTTGTTTTCCACCAGAATATCAGCTCCATGAATGCAGGAACTTTTTCTGTTCTGTTCACAGCTGATTCCCCAGCTTCTCGATCAGTATTTAAAGCATAGAAGGAACTCAATTAATATTTATTGATGGAATGAACGCATGAATAATTTTCTTAAAGAAGCACCCTGCTCCAGAGTAGCTGGCTTGCAGTTAATGTTGTTGGACCCATCGTCCTCAGCTTTTCAGAACTCTTGCTCTTACAGCTCCCTCGTCCTCCTGGGAGCGCTTAAAGGCCAGGAATATGAGAAGACAGACAACGATATCAACAGTTTGAAGGAGATCCATTCGCTTTTCACGTTTGACATTATACATTGGTGGTAAGGTAGGTGCTCAGACACATGGGATCATCTGAGATGACAGGAAAAACAACTGTGACAAAAAATACCTTCTCCACTGGACTATTACATAGCCTGACATCCTACTCTTAAGGATTAAATTATTAAGTCACCTACATCAAGGTAATTGATTCTTCTTCAATTATTCAGGCCGTTAATAATGATTAATATTCTTAATGAATAATGTTATTCTCTATCCTCAGTGACTGGCATGTGAGATATATATGGTGCCAAATAAATGTATACACATTTTAAGAAAGGAAAACTATATTAAACTATATTAAAATTGTAATACTCAATATATACCGATAACAAAAGATGAATACATCCCTGGTATACTTACACACACACACACACACACACACACACACACACACACACACACTCACACATATATTCTATGAATAGTCTCCCCCTTTGAGCTTACTGCTTCATTTCCTTGCCATTCACTTACGTCTCTATTCTGCATGTCTTTTTCTTACCACTTCAAGCTCTGATAGTTCTTTCACTAATTAAATCATATGCCTGGATTTTTTCCAGAAATAAATATTCCAGCTGCTGATTAACAGCAAAGACCTTGGCAGCTGAATTGAAGGGCACAGATGCTTTTCTGAAATCTAATCTCTTCAGCCTCACATTCAAACTTGCCAAGGGACTGATTCTGCCTCATGTGTTCCAAATCTGTCTGCCCAACTTCTCAGCCTGAGCCCTCCATTGCAAGGTGGCTAGCCTCCCCACTTTTCTCCATGTCATTTTTACTGTCACTTTTGTAACTGCTCATGTGTTCCTCCAGCCCCTTCCTTCTCAACCCATGAAAATGACCACTCATTCTTCAGGGTTTGGATCCAGAAACAACTCCTCCATAAATCCATCTCAGATCATGCTAAGCGAAATAATCTCTCCTCTGAAATCCTATAGCAATAAGTATTAGTACCACTTGTTTGAACACATAATTACATATTATCCTGGATCATAATCTAATTCTTCCTGCATTTATCTTCTCTCTCCAGCTTGACTGCATAAGCAGGAAATATATTTTATTTTTATCATGTATTTCCTCTGTATCTCACACAGAGCCCAGCTAGTTGCTTTTACACAATGCTAAAGCTCACTTAGTACTTGTTGAATAGAACTGAGTCATGAATTAAATATATTTGACAACACGAGAGATGTAGCAGTTGTCTATAAGGTTTGGATAAAGCTAAAGATGAATTCCAGTTCTCGGCATTGATAGCAAGATGTCATACTGTTCCGGTTTCTACACTGAAAATGGTATGAAGCTGACATGAGACGTGATGGGGACCTTCCATCCTCCCTTATTCTCTCTGAAGTTAGCCATCACCATCTTTGGCCTGGCTTGCTTTCAGGAATACAGTGAAAACAATCACAGCACCATATTAAACAATTTGAATTTTTAAAGTATATTTTATATATAAGTTGTCTTGGTAACAAAATTACTTAATTTTTCAACAACTAAAAATAAATTCTTCAAATATATTAAAAATTAAGTTGACCCTCCTTCACTGGATCCGTGTATATTTTATAAAATTTAGTGTTGAATGCCTAATTTCAGGTCTGGAGCATCCTGTCATACCAGAAGCAAGGAAGCTATCAAAGGTTATTTGGGGCTGGCCGAGTGGCGCATTGGTTAAGAGCTGGCTTGGGACGCCAGCTCTGAGCAGCAGGGCCCCGGTTTGGATCCCACATGAAGGGCCAGTGACGCTGCGCCCTCTACAGCTAAGATGGTGAACGATAGCTGGACCTGGAGCAGAGCTGCCATGAGTCGCCGGTGACGGCGTAGGCTGCAGTGAGGCCGCAGTGGGCTGCAGTAAGCTACCATGAGCAGCCGGCAGCCAGCGTGAGCTGCCAAGAGCCACCGCGAGTGGCCGCCAGAGGCCGGCAACCGATCTGCCTCAGCCGGGAAGAGCGCAATGATAATACCAACATGGGCCAGTGATAATACCAACATGGTTCTCCACAACTAGACTGAAAAACAAAAGGACAGCAACATGTCTGCTTCCCTTCCCCCACTCCTCAACACTGTTCCCCTCCTCCAATTCCCCAATAAAATTAAAAAAAAAAGATTATTTAGTCATGTCAGAAAGATTCAGGAGCAATGTCACAAAGTTCATGCTAGGAAAAAATGGAATAATTTGAGCAAAATCAAAATAGTAACTGCAATAAATTTCATAACACCAACTATGTTTGAAATCTATAAGTTAATTTTTAAAATGGGTTTTTAAATTAAATTTATTGGGGTGACAATGGTTAGTAAAGTTACATAAGCTTCAAGTGTACAATTCTGTAATACACCATCTATATATCACATTGTGTGTTCACCACCCAGAGTCAGCTCTCCCCCATCACCATATATTTTACCCCCTTTACCTCCTTTGTCACCTTTATAAAATGATAAGGATCTAACTATTTTGAAAGACTAGTATGGTTCTTTTTATAGAAGTATACTGGCTAATTAATAAAGGAAGAATAATAATGATATCTCACTCTGGTAGATCATGTTATTGACCCAATTCTCCACTCCTTCTAGCATCCACACACTTTTCTATGTGACTTTGCAATGCCCTCCAGTTGAGCCATCAGGTGTCAAGGTGGTCAGTTAAGACAACAGCCAAACTGAAAGCAACAATTAAGCCTTATTCACTTACAGCAACAATGTAGGCAAAACAGAAAGCCGCCAGCTTGCGTGTGTGCCAACCTTCCCCATGGAACAACACTGGACTAGGGTCAAGTAGATGTACTGCTGAGGGGGAGAGTCATCTTCCTTCAGAGGAGCTCTGAAGAAAAGGCTCCTACCTTTTCATGGACCCAGGGACTGGGAAGAGGGAGAAAACAAAGGGCTTAGAGTGTAAAAGTACTGAGTGAAAGTGGAGAAAAATGTCTCAGCCAAGGCCCCAATAAGGGGATCTTGGAGAATGTGCCTGGGAAGTGCCTCAGCTGAGGTCCCAGTAAACAGAACTCTGAATGGAGGAACCTGGGAATGTGTAAGAATATCGCTGGTCAGGGCAGTGGGCAAAAGTCCTTAACTGCACCTCCAGAGACTGTAATGTAGCTGGTATTAAGTCTGGCATGGGAAGGAGAGCTCTCCATAAGGCCTGCCAGGCAAAGCATTGTAAATTGCCTATGGTCAGGCCTGAAAAGTCACACATAGGATTTTGGCCTGAAGCCTGACTCTTCACCTCCCACTGGAGGCAGAATGAAATTTGACTTTGGATTTGGCCATGTGACTTGCTTCAGCCAAAAAGATGAGGTGCAAGCGATGGTAAATAAGCTAAATAAATACTTATTGTTATATGCCACTGAGATTCTTTGATCCTTTTTCACATAGTAGTAGCTAACTGATACAGCCTCCATTTTGCAACCCCAAATTAATTCATTAATGTAGGCAGTGATTGTCAATGACATCGCAAAACAAGACAAAACCTGATATGATGTGCCTCCTGATAGAAGTACCGTATACACCACCTATGAAACAGCTTTGCCACAAATCAAACTTGAAACTGATCAAGTCTCTAGATCTAATTACCAATTTGCAGAAGACACAGGTGATAGGAAAATATATTAAACAATGCTAAAATCCAGATTGTAAGAAATTCTGAGGACAAATAATCCAGTTTCTCAAACAAATAATTTGGAAGGAAAAGAAAAAAAAAAGGAAGAGGAAACCATAGATTGAAAGATTGATAGATTTTTAGAGGTATAAAAATCAATTGCCATGTATGAAGTTTATTTAGATCCAAGTTGAAGCAAAATGTTAAAAAAAATGTTATGAAACAATGAAGATTAGTTGGGATTAGAACACTGGATATTTGATATTTCAGGGAATTATTGCTAATTATTATAGGAGTGACGATGGTTTTGTGGTTGTTCCACTTTATTCTATGGCAGCATAGTAAATAACCCCAAGGTTAGTGGCTTAAAACATTGAAACATTTTATTCAATCTTAAAACCTCGGGGGTCAAGAATTTGAGCCAGGTCAGTTGTATGATGTTTCTACCTTGTGTGGCACCATCTGAAATCACTCGGTAGTATTCAGCTGGCAGATGGACAAATCTAGAGGGTCCAAGATGATTTTTATGTCTGGTGCCTTGGAGAGGAAGAATGAAAAGCTGGGCTCAGTTGAGACATTTGACCAGAGACCCTACGTGTGGCCTCTTCAGTGTTGCAGTTTCAGGGTTGTCAGACTTCACATGACAGCTCAGGGCTCTCAGAGAATGTGTCTCAATAAATTCAGATGGAAGCTTCAAAGCTTCTTAAGATCTAACCTTGGAAATGCCAGAATGATTTTGCCACATTCTGCTGGTCAAGCAAGTCTCTATGGCTGAGATTCAAGGTGAAGGGAATTAGACTCCACCTCCTCAGTGGAAGAAGTGGTAACAATGTGGGTCATCTATAATCTACAGTGGTTATATATTTAAAAGGAGATGCCTTATCTTTTAGAGGTGTATGTATAAAAGTATTTACAGATGAACGGTATGATGTCTGAGATTTACTTCAAAATAACTGGGGTAAGGAGGGAATAAGGGTTTAGATGAAACAGGAAAAGCCATAAATTAATCATTGTTGATTCTGGACGATAGGTACCTGGGGGCTCATTGTATTATTCTGTTTTCATAGATGTTTGAAATTATCCATAAAAAGAAACTTACATAAAAAAATAAAGGTTAAGCTTCTTCTTTTTTTTACCCTCAAACTCTGTAATATGAAAAAAAAAAAGGCTGCCAGAAACACCTCTGGTACTATGTATTTGATGTATCTTTACTAATATTAAACATTGAGAGAGCCTAAACAAATTACTATTGTGGATAGAAACTCAGGTATTTGGAATTTAAAGGAGAAGTTTTAATTTCCTTAAATTACTGATGTGCAACTTATTATATGATGTGAATTTACAGATGTCTTATATTTGAGATAGTGCCAATAATTTTAGTGGTCTGTAAGTGCTTTCAATACCTAGTACAATACGAACCTCAACTGGGTGCTTGATTATGTGAATCATAAACATTTACTTTTAAATACATATAGTTACAATGGTATACTAATTCCAGGAAAACAGTCAACTATTTTTCAATTAAAAATTAACATGCTTTAATAACCACTTTTTTTTTCTTAAAGCACGATACTATGACTAATATTTTTCCTTTCTTTTAGACCTGTTTGTCATTTAAAAAGTCTTTAATCCAAGCACAACTCAAATGAGTAACTAAATGAAAGCAGAAATTGCATGACACCAGAATGTGTAAAATGTGCATAATATTTTCAGTTTCCCTAAAATAAACTCTATGTAGCTACTTATTTTTATATATTCACTATGTCTATTATTGATTAAACAATCTGCACCTCTAAATAACCTGATTCTTATTGCTCTCTCTTTATGTATAAAAATATAGAGGTTAGAACACTCTCATTTACATTATTAACTATATGGCCAAATGTCCATAACTACCAAGTTGGTATTGAGTCCTGTAGAGGATCCCAAATCTACACAGTACCTGTACAACAGTATTTGATGCTAGGATTTGTTGTCACACTACAAGGAATGGGAGTCCCAAATAGCAGGTAGGGGATTCCAGCCTCATTTGACAAATATGCAGTGATTCAGAGGAAGAACAGCTTGAGGTGAAGGCAGGTGACTTTGACATTGATGTCATGTTTGCATGAACTATCTTCCAATACTACCAAGGCCCTTCAAAGAAGATTCTCCTTCCTACAATGCTCCCACACAATGACGAAGTAAGACAACTAGAGAATGAATTAGAACTCATAGCCATGTGTCCTTGGGGAAGACACTTGTCCTTTCTGTGCCTTATCATCTATATAAAGGTTACAATGTCTGTCCCATCTACATACAAGGACTCTCAGGACCATCAGTTTATATAATGTTCTCTAACACTACTACGGAAACTTGATAGTGCTCTATACAGTAAGTCCCCGACTTACGAATGAGTTCCGTTCTGGGAGAATGTTCATAAGTCAGATTCATTCGTAAGTCTGACAAAGTGAGTCTTTGTGCTTCCTAGCAGTCCCCTCCACATCACCACTGCTTTTCCTCTTGCTTCCAGACACCCTGGGCTCTGATTGCACACTGCACTACTGTACACTATCGCACTGTACAGTAAGCACACAGCAGCACAACCGTAACAATGTCTGGCAGACACGTGAGCTACTTCTGTGATTTGTTTGCATCTATGAACGTTTGTAATGTGAGGCCATTCGTATCTGTGAAAGTTCACAACTCAAATGTTCGTAAGTCGGGGACTTACTGTATTGCCAGAAGTAGTATTCTACATACATAAAAAAAGTTTTTTCTTAAAGGAAATCTAGAGCTGTTTTGTTCTGTGGGGGAGGAACAAACTTTCTTCTACCCTCAAGGTTCTTCTGACTGTTCTAATAATCAAATAGACATAAGACAGATTAGCAAGAGAAAATAACCAGGTTTAATACATATATATGTATAGAAATCTCACCTACCTGAAAGGTTCAGAGACTCCACATGCAGGAGAGGTTCAGAGATAGAAACGACTGAGGTATATAAGACATTCTGAGCTAGGGATGAAGTAATGCACCTTGGGGGCTTCAAAGCATCGTAGCAATATGATAAAAAGAGCATATGCTTAGTAAATAAAAGTATGTACTGTCCTATGGGTCAAAAGAGGTTATCTCTGATAATTGCTTATTATGGGCAAGACCCCTAATTCAAGTTCTTCTAGGTAGTTAAGGGAGGGACAGACGTTTCTCTTGAGCCTGTGGCTAAAGTTTTCTTTAGCTCAAAACAATCTACCTACCACAGAAGCACATCTTGGGTTGACTCATTCTGAACCTCTACAGTTCTAAAAGACATTTTGTTCATTCCCAATTCCTCTGGTACCCTCCAAGATTTTTCTTTAGAAAACCAGATTCTATCTTTTTTTAAAGTAGGAGAAAATATTTTGAATTACATGGACGTGGAAGTGAGTAATGGTCGCCTATTCAATGTACACTCTCTCTTTTTTCCATTCCAGTAGAACCAAGATTTTATTCATACTGACAATGTGCCCAACTAAAAGGCTGTATTTCCCATCCCACATTATAGGTAGCTATGATCTTGTCACTATGTTCAAGATTGCAGCAGATTATTTAGAGCTTTGTAAGTAAACACCAAGACAATCAGATAAAGGAGTAGAAATCACCACATTTTCCTCTCATCTCTCTCTTCACTGTGTTTTTCTGCCAGGCATATTTTTCTGTGTAGAAAAGCTTTCCAAAGTGCTCTCAGCTAGCTATCAAATGTGGAAAAATAGAAGGACTTATTCATATTAAAGGGTTAATGGCTAACAGTGAGTTAATATTCAAAACCCTTTAAGGATGGTTGAATTTAATATAATTCCACAGTCAAAAGAAGGGCTAAGAGAACTCAGTCCTCACATACCATAATAAAAGTCAGGACATGTCTAAAATTGATAAATGAAGAAATGGCAGTGTGATTTGTAACAAACAAAAGAAATAGCTAGGAGATTACAAGCACAAAATGAAGAGCGATGAGGTAGGGGTAAAGTCCTATTGTTTATGATTTCTATGCTACTTGACAGATCATTTCTATGCTACTCGAAATCTTTAAGCCTTTTGCTACTTCTGCTACCATTCAACATGTCATGTGTACATATTAAATTGTTTTTTTAAAGATTTTTTTGGACTTTTATTATTCTACAGTAATATCATCAGATATTTCCAGTGCTTCCATTTCATCTTACCCATGTCCAGGCCCTACTATATATTAATAATTTTCACAAATATCATCAACAATGCATTTACTGATTCAACACCTTAATTTTATACAAGGATGTGCCTGTTTCTATTTTGTTATCCTGAACTTGCCCTTGAGGAAAGAAGTTGGAAGCCTTTGTATAGAAAGAGTCTAAACACTCCAAATACTTGCCAGGTTCCTGCTTTCTTCTGAGCAGAGTGACTCTAGATGAGTCTTTGAATATATCTTGACTGGCTTTGTCATTTGGTCATAGCTGAAATAAAACAAAAATTGTTTCATTGACCAAAAGGCAACCAGTTTATGGGTTGAGACCGCCTGCCTCAAATCAATCTAACTGGGATACTCTATTTTGGAAGGCAGCTAATGGACCCAAGTAGATTCTCTCTTAGGAAAACATGAATGCCAAAGAAAGAGCAGTTGGAAGAAGTGGAAAAGAGAACAGCTGAAATGGAGGCCTAGTAGAGGGAGACATATACAGAGAGAAAACCTACACTGCAATTATGTTGGAGTAGCAAGAGTACGAGCGAAGTGTCTGCTTCTGAGGTGGCCACAAGCTGATTGGCAACACAATCACTATGTAATCCTGAATGATGTTAGTGTTACTGGACTCAGGTCCATTGCCACTTGTCACCTGTGGCCCCAAAACTTGAGTGACAAGTGTCTTCGTGTAGAATTAACCCCTGGTCGTTCGCAGAACGTAAAAGAATTTATGAGACTCTGCAAGTATATCCAGAGAAAAGGTTTATTGAAAATTGAGAGAGATTGAAAGAGAGAGAGAGAGAGAGAGAGGTAGTTCTGTTTGGAACCAGCAGAAGTTTTGTCAGGGCCATCTGAGAGGGAGAGCTGCAGAGACAGAGGGGTAAGCTGGAATTACTGACAACAGTTTAGCCAGGGCAGACAGAGTCCTAAGGGGGACAGCTGCACTGATGAGAAGCAGTGCTGGGGTTTTGTATTTTTCCAAGCAGGATGTAGGGTGCTTGTCAGCTTGTAGGGGGCGCTGCCGTTACAATTTTCTTTTCCTGGGAATTGTCCTGTTCCCATCTATGATGGATGTCAGCTTGCAGGGGGTTGTTGTGATTGGGAACCATTCTGTTCCCATCTATGATGGGTGACTGTTAGTTTGTAGGTGGTTGCCATTGCGATTGGGAACTGTTCTGCTCCTACCGATGATGGATGTAAGGTGCTTGTCAACCTGCAGATGCAGTGCTGGCCAGGGGAGTCAGAGCCAAGCGGTCAATGTTTAATCTCACTCCTGTTAACTCTTTGCCTGTCCCATCCTGCCAGCTCACAAGCCCACTCCCACTAACTCTTTACTTGTCTCATCAAAAGGGTTGGTGAGGAGAAAAACATACTTTATTTTAGATGCCAGCAGCTAACAAGATGGCAGACTAACGTCCAGAGATAAAAACTACCTCTCCAGAACTGAGGATAATCAAGAGGTTTTGTCATCAGGCAGGCAGGTGGTGGGGTAGGGGGAGGGAGTGTGGACAACAAAAAAACGCGGGCGTTAGTCATGTAAGTTTCCACTGACAGTTGAGAAATCACCTCCCTGGGCCTGGTCTGAGAAATTGCCTCCCGTGGCCTGGTCTGTTTCAAAAGGCTATCTTGAACTCAGCAGCTGCGGCTGGAGTATGTCATGTGTCATCAGTAAATGCTGCAGGGGAACTGCAACCATGGATCCCGGTGTCCGGGTGCCTGAGAATTGAGAAATTGTTCTCTCCAGATTAGCGTTCTGCTGATTAATTAGATCAATAATGTGTGTATAATCTTAAGAAAGGGAATCACACAGAGTTATTAAATCAAGCAGTGAAAGGGAAAACCAATGACAGCTGAATAGCAAGCTATGAGGTGACTAAAATAAGTGTAACTAAGTTATTAATTTCCCAAGTTTCACCCTTAGATTAGGTTTTACATGTTGTCAGTACATCAACTGCCTAGTGGTCTCCTTTGTCTTGTCAAATTAAGAAACATCCAAACAGGTAGAGAATTTTTCAGTTTAGTTGAGCCAAATTGTTGATAAAGGCTAAGGAGCAAGATATCAAATGCTCCTGAGAATAACAGTTTTGCAGCTTCTTTTCTGCATTTGAAATTAACAAGGGAATTTAAGGAAGATAACACAGAGGTAATGCAGGGATTAAGGAGAAGCAATGTGGGGATTGGGTTACAGGATAGTTAACAAGATCACATGCTCTCTTGAGGGTGGTTATTTCAAAGGTAGTTAACCTAGATGCACAGAAACAATTGTCAGGGCTTGCTGCCCAAGGTAAAGATAAACCTTTTACTAAAAAGTTATATGCCTGGGGCATGACTATCATTCCTAACCTGCCCAGTTAGGAATTTATGATCAGATCACCCTGTGAGGTTGCTTTCCCCTTTTTCTGTCCAGTATTAGTGGGTTGCCTAATTTTGTAAACTGAAAATCAACTTATCTGTTCCTTCCAACATTAAAAAGATTGTGGTAGATGTGGTTGTGTTGTGTGCTACAACTTCCATCTCTACCCACCTCCCTCCCATCTTCTCAAGGATGCAGCCCTCATTTCTCTAGCTACTTATGTATTTCTCTAGCTACAGGAGGAGTACAAGCTCTCAGCTGAATCACTAGAGAACTGCCTCACCTGAGATCACTGCCCTGAAAGCAGCCCTCATCTAAAGATGGAGTGGGAGGATGATGGGAATGAAGGCACCCTTGCCTCTATCAGGACAATCTATAAATCCAAAGCTCTTTAAGCAGTCAGTTGAGTTCTTTTTGCGACTGGATAGCAATTCACCTTTAATCTCTGCATGTCCCTGTGTCCCTCACTCCCCCAAAGGTGTTAAGAGTACTCACCCTGCCCCCACCATGTACTTGCTACTTGAAAATCTCAGATTTGCAATGTTTTCTCTGAAAACACAACCTGAACACTTGTTCATATGCCAGATAAGACAATCCAGCCAACTGTTTTCCATCAACATCTCTGAAAGTTCTTGCTAGGCGTGAGTTAACGTCCATCAAGCTCCTCTTCCCAAATCCAAGTCAGTCATCAGCACGAGTGAGTCCAAACAACTCAACTTAAGTAACCTTCACCAGTACCAACATGGGAAATAATGTCCCAGGGCATATACAGACATAAAAGCAGCTACCGCCTTCTCAGCTGCCTCTGCCAGTGTGCATTCAAGCCTCTGCTATCACTGACCAGCTAGAGACAATGGAGGAATTGCATCAGGGTACAGCGACCAATGTTCCAGTCCATGTGAAGCAGGGCCCTGTTGGCACCCCAGTAGGAGAGGACTTGCCGCGTCCCCACCCTCACCTTTCCTTGACCTATAGCTTAACAATAGATCATAGCCCTGCGGCTTGAGCTCAGAATGTCCCCTGACCTACCCAGTCCCTGTTTTAGAAAATTACCCTGAAACTTATGATTAACAGCCCCATACTTATTGATCACAATCTTTATGGCCTAGCATTCTTTCCAGGTTACTGTCATCATGGCTCCTAAATTGATGACCACCAAAGAGAGACACATCACCAGAGGGAAGACTCCATGCATACTCCCAGAACCATCACATAGCCTCTGGAGGAATGCCCGGATTTCCCCTTAAATGTCTCAGGCTGGTCTGAGAACGTTAAGGCAGCTTTTGAAGGTGTTAACCTGCTGCCTTCTCAGACCACTGGTGCTCTGATAATAAACGTTTATTCTATGATCCAACTCCTGTGTCGATCTATTGGCTGAGCGGCATAGGCAGCACAAGCCATGGGCTCGTTTGGCCTCCAGCTTCACATAGACCCAAGAATGTCCTTTTAGAGTGGGTGTGTCCATCAAATAAGACATCTTGGCAAGGACGGCTTTAGGCAAGCCAGAGTTCTGCATTTTGTTTTAGGTTGTTTGGGGTTGTCATCGTCAGGTAGATGTCTGCAGTACTTGCAGCGGGAAGCCCAAAATGGAGAGACTCAGCTGCTACAACTAAGAATAGCAGACTAGCCCTCTCATTATGACAATACAGACAAGTGGGTGGACTATTTCTGTGGGAATCGAGCTGTGTTCAGAATGTCTGTGCCAATGTGATATGTTTAAAGGTAAGCCAAAGGGCCGGCCGAGTGGCTCAGTTGGGTAAGAGCTCGCTCAAGAGTTTGAGCTCTGAGCAACAGCGGTTCGAGTCCAGCCCAAGCTGAGCAGCCACTGAGCTGTCAACAGGTAGCAGGATGGCTCAGCTAAAAAAAATAAATAATAAATAAAGGTAAGCCAAGAACTTTATCTTCAGCTCCAATCAGCAAACATTAACAGAGATGAAATTAAGTAAAATACATTGGCTCTATGTTATAAATTAATATCAGTGCACAAAATGAGGTGACTAAGAATGCTATGTTTCTTTAAATCAACTTACTAACCACTCTGAGCTTTTCTCCTACCAGACTGGCTAGAAATTCAACTTCAGTGACTTGGGGGACTTATTTCCCAAGGAGAGATATGCGAAGGTCCGGGGCTGACATAGTGCCACACTAGTTACTGTTGATTTATTCGCATCACAAACCGCACTCCTGTTCTGTGGCTCTTCTGCTTCAATTCTCCTCTCTCGAGTGCCCAAAAGCCATTCCCATGCTCTCTCAGTGCCATCACAAGGGAGCTAGTCCAGGGGCCAGCATTGCAAATGACTTTCAGTGCCTCTGGGAACATTTTCTCCCAGCCTCAGGCCTTCTTTAAGCAATATTTGCTTCCCCTCTCCTCAAGGAAACCTAGCAGGAGCCCTTCAGACCACTTCAGCCCTAGAGATTAGGTTTCTACCAACCCTACAGGTTTCCTTAAGCTGTTTCTGCTTTGACTCCAACCTAAGCCCTGAGGCAAAGAATGGTAAAGTCTTAGGAAAATAAAGGGGGGAAGGAAAATCTCAGAAGTACAAACAGAATTTAGTGATTCAGTCAATTATCCTGCTACCTTCCAATGGATTTTCCTCTCCCTCAGCAACAATTGGAAGTCTCTACTTTGGCCTATAAAGTCCAGCATGATTTGCCTCCTATTCCCCCTCAGACCTTGTCTCTTTCTTTGCACCCCCCTCAAACTTCCACGTTAATCACACTGTGCATCTTCATGTTCCTTGAACTCACCAACTTTTCTCCCTATCAGAGTATTGTGGTAGCCAGCCTTCAGAAAGATCTCCAGGGAATCCCCATCTCATGGTATTCATTCCCTTATATATTTCCCTCATACAATGAATTGGGAGGATTGATCTGTGTGTTGGCGTAAGAAATGCCCAAACCTGTAGAGAATTTTTACAAGTTTATTTGAGCCAAACAGTTGATATATCCCAGGGAACAAGTTCTCAAGTGCTCAGGAGAATATCAGTTTTGCAGTTTCTTTTATGCATTTGAAATTAAGGAGGAAACTTAAGGAAGGTTACCGTATTTTGGCATGTATAACGCCCATTTTTTTGCCCAAATTTGTGAGGGAAAAATAAGGGTGTGCATTATACATGGGTAGTACTAATTCCGTATCTATATAAATGTTTTTCATTATTTTACTTATTCTTATGAGTTAAAAGTGTAACTCTAGAGATCACTAACAATATCCATATGCAAAATAACACCCTGGAATACAATAATTGGTTTTGTTGAACTTACGACAAACTTGTAAATGATGAAGAGTTCTTGGCCTTCAATGACGCATGAATATCGTAAATTTGTTACCGGTACATAAAATTTCTTGTACCTTGTATCTGTTCTTGTGTTTTGTAATTATTTGTTACATAAAATTTCTTGTACCATAATGTGCTAAAAAATAAATGTTAAAATTTCTTTATAATACAAAAAGCAAGTACCAAGTGTAAACAAATAAAAATTTGAGTTAAAAAATTAAAACAAGGGGCGGCTGAGTGGCTCAGTTGGTTAAGAGCGCAAGCTCTGAGCAACACGGTCACCTGTTCAATTCCCACATGGACCAGTGAGCTGTGCCCGAGCTGAGCTGCCGCTGAGCTGCCAACAGGTGGCAGGATGGCTCAGCTAGTGAGAGCACGTGCTCCTAACAACAGCATTACCAGTTCGACTCCCGCATGGGATGGTGGGCTACGTAGGCCCACCTGCAATTAATATTGAACATGGCACCTTGAGCTGAGCTGCCCTGAGCTGCCGATGGGTGGCCAGATGGTGACTGGACTTGGAGCTGAGCTAGGCGTGCCCTCCACAATTAAGATTGAAGGACAACAGCTTGGCTGTTCCCCTTCCCCAATTCCCCAATAAAATATTTTTTTTTAAAAAAAGGTGCAGAAAATGGAGGACTGTCATGACACTGAGGCCTCTTTAAAAGAAAAGGCAGGGGGGCGGCCGAGTGGCGCATTGGTTAGGAGTTGGCTTGGGATGCCAGCTCTGAGCAGCAGGGAATCCAGTTCACATCCCACATGAGGGCCAGTGACGCTGCGCCCTCTACAGCCAAGATGGTGAACAACAGCTCGACCTGGAGCTGGGCTGCCATGAGTCCTTGGCAACGGCGTAGGCTGCAGTGGGGCTGGCCAGCAGCTGGCATGAGCTTTTGTGAGCTGCTGTGAGCTGCCATGAGTGGCTGTCCAATGGCCAGAGACCGACTGCCTCACCGGGGAAGAGCGCAATGATAATATAGACATGGGCCAGTGAAGCAACATCCTCCACAACTAGACTGAAGAACAAAAGAACAGCCACTTGTCTGTTCCCCTCCCCCAATTCCCCAATAATAAAATCTTTGAAAAAAAAATTAAAACGAAAGATATTTTCCCTGAAAGTTTGGGCCAAAAGCGTTGGGTGCGCATTACACATGGGAGTGCATTATACACTGCAAAATAGGTACATGGAGGTGGGAGAAAGTAAGGCGGGGATTGGATTATAAGATAATTAACAAGATGATGTGCTCTCTTGAGGGTGGCTATGCTTATTTCAAAGGTGTATTAACCGAGATGCAGAGAAACAATAAACAGGGCTTGCTTGAGGCAAATATAAACCTTTTATTAAAAAATTATATGCCTAGGATGTGACCACCCACCATGACCTGCCCAGTTAGGAAGTTATTTATTTATTTATTTATTTATTTTTTAAAGATTTTTATTAGGGAATTGGGGGATAGGAACAGCGCTGGGGAATTGGGGAAGGGGAACAGATAAGTTGCTGTCCTTTTTGTTCTTCAGTCTAGTTGTGGAGGATGTTGCTTCACTGGCCCAAGTTGGCACCATCATTGCGCTCTTCCCAGGTGAGGCAGATCAGTCGCCGGCTTCTGGACGGCCGCTCACTGCGGCTGCTGGCCGCTCACGCTGGCTGCTGGCTACACACGGTAGCCCATGGCAACCCACTGCCACAGGGACTGCAGCCTACGCCGTCACCAGCGACTCACGGCAGCCCAGCTCCAGGTTGAGCTGTTGTTCAGCATCTTAGCTGTGGAGGGCAGTGTCACTGGCCCTCATATGTGGGATCTGAACCGGGGCCCTCTGGCGTCCCAAGCCAGCTCTTAACCAATGCTCCACTCAACTGGCCCCAGTTAGGAATTTATGATCAGATCACCCTGTGAGGTTACTTTCCATAGAATCCCTTTTTTTGATCCACATGTGAAACAATCGGATTTTGCAGATCTAAGCTAGATCATATAAGACATGTGACTTCTACCTCACCCCATCTTGGACTGTTTGCTCTAGGAGAAGACAGCCAGCCACTATGTCATGAGGATACTCAAGCAGCCCATGGAGAGATCCATGTGGAGAGATACTGAGGCCTCCTGCCAAAAACCAGCATCATGTGAGTGAATCATTTTAGAATTGGAACCTCCACCCCATGTCAAACCTTCAAAGCCGTATCTGAGATCTTGACTGCAACCTCTTAAGAAACCCTGAGCCAAAACCACCGAGTTAAGTCACTTCCAAATTCTCAAATCACAGAAACTGTGAGAAACAAATATTTATTGTAATTTTAAGCCACTAAGTTTTGGGATAACTTGTTTGCAGCAATAGATAGCTCATACAGGCCTTGACATGCCTTGCTCCAGAATACCTTGAAATCCCTGCATGTCTCTTATACTCTTTATACTGCTCTAATGTCTCCTCCTCTGACCCCCTATGTGAAAATAGCACTCTCTCCCCACTACAACATCATGTTTGGTCCTCCTTTCCCTGATTTATTTTGCTTCATTGGCATTTCCTGCATCTGCACACTGGGAGGGCGGTGGCTCAACAAAGAAATAATGGATTCTACCAACATTTTAGTCTGGCAGAAAGCTTCCCCTCCAGCCCTTACCCTGAAGCCAGAGAACTCATTTCCTCTCCACACGTCCCTGGCATCTTTCGAGCCACTGCCATAGCCCTGGAGCTCAGACTGAGCGAGTCTGTCAGTGAGTAAGTCCATGGGTGGGCCCTTTAAGAGGAGCACCTGGGACTCTAGTTGCCCTCCTTCTGTCTCACTCAGCCACAATCTCCACTGGTTTTCACAGCTAGAATTTATGGGGACTTCTCTTCCAGGCACTGGAACCCTGGGCTGGGGAACCTGATGTGGGGCTGGAACCCCTCACTCCTCTGGGGGAAATCTCCGTGGCTGAGATATCCCTCTCAATTTTTAAAGTTATATGTGCATGTGGGATCAGCTCATTCCGCATCTCTGCCCCTCCCTACCAGTCTTGAAGTGGCTTCTTCTCAGCAGCCCCTTAGTTGTCAGACTCCTGTTCAGCTAGACTTCAGGCAATTCTCAACGATGGTTGTTCTGTAGCTTAGTTGCAATTTAGATGTAGTCATGGAGGAGGCAAGCACAGCATTTGCCTACTCTGCCACCATAACCAGTAATCTAACCATAGCTTTTTTCAAATTGGATGTGTGGTCTTGAGAAAATCTCTGCACTTCTTGGGAATTTGCTTCCCTTATTCCTGGTAAAAGAATTGGACCAGGGTCCTCTTCTACTTCAACATTTGGAGATTCTGTGGTAATGTGCTACTATACAAGACTCATCTTGAAAGTCACTCCAGGTCCTTCTTCCTGGGCCTCTGTTTCCTGAGCTAAAAAATACCTAGTGTCCAGCCAAGGATCACAAGACAGGGTATATCTGTGTCTAGAGATTTTTTTCCTTTTTCTTCCATTTCTCTTTTTGTCTCTCATTTTACAGAATAAAAATGAGAGGTAGAAATTTCACCAAAGACATGGGATCTATGCCTCAGTTTCCTAAGATGTGAGAATTCTAATAGCACCTATCTTATGAGTTGCAAGGACCACATGAGATAAGTTTTGTAAGGAGGTTTGTACACGGCAAATATTTGATAATGTTAGCTGATATTTTATTATTTTGTTATCGCTAGTAAGTGAATAACTGAAGCCAGAGTTATTTTTACCTTCTTCCTGGCATTTGAGCAAAATAGTATCATATAGAAGGAACAGTGCTAGAAGGGCTAGAGCAACATCAGAAAGAATAGTAATATGGCTCAGAAATAACCTCTGAGCCCATAAATGCTATCCTGGGGACAGTAACCTGATTAACAGGTATTCAGTCACCTGGTCCTGATAGCAGTGATGCTAATGAAAACAGTCACCATGACCCTAATGGTAGAGGCTGGTGCTACCTACACCCACTTAATAACCTGCCTTTTTGAAGATCACTGAACACATTTTGAACCACAGGAAATGGTACAGATACTCAAGATCTCTGCATGAGAAGGATAATTCTTCCCCTCTAAAATTGTATTTGCTCCTTCCTTAAATAACTCTTATCAGAAGGCACAATAAATATAGGTTTCAATTTGAAACACATACTTGCAAAATAATTTTGAACAGTAACAGTGATTTGTGGTTGCCTCTTTCCACAAAACCAGACTAAGTCAGCTTAAAAGCTGTCTTCCATCTTACATGTCTTATAATTTATATGTATAACTGATATTTATAAGGATCTTGGGAGCACAAAGCTCCTTTTAAAGTGAGAAAACAATCATTTTTATTTCAGGTGAAGAGTAGAGCAGCAATAATAATCATTAGCCAATCCCCAAAGGTACATGTGAAGCACCTCATTGTTCAAATAACCTAAACCAAATTGTATTATAAATATTTTTAATTTTCTATATATTATGGTGTTTTGACATTGTAAAAAAAAAAACTTTCTGGCTGGGGGAAGACTTCTCTTTCTTAGGCAAGCCAATTCTTACAGCAAAGGGCCTAGCTAGGACCATGTCTTTTATAGGCAAATGAATCAATTCAGAGCCATATCTTCACCTGGCCTGTGCATCCCAGGAGGCAATATTCTTCTGCCTTAGTCATTCCAGGGCTAGGTACTAGGTAGTTGGGGACCACCCTTATAGCTTAAAGCCCACTGAAATTGTTCAGACTACACAGTCCTAAACTGTTTACCCTGCCCTGGCTTGCCTGTTCCTTGGAAACCCTATGTAAGTCAAGGCCTAAACTGTCCCCTTGCTCCTGTCTTCTGGCTTGTGGCTTTCCCATGTAGCCCTGCATGACATGCTATGGTTATTTTCACTATGATTTATAAATATAATAAACTTTGGGTTTGTTTTTTTTTAGCTGAGCCATCCTGCCACCTGTTGGCAGCTCAGCAGTAGCTCAGCTCAGGCCAGGAATCGAACCACTGTTGCTTAGAACTCGCACTCTTGAGCAAGCTCTTAACCAACTGAGTCACTCGGCCAGCCGAATAGATGGCTCTTTTAAATGTATGTTCTTGACTTGAACAACACTTTAAACCACCTAGACTTAACAGACATCTATAGAAAACTCCACACAGCAACAGCCTAATACACATTCTTCTCAAGTGTACAAGGAACATTCTCCACGATAGGCCATATATAGGCCATTAAATAAGTCTCCATAAATTTAAAAGGATTGAAACTACACAAAGTATATTCTCCAACACAGTGGAATGAAAATACTAATCAATAACCTATGGAAGTTTGGAAAATTCGCAAATGTGTGAATATTTAAAAACACACTCAAATATCAATGAGTGAAAGAACAACTCACAAGAGAGCTTAGAAAATACACTGACATGAATGACAATGAAAACACACATACAAAAATGTATGTGATGTACCAAAGGCAATGTTCAGAAGGAAATTTATAACTATAAATGCTTACATTAAAAAAGAAAAGATAGGGCCAGCTGAGTAGCTCAGTTGGTTAAGAGCTCACTCAAGATTGTGAGCTCTGAGCGACAGCAGTTTGAGTCCCGGCCTGAGCTGAGCTGCTGCTGAGCTGCCAACAGGTGGCAGAATGGCTCAGCTAAAAAAGAAAAGAAAAGAAAAGAAAAGATCTCGGGCTGGCCCAGTGGCATGTTGGTTAAGAGTTGGCTTGGGACGCCAGCTCTGAGCAGCAGGCCCTGGTTTGGATCCCACATTAGGGTCAGTGACGCTGCACCCTCTATAGCTAAGATGGTGAACAACAGCTTGACCTGATGCTGGGCTGCTTTGAGTCACCAGCGACAGGATAGGCTGCAGTGGACCTGCAGTGGGCTGCTGTAAAGCTGCCGTGAGTGGCTGGCAGCCAACGTGAGCTGCCAAGAGCTGCCATGAGCAGCTGTTCCGGGCCCAGTGGCTGATCTGCCTCACCAGGGAAGAGCGCAATGATAATACCAACATAGGCCAATAAAGCGACGTCCTCCACAACTAGACTGAAGAGCAAAAAGACACCAGCTTGTCTGTTCCCCTCCCCCAATTCCCCAATAAAATCTTTAAAAAAGAAAAAGAAAACAATCTCAAATAAAACACCTATCCCTCCACCTTAAGGAATGGGGCAGGGGGGAGGAGAAGTGAGGGAGGAAATAAAACTGAAGCCAAAAAGCAAGCAGAAGTTAAGCATTAATAAAGGTTACAGGAGAAAAAATATAGAATAGAAAAACGGAGAAAATCAACAAAATTGAAAAATTGGTTATTTGAAAAACACAAGAAAAAGGACAAACATTTATCTAGACAGAACAAGAAAAAAGGAGATACAAATTATTCGAATCCAGAATGAAAGAGGACATTACAACTAACATTACAGAAATCAATGAAATACGGTGAACAATTGTATGCCAATAAAATATAAAACCTAGATGAAATGGATAAATTCCTAGAAAGACACAAGCTACTAAATCTAATTTAAGAAGAAACAGGAAATGGAAATAGACCTATAACAAATAGAGATTCAGTTAGTAATAGAAAAAAATCTACCAAAAGAATCATTCGTTTGCATGTGGATGCCCAGTGGTCCCAGCACCCAGGACAGCATTTAATTATGTTTGGCTTTCCATTGATTATTTGATTATTGTTAAACTGCATGTTTCTCTGTTAGTCAAGGGCCATCATTTTTCTTTGAATCTCTTGAAAACATGTAGAGCATTGTTTTTTCTTTGTTTTTGTTTTTGAAATCTAGAGGGTCACGACGCTAACTTAGAGACTCATAACCAGTGCTTTTTAAAAAAAATGAAATAGTATAGAAAAATATCAGATGGCTCAGCTGTAGTTTGGATAGACATCATTTTTAGAAAACAGTTTCAGGTTTATTTGTGTGTGTGTGTGTGTGTGTGTGTGTGTGTGTGTGTGTACATATACATGCCTGCATGTGTATATATATATATATATATATATATATATATATATATATATATATATATATATATACACATACTGGGTTGAGATGGAAAGTGTATTTCTTACATTGTATGAGTATGGAAATTCACAGAAAGTTTAAAAAACATTGACCTGAAATATAGTGTCTCCAAAATAGGTGATAAATGAAAAATAAATCAATAAAAATACTATCAAAGGCTGCTTTTCTTTGCCTTTAGGTGTTTTGCCTTTCTTAGCAATGCACTTGTTGAATAAAGGCAGCTGGAGTTCTGGATATCAGGAGTCCCAGTTACCTCATGCTCTAAATTTAGAGCAGAGTAAACACTCTTGTGCCTCTCTAACAGCAGGATTCAACTTGCCTTTTGCCTTTGGCATTTTCAGGTGATCAGGAAGATAGGAAAATACTGGCTCCCAATAGGGACATTGTTTCTCCTCTGGCTGCTCGACAAGTGTAATTCCAGTTCTGGATGGGCAGTCTGAAGCACAGGCTGAATCACTTCTTTGATTTGCAGGGTGAATCTACTCAACTCTCTCCCTCTGGGCATAGCCTTCCAACAACAAACCTCCCCTAAAACGAGCAGCCTTTACATTAGTAAAGGAACAATGAGAACCATTTAAAGTAAATACACAGGTACAAACATAAATATAGAAGGCCCCAGAGAAATATTTTGTTTTAAAGATATTGAATTATATTTAATAAGGAACATTTGATAAGATGTTAATGAAAAAAAATGCAATAGTTACTAAGTCTATGATGTAAGTAACAACCTTAATATTTTAGTTAAGAAATATGCTAATGTGAAATCTATGGCATCAGATATAGACTGCTTAAGTGCACCATATCTTAGTATTTCATCACAGAAATCTGTAAGAACCTTGAATCAGAACATTCAGAAGTAAAGCAAAGCATAAGTCACTATCCAAAGAGTTTAATTATTAATAGAAGGAGAAAGACTTAAAACTGGTTTAGGGACTTACCCAACGTTCCATTCACCAGTTGAGAGCAAAGCTTCAAGTAGAGCTCAACTCTCCTGACTCCTCTTCCAGCGCTCCTTCTATATTGGTGTTCTCTACATCTTTCCTTAAATTCATCTGAAGCTATTTTAAGGAGATCTCAGTTATTGGACCATAATCCATGTGTTGAAAATACACTTGATTCTTACTGTGTCTCAGGCAGTCTTCTATGACAAAGTCCCTGTCTTCATGAAGCTCACTTTTCATTGAGTGACAGAAATGAACTACTAATGAAGGTTCTGCAAAGATTATTGTAGTAATAGAGCACTTTAGTTCTTTGGTTAATAAGAATTTGTGAAAATGGTTACACCTTTCTGAATAGAAAATATAAACTGAGTGGAGGATGAAAGTTGAAATTCTAGCTCTACTCATCTACCTCCATTCCAGGTGTTTAATCATACGCAAAGATTGGAAAACATTGAAAAGACTTAGTTTCTTCTCTGCTCTGGGTCACTCTGTCTCCCTAAATTGAAAGATTTAAGGAAAGAAATTACATCATAGGCCATGAAATGCCTAAGACAAACTGGAGCCAAATTGTTCTCTTCAAGAACAGTAGATTTATCTTAAAAAAAAAAAGATCCTAAAGTAAAAACGGTTTGCAGAAAAAAAAAAACTACTCATTTTCATTTTACAATCAATAATATCAACCACTCCTAGAAAGAGGGATAATAATAAAGAGGCATTATTGTCTAAAGAAGTAGTAAGTAGCACCTTTTAGAAAAAGAATGAGCAATTTCATTTCATATAGAAAAGTTCAAACATTAAAAGAAGCAAGGAAAAACAAGACAACAAACAAAAGAAGGTTAACTGGCTTCTTTAGTCTTGAACAATTCCAGAGGTAAAGTGGTTTACTCTATTTGTCCCATCACCCCTTCAGTGAAGTGGGGCTACCGTCCTACAAGGCAGAAGAGTGACCTAGGAACCAAGAAGCAGATCCAAACTTAAAGTTGGAAGGCCATGATCATAGAAGCCAAGACTCACCTACCTTTCAGCAGGACTGAAATAATAACAGAGAGAAGTGTAGTAAATATTTTATACTGAATTGGTTAGCAAAAATCTTGGAACTGAAAGAGAAAGAAATCTTCATTTTGACCCTAAATCCAAAGATATTCCCTGGAAATAAGTTACTTCAATTTTTCAAGCATGACATTTTTTCATTTACAAAATAGAAATGATATTAAATAATATCTGTCTCATAGATAATGGAGCAATACACATTGTTGAGTACACAAGCACTCCACACAGTACCTGGCATAGGATTAAGCAATCAATAACTTTTATCATTAGCAATCACATCAGCAACAATAATAAAACAGATTCACAGTACAGGAGTTGCATCCTCCAAGCCACTGGAGAGCCATGCAAGGAATAGCTCCTGAAAACCTCACATAAGTCAAACATGCATAAGACATCCAGACAGATTTTTCTCTTAAGAATAAATGTAATGCACGAACTAGCAGTCTCAGTGCACACAAACCTAGGCCACGGTAATGCATTCCTTATATCAAACTTACTCTTTAATGCACAATAAACAATTTTTAGTGTGGGGAATTCACATTGTTTTAATGCATGTGAATAAAGTGAGATTTTAATAATATTTTTCATTGATCATTATTTCAAATTTGCTAATTCAAATTAGTGTAAAATATAACTGCATTGTTAAGCCAAAGGCCACTCAATATCAGAGAGAGGCTATTATAAGAAATGAGACATAGGGGAGCATATCATAGGATTGCAAGATATATACTCAGAGAGGAAAACAATAGAAACTGTAAATCCTGAAACGTCTAGAATTTAAATTACTGGAATTTGTTTTACAACTGTGAAGCTTATAAAAAGATAAATTTTATCAGCAAAGAAACATACAGAGGAATGTGAAATGATGACAAACTAAAACCCCTACTGCAAAGATACTTGCTGTGTGGAAGAGAACAAACACAAATGTGGGGAAAGAGTCTATCCACTGCATAGGCAAAAGCCAAATTTCTAATAAAGGTTTATGATTGTGTCTGTAAGATTCGGATTCGTGTGCTTACATAGAAATGGTTAGACAAAGCCCTACCTCATGGAATTAGACAAAGCCCTACCTAGAGACCTGGTTTCCAGATTCCATACTTAAAGCCAGACCTTTAATCATATTCTTGTCCAAAGATCATACAGAGTGATAAGGTGTCGGTGCCACAACTCTGATGTCAGAAACTGGAAAAGAGAGAGTTGTAGCTTTGGTTTTGGCTTTTACTAGAAGGAGGTATTTCTTTCAGCTAATGATTCAGACTTAATTCTTCAGTTTTTTTCTATTTTGGTTTTTAAAATGGGATGAAAATAGTATATAATTCACATGGCGGTAAATTATATTTATGGGATAAGATCCTCAAAACCTCACATAGTTCAAAACTTGCATAATTCTACACAGATTTTTCACCCAAAGGAGTCAATATAATATGAATGAAATAGCATTCTCAGAATAGATAAGCCTATAACATTATAGAGCATTTCTTAGAGCAAATTTTTAAATGCTTTAAAAAAATAAACTTTAGGGCTGGCCAAGTCGCACGTTGGTTAAGAGCTGGTTTGGAACACCAACTCTGAGCAGCACGGCCCCGGTTCAGATCCCACATGAGGGCAAGTGACACTGCCTTCTACAGCTAAGATGGTGAACAACAGCTCGACCTGGAGCTGGGCTGCCCTGAGTCGCCCGCGACGGCATAGGCTGCAGCCCCTGCTGCAGTGGGCTGCCGTGAGCTACCATGAGTGACCGGCAGCCAGTGTGAGCTGCCGGGAGCTGGTGTGAGCTACCAAGAGTTGCTGTGAGCGGCCGTCCAGAGGCCGGTGACTGATCTGCCTCACCCGGGAAGAGCGCAATGATAATATCAACATGGGCCAGCGAAGCGACGTCCTCCACAACTAGACTGAAGAACAAAAGGACAGCAACTTGTCAGTACCCCTTCCCCCTATTCCCCAGCGCTGTTCCCCTCCCTTAATTCTCCAATAAAATCTTAAATAAATAAATAAATAAATAATAAACTTTATTTGGAAATAATTTTAGATTTACAGGAAAGTTTTGCAAAGATAATATAGCATTTCCTATATCCCTCAACCACTTTCCTCTATTGCTAACATCTAGCGTTACCATGGCACATTTGTTGAAACTAAGAAACCAACATAGATACTACGAACTGAACTTGGGATTTTATTCAAATTTCACTAGTTTTTCCAGTAATGCTTCTTTTTTTGTTCCAGAATCCAATCCAATTTTAAGCACCTTTTACTCTTGGAAGGATTCACATTATTTAAAATTTATGCAAACTAATAACATTTTTATATCATGCTGTTTCAAATTTGAAAATTTTAAATTGGTATGAAATACAACTGTACTGTTTATCCATAGACTTTCCAAACACATAAATGGCTGAAGAATTGACCTACTGCAGTGGCCTAAGCCAGTGTTACTCAAATTGTAATGGTGAGGGGATTAGAAGGAGTGTATTTTGTACTGGGTTGCAGCTAAAGATTTCATTTGAAGAAAATCACCAGTAAGAAAATCCAGTGGAAATATTAGAATAATTTAAGGAATGCTAAAAATAAACAAACAAGCCCCAAACTGGATATGATTATAAGAAACATTCAGAAAATTGCCTAGGCAGGCACCATTTTTTTTTTTTTTTTTTTTTTTTTTTACATTTTATTGGGGAATTGGGGAAGGGGAACAGTGTTGGGGAACTAGGGAAGCAGAATAGCCAAGTTGTTGTCCTGCAATCTTAGTTGTGGAAGACACAGCTTAGCTCAGCTCCAAGTCCAGTCACCATCTGGCCGCCCATCGGCAGCTTGCAGCCGTTCAGCTAAAGGTGCCATGTTCAATCTTAGTTACAGGGGGTGTAGTCCATCATCCCATGCAGGAGTCAAACCAGAAATCTTGTTGCTAAGAGCTCATGCTCTAACCACGGAGCCATCTGGCCGCCCATTGGCAGCTCGTGGCAGCTCAGCTCAAAGAGCTGTGCTCAATCTTAGTTGTGGTAGGGGGAGGAGCAGATAGCCCACCATCCCATGTGGGAGTCAAACTGGCAACCTTGTTGTTAGGAGCACGTGTTCTCACCAGCTGAATCATCCTGCCACCTGTTGGCAGCTCAGGGGCAGCTCAGCTCGGACACAGCTCACTGGCTCATGTGGGAATTGAACTGGTAACCCTATTGCTCAGAGCTTGTGCTTTTAACCAACTGAGCCACTCGGCCAGCCCCAGGCACCATTTTTTATACAAGTAGTTTAAATTTTTATTGCAAAGAATATACAAGCAAACTATATAGCCACATATATTGTAAAATATTCCCCATGTGCTGTTACTATTATCAAAATATAAAAAGCTCTTATAAATCAATAGAAAAATGGGCAGAGTGCATAGTTAATTTATGGCCAATAATGCAAATTAAAGTTCAATACACTTTTTCTTTTTAATTTACCAACATGGTGGTGATAATGTATAGTGTGGGTTAATGTACAAAGAATAAGTCACTTTCATACATTGCTAATGGGAACAAAACTTGAAACAGCTTTGCTTTATGACAACTTGCCAATATATGTGTTGAGACACCTATTGCTGATTACTAAACAATTCCAAAATGTAGTGGCTTAAATCCACAACAATGTAGCATGTCTCACATTTCTGTGAGTTGGTTAGGTGGTCTTACGCTCTATGCAATGTTGGCTGGGGTCACTCATGCAGCTGCACTCAGCTGGGGGCTCAACCAGGGATAGAATGCCCCAGGCTTCCTTTCTTCACCATGTGGCCTTTCTCACCACTTGGCCTCTCATCATTCAGGAGCCTCAGCATGTCAGCTGGATTCCAAGAAAGCACACACAGAAGCTGGGAGGCCTCTCAAAGACTAGATCTAGAAGCAGTGGTACGCAGGAGCCCATTTGTACAGGCTAATAAGGGCCAGTTATGCCCATCTCTTCCCAGCTCCATGACCAGTGACATCACACTGGCAGCTAGAAGTCACCCACAGTGGAAGGATTTACACCACAGTAATTGGCAAATGGTATAAACCAGGGATTTTAATTTGTTTTTGTTTGTTTTTTCCCAAAGAGCTGATCTTCCAGAACACTATTTCCTGAAAGTCACACAGCTTCGTGTCCGCCACATTCTGTCTATCCACACAAGTCACAAGGCCAGCCCAGAGTCCCTTTGGGAGGGGAAACAGGCTCCACCTCTTGATTAGAGAACTGGCATACAATTTGTGGCCATATTTAATCCACTGCAGTCTGCCCTCTGACCACAAATTATATATATTCTTCCCACATGAAAAAAAAAAACTTCACCACTTCCCAAGATCTCATCCCATTAAAGCATCAAGCCCAAAGTTCAATATTTCATTATTTGCATTGTGTCTAGCTGTGGATGCAGCTCCTCTGGACCTGGAGAGCTCCGAATTGTTTTCTGCCCCTCCCCAACTTCCCCTCACTCTTCCACCCCTACCAGGCATACAGTGGTGAGGAAGGGACAGGAAAACTAAAATAGACACTCCCATTTAAAACAAGAATAAGTCCGTAGCAATTCTGAAATCTACCTGGACACATGTTTTCAGATCCTCTACTCCCAGCACTGGGAGTCCATCTGGGGCTGATCCAAAATGACTTCTCATCCTCCTGAGATTCTCTAGGTAACCACTCTTTTTTTTTTTTTTTTAAGATTTTTTATTGGGGAAGTGGGGGAGGGGAACAGCGCTGGGGAATCGGGAAGGGGAACAGACAAGTTGCTGTCGTTTTGTTCTCCAGTCTAGTTGTGGAGGACGTTGCTTCACTGGCCCAAGTTGGTATTGTGATCATTGTGCTGTTCCCGGGTGAGACAGATCAGTCGCTGGCTTCTGGATGGCTGCTCATTGCTGCTCTTGGCAGCTCACGCTGCCTGCCCGCCACTCACGGTAGCTTATGGCAGCCCATAGCAGCAGGGGCTGCAGTCTATGCCGTCACCAGCTGCTCACGGCAGCCCAGCTCCAGGTCGAACCATTGTTCACCATCTTAGCTGTAGAGGGCACAGTGTCTCTGGCCCACATGTGGGATCCGAACCGGAGCCCTGCTGCTCAGTGCTGGCATCCCAAGCTAGCTCTTAACCAACGCACCACTCAGCTGACCCTCTAGGTAACCGCTTTTCATTCAGTAGTCCAGCTCAAAGTTCCTCATAGCATGGTAGGTGGCTTCCACAGGACCAAAGTAGAAACGGCCAAGTCTCGGAAAGGCTCATTCTAGAACTGGTAGAGTGCCTAGTGTTAACAGATTTGGCAAATAAAAATATTAGATGCCCAGTTAAATTTGAATGTCAGATAAATAAGAAATATTTTTTTCAGTGTAAGTATGTCCCGTTTTTCTGTTTATTTGACATTTAATTTTACTGGGCACCATACTTTAACCACATTCTAAAGGTCAAAAGCAGGTTGTTCAAGAATAGGGAAGGAAATATCACCTTTTGATGAATGAGCAGCTTGCTTGAACAGGGAGGGGAAAAGATAATTGTGGCCATTTTGCATACTACCACATTATAAAAAAAGACTTGAAAATGTGTATCTCACAATCAAACCAGTGATTTTATTTCTAGGAATTTTTCTAAGCACATGACTAAAGAAATGCCAAAGATTTAGCTACATGCATGTTCATTGTAGAACTGCTTATAAAAATGAAAAATAGAAAACAACCTAGATGTACAAAAATAAGAAATAAATATATTTATTGAGCAACTAATATATACAAGACACTGTGTTGAGCCCTGAGGACATAGTGAACAACACAGGAAATCTCTGGCCTCAGGGATCTTAGAAACTAAAAGGGCAAGACTGACATTAAACAGATAATCATGTATTTGACTAATTGACTATAAGTGTGCTAATTACTACAAAAGAAAACTATTGGGTGCTATGGAATCACCAAGGGACCTAATCTACTGGAGGCTAGTTTAGGAGAAGGGGAAGGAAATAAAGGAAAGGGTGAGAGAAGAGAGTACTGGACAGAGTGAACAGCAAAAGGATTCTAAATGTATATTTATTTACATGGAAAGGTGATAATAATAAAAAGTTAGGCATGAGATGCTCATTAGATATCCAAGTAGAGATGCCAAATTTTATTTAGATACACAAGCTGGGATCCTGGGGAAGGTTAGATCTGGATATATATAATACATTTGGCAGTTATCAGCCTATAATCAATAGGCAGTAATATAAAAGAAAATTGGGGGAGCAGGGTATCGAGAAAGCTTTAAAAAGAGAGAGTTTCAAAGAGGGCATGGTCACTTCGAAGAAATGTTGCTAAGATATTAAGAGGAAGGCAAAAAGTGACCATTGCATTTGGTGACATGGAGGTCACTGATGAACCTTTTAGAACTTTCAGATGTAGTGTGAGGACAGAGGTCTAATTGAAATGGATTGAGGAAAGAAAATAGGTGACATAGTGGAGAAAGCCACTAATTTGAGAAGTTTTTCTGTGAGGAAGCAGAAGAATGGGGCAGCAGCTAGACAGGACAGAGAGGTCAAGAGCAGGCTGATGGAAACAATCTCCAAAACGAAGGGAAATCAATAATACAGAAGAGAAGGGTCTATTTGTAGGAGTAAAGTCCTTGAGAAGGTGAAAGAGGATGAGATCCAGAGCACAGGGAAGGGCTGACCAAGATAGGAGGAGGGCCATTTTCTCGTATAAGAGCAGATTGAAAGACAGAGGTCTTGATTCAAGAGGCTACAGACATGTAGTGGAAAGATGAGAGAGTGCTTGTTTGCTTCTGTTTCTCCTGAAGCATGAATCAAGTTATCAGTAAGGAGAGGGAGGAAGGGGGAGATTGGAAACACATTCCTCAAGTATACTTTACATCTCATGCTGATGTTGCTAATTTGAAAATCATGCATGTATAGACTCTCACTTATCCATTACATTCTAAAGTTTCTCAACATTCCAAACAAGCAAAAGAGTGAAGGGGAAGCCATGGTAAATATCAAGAACAATAGTGCACCATGTTGTACACCTGAAAATAACTAACTAACTAACTAACTAACTAACTAACTAACTAAAAAAGAACAATAGTGCACCAATCAAGATGAACTTATTGAAGAATTTTATTTAAAAGCTTTAGGGAAATTTAATGATCATGACTCAAAATTCATCAGTGTCAATGCATCAATCAGGAAAATTCCTAAGTCATAGAAGGAAGTACACATTAAAGTATTGTTCAGAGTTACACACCTCAGTCAAAATTAACAGCAACCCAATGATGTCTGTTTCAGTGACTTAACCAATGCATTCAATTGCTTGTTTCTATATTAGCAAACAGACTGAGTAATTGGATGATGCATTTATCATGGCCAAAGCAGACTGAACATGAGTATACTCTTGTGACACATACTCAATGTGATAAGATGCAATACACTACCATAAACTACCTAAATTTACACTAAGTTGATACTGCTAGGAGTGTTTTTTCAGAAGCTATTAGAAAAAATGAAATGTGAGAAGAGCTTTTGGGTCATCAGTGTTCTAAATTTAGAACCTTCAAATAATCATAAATACCAGCACTCTATCATCAAGAGAGAAATAAAATGGGGTTACCACCTCTTTTCACTGCTTATTTTCTTTTTTGTTAAACACACCAGAAGTTTCTGTGGTTGAACAGGTCCCAGTCTAAGGCTTAAAAATAGATATTACAGGGCCGGCCGAGTGGCGCGATGGTTAAGAACTCGCTTGGGATGCCAGAGGGCCCCGGTTCGGATCCCACATATGAGGGCCAGTGACACTGCCCTCTACAGCTAAGATGCTGAACAACAGCTCAACCTGGAGCTGGCCTGCCATGAGTCGCCGGCGACGGCGTAGGCTGCAGTCCCTGTGGCAGTGGATTGCCATGGGCTACCGTGTGTAGTCAGCAGCCAGCGTGAGCGGTCAGCAGCCGCAGTGAGCGGCCGTCCAGAAGCCGGTGACTGATCTGCCTTGCCAGAGAAGAGCGCAATGATGGTGCCAACTTGGGCCAGTGAAGCAACGTCCTCCACAACTAGATTGAAGAACAAAACGACAGCAACTTGTCTGTTCCCCTTCCCCCAATTCCCCAGCACTGTTCCCATCCCCCCAATTCCCCAATAAAAATAAAAAAAAATCTTTAAAAAAAAAAAAAATAGATATTACAATTGTAAGATGGAATTTAAAATATGATATTTAAAAACAATAAGAGTAATATTATTCAAAAAGTAATACAAATTTTTTAAAGAGCAAACATTTATTGAGCACTAATGTACCAAGCATTACTCTTTGTACCTGGTATATATATATTATCATACATAGTCCTCAAAACCCCTTAAACACCTTTATGAGGTAGGTTCTCTTATTATCTACATTTTGCAATAGTGGGAACTGTGTTCTGTCAACTCGAATGTAATAAAAACAGACTTGTGAATATTGCATACCTGTTCATTGACAAATATATTACTATGCTCAGAGATTTTGTGTGACAAATATGAATGAGGTCCTCAACTCGGGGCCTCCTGGAGGGGATATACAGACAAACACATGATCAGCATGTCAAGGCAGCATGTTTTGTGAGAAGATGAATATTTAAATCCACATGGAGAGTCAAAAATATTATGTAAGGGAGGTGACATTTGAGCTGGAGCTTGAAGGACAAGTAACATCCTTGGGAGAAAGGCAGAGGAAATTGGGTGAAAAGGTAGACAGCTGGGATAATGTCCTGACCGTACAGGAAACAGAGTTCAGGGTAGCTTAAGTAGGAAGTATACATTAGGAGAAATAAGGCTGGAGGCAGACTGTGGGGATCTTTTATGAAGGTGAAGTTTTGAATGGATTACATAACCACCACAGAGTATCAGAAACTTACATGCACTGAGCAACATGATCAACTTTGATTTTCAGGAACATCACTCTGGCACCAGCCTACAGTGATCTTTGGAGGCAAGAGACTAGAAGCCTGGAGAAACCTAGAGAAAGTTAATGTCCAGGTTCAAAAAGGATGAGGGCCACAAATGAAGTATTGTTAAGGGGAAAAGCCACATTTATGATGTGCCTCTGAGCAAAGATATAATACTTTGAAATTTAATTACCTAAAATAAGAATTTGTCACAACACATCTGTATCTATGGACCAATGCTGGCAATTACCAGATGGTACCATGGTAAGATTTTTAGCTAACTAAACAACTACATCATGACTGTTACCTGGCTGCGCACAATCATAAGATGCTACCCCAATGTAGCATCCTGATTCAGATACATTAAAATATGAAAGGATGGGCCGGCCGAGTGATGTGTTGGTTAAGAGCTGGCTTAGGACACCAGCTCTGAGCAGCAGGGCCCCACATGAGGGCCACTGACACTGACCTCTACAGCTAAGATGGTGAACAACAGCTCAACCTGGAGCTTGGCTGCCGTAAGTTGTCAGCAACAGCGTAGGCTGCAGCCCCTGCTGCAGTGGGCTGCCATAAGCTACCATGTGTGGCTGGCAGCCAGCGTGAGCAGTCGGTAACCTGTGTGAGCTGCCATGAGCCGCCGTGAGCGGCCATCCAGAGGCCGGCGACAGATCTGCCTCAGCCGGGAAGAGCACAATGATCACAATACCAACAAGGGCTAGTGAAGCAACGTCCTCCACAACTAGACTGAAGAACAAAAGGACAGCAACTTGTCTGTTTCCCTCCCCCAATTCCCCAATTAAAAAAAAAAAACTTAAAAAAAATATGAAAGGAAAAAGTGTGTTTAGAATGGATGAAATGAGATCATTGTGTTAAAATATATCCAAAATCCAACCATTTCGTGCTACTTCTAGTCCCACCACCCTGGTCTAAGGCAACATCATCTGTTTTCTAGATTATTCCAGTAACTTCCTAATGAGTGTCCTTGTTTCTGCCCTTAAATATCTCCTCCTCTTCTAAATCTGTTTTCAAGAGGCTTGCTAGGGTCAAATAATGATATTCCTGTATGGAAAAACCCCAGTGGCTTCTTGTCTTACTCAGAGGAAAAGCCCAAGTCCTACAGATGCTACTGCATAAACAAGACCCACATTAGTTCTCCGTCCCATGACCCCATCCCTGCCACTTCAAGTAATGGGTGCCTCCTGTCCTCCCTGGATGACCCACTCTTTTTTTTTTTAAGATTTTATTGGGGAATTGGGGGAGGGAAACAGTGCTGGGGAATTGGGGGAAGGGGAACAGACAAGTTGCTGTGCTTTTGTTGGAGGACCTTGCTTCACTGGCCCATGTTGGTATTATCATTGTGCTCTTCCCGGCTGAGGCAGATCGGTCACCGGCCTCTGGACAGCCGCTCACAGTGGCTCTTGGCAGCTCACACCAGCTGCCAGCTTCTCACGCTGGCTGCTGGCCACATACGGTAGCTTATGACAGCCCACTCAGCAGAGGCTGCAGCCTACGCTGTCGCCGGCGAATCATGGAAGCCCAGCTCCAGGTCGAGCTGTTGTTCACCATCTTAGCTGTAGAGGGCAGTGTCACTGGCCTGCATGTGGGATCTGAACCGGGGCCCTGCTGCTCAGAGCTGGCGTTCCAAGCCAGCTCTTAACCAACGTGCCACTCAGCCGGCCCTAACCCACTCTTTTCTTGGGTATCTGCAAGGCTCAGCTCCTGAAGTCTTTCACCAAATGCCACCTTTTCAGTGAGGCCTCCTTTGCCTTCCCTAGTCTAAAATTGCTTTCACACACCCATTCCCAAATTCTCATTTACTCCCTAAATGCCCCTTGCTTGCTTTCTTTTACTCTTTTGTTCTCCCTTTCTTTCTCTCTCTTTCTTTCTTTCTTTCTTTCTTTCTTTCTTTCTTTCTTTCTTTCTTTCTTTCTTTCTTTCTTTCTTTCTTTCTTTCTTTCTTTCTTCCTTTCTCTTATTTTGTTACCACTATCTAACATAGAATGTATTTTACTTGTTTATCCTATATATTGTCTTGAAAGTTAGTGAGGAGTTGGGCTCCTGGTTAAAAACCTATGTATGTGTGACAGATCCAAGATGACAGAGTAGATAAGCACTGTGCCTGCATCCTTCCATGAACACATTAAAATTACAACCAAATTACAGAACAATCAACCTGGAGAACCACCTGAAGTCTAGCCAAACAGAAGTCCTATGACTAAAAATATAAAGAAACCGGGGCCAGCCGAGTGGCTCAGTTGGTTAAGAGCTCGCTCAAGAGTGCGAGCTCTGAGCAACAGCAGTTGAGTCCCGGCCTGAGCTGAGCAGTTGCTAAGCTGCCAACAGGTGGCAGCTTGGCTCAGCTAAAAAATAAAAATAAAATAAAATAAAATAAAATAAAATAAAAATAGAATAAAATAAATAAATAAATAAGTAAAGAAAGAAAGAAAGAAAGAAAGAAAGAAAGAAAGAAAGAAAGAAAGAAAGAAAGAAAGAAAGAAAGAAAGAAAGAAAGAAAGAAGCCATGGCAAGACTGGTACAAAGGGGAGGAGATACAGAATGAGACCAAAACCTCCATGTGGCGGTTGAGAATCAGAAGGGATAACTCAGCCACAGAGGTTCCCCCTGGAGGAGCAAGGAACCACAGCCCCTCACACCAAGCTCCCCAGCCTTGTACTGGTGCTGGTAAGAGAACCTTCCCATAACATCTGGCTGTGAAAATCAGCGGGGATTCCAACCATCCAGGTGGGACGGAAGGCTGTTGGAAACCCAGACATACTCTTAAATGGCCTGTACACAGACTCACTTGCTCACAGAGGCACCTTGGGCTCCAATGGAGGCACGGTGACTGGGGAAGCATCAGAAACATGTGGGAGGAGGGGGCAGAATGAAGTGTGTGGCTTTAGGGGGAGAACTGGAGGACAGTCACAGTTTCTGTGTGAGGCCCTTCTCCTGTGCAGCTGGCAGGTGGGCGTCATTTTTCCTGTGTTGAACCTGCCTCCACAGGGCCAAATCTGAATCTGATTAGTCTTGTGAGCTCCACAGCTCCACCCTGCTGACACACTGGGACCCCGCCCCACCCAACTCCCCCAACACCAGAGGCACTTTTTCCATGGGCAGCCAGCCCCACCTGAATTTCACTCTTTCTTGAAAAACTATCTGAGTCTGGCAGGCCCCTGGGAGGTGGCAACTGGCCTTGGTGTGCTCTGAGACTTTTTCTCAGTATCACCAGGGTTAGCACTGGCACCAAACCAGAATTTACATTAAACTGGTGACCACAACTTTTCCCACTCTAGGACTCCCTGAGACCCTGCCTCACCCAACGTGCATACCACACAAGGCTATCAGTGGCTGAATCTTAAGAGAGCCAGGAGGTGGCAGCAGGCCTCGGGGTGTCCTGGCTTTTATGGAGCTAACCCAGGCTGGGTACTGGTGGCAGACATCCTCAGTTCATAGTGTGGCCTCTCCCATGCTCCTCCAGATTTAGCAAGGCAGCAAACAACTGGGAATTGCTTTGTAGCTCTTACCAGGTAGTCACTAAACAGCCACAAGCAGTGGGCAACCTGGGCCTGCACTGGAGCCCCTCTCAATCTTCAAGCCCCAGAACCAACATACTTGAAATATGGCTTCAGATCACAGCAGAGCATCACCCAATTAGCCCCACAAGGGACACACACAAAGGGTGGTTTCAACAAGCATCAGAACCCACTAGGGCGAACCCCACTCAATGGTGTCAGCCCCCTGCATAGTAGCCCATAAATTGTGGACATGACCAAACTCCACAGCCAGTCAGCCTAAGGGTCAATCCCATCCACTGATGTGCCAATAGCAATCAAGGCTCAACTCTAACAGGTGGGCACACAAAATCCATACAAGGGACACTCCTGGAGCACCTAGAGCAAGTGATCAAGGAGACTGTGCCACTGGGCCCCATAGAACACCTACTATATAAGGCCATCTGGCCAAAACTGGGAGACATAGCAGATCTATATAATACATAGAAACAAACACAGAGAAGCAGCAAAAATAAGGAAATAACAAAATATGTCCGAAATGAAAGAACAGGAGAAAAATTCAAGAAAAGAACTAAACAAAATGGAGGTAAACAACCTACCACAGAGTTCAAAACACTGGTTATAAGGATGCTCAAGGAACTTAATGAGAACTTCGACAAAGAAATAGCAAGCATAAAAAAGGACACAGAGGGCCAGCCGAGTGGCGCATTGGTTGGAGGTTGGCTTGGGACACCAGCTCTGGGAAGCGGGGCCCTGGTTCGGATCCCACATGAGGGCCCGTGGCGCTGCGCCCTCTGTAGCTGGGATGGTGGGCGGCGGCTTGACCTGGAGCTGGGCTGCCATGGATCCCCGGCGAAGGTGTGGGCTGTAGCGAAGCTGCAGTGGGCTGCCATGAGCTACAGTGAGTTTCTGGTAGCCGGCATGAGTGGCTGGCAGCCAGCGTGAGCTGCCGGGAGCTGCTGTGGGTGGCCGTCCAGTGGCCTGCGACCGATCTGCCTCACCTGGGAGGAGCACAGTGATAGTGCCAACATGGGCCAGTGGGGCGACGTCCTCCACAACTAGACTGAGAAACGGGGGGGGGGGGGGACAGCGGCTTGTCTGTTCCCCTCCCCCAAATCCCCAATAAGGTCTTGAAAAAAAAAAAACACAGAGGTCACCTTTAAAAAAAAAAGGACACAGAAACCATAAAAAAAGAACCAGTCAGAAGTGAATAATACAGTAACTGAAATAAACAATGCACTAGAAGGAATCACCAGGAGACTAGATGAAGCAGAGAATTGAATCAGTAATTTGGAAGATGAGATAGCAGAAAACACCTAATCGGAACAGCAAAAAGAAATAAAAATCCAAAAAAATGAGGAATGCTTAAGAGACCCCTGGTGAAGGAATTAAGAAGTACAAATTGGCAGCTAAAATGTAGTCATGAGGATGTAAAATAAAGCAGAGGAAATATAATCAATGCTATGGTAATAACTATGTATAGTGTTGGGTGGGTATTAAACTAGTCAGGGGGATCACTTCTTAAATTTTATAAATGTCTAACCACTGTGCTGGACAACTGAAGTTGATATAAAATAATATTGAATGTCAACTGTAGTTGAAAAGTTTTTAAAGGGGGAAAAACTTGAAGGGAATAAGAGGCCCAGGTTTCCAGGTATAAAACAAATACAAGTAAGTCATGGGGATGTAATGTACAGCATAGGAAATATAGTCAGTAATATTGTGATAGCGTGGTACAGTGTCAGATGGTTACTTACGGTGATCACTTCTTTAGGCATGTAAATGTTAAATAACTCTGTGTACCCCTGAAACTAATATAATATTGTATGTTAGTTTTTTTAAATAAAAATCATAAATAAATAAATTAAATAAATGGAATGTGGTAGATCTAAAATAAAAATCTATGTGTAATTTTTCAGGCCTGACCATGGGCAATTACAAAGGCTTTACCTGGTAGGCCTCACCGAGAAAGCTGCCCTTTCTGTACCAGACTTGGTTCACAGCCAGAGCATAGCAGTCTCTGAAGGGAGGTGCAGTCCAGGATTCAGAGCCCCCTGGCCAGTCATACTCTATCACATACTGGGGATGACAAAAAAAAATGTACACGTTTTAAGAGATGTTATCTATATATTACTTTTCAAAGTTGAACTGAATTACAGTAGCAACGCATAGTATGATGTTCGCTCAGAAGATGGCATTAATCAAATGAATGTTAGTGTCATTCATTGTATTACAATTTTAATACAGTTTTTTCCTTTCTTAAAATGTGTATACTTTTTTTTTTTTTTTTGGTACCCTCTGTATTTACACTCCAACCCCTGGGGCCTTCATTCCTAGGTCTTTTTATCTGAGGCCTCAGGCAGACGTCTTCTTCAGCCCTTTCTGCTGAGACCTCTTCATAAAACGGAGGAGGAAAACCTTGAAGTCACTTTTTCCCACTCTGACTCAGTCAGTACCCGGTACTTTTCCACTTCTAACCCTCCCTCACCCTGCCGTTTCCCCCACCCCCACACCGCAGACTTCATAAAACTACTGAAGGCTCCCACATCTGCACTGATACACCTCACCCTCACTGATGTGTCATTTCTTGGGGCAATGTAACTGGAGGGAGTCTGCAATTTCTCCAATTTTAGACTATTCCCTGTACAATCACAGTGATTGAAAGCTTAACTGTGATTTTTGGTTTTGTTGCTTTAAAGGGTTACTCTGACTGTTTTCTTTCTCTCCCAGTTCAGCTAAGCTTCTGACAACGTCACAAGGGTAAGGGTTTTACCTTTATTTTTGTTTGTTTTTAATAGACTGCTTTGTAATGCAATTTTAAGTTCACAGAAAAACTGAGCCCCACACATGCGTAGCTTCCTCCATTATCAACATTCCCCACCAGCAATGTCACCCAGAGTCCACGGTTTACCTTAGGGTTCACTCTATGTGTTGTACATTCTAAGTATTTGGACAAACTTATAATGACATGTATCCACCATAATAGTATCATACACAGTAGTTTCACTTCCCTAAAAAAAATCCTCTATGCCCTGCCTATTCATTCCTTTCTCCCCGCTACCCCTGACTACAAGTGAAGTTTTTACTGTTGCCATAGTTTTGCCTTTTCTACAATGTCATATAATTGGAATCATAGACTTTATAAGCTTTTTAAATTAGCTTCTTTCACTTAGTAATATGCATTTAAGTTTTCTCCATGTCTTCTCATGACTTGATTGCTCATTTCTTTTTTGCTTTGAATAATATTCTATTGTCTGGATAAATAACCATAGTTATTTATCTATTCACTTATGAGGGACACCTTGGTTGCTCCAAGTTTTGGTAATTATGAATAAAGCTGCTATAACACCCGAATGCAGGTTTCTGTGTAGATATAAAATTTTAACACCTTTAAGTAAATACCAAGCAGCTTGATTGCTGGATTAAATGGTAAGTGTATTTCTAATTTTATAAGAAATTGCCAAACTGTGTTCCAAAGTGGCAATACAAAGTGGGAATTTCGCATTCCCACAAGTAATGAATGAGAATTCCTGTTGCTCTGCATCCTTGTCAGCACTTGGTGTTGTCAATACTCTGGATTTTGACCATTCTAATAAGTGTGTAGTGGTATCTCATTGTTGTTTTAATTTGCATTTCCCTGATAATATTTGATGTGGAGTATCTTTTCATATACTTATTTGCTATCTGTGTATCTTTTTTGGTGAGGTGCCTGTTAAGGTCTTTGGCCCAATTTTTTTTTTTTAATGAAAACATTTTATTGCCAAGTCTAGATCACTTCACCCCAATGAAATTGTGATTCCTAAAACACAAAATCTAAGAAAGATGCACATTGGACAACACCAGCAAAGTTAGCTAATTCATCAAGAGCCAGGCATAAAAGTCCACATGCTTCACTGCCAGTCAGCTTGTCTGCTTCATCTAGTGCCAACAACTCAATCCACTGAACAGATGATATATTGAATAAAGGAATCTTCAAATTCACGGAGTACTTCAGGTCTCATCTTTCCAATGTATCATTTGCTACAAGGATTCATTTTAACATTTGAGAGTCAGCGAATTATTGTGAATTATTGTGGCCTATTTTTTAATCAGGTTGTTTGTTTTGTTATTGAGTTTTTGAGTCCTTTGCATATTTTGGAAAACAGTCATTTATCATATGTAGCTTTCACAAATATTTTCTCCCAGTCTGTGATTTGCCTTTTCTTTCTCTTGACAGTATCTTTCACAGAGTGCCGGGAGCCGGCTGCGCCTCAGCGTCTGACATGGCCAAGCGCACTGCTATTGTGACAAATTCTGAAGCTCTAACTGAGAAACAGATACTGCTTTATCTTAAAAGATTTAAATTCCCCTTTGGATGTCCCCCAGTAGGACAAAGATCTTACACCCCTTCTAATAGCTATATCACAATTATATTTTATACACTAAAGGTGATTTTAGTCACACTACTAGTCTCTTCGTAAAGGTCAAAGTACACACCCTGTAAATCTTAAGATCCTGTTTAGACAATAGTTTTTAGAATAAATGTTGGGTGGTCATGGTAACCATCCTTTAGGCGATTATGTAAAGGCTCAGGCCTTGGTCGCAGTCATTGAGGGTGGAGGGATTTGGGCATAGTTGGGACAAGTTAGTTTTTAGCATAGAAAAGGTATAGCTGTACCCCGGAGCATAAGAATTATGAGGAATTAAAACCCTGATACTAATGGAACAATGGTTAAACTGCCCGGTATAAAAAGGGGCATGCTGTAATATAAAGTGAGACACTTCTCTCCTTGAAAAAGCACTCCCGTGTCTCCGCGCGTTTTCTTCTTTTTCCTCGCCGCCTCCGCCTCCACCTGAGGGAACCCCTGGACCCTGCGGGAGTTGGTCTCCCGCAACAGAGCAAAAATTTTAAATTTTAATGAAGTCCAACTTATTAGTAATTTCTTTCATTGATTATACCTTTGGTGTTGTATCTAGTAAGTTGTCACCAAACACAGGTCATCTAGATATTCTCTGATGTTATCTTCTAGAATTCTAGAATAGATTTGTGATCCTTTTTTAGAAAATAGTTGAAGGGTGTAGGTTTATGTCTAGATTCTTTTTTTTTTGTATGTGCATGTCCATTTGTTGAAAAGGCCATTTTTTCTTCATTGTATTGCTTTTGCTCCTTTGTCAAAGATCAGTTGACTGTATTTTTGTGGGTCTATTTCTGGCTCCTCTATTCTATTCCATTAATCTACTTGTCTGTTCTTTCATCAATACCACATTGTCTTGATTCCTGTACCCCCAGAGTAAGATTGAAGTTGGATTATGTTATTCCTTTACTTTATTCTTCTGCTTCAGTATTGTGTTGGGTTTTCTGGGTGTTTTTCCTCTCCATATAAACTTTAGAATCATTTCTCCAATATCCTTAAAGAAACTTGCTGGGATTTTCTTGGGATTGCATTGAACCTACAGATCAATTTGGGAAGAACTGACATCTTGATAATATTGAGTCTTCCTATCCATGAACACAGAATATCCCCCCATTTATTTAGTTATTTGATTTCATTTATCAGAGTTTTGCAGTTTTCTTTATATCAATTTTTACATTTTTTAAAAGATTTATATTTAAGTATTTCAAATTGGAGGTGCTAATGTAAACAATAATACATTTTTAATTTCAATTTCACTTGTTCATTGCTGATATATAGGAAAGTGATTGACTTTTGTATGTTAACCTTGTATCCTGTGACCTTGGTATAAATTGCATATTAGTTCCTGAAGTTTTTTGGGTCATCATATTTTCTATGTAGATGATTATGTAATCTGTGAATAAAGTCAGTTTTATTTCTTCCTTCCCAATCTGTATACCTCTTATTTCCTTTTTTTGTCTTACTGCATTAGCTAGGACTTTCAGTATGATATTGAAAATCAGTAGTGAGAGAAGACATCCTTGCCTTGCTCATTATCTTAGAAAGTTTCTAGTTTCTCACTACTAAGAATGTTAGCTGTAGGTTTTTAAATTTATGTTCTCTGTCAAGTTCAGGAAGTTTCCTTAGATTGCTTAGATTGCTGAGATTTCTTATTATGAATAAATATTGGATTTTGTCAAATGCTTTTTCTGCATCTATTAATATGATCGTGTGATTTTTGTTCTCCAACCTGTTGATGTGGTAGACTACATTGATTTTTGAAAGTTGAACCAGTCTTGTATTGTATACCTAGGATATAATCCACTTGAGCGTGTTGTGTAATTGCTTTGATACTTTGTTGGATTTGATTTACTAATATTATGTTGAGAATTTTTGCATTTGCATTCATGAGAGATATTAATCTGTAGTTTTCTTGTCTTGTAATATCTTTGTCCAGTTTTGGTATTAGGATAATGCTGGCCTCATAGAATAAGTTGGGAAGTATTCCCTCTGCTTTAATCTTCTGAAAGAAATTGTAGAGAATTGGTATAATTTCTTCCTTAAATGTTTGGTAGAGTGAACCCATCTGGGCCTGGTGCTTTCTGATTTAGAAGTTATTAATTATTGATTAAATTTCTTTAGTTGATGTAAGCTGTGATATTGTCATTTAGATGACTAAAATATATTTTTCCTATATATTTGGTCTTCCTTCACAGTTTCTGGTTCATAGTTCCCAAAACCCTTGTTGTTTCCAAAATCCTAAATGTTAGGAGTGATAAAGGTGTCTTTTACTACGTTAATGAGGTGACTTTTGAACAGCACATAAGAATTGGGGCTGGATGCTAATGGATCCAATCAGTGATCAGAGGGTTGCAACTTTCAATCTCACACATTGACCTCAAAGAAAGGGAGAGGGGTTGGAGGTTGAATCAATTGCCAATGGCCAATGATTCAGTCAGTCATGCCTACACAATGAGCTTCTATAAAAACCCAAAAGGGTGGGTGGGGTTTGAGAACTTCTGGGTTGGTGAACACCTGTAGATGCTGGGGGAGTGGTATACTTAGAAAGAGCATAGAAGCTCCACACCATTTCCCCATACCTTACCCTATGCATCTTTTCCATCTGGTTGTTCCTGAGCTATATATCCTTTTATAGTAAACTGGTGATCTAGTAAGTAAAATGTTTCTCTTAGTTCTGTGAGCCACTCTAGCAAATTACTTGGAGGGGGTCATGGAAATTTGTCATTTATTGCCAGTTAGTCAGAAGTACAGGTAACAACCTGGACTTGTCACTGGCATTTGAATTTGAAGTCCAATGAGGGGGTTGTGGATACCTCCAATCTGTAGCTGGCTGCTCCGAAGCATATGTAACAGCTTGGCTTCCTATGGGCATCTGAAATAGGAGTGGGTGGTGGGCTGGGGAAGAGGTAGTCTTGTAGGAATAAATCCTTAACTGTTGCGGGATACTCGGACAGAGAGACAGGACACCAAGGCTCAAGAAGCAACATTTATTGATGCCAGCACCGGCTCAGAGGATTCACATCCAGAGGCTGAGCCCGGATCTGGACAGGACTTGGAGCTATATACCCTGAGGTTTCTGGGTCAGCAGCTAGAATCCCTTATTAGGGCATGTGGCATTGTGTTAGTTTCTGACTGGCTCCCTGGTGAGGTAGGAATTAGGAAATGTTAAACGCGGGAGTCTTGGTGGCCATGCGGTCCAGGAAAGCCTTTGTCTAGGGCCCTCTGCCACATAACCTGCGAAATCTAATGCTATCTCCCAGTAGACAGGTCAGAATTCAGCTGAATTCTCTGATACCTTGCTGGTGTCCAATAATTGATAGGTGTTGTGTGGGAAGCCCCCCCCCACCCCCCCCGCACACACACACACACACACACATTGAAATTGGGTCCAGGGACCCACAAGATAGGCCTATTCAGTTTGTTGGCTTTATTTTTATTTATTTATTTATTTATTTATTTATTTATTTATTTATTTATTTATTTATTTCTGCTGTATCTCCAAAACTTAGAAAAATATCTGGCACATATTAGGTGCTCAGTAAAAATTTTAAATTAAGAGCATCCACTAAATCTAAATTAATGCAATTGATAATCTTTGAATAAAAGTCCTCTTCATTTAAAAATTTCATTATAAACTGTTGTGGGCCAACCAGCAACCAAGTACCTCCCTTCCCCACCCCAAAGACTTTTAAGTTTCTTTCCAATAGAATGATAAGTATGGAAATGTTAAGTCTCCTCCCTGGTTTCTTAGTTCCTTAGCCCCTGGCTTTCATTACTCTTCTAATCAGTTTCTGAAATTTAGACTAAAGATTGCCCCTAGACTGAATCACAGAATAGCTTTCACCCACTCTGGCTTTAGATAACTACTTAAAAGCCTGTGATTTCCCAACATTCCCCAAGCAATTCTGGACCTAACTCTTGGGTAATCCCATCCCAGAGATTAAATAGATTTTAACATTTCCCCAGGCCAGTATACTTGTTGATTGTGAAGCCTAATGTTTTCAAACCGGTAGCCACCCTACACCAATAGCTTTGAGCTCTGCTCTTTAAGAAATTGATTAATTAAAATCTATTTTTCCTCATTTAGGGGCCTTGGGGATACAGAGGGCACCCCAGCAAGATTGTCAGTCACAACCAAAGAAGCCAACACAGTCTTCCAGACGGATCTCGAGACCCCTTCCTCTCATCTGAGATCAGCTAGGGTGAGAGTTCCATGAATCCCCCAATGGGCAGGGACAGCTCTACGCCCCTGCCCAGCAGGAAGCAGATGCAGAAGAAGAGACCTCCTGTCCCTCAGCTTCCCATAGAGATTTCATGGGGATCACATCTCTCAAGGGGAAAACAAGGCAGGCAGTTAGAGGCAGGCATTGGGTCTCAACATTCCTACATGTCCCACAGAGTGAGACCGCCCAGGGGACCTCCCCTCTCCACTCAAAACGCCCCCCTTTGAATTGTAATTATCTACCCCTGCGGGAAAACAAATGGGCACAAAAGAACCAACTAGGTCAGACCAGTCACTCGCACCTGCGCAGTACCTCTTGTCAATCACAGGTGCCAATCAAGTGGTCCCATGCCCAAAGGGGAACAGCCCATTCTAGAGAAGGGATAATAACTCCAAGTCCAGAGAAGCCCGGCCCTTGTTTTGACCCCGTTCTTCCCTTTGAGCCTCACAACCTTTGCGCATGGTCCACTCCACACTCTTTGCAATGTAATTTCTCTTCTAATAATGGGCCCTCAAGCCATTCTCTACTGCTGGGGCCCACTCCTACTTCTTTGAAATGTACTTTCTCTTCTAATAAACAACTTTTTCACTACTTTACTCTGGTATCTCATTCAATTCTTTGCTCAAGTTGCCAAGGACCTGGACTTCACACTGAGAAGGGCCCACTCTGTGACAACAAAACCAATAAACCAAAGTATTATGTATAATGCCAAAAGAATCATTGCAATAGATTATAAAGTTTCAAATAACTCAGATATTTTTATTGCCCATAACTTTATTTCTTCTTCAAGCCATAGAATTATACTTAACAGAGTCAATATTATCTAAATGAAAAAAAGAAAAAGAAAACAGGATAGATACAATTTTGTTTGAGGCAAGAAACAGAGAGAAACACTGAATTGACATTAAGAAAGAGAAGGGATGAGATCCCACATCTTAGGTTCTGATGTTCAACTTGTTATTAATTCACCATCTGAAGCCCAATGCAGACAGAAACAAAATTCTGTCCAGTATACAGATGGCTTTTCCATAAAGGTTTCAAAATATCCACAGAGAAATGGAAAGCAAACTAGAGAATTTCTAAGAAAACTAGGAACATTTGGAATGTTGTAAGCTTTCAACCAATTATTACCACTGTTGTTACAGTTTAAGAAATTTATATATTCGGGGTGCACTTTTGCATTGTATATGTAAGAGCTAGGAAACAAATACTGATGAACTGAAAAGCCAGTCATTTCTTCCAAGAGTTTGCTGAGCTGCCCTAAGGCTCAGGCTGTCTTGATTCAGGGGAGTTCAGCTTCAGGGGAAATTCTTAGAGGACTCTTATCTGCTAACCTTCAGGCTGCTACAAACTAAAGAATTTCTGGATTGATATGCCCCAAATGAAGACTGTGTCAACTATTAATGTATCAATCCTGCACATCCCCTTTTTCAAAAAGCAGTGTCTCCCTGCTTTACTTTTTTTTTCTGAACTGGTGCAGAATGATGAGGAATCATCTGAGAAGACCTCTACTAGTCTGCAGTGAGTGACAGAATTAACCATGGGCACAGTTCCCCTGCATCTTCTCCATTGAAATGCGCCCCAGTACTTCTATGCCACCTCTAGGCACCCTAAACTTTTCCCCCATAGGGCTCATCCACCACTCAATAAATACCCCAAGACTTTTCTTACTTCCTCGCTACGCATCCAAAATTGTTTGCTTACTATTCTGTAATGCTTTCTTTCTTCTTTTTTTTTTTTTTTAAAGATTTTATTGGGGAATTGGGGAAGGGGACCAGCCAAGTTGTTGTTCTTTAGTCTTTGTTGTGGAGGGCGCCAGTCGCCACCTGGCTTCCTGTGGGCAACTCGTGGCCTCTAAGCTTAAGGTGCCAAGTTCAGTCTTAGTTGTGGGTGGGCGTAGCCACCATCCCATGTGGGAGTCTAACCGGCAGCCTTGTTGTTAAGAGCACACGCCTTATCCACTGAGCCATCCGGGTGGCAGCTCAGCTCAAGGTGCCAAATTCATTCTTAGTATCGAACAAGCAGTCTTATTGTTATGCAAACTGAGCCATCCTGCCATCTGTTGGCAGCTCAGCGACAGCTCAGCTCGGGCGCAGCATCACTGGCCCATGTGGGAATCGAACTGGTGGCCCTGTTGCTCAGAGCTCGTGCTCTGAAGCCAACTCTGAACCAACTGAGCCACTTGGCCGGCCCCTCTGTAATGCTTCCTAACTAAGCTGGTAAACTAAATTACAGGAACTGATAGCTTCAAGTATTACCTCTCCCAGGTAACACAGTTGTCCCTATCCTTACCAGCTTCAAATGCAACCAACCAAGCTTGCACTAATCAGCCTCTCCTATAGGAAATAATAGGTCTCTCCTGCTATCTCATGTCCATCCCATAGCTGACCTCACCAACTCTTTCTTGCTGACTTGCCATTGGAGGAATAATTATATTGCATGCTTGGACTGACCAATGAGTGAAGGGGGGTCAAGGGCCAGCCAGATTGATTGGCATCTTATTATTTCTGTGGGAACTCTAGATCAACCTGTCACAAAAGTTGATTAGGGTTGCTGGGTGAAGGATTTTGGATTTGTTTATCATCTCACTGTAGAGGACTGGGGCCAGAGGTAAGTCCTGTGACAACTGTGTTATTGTCTGAAGATCAAACTATCTCATAAGTGACAGAAAATGGGTGCTCAAGAGACCTAAAAGTCTAACCACCCTGAAGGTGGATATTTAGTTCACCTTATGTGTAGCATTTCTGTTTTTGTTTGATTTGATTTAACTAAACAGATGTCAGCTTGAATAGACATTTTCCAAAGAAGATATAAAAATGACCAATAAGTATGTGACAGAATGCTCAAAATCATTAGTCATCAAGGAAATACAAATTAAAACCATAATGTGGTACCACTTTAAACCCTAGGATTTTATCACTAGGCTTCCTAAAATAAAAAATAAAGAAAATAACATCCTCTTAGTGTGGATGTCAAGAAATTAGAACCCTCATACACTGCTGGTAGGAATCTAAAATTGTGCAGTCACTTTGGAAAATAGCCTGGAATTTCCTCAGAAGGTTAAATATAGAGAGTTACCATACGACCCAGCAGTTCCACTCATAAGTATGTACTCAAAATAATTAAAAACATGTGTTCACACAAAAACTTTGACATGAATGTTCCTAGCACCATTATTCATAATATCCCCAAAAAGGACAAAATTAAAATGTTCATCTATAGACAAAGTGTAGGATATGAATACAATGAAATATTATTAAGCAGTAAAAAGGAATGACAGACTAATACAAGAATGAACATTGAAAACATGCTAATTGACAGATGCCAGCTTTCAGGATTTGGGAATACCTAAGGTGATCAACTTGTCTTGATTTACTGGAACTTTACCAGCTTTAACACTGAAAGTCCCATGTCCTGGTAAACCCCTCAGTGCCAAGCAGTGAGATGACTAATCACCCTAGTTCCACCAGATAGAGCAAACGACGGTCCATGGAGAGCAACTATCTGTATTCTTGTAATCAACAGGCCACAGTGTGCAGAAATTATTATAATCTTTTGCTGAAGAAAATGGACTCCCATGTTTTCCCCTGGGGTTCTGGGGCTCACTGCTGTCCTTACCCACCTTGGAAAAATTACCAGAATTTGAAACAATCCAAGACAGCAAATCATATTTCAGGTTTAAAAGCACCAGAAAACACACTTCATTGGTGGGATTCTTTCTGTCTCACTCACATATTAGAGCTATGCTGAAAATTCACAACAAAATTTATAGTATAAATAGAATGCTTGCTGACAAGCAGACACAGAATAAATCATAAATTCTAACCTGAAGCTAAAATTATTTATACATGGTGTTCATTAATGAGGGAGACTTTCCAGCTTTTATGTGCTTCTCTGGTTAAAAATTTCCTAGAAGCTAATTGTAGCTTAGCTTCTAGGAAATGGATGTTTTGAAACATCCATTTAATAAAATTTAAAAAGTACACTCAAACATGAAATCTATTGGAATGAGGTAATATAACATTAAAGGATTATCATTTTATCCACCCAAGCTAAACTACTTACATTGTCCAGGGAAGAAATAATATCCAGTAAGATCAGCTATGAATATTTAAGAAAATATATAGTTTCTTTTATAATGAGAAACATTAATGCTTTGAGTTTGGGGAACCTCAGAATAATAATAATAATAATAATAATAATAATAATAATAATAATAAACCCCACAGTCATCTGAAAATAGATCCAAAGTACATTTTTCCAGGAATTTGATTTAGGATCCTATATTCTAAACAAGAAACTGTGGGCTGGCCGAGTGGCGCGTTGGTTGAGTTGGCTTGGGACGCCAGCTCTGAGCAGCAGGGCCGCCAGTTTGGATCCAACATGGGGGCCAGTGACACTGCGCCCTCTACAGCTAAGATGGTGAACAACAGCTCAACCTGGAGCTGGGCTGCCGTGAGTCACCAGCAACAGTGTAGGCTACAGTGGGGCTGGCCAGCAGCTGGCATGAGCTTTCGTGAGCTGCCGTGAGCCTCTGTGAGTGGCCATCCAATGGCCAGCGAGCGACTGCCTCACCCGGGAAGAGCGCAATGATAATACCACCATGGGCCAGTGAAGCGACGTCCTCTACAACTAGACTGAAAAACAAAAGGACAGCAACTTGTCTGTTCCTTTTCCCCAACTCCCCAATAAAATCTTGAAAAATAAAATAAACAATAAACTGTAAAGAATATGAACAAACAGTGGAAAAGTTTTATGCAAAAGAAAGAACAAGTTTCAATAGCAACACCCAAGATGTACTAGGCCTACCTCGACCGTTTCTTAATTTCTGTGTAGTTCATCCAAGTGATATCTTAGGACCAATTGAAGCAGACTGTTTCCCAAAAATAAACTATTATGAAAACCTTTGCTCCAACATTCATGCAAAGCAGATAATTACAATTTAAGATGTAATGCCAGACTTCCATTTCACATGATGAACTCGTGGTTCCTTAGCTGTTACACATAAAGAAGGCATTTGACCAAAATGACTCAATGTGTTATATAGTTTATAAATTTGTTAAAAAGAGGAAAAACACTCCCCTTTTCTTTCTTTCTTTTTCCCTACCTCCCTCACTCCTTCCTCTCTTTTTTCCTTCCTATCCTATCCTATCCTATCCTATCCTATCCTAACTTTCCATAAGAGTGTGTCTGTGTGTGTGTGTTTTACAATTTGACAGAGGCCAAGGGCATTTTCTTTTGCAAGTCAAACACACGTTTGTTACTCAATTGATACATCCCACATGACAATCATAGGATTAGTTGGTTGTTTTTTCCAAGGTGTCACTACATCATGCTTCTCTAGCTTAAAACTAGTCCACTTCAGTGGTGTCACATTTTCTTAGCAATGCACTCTTTGTCATGAACTTACAGCTAAATTCCATACTACTTCTATAATGAAAGCTACAATAAAATGAATAGTTTTAAGCATCATTCATTTGGCAAATGAGGAAAGCAGCCGTTAAGGAAGGCAAATGGGAAAAGGGTGAGCTTCTATCATCAGCTACTACAATCTCTAAGGCTGATATGCCTACAAGCACACCCAGAGCCCTCTTTCTGTATTAAGTCAAAATAATAGGACTGCCTCTTTTTCTTTCACATTCCTCTATCCAAGCTGTCCTTTAGGACTTTTTCTCCTTCAGATCTGCTCTTAGAGATCAGATGAACCTATGATAGCCCAGGTGTGGTTTTATTTAACCCAGCTTTTCACACTCCCGGGAATAGCACAGGGTCCTGCTTTCTCTGAAGATGGAGGGCCCTGTGCTCTGTCTCCCAGGACGGATGCCACATTGTATGAATTTAGTATCTACAGTGCTGGTCATTTTCAAAACGAATCTGAGGTGAAAGAAGACCTTGTTGGGCCCTTTAGCTTTTGCTCTTGGGCTTAATTGGATCAATGTTCCATTATTTCAACTGTGACTGTTTCCACCCAGGGTAAATAAGTTCCTCTGCTCGGGAAGGGAAAGTATGGGACTACTTCCCTTGGATGAGTGCCTTATCTCACTGGTGATGGGAAAAGGAACTGAGCATGCTCAGCTTAAGGCCCTGTGCTCTATTGTTCTGCTTCTCTGTCCTACCTCTCCTCAAGAATCTCTCATTCTGTTTCTCCATGACATAAGCTTGAAATGTCAGGATCTGGCCTTTTAGTGGGGAAGGTATTGGGGAACCTGATTTTGGCTAATATCTATGCTTCTTCTTTAAACTGGCCCTTTGAGTAATAAGACTGAGTGCTTTGTTCTTCAAATGTCTGATTCTTGTGTCCACTTCTCAATGCAGAGGGTTGACAGCAAATTATCACTTTTTCTATAGGAACAAAGAAGCCCCAAATCCTAGTGGCCAAACCAACAAATGTTTATTTCTTGCTCACAATACATGTTCACCAGGGCTCTGGTCATCTGCTTTGACTCTTTTCCAAATGCCTGCAATCTGAGAACTCAGAACAGTTTTTATATTTGAACACATGCCACGCAATGGAAGTTTAGGGTTTTTAAGGACTGGTTCAAATTTTAGCACCTCTGAGAAGGTCTTTATTAGAAAATAAAATTGGAAAAAAATGTTCATGTTTGAATCCTGGGATATCATTACAAAGACTGCCAGGGCAGTGTTTTCAAACTTAACTCTTCCTATTGGGGAGCCATATTTATAATAAACGACAAAAAGAAATATCATCCACATCTGAATAGGCCTTTTCATATCCCCCTGACTTGCTGAGAATTATTTTTGGCACTACTTAATTCAGAGCTTTTCTTTCAGGGTGTTGGTACTTTCCCTTTTTAGAGATGAGTTATACTAGACCAACCTCTATTATTTCTGGATTACATGTCAGCAGTGGAAAATGAATTGAGTGCTTTGAGAAGAAAAAAATCATTACTGGAATGATGAATAGAGGGACTGTAGTGGGTTACTAAAATTAGGGGCTCTGGAAAGATCATTGGTTTGATTTTTCTGGGAAACATATCTTCTTTGGATATTCTTCAGAGTTGTGATAATTTCCTCCCGCAGCAGGTGGGAGGTAAGTCTACTGATGTCACTCATTCTCCTGGTCCACTGACTTCAAAGACAGGCCTTTCTTCGCTATGTGGTATTCAAATATAAAAACTGCTTTGAGCTCTCAGGTTTCAAGCAGCTGGAAAAGAGTCAACAGCCAGACAAATTTATATATTTGTTGCTTTTGCCATTGGGAGGAGGTATCTTTTTTCCACAGATGTGTATTATTTGTTCTATGTACCAGATAGTGCTGTGTGCCAACAATATCGCAACAATGATGAAGACTGACAAAGCCCCTCATCTAATAGAGCTCTCAGTCTGGGAAGAGGAAGGTGGATATAGATGGGTACACAGCCTACAATTCAGTGTGAGAAATACCATGGTGAGGATACCCACAGTGCTATGGGAATCTTATAGCAGGGGAGATCAGGGAAGACTTCCTGAAAGAAGTGACTTATAATTGTGATCTTAGGGATAGTATGTCTTAGCCAGAGGAAGAGAGAAGGAGCAAAGGCCCTGAGGTTGGCATATGTGAAGGACTGAGAGTGGAAAGTACGTAGACGGGTAAAGAAAAGAGACATGTCTTTTAGAGAATAATTGAATAGGAAAGGAATAAGGCATGAGGTTAAAAGGGTGAGAAAATGTAAGGTCATGGAAAATCTAACAAAACATGTTAGGAAGTGTGGCTTCTATCTACATGGAAATGGTCATTGAATGCTTTTTAGCAGGGAAGTGGAAGGATCTGATTTGTTTCTAGAAATCACCCTGATTGTTATGTTAAAAACAGATTGGGAGAGACAAAGTCTGGAGGTAGGAGATACAAAGGTCAATGCAGGGGTTATGTAGGCATCCAGGTGAAAGATTAGGTCGCCTGAGATTAGTATTGGCTGTGGAATGTACAAGATGGGTAGATTTGAGAAGAATGTGCACGGTAGAATTAACAGGGTTTGATTACAGATATGATATGGATGGTGTAGGAGAGAGAGAAATTGAGCATGGTACTGAGATTGCTCAAGTCTCTGACTTGGACACTGGGTTGATAGTGAGGTCATTTATTGAAATAGGAAACTTAGGAGGAAGAGCAGGTTTGAAGGCTAAGGTCTTGAACTCAGGTTGGGAAATGCTGATCTGAAGTGTATAGTGTCAGTGATGCATGCATATCCCATTGGCCTACCATTGAAATTGACTGCAGATAGTCCCTGCATGTAAAGATAGCTTCTGTATCTCTCTTCCTGCAGCCAATCTTTGGCCACAAGAGTGAGCTTGGCTGCAGAGCACAAGTAGTCAGACCTAAGTGCCAGAAAGTTAATGTCCTGGGAGCGACCATCAGCAGTGAGGGACAGGAACTGATGAATTAATACCTCAGCTTTCTTGTCCCTTTCTGTGTCAGTTCTGAGGCATCTTCCACCCCGTGTCTCAGAGGGTCCCTGGTGAGACTGAGCCACAGTTGCCAACAGCAATAACCTGCTTATTAACACACTTTATTGGTTGGCTTTCTTTCCCTGTCTCACTTCCCATTCCCTTAGAATTTCTTCTGTGATTACCTCCATCCAAAATAAACAATTTGCACTCAAATCGGAGTATCAGAGTCTAAGATGAAGGTGAAACAACCAAGCGGAATTTCCAGAAGGCAAAATGGATATTAAGATCTGAAGCTCAGGAGCAAAGCTGGGGCTGAAGGCATCAATCTGGGAGTCATCAATATATGTACGCTTTCTCATTTAGATGGTGGCTGTAGATGATTTTCAAAGAGTATGTAGGAGAAGAGGAGGTCCTATCATAATAAATATCACTTAGGGACAGGCAGAGGAAGCATTAGCCTCAAATGCCACAGAAAAGGAACAACCAGAGAGGCAGGAGAAGGAGCAGCAGAATGTGGGACCACAAACGTCAAGGGTGAGTGAGAGTGTCTCCGGACAGAGTGGTTCTCAGAGGCCTGTAAGAGAATTAAAAAATGATCACTGGACTTAACTACAAGATGGTAATTAGTGACTTTGGGGAACACAATTTCAGGAAAACGTGAAGGCAAAGTCAGGCATCATGGGTTAAGTCATGATTGAGAAACAAGAAATTTTAAGCAGAGAACATAGATAATCCTTTTACGAAGTTAAGCTGTGAAGGGAGAGAGAACAATAGAGCAGTAGCTGGAGATAGATACAGAGAAGGGGAGGGGTTCTTTCTGCACAGCATCTTCAAATTTCTCTCTGACCTCTTCTGCCTCCCTCTTCCACTTTAAAGGATCTTTGTAATGACACTGAGCCCACCCAGATACTCCAGGATCACCTCTGTATCTTAAATTCAAATCATTGGCAACCTTAATTTCACCTGCAACCTTAATTCCCGCTTGTCATGTACCATATGTCCACAGGTTCTGGAAACTTACAGATTTCTGTTTTCATTGGTAGTTCCATTTTTAATATTGTGTCACCACTGTGTTGTGTCAAATGCTTCTAGGACTAACCTTCCCAATTTGTGTGATATTCTTTTACATAATACATTGTTGCACAATAGGTTTAGACTGAAAGTAGTCATGATGATTGCTATTTTTTACTCATAATTTATATAAGAAACACAAAACTCAAAATTCCTAGCCAAATAGTAAATATATTATGTGGTAGAACATAAATATTCATAGGAGTTTTTCCCCAATCTTCCTAAAATTGACAATACAACAGCTCAAAGATTGTAAGGAAGCAATAAATATTAAACACCAAATGGAAGCAGTGGCTGTCTGAAGGTTCCCAGAGCATACAGTCAATCTTTACTAATGATTGTTCTCTGACCAAGTCCAGCTCCTGAAATTCTTTATTGGCGTGCTATTCCTATAAAGCTTTAATGAGCCCTGTTCCTTTCTGATCTGGAGGCAAGGGAGAGTAGTGGAAGAGAAGCAGAAAGATAGGTATTATCAATGTGCAGAAAGACCCTGGAGCATAAAAAGGGTGGCCACCCACCCAACTAGTGTGCGAGGTGGCCAGCTCACACAGGGGCCAAAGCCCAGGAAAACCTATGTTGAAAGAGGTGTTACCTGAAGGTTGTCCAATGGCCCCAGCTGCTCCCAATCTAAAGAAAACTTTTTTTCCCCCCTCTCCTCTTCCCTGTCCACCTCCGAGTCAAGCTGTTGTTCTCAGTCTAGTTGTGGAGGATGCAGCTTAATGTCCCATGTTGGTATTATGAGCATTGCACTCTACCTGGCTGAGGCAGTCAGTCTCCGGTCAGTGGTTGGCCACTCATGGCAGCTCTCACAGGCTGCCGGCAGCCCACTGCAGCCCAGCTCCAGGTCAAGCCGTTATTCACAATCTTAGCTGTAGAGGGCGCAGCTTATTGGCCCATGTGGGAATCGAACCAGAGACCCTGTTGTTCAGGGCTCACACTCTAACCAACTGAGCTATCCAGCTGCCCCTAAAGAACACTTCTTTTTTTTTTTTTTTAAGATTTTATTGGGGAATTGTGGGAAGGGATCAGCATTGGGGAATCAGGGAGGGGGAACAGATAAGTTGCAGTCCTTTTGTTCTTCAGTCTAGTTGAGGACATCGTTTCACTAGCCCATGTTGGTATTGTGATCATTGCACTCTTCCCGGCTGAGGCAAATTGGTTGGCGGCCATTGGATGGCCGCTCATGGAGGCTCACAGCAGCTCACACTGACTGCTGGCCACTCACGGTAGCTTATAGCAGCCCACTGCAGCCCCACTGCAGCCTACACTGTTGCTGGCGACTCATAGCAGCCCAGCTCCAGGTCGAGCTGTTGTTCACCATCTTAGCTGTAGAGGGTGCAGCATCACTGGCCCATGTGGGATCCAAATCAGTGGCCCTGCTGCACAGAGCTCGCACTCCCAAGCCAATTCTTAACCAACGAGCCACTAGGCCAGCCCAAGAACACTTCTTAAGCAACCATTCTGTCAGTTGAAAAATCAAATGAAGTCACAAGCACCTCCATGATGATTAGTTGACCAGGATGATCGGCAGGTTAGCAAAGAACTTAAGGGAATGGGACACCAGCTCAGCAGGGAAGCAGACAGAGTTGCCCAGGGAATGTGGTAGGTCTCCCTAAGCAGAGTGGAGAAACTGGGCAGCAAAAGGGATTGAAACAGCTTCCTGGAACCTCCCATCCCTTCATGTTTACCTACATGAAAATGACCCAGCTTATGAAAATAGATCACACTTCTGCGATACACATTAAGCATCAGACCTTGCACTAGATGCATTCTATGCATTATCACCTTTAATCTTATCACTAGTTCAATGAGTTCCTTTTAGCACCTATAATTAAGAGAAGAAACTGATGCCAGAGAAGTTCAGTTACTTACTTAAGGTCACACAGCTGATACATTTCAGAGTTGGGATTCAAGTTTAAGACTTCTGACTCTAGAGCCAGTCCTTTCAACCAGGAAGTACTTTATACAGCCTTTTCTACAAGATAGCACCTTTCTTGGTGGAGGAATGATTCAAACCATCAGCCCATCTTGCTCTATAACAAGTGGCTTTTTCTAGGGTTATTTGGGATGAAGTCTGGGACAAATGTGTAAAACAAGTAGGCTATGGAAGGATACCATTAGGGGAAATAAAACAATGATAGGTGTTTCACTCTCTCTAAGTTTCAAAAGTGATAGTTACCTTTTGACTTCTTCTGTGAGAAGTGAGGAGAAGGTATGGTAGCTCATATCAACAAATACTTCTTTAGTGTCATCACCAGAAACAAAGATGAAATCTGGTATGTCACACCTTGTCTTCAGGAAGGCCTGTTGGACTTGATTTTCCTCCCTACTTTGGAGACATGACTGTTGCTAAGCCACTGTGGGGAAAGGAACTTGTGCTGGAATTGCTTTTCTGGATCTGACACTGCCCTAAAATCCCTGGTTCTTCATTTTTGTTGAATCATCCTCATACCAGCACCTAGGGAGTGTTGTGACAATGAACAGTGAAAGGGTGTTACTGGGTGTGACATCACCATCCATCAATGTCTACTTGGCTGGTTCATTCACAAAGGAGGGCAATTACTATAGGTAGCCACTGTATTCCTGGTAAAAATGGGGCTGGAGTTATTTCCTGACTTTCTCTGAAAGAATCATGGAGAGGTTGAGGGGGTTATCATGTTGAAATAGAACAGGACAATTATGGCCACAAAATCAAATCACAAACAAAACCTTGTTGACTCTTGGTATAGAAACAAAACTTAAATGCTACAATTATGGATTTTACTTGGGGCTGTGCTCTTGCAAGAACCCCCACATTTTGGTGTTCCTCTTTAACTTAAAAACGTTTTTTTTAATTATTATACAGTAAATTGTTTTTACTTTTGAGGTAAAGTTCTATGAATTTTAACACATGTATAGATTCATGCAACTACCACCATAATCAGGATATAGGACAATTCTATTACCTGCCTGCCCCCAACAAAAAACCTCCATCCAGTTATCCATTTATAGAAATAACTCCTAGTCTCTGAAAACCATTGATCTGTTCTTCTTTTCTAGTTTTGTCTTTGAGAATTCTATTTAAATGGACTCTTTCAGCAAGTAACTTCCTGAGACTGGCTGTTTTTTCAATTAATACAATGCCTTGATGACTTATCCAAGTTCTTGCGTATACCAGTACTTCCTTTCTTTTTATTGCTGAGTAGTATTCCATGGTACGGATGTGTCGTCACCATTAACTTATTAAAATTTATTTTATTTTTTAACTGATGTTTAATTCATATACCATAAAATTCACCCCTTTAACTTCATTTTGTAAAAAAGAAGAAATGCATATGATCTCACTTATACGTGGATTCTAAGGAACTGAATGGATGGGAGAAATGGATGGAGATAGTCTCAGAGACACAGAGGAAGAACTGAGGGTTGTTAGTTGGGAGGGGGTGGGGATGAAGGAGAGGGGAAGGGATGAGACAATACAAATTGGTAATTGCAATATGGCCTCAGGGATAGAAAAAGACAGTCCGAGGAATACAATCAATAATGTTGTAAGCATTTCTTAGGGGGCCAGATGGACCAATGTCCTTTTGGGGAGTCCACTTCATAGTTGATGTAGAGGCCTGACCACCGCACTGTATTTCTGAAACTGATGTTGAATAATACTGTACGTCAACTATAATTATATATACATATAACCTCGGGACATGGAGTAGAGTGCGGGAACGGATTCAATGGAATTGTAATAGATAAGCATGATACCGGGGGTGGGAGGGCAGTGGTTGGGGGGAGGGGGGTTGTTATTTTGTGAGGGTGAAAAGGGTAACTATTGCATTGTTCTGTACACCTGAAACTAACAATAAAAATTTAAAAAATAAATAAATAAATAAATAAAAAGAAGAAATGGATCATGTGATAATCCTCACTCTATAAAACCTTTAAACAGGAAACAGATTTTTGGACATGCCATGTTTGTCTGACTTTCTCCAGTAGATTATTTCTATATTTGGAAAATTGTTCAGTACAAGTTCCCTCTCCATATGCTTGCACACATGTTATTATATTAACAAGTATTCACTCCTTTCAATTAATTTCAGATCTGCTCTCCAACATCCTGTGTTGTCTTTATTCTTTAATTTTTTCCATACGTAATACCTATATATTGCATAAAATACAAAAACCACGAAATGGTAAATAAGTCTCTATCACCCTCTGTTGCCCAGCAACTCAGTGTTCTCTCTGGAGCTAAAAATTTTCTCAACTTTCTTAGGCATCATTACAGTGCTAATTACAAATATAGGCATTTATTAAAAAAATATATAAATGTATTAAATATGTGTATAAGCATATATAGAAGGATACAAATATATGTAAGTGTACATATAAAATATAAATAGAGGCATATAAAATCAATGCATATACATACACACATACATTTCCCCACACAAATGGAGTCATATTCTTCCCATTGTTCTATATTTTATTCTCTTAACTTCCCTTCTCTTGGAATTCTTTCCCGAAAAGTACAGAATAGACCAATTTATTATATTCATTTTACTCTATTGTATGAGTGTACCATACCATAGTGTACCATAATTTAAGCATCCCATTCACGTATGTTGTTTCCAAACTTCACTCTTAATGAATATTTGAAATGAATATACCATTTTATTTGAATTATTTCACACAAATGGAACCATCTCTGCAGGATGCTTGCTTAGAAGTAGAAATTCTGGGTCAAAAGCTATGTGCATTTCTGCTGCTGAAAGATATTTTCAAACTGTCCTTGAAGGAAGTTGTATCAATTTACATTCTATTAGCAATGGATCACAGTGTTTCCCCATTATCTGCATATTTTTAGTAACTAATTATTTTAACATAACTTCAGATATTAATGAGTATTCAATTATCAAAATCAGGAAATTAACAATAATTTCTCAATCTTTCTTTGTTTTCATGACATTAACATTTCAAAATGTCCTAGGCCAGTTGTTTTGAAGAATATCCTTCAGTTTGAGCCTATCTCTTCTTTAAAGCAAAGAACTAAGGTCAAATAACCCAATGCAAAAAACAAACATAAACAAGAATAAGCAAAATAAATTTTAAAAATATAGTTAGTGGGCCTGGCCGAGTGGCTCGTTGGTTAAGAGTTGGCTTGGGACGCCAGCTCTGAGCAGCAGTGCCCCGGCTCAGATCCCACATGAGAGCCAGTGACGCTGCAACCTCTACAGCTAAGATGAACAACAACTTAACCTGGAGCTGGGTTGCTGTGAATCACCAGCAATGGCGTAGGCTGCAGTGGGGCTGGCCAGCAGCTGGTGTGCGCTTTCGTGAGCTGCCATGAGCGGCTGTCCAATCACCTGCGAGTGACTGCATCACCCAGGAAGAGTGCAATGATAATACAAACATGGGCCAGTAAAGCGACGTCCTCCACAACTAGACTGAAGAACAAAAGGACAGCAACTTGTCTGTTCCCCTTCCTCGATTCCCCAACGCTATTCCCCTCCCCCAATTCCCAATAAAATCTTTTAAATAAATATATATATAATTAGTAAGAATATCTACCATTTTTTAATTAATTAAAAATTTTTTTTGACTAATTAACCCTCTTTTGAACACTTACTACATTGCTGATATCACTTTGTCTAAAGATAATACCTAACATTTACTGGAGGCCGAATTTGTGGTGCAGAGTGCTAAATGCTTTATACACATTATCTTATGTATCCTTCATAGTAATTCCTCAATAGTCCTCTTATTGCGGATGAGTAAATTGTGGTATAGAGAGGCAGAATTGTTTGCCTCGGATCACAAAATTGTTTCCCTTCTCTTCTTTTCAAGTTAGAAAAATTATACATGCTCATTATAACAGGTAAAACTAATCCAAGGGGGTAAAATAAATGTAGCATGCCCTAACTTCTCTCCAGTACCCTACACCATAGGTAACCTCTACTGTCAACTGGGTGTGTTTAATCTCCAGACCATTCTCTATTAGAACCAAGATTTGAATACAACCCTTTCTGAATCCAAAGTCTTTCTTCGTAATGAATATTAAATGTTGTCTCCTGTATGCAAATAGCAAATTATATAATCATATATATTTTATTAAATAAAATGACTCTTAAATCTTCAGTCAACCAGATTATTGTTGAAATGCAGGAAAAGTGAAAACATATTGGGTTGTCGGAAAAATCATGACACATGTTTGCAACAGATAGCACTAGTTCATTTTTGGAAGTACTAGAGTCATTCGCATCTACGTTATTGCTAAGACATTTGACAGCTGACAGTTCTAGCTTCATTCTAAAAAAATTGAGCAATTTCATTGAGTTTTGGAGATTTTACAACAAGGTGATGATGGATGCGCAAACTGCGCATTTTTGCTATATTTTATTCTTTTACTTCCATTAAGGGAAAACATGCGTCAAACTTGTGAAAAGTTGCATAAAGTTTACAGTCACAATGCTCTACAAGAACGCCATTGGCAACAATGGTTCACAAAATTCCACGCTGGTGATTTTGATCTCAACGATGTTCCTCAGTCAGGGAGGCCCACCGAGGTTGATGACGACAAAATAAAGGCATTGATTGAGTCAAACCCACGTTACATGACACGAGAGATTGCAGAAACATTGAACATCCATCGTTCAAGCATTCACAACCACCTGAAGAAGCTGGGATACCTAAGCAAGCTCAATATTTGGGCTCCGCATGAACTCAAAGAAGTTCACTTGACAGCGCATATAAACATATGCAATATGCTCACTAAAAGTGAGGAAAATGATCCTTTTATGAAGAGACTGATAATTGGTGATGAGAAGTGGGTTGTTTACAACAATGTGGTGTGCAAACTGTCTTGGTCCCAACGTGATGATTCGCCTCAAACGACATTGAAAGCAGACATTCATCAGAGGAAGGTTATGCTTTCAGTGTGGTGGGATTTTAAAGGTGTTGGGTTTTTCAAGCTCCTACCAAGGAACCAAACAATCAATTCGAATGTGTACTGTTGGCAATTGGACAGTTTGAGTGAATCCATCATCCAGAAACGTCCAGAGCTTGTTAATAGCAAAGGAGTTGTGTTGCATCACAACAATATGAGACCGCACACAAGTTTGATCACACGTCAAAAATTATTGGAGCTTGGATGGGATGTGTTGCCACACCCACCATATTCGCCTGACCTGTACCATTGGACTTCCACTTGTTTCACTCTCTTCAAAACTCCTTGTGTGGTATAATGTTCAATTCAGATGAGGCTGTAAATCAGTACCTTGTTCAGTTTTTCACAAATAAAGACAGGTCCTTCTATGAACAAGGAATTATGAAGCTCACTGAAAAATGGCAAAAGGTTATCAAACAAAATGGGCAGTATATCATTGATTGATCTTTGTTCTTTATATACATAAATGACCTTTGAAAAAAATAGACAAAATACGTCATGACTTTTCTGACAATCCAATATTAAGTACCATCTCTCTGATATAAAGAGCCTTATTATTTACAGCATAAAGAACATGAATTAATTAAAACAAAAGGAGATGTTGACAACTGACACCCCAAAAGTACTTTTGCGAACTTTCTATTTGCCAAGTGTTGACTATAAAAATAGGAATAATAAGATGTGTAACCATGGAGAAGGAACAAAAGCAGTCCTATTGTGCACTCATTCATCTAGTTGAATGTTTGCTGTAGAAGGACATTGGAGTCAATGGTTGTAACAAAATTCTAGTAGCTTCTGGTAACCTAATATTGGATTCCCTGTATAATATTGACTGCATGGTATCCTGGTGAGGTTATAATGGTGATCAGCATCTCAGGCATGTTCCATTCACCCCGGATCAAGTACAGCAAAGTATCAATGGTAATGGCACTGGAAAACAAGAACTTTCTTCTTCAGGCCATAGAATGATCCAATTAAAAAAAAGTTACCCTTGCATTTTGGGGATGCCTCATTCTTCATAACCTGGGAGATTGGGCTGTAAGGAAGACCCAGTAGTTTCACTGAGTTAAGATTCCCTTCACCTCCTTTGTATTTCCACATGGTGAATGGGTCCCACTGGGACTCAGACTAAAGGCTTTTTTGCTAATATTTTACTTAGAAGTTTTTCATCCTTAATTTTCTTTTATGGTAATGTCCTTGTCCCATCTTGTGTTCAAGGTAATTATAGCTTCATAAAATAAAGTACATGGTTTTCCTCCTCCTCTTTCTCCTTGTTCTTTAAATCTCTGAAAACTTTGTGTTATCATTTCTTTAAAGGTTTGTTAAAATACACCATAAAATTGTCAGTTCCTTCTCTCCTTGTAAGTGGAGGGAAGAGGGTTGGAATGGACTATTACTCTCCATTTCTTTATTAGGTATTGTTTCCTTGGTTTTTCGTTTTTTGTCACTATTGGTAATTTTTGCTTTCTAGAAAACACTATGCTTTCTTTGAGTTTTCAAATTTATTGGCAAAACGTTATTTATACTATTTACTTTTTTAAAGATTTTATTGGGGAATTGGGGGAGGGGAACAGTGTTGGGGAATTGGGGAAGAGGAACAGCCAATTTGCTGTCCTTCAATCTTAGTTGTGGAGAATGCAGCAAGCTCAGCTCCAAGTCCAGTTGCACTGTTCAGCTCAAGGTGCTGTGTTCAATTAGTTGTGGGTCAGCATAGCCACCATCCCATGTGGGAGTGGAACCAGCAGCCTCATTGTTAAGAGCGCATGCTCTATCCACTGATCCATCAGAGCAGCAGCTCAGCTCAAGGTGCCAAGTTAAGTCTTTAGTTGCGGTGGGCATAGCCCACCATCTTGAACAGGCAACCTTGTTAGGAGCATGTGCTCTTACCAGCTGAGCCATCCTGCCACCTGTTGGCAGCTCAGTGGCAGCTCAGCTTGGGCGCAGCTCACTGGCCCATGTGGGAATTGAACTGGCGACCCTGTTGCTCAGAGTTTGCATTCTTGAGCAAGCTTTTACTCAACTGAGCCACTCGGCCTGCCCCTAAACTATTACTTATAATTTAAAAAATCTTGGGTGGCTGGTTAGCTCAAGTGGTTAGAGTGAAAGCTCATAACACCAAGGTTGCTGGTTCGATTCCCACGTGGGCCGTGGAGCTGCACCCTCCAGAACTAGATTGAAACAACTAGTCCTGGAAAAACACACTGTTCCCCAGTAGAATTTCAAAGAAAAGAAAAAAATCTCTGCTGTATATCTCCAATTATGCCCCATTCTTTGCTCATCTCTCTGTTACTCTTTTTTTTTTTTTTTTAAGATTTTTATTGGGGAATTAGGGGATGGGAACAGCACTGGGGAATTGGGGGAAGGGGAACAGACAAGTTGCTGCCCTTTTGTTCTTCAGTCTAGTTGTGGAGGATGTTGCTTCACTGGCCCAAGTTGGCACCATCATTGCGCTCTTCCCGGGTGAGGCAGATCATTCACTGGCTTCTGGATGGCCACTCTCGGCGGCTGCTGGCCGCTCATGCTGGCTGCTGGCTATGCACAGTAGCCCATGGCAACCCACTGCAGCAGGGGCTGCAGACTATGCCATCGCCGGCGACTCACAGCAGCCCAGCTCCAGGTTGAGCTGTTTTCAGCATCTTAGCTGTAGAGGGCAGTGTCACTGGCCCTCATATGTGGGATCCGAACTGGGGCCCTGGTGCTCAGAGTTGGCGTCCCAAGCCATCTCTTAACCAAAGCACCACTTGGCCAGCCCTTATTTTTAATATTTTTTATGTAAATACATTTTAAAGCTTTATCTCTTTAAATGCCACGTTAGCTGAGGACTGGCGATAGAAGGTTTCCCTGGTTCTCTCACTTACTAGATACGCAATCTTGGGCAAGTTATTTCACTTCTTTTTCATCTTCCTTTTGTTCAAATCATTTTAAATGATTGATCTATTGTTATCTGATGGAGATGTGTTCAATTCTCCCAGTTTGGGGATTAACATATTTCAAAGCTGTTTTTTTTTTTGGGGGGGGGGTGCATATAAGTATATGATGATTCTATCTTCCTGGTGGACTGTTCCTTATCATAGTGTTATATCTCTCTCTATTCATAATAATGCTTTTTATTTAAATTATATTTTCGCAAATATTAATATTCTTATACCAGCTTTTTTGTTTAGAGAAGATCCTGAGAGGTTTATATTTTTCTATATTTTCATTTTCAGAGGCATCCAGCTAGTGAATGGCAAAGCCAGTTTTATTCCCAAATCCCAACCCCAATCCAGTATTCTTTTTCTTTACCACCATACATCCCAGCTCTACCTTCTTCCATAATTCAGCTCAAACCACTCTTCACGCTGAGGCGTATCCCAACAGCTCAGACTATAGTAATTGCTTCCTCTTCTGAATGAATGCTCAATGTCTATAGTCCTCATTCAGTTCTTAAAGTGTGCTATCCTAGATTTGTGTGTTATCTATCTTGGAAGTTCTTTGAAAGCTACAGTATGGATTATATCACTTCTGCTGGAGACTCCAAAATTACTTTACTAAGGGGATTTTAAGGTACAATGTGGCTGGCAAGAGTGTGCCTAAGGGACTTTTCTTGAAGCTGAATTTGCATAGCAGGCATGCTATTTTTATTTGCAGTGATTGGGGGTGCATGTTACAAAGTTTCAGAACAGATTAGCTAGAGCCACTGCATGCCACTCTTTCAGCCACTACTGTCCTCTACTGGCTTGCCTATGATGGTGGTTTCCAACAAATCAAGCTGCTCTTCAAAATCACCTTGGAAGTGAGATTAAAAAAAAAAAAATCCCATTCCAGAGCTACTGAGCTAGAATCTTGGGTGGAGTCTGAGAATCTGGTGTTTAAAAGCCTCTTGGGAAGTTCAAGTTGAAGGTATCTGAGCACCTACTTGCAGGCAATAACTTCTTGTAAATGCAGGGTGGTCATCAAGTCTGTAAACACAAGCAAACATGTAAAAAAATGCTTTAATTGATATGACATTACAATATACAATAATGTAACATTTCTGTTTCCCAACTCCCATTGCTACTGTTTAACTAAACAAGGAGGCCACTAGACTGAGGTGGCTTTAACACCTTAGTAGCCTATATAAGCAAACCAAAACATAAGTCTGAACTGCCTCAAGGTTAAGAAATCAAAATCTAAGGACAATCAATCACAAACAGCCAACTCGGCTTTCCCAGATAAGGTAAACACTTACGTTATAACCAATCAAATAATTTCCTTGCATTGCCTCTGCCTCTTCTCTATAAGTTTTTACCCTGGCTCCTATCTATGGAGCACTTGTAACCTCTTCTGGTTTAGTATTTCTTGATTCCAATAGATTTTTGTTCAAATAAACTCTTAAAATTTTGCTATGCCTCAATTTACGTTTTACCACTAAAAATATCATGCTCTAATCAAATCAATTTAGTAAGCATTCATTATTCACTGTGAAGGCTACAAAAGAAGCATGTAATAACAAAAATAATCATGGCTAACATCTATTGAGCACCTAATATATGCCAGGCACTTTTGTTAAATGCTTCACAGTCATTGTCTCATTTTATGATTTACCAGACTTCTGCATGGAGACTATAATCAGGGTTGATTTATGCACTAGGCTCACTAGCCATCATGCCTAGGGTCCACTATACTTCTAGAAGTCCATGAAAATGTTTTAGTTTCTTTCAGAATCAAGAGGAAACATAAAGGAATACAATTCTCCCTCAATATTAGTCTCTATACTCACACAGTCATAAAATATAATTTGTAACTTTTTTTAACAGAGTAAGGAGCCCATGAAGGCAGCCTTGAGCCTCTCAACGTCATAATGCAGCCCTCACCATAATCATTCCCACTTAGCAGATGAAGAAACCGAGACACAATAAAGAAATAAAACTTGCTACACAGCTAGGAAATGGCAGAGGTGATATTGATATGGGCCAAGCGAGTAGCAGCCTGCCTCCCCCTGCTCTCCACTGGACAACCTTTAAGTGTCCTTCCCTATGGAAATGTTAAGTCTGCTCTTCTCTAGTTTCTTAGTTCCTTAGTCCCTGGCTTTGATTGCTCTTCTAATCAGTTTCTGAATCATAGATTCATAATCATAAGGATTGCCCCTAGACTGAATCACAGAATATCTCCCACCCCAGCTTTAGATAACTACTTAAAAGCCTGTGACTTCCCAACATTCCCCAAGCCATTCCGGACCTAACCCTTGGATAATCCCATCCCAGAGATTAAAGGCCAGTATACTTGTTGATTGTAAACATTAAAGTCTAATGTTCTTTCCAAACCTGTATCGACTCCACAACAATAGCGTTGAGCTCTGCTCTTTAATAAATTTATTAATTAAAATATATTTTTCCTCATTTAGGGGCCTTGGGGATACAGAAGGTACTCCAGCAAGATTGCCTGTCGCAACCAAAGAAGCCAACACAGTCTTCCAGGCGGACCTCAAGACCCCTTCCTCTCACCTGAGATCAGATAGGGTAAGAGTTCCATGAATCCCCCAAATAGGCAGGGACAGCTCTACACCCCTGCCCAACAGGAAGTAGATACAGAAGAAAAGTCCTCCTGTCCCTCAACTTCCCATCGAGATTTTATGGGGATCACATCTCTCAAGGGGAAAACAAGGCAGGCAGTTAGAGGCAGGCATTGGGTCTCTGCATTCCTGCATGTCCCACAGAATGCACCGCCCTAAAGACCTCCCCTCTCCACCCAAAACTTCCCCTTTTCATCGTAATTATCAACCCCTATGGGGAAACAAATGGGTACAAAATACCCGACTGGATTAAACCAGTCACCCACACCTGTGTAGTAAAGGCCATAATGACCTTCATTTCACCTGAGCCTTATTATAATATTACAATATCATTATATTTATCATTATAATATCATACATATGCCCGGAAGTTCATTAATATTATTATAACAGGATGAATTCTGAGAACGAACATGCACAGTCTAAAGAGATGAGGTAATAGCCTGTTGTCAATCACAGGTGTCAAACGAGTGGTCCCATACCTAGAAAGGAACAGCCCATTCTAGAGAAAAAAGGATAAAAACTCCAAGTCCTGGGCAGTCAGATCCTATTGAGCTCCTTTTGCTCGGCCTGCTCCAAATGCTTTGGAGTATATTTCTCTTCTAATAATGGCCCTTGAGCCATTTTTTTACTGCTCGGGCCCGCTTCTGCTTCTTTGAAATGTATTTTTTTCTTCTAATAAACTGTCCTTTTCTGCAACCTTACCTCTCTGGTCCGTGTCTCCATTCTTCGGTTCCACAAAACCACAATTCCAGCACACACATACAATCACACATCAAAAAATCCTGCTTCAATATTTAGATATAGGCCTGTAGGACTCCACCAAAGACCCTTTTAATCACCGCACTTTTTTTTTTTTTAAGATTTTATTGGGGAATTGAGGAAGGGGAACAAACAAGTTGCTGTCCTTTGGTTCTTCAGTCTAGTTGTGGAGGACGTTGCTTCACTGGCCCATGTTGGTATTATCATTGCGCTCTTCTCTGGTGAGGCATATCAGTCACCGGCCTCTGGAAGGCCATTCACGGCGGCTCTTGGCAGCTCACACCAGCTGCCGGCCACTCACACTGGCTGCCGGCCACACATGATAGCTTATGGCAGCCCACTGCAGCAGGGGCTGCAGCCCATGCTGTCGCCAGTGACTCATGGCAGGCCAGCTCCAGGTCGGGCTGTTGTTCACCATCTTAGCTGTACAGGGGATTATTGTGATTATTGTGATGGCAAAAAGTTAATACAAAGAGGGTACCAAAAATTGCACACACATTTTAAGAAGAGAAAAAATTGTATTAAAATCATAATACTCAATATATACCGTTAACAAAAGTTGAATACAAGTCACGTATGACTTCTGCAATTACAAGAGGTGCTCAAAGTGGTTACCATCAGTGGAATTTTAATACAGTTTTTTCCTTTGTTAAAATGTGTATACATTTTTTTGGCATCCTCTGTATGTAAAGTATTAGCACAATATCTAAATAACTGTTCAACATAAGCTTTTATTATTACCAACGAGTATATGGTTAAAGGAGAAAAGGTTTGAGTTTGAGGTGGGAAATCACAATTTCCTGTTGAGACTCATTATATCTGAGTTGTTTTGTAAGTTATCTTTCAATAAAGAGTGTCTAAATCACCTTAGCAAATACTGCTAGGGCAGCGGTTCTCAACCTTCCTAATGCCGCTACCCCTTAACACAGTTCTTCATGTTGTGGTGACCCCCAACCATAAAATTATTTTCATTGCTACTCTATAACTGTGATTTTGCTAGTTATGAATCGTAATGTAAATATCTTTTTGTTTTCCAATGGTCTTAGGCGATCCCTGTGAAAGGGTCGTTCAATCCCCAAAGGGGTCGCGACCCACTGGTTGAGAACCACTGTGCTAGGGGATGAAACAGGATGGAAGTAAGAAAAGATCACTGGAAGGTCAAAGGCAACTTTTGGGAGGTGGCAGAATCAAGGGAAGATTTCTTAAGGTGGGGAGAGTGGATCATGATTTCAGGCAGAGAATAAGGAGCCGTTTCAGAGGGAGATGGAATAACTGCCTACATGTACTTTCCTGTTTGTTTTTGTTTTGCAGGTTGCTGTGCATTGCCTGGCTTGGTTCTGGGTAAGGAAGCAAGTCATCCCCAAAAGGCTGCAGAAGAGCAGAACTCTGGAAAAAAACGACTGCAATTAACAGAACAACATTAACTTACAGAACATTAACTTACTTCGTGTGTGATTATCATATGATTAGTAAGCAGATTACTCTAGTAAAAAGTTGTTAAGAAGCCTTATTAAGCTTTTGATACAACAGGGAAAAGTTATTAACTTGACAAAGATTCATGAGCACATATGTTTCCAGCTTTGAGCTACTATGTGGAATGAAGACTGAAATTGTGAATTCCATAGTATTCACTGCCTTGGCAGATTTTTGTGTGAGATTATGCATCACTACACCCCTACCACAAGTTTGCACAGGCTTAGGAATTCTCTTATTAAGGTTGTTATGCAATCTTTATTTTAACAAGGACACACAAATGCATGGAAAGAATATTCCCAGGCATATTAATCTCGACTTAATTATGTGTCCCTCTTCAACTGGGTTAGTGCCAAATTAGTTTTTCTTTTCTGTATTGTTAAGAAGGAAAGCATTACTTTAAGCTTAGTGTAATTGGAGCCATTTTTCATAAACTAGTATTAGATCTATCACAAATAAATCATAAGCCAGATTCAATTATGAAGACATTAACACACTTCCCATAAATAGAAAATTAAAAACAAGTTCTGTGTAAAGAGATTTAACATGTGCTTCTACCTTCCTGGAACCCACTAACACAACCAGTGAAAAGGTATTTTAAGACTTAAACTCAGTGAATGGGGAGAGTTGGAGAAGAGGTCATTTTGGAATTTGAAAAGCAGACGAATACACAGTGATAAAATAAGCAGAGCTTACAAAATTGAATCCAATCAAGCAGTAGAGAAAACTAGGAACTAATCTGATTGACAAAATATCCAAAGATTTAGAAACTAACGGCAGCAGGTACTTGTGGAGGTGAGGATAAAAGGGGTCTGGACTTGATGATAAGGATTGTTAGGAAATCAGTTTTAGGAGAAATTGGGTCCAATACTGCTCCCTAGATCCATGCCGCATCACAGATACTGCCTCTCCTTTACTGACAAAGAGTGATGGTTTATTTTCAGAATGAAGTAAAATTGTCTGTATGAAGAATACCAGAACAGCTGAGGGTAAGGGAACTGTACTAACAATAGGAGATTAAATGAATGTATGCATATTTAGCTTCAGAGATGTAACATGCCACATTGATTTTTCTCTGTTCTGAGTCCAGGACACCGAAAGCTAGATTGTCATCTCCCCATCCCCACCCCCCAGCAAAACACTGGAAGAGTCTTTTCTGGGAAATATGGCTAGTTCATGATTACAGACATGACACTGGGAAAGATACTGACATCAGAAGTTTCCCCATTAAACAGCCCACTCAGATGCTCCTACAGTGAAGCTCACATCAGACCAGCCTCTCACATCCTCAGAGTTTCCAGCTGGTGTTTTAGTGTCTCACTTTTAAATACTGTCAGATACAAAGACAGATATCTGAGAAAAGCCTTAAACCTGGAAGATAGAAAATAAAGAGAAAAAAAGTAATGCTGAAAAAATAAAGGTAAAATAAATGTTGAAAACCTCACAAAAAGAAACTACTAAAACCATGAAACAAGAACAGAATTCTACCCCAAGATAAATGGACAAACAAATAAATAAATAGAACATTACCAAACATAAAGGAGGTGTTGGAAATTAAATACAATAGCAGAAATGACAATTTTCAATAGAAAGGTTGGAACATAAAGTTGAGGAATTTTACCAGCCAAAAGAAAAGGAGATGGAAAATAGGAGATTAAAAAAATGAAGACAATTAGCCTATTTATTGATCAAGGAGGGTTAGCATTGAAAAAATCCCAAGAAGTAGTGCCCTTCATAAATCTCCTTGGCCATGACTGCTCCAACCTCCCAAGTGCCAGTGAAAGGTAGAAGTTAGAAAATGGAGGAGGAGGAGGGGTGGCAGGGGGTCCATAGCGCCTACAGTAAAAGCTCACAACTAGCTTTGGTTAACCGCCTCCAACCACATATCTGTTTTTACAACAGATGACAAGAAGTGGTCTGGAGCAAGATAAGGATCTGAGCCAACAGACCTCCACCCATCTTAGGAAAGCATGCTGTCCCATCCCGTGAAAGAGCATGCACCACTTTTTCTGCCAAATCAGTATGTAACTCCCTCACCCCACCCAGCAAACTACAATATAAGTCCTGGAGACAAAAGCTCTCACCCTTTTTGCATCAGCTCTCTTGCCCACGCATTCTCTTTCCCTCTTTCCCTCTTTCCCTCCTCCCCTTTACCCCTTCTCCCCCCCCCCCCCTCTCTCTCTCTCCCTCCCCCTCCCTCCCTCTCTTTCTCTCCTGGGCTAGACCCTTTCTCTTCCCTGAGAATGTATCACTAATGAACCTTGTTTGCGTATTAATCAGCTTGCTGACCTTTGATTCTTCACTGTGTTGACAAGAACCAACACTCCTATAACACCAGCACCTAAATCTCTTTGCAGAGAGTTTTCTGGGTCACCAGTGCCTATATGCCAAGTGTTAGACATTGACTCTCCCTGTCTTTGTGGGAACAGCCTTCAGTGGATCATTGACAGGAAGTGGCTACCAATGAATGATAAAAGTACTCTAGGTCCCTTGCACCCCAGGTTGGATGCCTATCACCTTACCCTGATCTATTTTTCTTTATAGAAAATATCATTATTTGACATTTAAATATATTTTATATTTAGCTGTTTGTGAGCTGTCTCCCCCAATGGAATGTAAAGTCTCATGAAGGAAGCCATATTTGTCTGTTGTGTTTATCACATTTATCCCTAAGCACTTCAGACAGGGCCTAGTGCATAGTAGATATTAATAAATTTCTTTTGAATAAATTAAGAAACAATGAAAAATGCACACAGGATTAAAAAAACAACTATTTATAGTGGCCACTTTGGGAAGGGGAACTGGAAACTTGGGTGTCAGGTGAGAGAATAAGAGAGACTTACTTATCACTTCTCTATGTCCCAGGACCTTCAAACTTCTACAGCACCAAGAGTCCAGGCAGTGATCATCATAGTGCTACAGACAAAAATGGTCTGCAAGAGTGAAGAACAGGTATGTGAGAACAACTGTATAGATTTACCTTTCTTCCTAAAAAAAGAGGAGGCATTGTTAACAATGAATTCATAGATTTTGAGTACATGTACGAGGTCAGAAAATTAAGTTCATAAACTTGTTGCAAAAATGTTGCTAACCTTTTTTTTGATGTCAGGGATTATTCATTATGAATTTGTACCAACTGGACACACAGTTAACCAAGTTTATTATTTGCAAGTGCTGAAAAGACTGTGTGAAAAAGTTAGACGAACAGAACTTTTCACCAGTTCATGGCTCTTGCATCACAACAATGTACCAGCTCACACGGCACTGTCTGTGAGGGAGTTTTTAGTCAGTAAATAACTGTATTGGAACACCTTCCCTACTCACCTGATCTGGCCCCCAATGACTTCTTTTTTTACCCAAAGAGAAAGGAAATATTGAAAGGAAGACATTTTTGATGACATTAAGGACATCAAGGGTAATACAACGACAGTGCTGATGGCCATTCCAGAAAAAGAGTTCTGCAATTGCTTTGAAGGGTAGACTACACGCTGGCACCAGTGCATAGCTTTCCAAGGAGAGTACTTCAAAGGTGACCATAGTGATATTCAGCAATGAGGTATGTAGCACTTTTTCTAGGATGAGTTCACAAACCTAACTGTCAGACCTTGTATATCATTTATAAATTATATTATAGTCCTGTGTAGAAGGCATTTGCAATCCTGTGCACCAAGGTTTTCCCTCACAGCTTCCTGGGAGTTCTCAGATTCAGCTCAACCTTACTCCCTCCCTGTAGGCATTTTACTTTAGGACCCTTTTCTGATTCTGTTTCTCCACTTCAGCGGAATCATTTCTACCTGATAGCCCTGAAAAGTGCTGAAATTTGCTAATAATTGGCTGAACTAAAAGATTGAGATCAGAGCTATCCCTATCTTAACACTACACTTCAATCCTATTGAGTAAAGGGAATAGGGATGGAGCAGATGGAGCAGATGTTGGTACAACCATGCTTAACTAGTGAGCACGTCCCTGTGAATCACAGTCCCTCAGGTGTGTCCTGGCTGAGAACAAGCTGCAAACCACTGATCTGTAGTCCGCAATTGTGTACCTTGATTTTCTAATTATATAGACCCCTGTGGTACATATGTATCTACATTTCGTTGTTGTTGGGTTTTTTTTGTTAAAGCAAGTCAGAAACTTTATTCCTTGGCTAAGGAATGGAGAAAGATAATCAAATGCCTTATGATTCCTTGTCCCCAGTCCTAGGGAATTAGGAAAATAGTAAAGGGTCTGGGGGGGCAGGTAGGCTGGTTCAGGAGTGAGGATTCCTGAGGAAGGGTAAAGATCATAGACACTTCTTGTAAAGACTCCTTTGTGTACAGTATTTCTGAGCTCTTCAGAATATCAGGTATTAAAAATATTTATTATAGACTTGTTGGTTGACTGATTAACATTAAAAAGCATGAATATTGCCAGTAACTTATAATTATGTCACCATGGTTGTATAGTTGTATATCACCATAGTTAAGTATATAGAAATAATAAAAAAACCCACAAAAAACCTTGCGTACGTGCACACACACACACACACACACACACACACACAGATGTACCTTTAGAAAAAACAGGAAGAGTGTCTCAATCATACGTGTTTACTCATAATGCCTAGGGAATGGCTTTGCTATAAATGTACACTATAATAACTAGGTAAATGGATGAATAAATAAAGTCCACAACATCCACCTTGATAATAATCATAGATACTACTAATATTTATTAAGCACTAACTGTGGGTTGGCCATTGAGCTAAGTCTTTATCATCATTTTCTCATTTAATCTTCACAATAATTATATATGAGCAGTTTTTATAATATTATAACTGAGAAAATGGGGCTTAGAAAGTCAAACAAGTAGTCCACAGCCACATAATTACTAAATGGCAGACCTGCGATTCAAATCCAAAACTAATCCCAAAGCCAGTGGTCTTTATTAAGCAATAAAGACAAAACAAAACAAAACAAAACAAAACACTCTCTGGATGAGAAGATATTGAAATTTCTCCAATAAAATACTCCCATCCAATGACTCAGTTGTTTCTGAAAATAAGCTATAAAATCAATATATTCTGCAAGAGCAGAAGTTGAACATGCCATTAGCAAAATCAATAGGGAGAGAAAAGTCAAGGGTCTTTAGAATAGAGCTCAGGACAGGTTGAAGTACATGGTCAAGAGAAATGAAAACACACATTTTAAAAACTTAATCAGAAGTTAGAGATAACCTTGAAAAATAGTAGACAATTGGAAATTGTCTGTTATAAAAATGGGAAGTTACTTCTCTGCCACGACTTCTATTTATTATAGATAAAATGTAGTGATTGAACATTTTTTTAATACAATATAAAGAGTCCAGTCTCATTCATCCAACAGGAACATTTCATATATGACCAAGGCACAGTTGGGTGAAAGAGACGCAACAGTTGGAAGGCTTAGGTGCCACTTGCAAGGAGTTCATTATCACTGGAGAGGTTGAGGAGACTACACACGGCTGGAAGAGAATGCCAAGTCAAGTGATGCCCCACCCGGTGGGTCCTGCCAGCCAGGCAGAGAAGTTTGGACTGATGGCTGTCAAATGGGAACTTCAGGGCAGCAAAGGGTTAAGGGGTCACTCTATGCCTGGGCTGCATACACCACCATATTTTGGGTACTCACCACTGAGAAAAAGAGATGTGGTAAAAAAAAAAGATGTGGTAGCCAGAGTCCTTCATGAGATAAGATAAAAGGCTTAAATAAATTTATCAGAATTGTTCTGAATATAAGATAAGGGGTTTAGATGACTGAGGGTGAGACAACCGCTGAATAGGAAGAGATATACATATTTCTCCAACACAAAAAGCTGTTGCAGTTCAAGGCTACTTGTTTAAAGGAAAAGAAAATATGTGAATTAGACGAAAAGTTGAGTGGTGTGTGTGTGTGTGTGTGTGTGTGTGTGTGTGTGTGTGTGTGCGCGCAAAAAAGTGAAAAATCAAAGAAGAACCCCTAAGCTGACTGGCAGAGCATTCATGAGGTGATGTGAAGGACGATTTTAGCGTACTTTAAATTTTTCTATCTTTTTCCTAATTGAACAAATAATACATCAATATATTTTCCTTGCAAAAATTAGAAAAGGTTACAGGTCAAAAGTCCCCTTTGGCCATCTCGAAACTGCTGTATGCTGCCCAAACTTTAGCATGATGGAAAACAAACAAACAAACAAAAAACCAGCTAGCAGTAGTAACAACATGAACTCTTTTGTTAAGCAGGTGCTGTGCTAGACTCTTAACATTTACATCACTAGCTCATTCACAAATGTTTTGTGAGCAACTATTAGCTGCCAAGGATGAGAAATACAACAATGACCTCAAAGACTTTGTAACCACATTCAAGCGTGGCATCACTTTCACCATAAATTGATAAGGAAAGCAAAACTTAAAGATTAAGCAACTCCCCCAAGATTGCTGTGAGATAAGTGGTGGAGCTGGGATTCAAATCTTGGTCTGTTTGTCTTCAAAGGTGAGCCTGCTTCTACTACTAACCAACTGTTTTCAAATCATTTGATATCAAAGCAGAAGTCTTTTACAATGTTTTTAATAAAAATCAAATTATCATGTTATAGCTCAATGCAGAAAAAAGACAAAAGTGGAAGCATTTTGGTTCATTCAGTGATCTAAATTTGTTTCCATAGGAAGGACTGGATGGAATTGCTTAAGGAATAAAACCTCAAAGGCCCAAATCTCCTGTTGTTAAATGGCTTCAGGGACAACTGCCAAACATGAGTGTTGATAGATACCATCATTGCTAGTGGATTCCCAGCCTGAAAGTGCCTGTCCCTCTCCCACTAACCTAAACTCACTGGTGCTCTGAGATCTGGAGTTGTTAAAAGCTCCCCACTGGTGACCAATGAGAAGAATTCTATTTAGTGAACTCTGGTCTGTTTAGTGAATTCCCTTTACCACCTAGCTTTTTACCCATTCTCCCAATCTGGAAATATTTGACCAGACTTACATTCTAGGGCTACTTTGTGGATGCCCAGCCTGTGTGGACCATTCTGAAATGCCTTGCTTTTCCTCCTTCTACTTTGATTTTTCATGTCTACCTACCCTTCAGCTATAAGCCACATAATCCTTTCTAGAATGATGCAGGTATGGTTATTCCTAGTTCCAGTCTAATCTTTGCTTCCTAGTTACTGCTTTAATTTCTCATTGTTGTTAGTGAAATATAAATCTGTCTTTCAGGTAATAACAAACCTGTTTGACTCAGCACCCAGGCTTCTCTTTCTGATCGTTCTGTGCTGGCAAAACTCAATGTCCCCTTCCCTCCACTCTATCAACCCCCTCATATCAACCCTGGCTTCATGGATTGGACCCAGGACACCATTGCTTATGCAGCAATCATTTGTACAATACCCACAATGAGACATCATCCAAATGTCTGCTTATTTCTAGTCATGGAAAGCTTTCTTTTTCAGAAAAGTGCTTGGCCATTTTTGGAGAGTGATAATGGCTTAAAAAAGGATTCCTCCAGATTTTTAGCTAAAATTAGCTATCCTAAACTTTCTGTCCATTGGTTCTTCCCTTCAGAATAGTGCTTCTCAGCGTGGTCCCCAGACCAGCACCATCAGCATCATCTGGGAACTTGTTATTATAGAAATTCAAATTCCCAGGCCCCACTACAGATCTACTGAACAGAAACTCTGGGGGATGGGGCTCAGTAATCTTTATTTTCACAAGCCCTCAGGTGATTCTGATGCACTCAAGTTTGAGAACCCTTGCATCAGAAAGCAAGACTCCTGGACCAACTTTCCTGGACACAGTTAGCTTCATCTGGAGTTTTTAGTTACATTGATGCTACAGCTTGCTGGCTTGATTCCCAAAAGACATTTTACTCTTTCCAATATATTTTATCTCTTGGTTTAAGGGCACATCATTGGTTATATTCTTTTAAGGGAGTGGAAACAAGGGAAACTTACAGGTTTGTTTTTAAAAAATTTTTAATTATAGAAATTATAATTAAGGTTTTCCTGGGGATAAAATGTTTTTTAGACAAAGTTTAACAACCATTGGTCAGTTATAGAAAGCAGCAAATATATTTCTGGTATAAACACAGAACATTAGTTTTTAATACTTAGTATATGCTGTAAATATTTAACTGATAGATGGTTTGGAAAACATGAAATGTGATGGTTAATTTTGGTCAACATCAAGTTTGGTTAATCAAGAGGACTTCATGATGGACATGAAAATGACTCTGAACTTTGACAGATGGTAAACTTGCAATTTTTCAGGCAGAAATAAGGGTAAGGATAATGTTGAAGGGAGAAGCTGAGATAATAAATGCGGTCCAGTACATTGAGTCAGAACATGGTTTGGGAATCAAAATGGCTGGAATTCTACTTCAGCTCTGCCATCTACAAGCTGTGTGACTCCGCTTTACATCTGTAAGATGGGAGTCACAGTGGTACCTTCAGGTGGTGGGCAGACCTCTATGATGGCCTCTTAAATTCTGCCCCATGATGTGCATGCCTTTCCCTGAGTGTTGGATGGCACCAGTGAATATGATGGGATATATCCTGCAATTAATCCACTGCCTTGGAGTTAATCTAAGACATAATCAGGTAAGCCTAATCAGGAAGAAGGTGAAACCTCAGAGACACTCTCCTTCTGCCATGGAAGAAATCAAACAGACCATGAGAGGGAGCCACTTGACAAGAACCTGAGGGTGACCTCAGGGAGTTGAAAGCAGTCCCCAGCTGAGAGCTAGCAAGAAGGCAGGACCTCGTGCAACTTGCTGCAAGGAATTGAGCTCTGCCAACAAGCAGTGAACTTGGAAGAGGACCAAAGCCTTAGAAGAGACTGCAGCCCCACCTGGGACCTTGGTTTCAGCCTGTGATTCCCTGCACAGAGGACCCAGGTAACCTGTACTAGGCTCCTGCCCACAGAAACTGTGAGAGAATAAAGTAGTGTTGTTTTAAGCCGCTAAGTTTGTGATAATTTGTTATAGAATTATCAGCAACAGAAAACTAATGTACTATTAGTTGGTTTATAATAAAAAGATGCTTCTAAAGTACTTACCGTGCTGTTTAACATATACCAAATACGTAATAAACCCTAACTTAAAAACATGAGACATGATTTTGGATGACCAGATTTGAGAAAGAAAGGCAATGAGGGGAAAGGGCCCTGTCAGGAAAGAGGAAGTTAGGTGCTGCTTTGTGAGGGATCATGCTTAGTGGTGCCGATGTGGCCAGATGGGAGAAGGCCTCAAGCCCTGTGCTCTTTGGGGGCCATTTGGGAATACTGGAGAGATGTAACAAGGCCCAGTGGCAGGGGAAATGAGACACCAGTGGAAGAAATCTCCAGTGAAGTAGAAACAGGATTTCTGCAAGGCCACACTCATTGGGCCAGGGAGAGCTTTTTCCCAGTTAGGAAGATGAGATCTTGTGAATGGGTCATTGTAACAACTGTGATCCCTGACAGTGAAGCGCTCAGTACAGACTGCTTCTCTATCAGCTGAGCATTGAGGCAGTTCTCAATTCTCAGACTCACCCAAGGTTTTGTCCACTGAGTGATGCTGTCTCTCTGCTCCATCAACAAAAAACCTTGGGTGTGTCTTTGCCCCATACTCACTTTGCCAATCAAATGGACCCCATTACCTGCTGTCAGACCACCATCTTATTAAGGACCTATTCATGAACTACCCCATCCAAATCTTACCAGTAATCCCAGTTGATTTTGAACCCTATTGGATTAACTTCATGCAGGTTTCCTCACTGCCCTGGTCCTACCTGATTGGGTTCTTGTTAATCTGACTCAACAGGGCCTTTCCCAAAGAGAACACATTTTTAGGAATTGACTGAACACAATTAATTGTTGCCAAGCTTTAAGATGGTTTGAAGTTAGGAGACTCGGAGAACAGTGACTAAACTTTTAAACTTACTTATTTTAAACAAGTGAGAACAAATTGAGAACAAATGACATTGAGAACAAATGACACGCAAATTGCTGGACCAGATATTATGGAGATTCAGACAGTGAGAGGTGTGGTTCATCTTCATTTACCCTATTTGGGAAATAAGATACAACATAAGGAATTAATAACGAAAATCGTAAGTAATAACTTAATATGGCAAAACAAGAGATGTTACAAGAGAGCACATGGCTGATTACCAGATGGATGGTCAGGATAGTAACTTCCATACCAGTTCTAGAGGGACCAAATTACTGTGAGCTTTTTGGATCAGGAAACATCGAGAAAGAGGAAATGTTTGACCTGTATTTTAAAGTATAGGCAGTGTTATGGGTCAAATTGTGTCCCCCCCGCCAAAAAAAAATTTGGATGTTGAAGTCCTAACTTCCAGAAGCTCAGAATGTGATTATATTTGGAGATGGTGTCTTTAAAGAGGTAATCAAGTTCAAATGAGGTCATTAGGGTGGGATCTAATCTAATACAACTGGTGTCCCCATAAGAAGAGCAAATTAGGGGGCGGCCCAGTGGCTCGGTTAGAGCGCATGCTCTGAGCAACAGGGTTGCAGGTTCGATTCCCATATAGGCTAGTGAGCTGTGCCCTCCACAACTAGATTGAAGACAACGACCAGCTGGGCTGCTGGTGGGCGGCCAGTTGACTCAGTTGGTTAGAGCGCGTGCTCTTAACAGCAAGGTTTTTGGTTCAACTCCTACATGGAATGGTGGGCTGCGCCCCCTTCACCCCCCCACCCCCACCCCCACAACTAGATTGAAAATGACAACTGGATTTGGAGCTGAGCTGCACCTTCCACAACTAAGATTGAAGGACAACAACTTGACTTGGAGCTGATGGGTCCTGGAAAACACACATTGTTCCCCAATAAAATTTTTTTTAAAATTAGCAAATGTTATACTTGAACATTTAAAAAAAAAGAAGAGCAAATTAGGACACAGACACAGAGGAAAGACCACGTGAGGACATAGAGAGAAGATGGCTATTAACAAGCCAAAGAGGCCTCATAGGAAATCAGTCTTGTTGATACCTGGATCTTGGACTTTCAACATCCAGCTGTTGTTTAAGCCCCCCAGGCTATGGTGTTTTGTTATAGCAGGCCTAGCAAATAAAGACAAGCAGTATCTGGTATCGTTTGCCTTTAAATGCAGGGAAATTAATTGATTCTATAAATAAAGGGGGTATAGAAGAAACTGGATAAAAACAAGAAGATGAATTTCAAGAAATGGTATAGATAAAAAGAAATGAATCCGAAAAAGTGGACAGTGGTTGCCGTGACGAACCTTTGTTGGGGAAAGATTACTTGCTCTCGCAGAGATCTCCTTGTTCTGAGTCAATGGGGGGGAAACTTCGTGAGCTCAATGATAAAGAGGCAAGCAAGAAGTGGGAGGAACGGGCTTTCAGGGAAACCCATGGAGGCAAAGCCCAAAGGAAATGCGAAGCGCCAGGGAGGGCCTAAACTAGCGAAGGCAGAAGAACATAGAAAGGGAAGTAACATGAGCCCTGAGATTAAAGGAAGTGAAAAAATTAAGAATCTAAGGAAGTAAAAGTTAGAGTTAGAAGGAAGGCTAGAGGAGCTTAAAATAAACCATTACCCATATGGGCCAAGTGTTATGTAAGCCAGCAACAGCATTAGTTTAAGGTTAGATTCACAGTTTATGGGAATCAGAAAGGAAGGAAATAGGGTGTACTTTTAAAACAAGAAACAAAGTAATATGGTAGGAAAGACCGAGGTTTGGCATCTGCTTTTTAAACCTTCCCTGGATCCTCTGGGCCAATAATTTCCCCATTTTATGCCATTTGAAACCAAGCAAAATAATAAAATATGGATGGAGAGAAGAAGAAGAGTGACATATTCCTTTTTGTTTGTGTTGAATAGATTAGATATAATTTACCCAAGGTGTCGCTTATGGACAAGCCACACAGTTCCTTTTTCAGAAACCACACAGCCTATGCCTCCTACTTAAGAGAACATGTTCTGTAACATGTGATCTCTGCCACCCTTCCTTCAACCTCCAGTTCTCCCACCTCAAGTGACTAGAACTAGGAGTGGGCATGTAAGCCCAAAGAAACCAATTTTAGATGGGTATGTGGTTTATGAGGTTGACAAAGAACCTCTTCAAATACAGATATTTTTGGGTCAGCAGATACTATCTCCTAGAAATCTGACATGGAACTGACAAATTGTGAATAAGTTGAAACTTTTGAATTATTAAAAAAAAATGAGGAAGCAGTTATGAACAAGCAGAAGAAGCCAAGGTAAGCTGAAATCAAAAGGTATTCATAGGAATCAGGAAATTGGTGAGTAGAAATAAAAATGGTAGCAGCACAGATGGAGGGATGCTGAGTCACTGCGATTATGGGATCCCTGAACTTGCCAAGGCAGCCAGATGACTCAGGTCAATGACTGTGCACTGCATGACTCTAATTCCTGAATGACTGCCAGTGTCCATGAAGCCTGACTCCATAGCTTTTCTTGAATCCCCAGGAGGTTTTTACAGTCCTGACTTCCATGAATATCCTCACAATACCCCTACTTCCATTATCCAAATGAACCATGATTCTCTGTAGTGAAAGGATTGACAAACATCTCAATAATAATATTGGCTAACATTAATTTAACATGGAGTATGTGGCAAGCACTGTGCTGTTAACTTTACATGTTCTAGCTTATTCAATTTTTTCAACAATCTAGGAAGTGCTATTCTTATTCTCACCAATTTACATATAGAGAAACCTAACTTAGAGAAGTTTCCTTCCTTGCTCAAGGTCATACAGCTATTCTGTGGCAAGGCTGGTTCTGAAGCCAAATCTGCACAACTCAGAGCCCAAACATAATTGTATTTACCTCCCATCAAGTTACTCTCTTCCTTTGGGATCATTTTGGAGTAGACAATGGGAATCAACTACTTCAAGTAATAAAATCTGAAATGTAGCAATAAGAATAGAGTAGAGGAAAAAAGACTCATCATGAATTTCATGTGCTACAAAATAATCATGTATCTTGCTGAAATTTTGCAACAGAGAAGTTCTGAAAAGTTCCCCCAAAGTTAGAAATGCTGAATGAAAATCAATTACTAATTTCAGATGTATAATATGTGCTGGATGTATTACTTTAGTTTAATAAATGTTTAAGGAACATATGTAGTTTTCTTAGTTTAACTGTGACTTTGATTTCCCTAATTTTCCTCCCAAAGTCTTAAGGCACTTAACAATGAATTCTCTACAAGGAGGTTTTTAGAAACCAAGCTTAGATGTATAAGAAAGACTACACTGCATTAAAAATAGAGAAATAAAACTGTAGCATTTACAAAATTTATATGCAGGAAAAAGAAGCTGTGAAATATAAAGGGCAAGATTCCAACTCTTTTAATTATGCTGAAGTAATAACTAAGATTTATTTCTCAAAAACTGGGAAATTTTGCAGAGGTATATGGAGGATATATCTATCTGAAAATGAATAATAATGTTGAATATGTGTTAGTCCCAGGAGGGCATAGATTCTTTTTTTTGTTTCCTTCACTGCTGGATTCTCAGAAGCAAGAATAGCTTCTGACATATAGTAGGTGCTCAGTAAAATCTGTTAACTAAAATGAATAAGTGATCCAAATTCAAAAGACCGAGATTATTCTCTGAATTCAATCTCTAAATGATACATGAATTTGAGTATGTCATTTAGCAAGGTGCAAGTTTTATTTACTTATTTGTGAGATTTTTTTTACTTTATTTATTTATTTAAAAGATATTACAAGAAGATGGGATTTATCCTACCAAATATGAAAATTAATAGCATGGCATTTGTTTAGGACTAGCAATAAATCAATGAAACAACTATTGTAGAAAATGTAGAGACAGATTCTCATGTGTGTGCGTGTGTGTGTGTGTGTGTGTGTGTGTGTGTGAATTTAGTATATATGTGTATGTGTGCATTTCTCCACAAAGGTAGCACACAAAATCAGTATATAAAATAAAATGAGTTGGTTTGGGACAACTGGCTATTGTTTCAGAGAAAGAATGTTAATTCCCTCTCATACCATATACTAAGCTAAACTCCAAATAGGTGAAGGACTTGAACATTTTTTAATAAAAACTAAAAAACTAAAATTATAAAACTACCAGGAACAAAATTCACAGAAATGTGAATTACCTCAGGATGCTAAAACTCTCGCTAAGAGTAACACTAAACCAATAACTATTGGGTTGTCAGAAAAGTCATGAAGTATTTTTTCTATGTGTTTCGTTGCATAAATGTGTCATGACTTTTCCGACAACCCAATATAAAGAAAACAGATCAAAATGTGAACAGTTATAATTGTCTTACATTTAAAAGTACTATAGACAAAGTTGGGCGGTGAATAGCAATCTAGAAAATCGCAACTATAACAAAAAATAAAGAATCTTTAGTCATACTAGAGAGTGCTTAAATCAATAAGAATTACAAATAATAGATAACTCAGTAGGAAAACAGGAAAAGGGAATAAGTAGGAAATTCAGAGAAGGCAGTACACATAGGAAAATCTACTAATGGTAAACACATAAATGGGCAGTAAACATGAAAATTCATTCATTAGTATAAATTAATATAACCTTCTGGAGGCCATTTGGCAATGTGTCTCAATAGAAATGACGTAACTAAAAATGAAAGTGTAGGGCCAGTCGAATGGCTCAGTTGGTTAAGAGTTGGCTTAAGAGTGCGAGCTCTGAGCAACAGGGCTGCTGGTTCGATTCCCACATGGGCCAGTGATGCTGCACCCAAGCTGAGCTGTTGCTGAGCTGCCAACAGGTGGCAGGATGGCTCAGCTGGTGTAACAACAAGATTGCCTGTTCAATGGTGAGCTATGCCCACCTGCAACTAAGCCTGAACTTGGCACCTTGAGCTGAGCTGCCACCTGGATGGCTCAGTGAATAGAGTGTGCTCTCTTAACAACAAGGCTGCTGGTTCAGCTCCCACATGGGATGGTGGCTATGCCCACCCGCAACTAAGACTGAACTCAGCACCTTGAGCTTAGAGGCCATGAGCTGCTGACTGGTAGCCAGATGGTGACTGGCGTCCTCCACAAGTACGACTGAAGAACAACAACTTGGCTGGTCCCCTTCCCCAATTCCCCAACACTGTTCCCCTCCCCTAATTCCCCAATAAAGTCTTTATAAAAAAAAAAAAGAAAAAAGAAAAGAAAGCGTAGAGGACAGAGTACTGGTTTTGAAGTTAGACACACGTGAATCTGACTTACCTCTGTTATTTACCAGTTATGTGACAGTGAGCACGTTGCTTAACCTATCTGAGCCACAGAGTGTGCTTTGCAAAGAATAGGGTAATAGTGCCTCCCAGGCTTGAGGGAGAATTAAGAAAAATGCATGTACAGAATCTGGCACATAGAAATGACTCAATATATAGCAGTTTCTCCTCCTCTTACTCATTGTCCTCCTTTCCCCCCCTCCTCCAGATTCCCTGCCAGTTTTAATTAGACTGAAGAATGTCTGGAAGCAGGCAAGTCCAGCTCCCCTTTCACAAAGTCACAGTTTGGTTAAGGCATTTATATGTAATTCAGGGAGAGCTCTCAAGGAAGGCAGCTAAGAAAGTGTTATAGTGAGTACAGAAAACAGGGCAGAAAGAACAGCTGCAAGTAAAGATGATGAAAAGAAAAAGTTAGACAAGAAAGAGTAACACCACACCAAAACTATAGAGGAAACAGATGAAAGGTGAATACATAATTATGCACTTTAGAGGGCAGCATAAAATACAGTGTTATGGAATTAGAAGGAAAAATTAGACCCATTAAGATGGTACCACACACTGAGGATAATATTACTTTAAAATAGTTCTGAGGGACTGGCAGAGTGGTTCAGTTGGTTAAGAGTTGGCTTAAGAGTGCGAGCTCTGAGCAACAGGGCTGCTGGTTCGATTCCCACATGGGCCACTGATGCTGCACCCCAGCTGAGCTGTCGCTGAGCTGCCAACAGGTGGCAGGATGGCTCAGCTGGTGTAACAACAAGCTAGCCTGTTTGATGATGGGCTACGCCCATCCTCAACTAAGACTGAGCTAGGCACCTTGAGCTGAGTTACCACCCGAATGGCTCAGTGGATAGAGCATGCGCTCTTAACAACAAGGCTGCCGGGTTCGACTCCCACATGGGATGGTGGCTACGCCCACCTGCAACTAAGACTGAACTCAGCACCTTGAGTGTAGAGGCCACGAGCTGCCAACCAGAAGCCAGATGGCAACTGGCGCCCTCCACAACGAAGATTGAAGAACAACAACTTGGCCGGTCCCCTTCTCCACTTCCCCAACACTATTCCCCTCCCCAAAATCCCCAATAAAATCTTTTTAAAAATACAAAATAAAAATAAATAAATAAAATAGTTCTGAAATGATGGAAATAGCATCACATTACAAAACATTAGGGAAGTAGAACACAGAAAAAATACCTCTCACACAATGACTATAATTTTAATTTATTCCCATAGAGTAATTCTCATGGACTTTTTTTTTAATTGAGATATATTTCACATACCATAAAATTCACTCCTTTAAAGTGTGCAGTTCAGTACAACTTGAGTACATTCACAAAGATGTGCAACCATCACCACTCTCCGAGTCTAAAAGATTTTCATCACCCCCTCAAGAAATCCATTGACAGATACTCCATTCTACATCCCTCCAGCTCCCGGACCTACTTTCTGTATGTATTTGTCATACATGTCACAGGCATGTCTTAAACCAGTTGAATTGCCTTCCTTGTTTCACTTACAGTCCATCAGACACAAACTTTCCATAAATGGATAGTTTTCAAATTTTTGTATAGATAAATCTAAATTGCTAAAATGCCCGTAGAGGATATAAATGAAAAGAAAAAAACAAAACAAAGAAAAACAAAACGATAATTGGAGGATACCAACTATAAGATGAAGATGTAAATAATTTATTAACAAGCAGGTGACATAGCTTAAGAAGTAAATAGTAACTTGATCAGATTATTGAAGAGAGGGACATTTTCTTGGGTTTGATGGTCTTACTATTGTTATCTTAAAAAAATTTGTTTTAACCAAAGCAGTATGGGTGCACGTTTACAAGAAACAATGGTGCTGAAGAGCTTACTGCAAAAGGTTAAGAATGTTTTGTTCCAACATCTCAGCCCTACCTCACTCTTTTGCCTTCCACCCAAACCCTGGACCCACACTTGAGAAGCAACCAAATTTAACGTTTTTACTGCTGCAGTTTTTTAGTTCTTCTGGGTGGTTACTTCCCTATCTCTCAATAATACAGTCATATTTCTACTTCTTTATTTATCAGACACACTTTATCTGTGGACTTCCTTCCCATTCTGATAGATGAGAGCTTAGTTCACTTACCCTACCCCCTCTCTCAATATGAATGTCTCACTATCTTTAATTCCTCTATTGTAATTTTAGGTAATGCACTTACTTTAGTTCCTCCTTATAACTTTCTTAATATACATACATTTGTTTCCTGTTCCATTAACTATAACTATATCTCTCAACTCCCCACTTTGTATAGATCCCCTCTCGTTTCAAAACTCTCTCACTGATACTTTCTGTAAGATTTCAATGAAAAAGTTCAAATGACCAGCACAATGGAATAAGTTTTTACAATGACATTAAAATAATGGTGAAATAATTCATGCACACAGACAATAATAGAGACTAATATAAGACCACATATGCATCCACGGCTCAGCTGTATCAACTATTAACATTGTAACACATTTGCTCCCCTTCAAAAAAAAAAAAAAGAAAAGAAAGCATTGCCAATCCCTTGAAGGCTCCTATGCTAATTGCTGACTCTACTTCTCTTCCACTCCAGTGTTTATCATTATATCAAAACCTTTCTCATGAACTCAGTGGGTATCATTCTAACACATAATTATATATTTTTGACACATACTTTGACCTCCATATATCATATGTTAATGACATTTTCAAAAGTAAAATGAAAGCTACTGGGAATTGGGGAGCCCTAATATTCCTACATTCTCTGATTTGGGGGTGAATCTTACTGCAAAGCAAAGCAAGTTCCAGGAGCATGACTCACAAGGCACAAAATATACCATAAAAAGGTAAAACATAGTAGCTTGGTGGCTTAGAGGAGCTATGGGATACACCAAACAAGAGAATCAGGAAGGTGATTTTTAAGTTTGGACCAAGACAGATTTAAGACTGGGCCTCCATGCAAATGAAGGGCTGAAATTGAAGAGGACATTCCCTTGCAGTCTCCTTGCTACACTGACAAGCTAGAGAAAGAGTATCAGGGAACAAGAGATAAGGCTGGTCCTTATGATACCTAACAGTACAGATCACACTCAAGAGAAATAAAATGTAAGGAAGAAGGGACAGGAGTCTGCACACTGACCCATCTCCAGCTCACCATGTATAGCTGGGGTGTATAACAGAAGAAGCATAGCATCCAGCATTCAAACACTTGAGCACCTGCCAGGGAAGCAGAAGCAAGAGTCACAAAAGCAAGCACAAACTTAAAAGAATGGGAAGCAAAGGAAAGCTCAGTGGCATGAAGATATGAACGTAAGAACATTTTTCTTTATTACTAAATGGACTTTAAATTTTCACAACAGATTTTTTTAAGTCACCCATAATTCCCATATTACCACACATTAATTTTTTGTATCTTCATATTCCTCCCCAATTTTATTCCCCCTCTACACACACACACACACACACACACACACACACACACACACACACACACACACACTATGTATACAAACTGTGCCTAGTTTCAATCATGGTATAATATACAAGGTCAGACAATTAAGTTCGCGAACTCATCCTAGAAAACGTGCTACATACCTCATTGCTGAATATCACTATGGTCACCTTTTTTGAAGTACTCCCCTTGGAAAGCTATGCACCAATGCCAGTGCCTAGTCCACCCTTAGAAGCAATTTTGAAACTCTTTCTGGAATGGCCATCAGAGCTGTTGTCATATTACTCTTGATGTCCTGAATGTCATCAAAATGTCTTCCTTTCAATATTTCCTTTATTTTCAGGTAAAGAAGGAAGTCATTGGGGGCCAGAACAGGTGAGTAGGGAGGGTATGCCAATACAGTTATTTGTTTACTGGCTAAGAACTCCCTGACGGGCAGTGCTGTGGGAGCTGGTGCATTGTCGTTATGCAAGAGCCATGAATTGGCAAAAATTCAGGTCGTCTAACTTTTTTTTTTTTTTTTTATTGGGAGTTGGGGGGATGGGAACAGTGCTGGGGAATTGGGGGAAGGGGGACAGACAAGTTGCTGTCATTTTGTTCTTCAGTCTAGTTGTGGAGGATGTTGCTTCACTGGCCCAAGTTGGCACCATCATTGCGCTCTTCCCGGGCGAGGCAGATCAGTCGCCGGCTTCTGGACGGCCGCTCACTGCGGCTGCTGGCCGCTCACGCTGGCTGCTGGCTACACACGGTAGCCCATGGCAACCCACTGCCACAGGGGCTGCAGCCTACGCCGTCGCCGGCGACTCACAGCAGCCCAGCTCCAGGTTGAGCTGTTGTTCAGCATCTTAGCTGTAGAGGGCAGTGTCACTGGCCCTCATATGTGGGATCCGAACCGGGGCCCTCTGGCATCCCAAGCGAGTTCTTAACCATCGCGCCACTCGGCCGGCCCCAGGTCGTCTAACTTTTTCATGCAGCCTTTTCAGCACTTCCAAATAGTAAACTTGGTTAATTGTTTGTCCAGTTGCTAAAAATTCATAATGAGTAATTTCTCTGATATCAAAAAAGGTTAACAACATCGTTGCCACAAGTTCGCAAACTTAATTGTCAGTCCTTGTACAATTTGGTATGCCACTTTGAAAATTTAATATGCTTTCATGACAAAATTTCAGTCATTAGACTTACCATTCTCCATGTCTGCACCTAGTGCCTACTGTCTCCAGTTGCCTTGTACAGTAGCCACTCCCCTCCCCTTATCTGAGAGGGATACGTTCAAGACCCCAAGTGGATGCCTGAAAACCACAGATAGAACCAAACCCAACATATACTGTTTTTTCCTATATATACCTATGATAAAGTTTAATTTATGTATTAGGCACAGTAAGAGAATAACGACAATAACTAATAATAAAATAGAACAATTATAACAATATACTGTAATAGAAACAATGTGAATGTGGCATTATTAGGTAAAGTAAGTGTTATTTGAACACAAGCGCTGCGATCTGCTAACCAAAATGACTACTAAGTGACTAAGGGGTGGGGAGCATCTACAGTGTAGAGATGCTGGACAAAGGGATGAGTCACATCTAGGGTGTGAAGGAGAGGGACTCATGAGATTTCAACACACTACTCCCAATGGTGTGCAATTTAAAACTGAGTTGCTTATTTTTGGAATTCTCCATTCAATATTTTCAGACCATGGCTGACTGCAGGTAACTAAGACCATGGAAAGCAAAACCACAGATAAAGGGGGACTACTGTATTATAAATATGCTTCTACAGGCACAGTGGGTATTCTCAACATAAATAGGGGAGGGGATGCTAAGAAAAATGAGCAAATAAAGTTTTTAAAAGAAAAAAGTAAATGTGGGAGATTTAGAATTTATCTTTAGGAGCCAGTTGACTCAACAGAATTGTGTCCCTGTTTCTTGTACGATAATTATGTATATTTTAGCACGTATGCAGTTCTGCTCAGGAAGATTCCTAACTTTTTACTGTTTTTTTTAAATTGTATTGGGGTACAGTGTGTTTTTCCAGGACCCATCAGCTCCAAGTCAAGTCGTTGTTTTCAATCTAGTTGTGGAGGGCACAGCTCCATGGCCCATGTGGGAATCGAACCGGCAACCTTGTTGTTATGAATCTGTGCTCTAACCACCTGAGCTAACCAGCCGTCCTCTAACTTTTTACTTTTAAGACATTTACAAATGAAGAAGAAAACATAGCTAATAAAAATACACATGAACCCAGAATTAATCAATGTTCATCATATTATTTTAAAATAAAGGAATATTTCTGAAAAGTTGAAGTCTCCTTTGGTCCAGTCTGCAGTTGTATAGGCGGCCTAATGAGTCCAAAGAATAAGTCAACTTAGTCCCAAAGTAGTTCATGTAAATGGTGATAAAGGAAGGAGGGGTGGCTGTGATCTATGAAGAAAGAATTTACTCTTTAATGGGTTGCTGTTCCCAATTGCAATACTACACTATGTTTATATCACGCATTATAGCTTGCAAAGTGCTTTTGTGGACTTTATGATAGAGGGATATGAGGTAAGCTCCCACAAAGGCTGCCCCCTCTCCAGGGTGGGTATGGAATGCTGAAGATAGCAGCAGCTAGGGAGGGAGCTTACTGGAACTGCACAGAAGGAGCGTCTTTAGTCCAGTTAAGGAAACTTTACCAGGTTAAACTACTTCAAGCTCTCTTCCTGTTGAAATGTGAACAGGAAAATCCCTTCTCCTTGGATCAGCGCGACTCAGAGAGTTCCAGGACAGACAGCTTTAGACAGGTTGAAACTGACAGCTTTTGCATACATGCCATTAACAGACAATACTCTTGAGGGTGATAAAGAGAGCAGTGCAGGGCATAGAGCATCTCTTTCCAATGAAGACAGCAGCACTTTTCAAAGTGCAAAGCTATTTGGAAGTTACAGAACTGCATGAAGTTTTGAAAGTAAGAACAGGGGCTGAATACTAAGAGCAAAGTGTGGGGCCTTTCCAGGTGTTTCTTTGAAGGGATCCAAGGGTATGTTGCTGAGTCACAGACTATTAATACTGGCAAACTATACAGTAAACACGGTGAAAGAAACACAGAGCAGAAAATAAAAGATGAGAGTCTTAGTAGGAAGAAAGGCAGGCACTTTGGCAATTAATGTCAAAAGAGGTATACGTGTATATAAAATGCATAGTGATCCCAGTTTCAGTTTATTTAGAAGAAATCACCATTTATATGTAGAAGAAGTATATTTAAACACTTAAACATGTCAGAGAAGCAGAAGAGTCACAAGACAGCACAATATATCTAATATATACATGTACATATACATATACACATGCACATATATATATATGTGTATATATGTACACAGATATACATATGTATGCATTTGGAAAATACAAATTTATGAATTGAAAAGATCATTAAGAAAAAAATAAAAGAATTTTTTTTAGGGACAGACCAGAAATGCTAATAAACTCCATAATTTATTTCATTTTCACAAAATCACCTCTGGCTAGAGCCAACATGGAGATCCTAATTAGCATTAGTATTACCCCTCATGTGTGAAACTTTCTCTTACCCCCATCCTTCATTAGAGTTAACCACTCCCTCTTTATGACCCAAAAGTACTTCATTTTGAGTCTTTTTGAGCACCAGTCACAACACATGATGAGGGGGACTATGTGTTTCATCTGTCCTTCCCACCTGGCTTTGAAGTCCTTAGGATCAGGGCCGTGTTCTACACATCTTCCCATCTCTGGTGTCTAATGCAGTATTTGGCCAGCGTACGTACTCTGTATATGCTTGTCAAAACTGCCTATCACAGAGGAATCAGTCGTCCTGTTGACATAACTTCTTCCTACCTTCCAGTCCAGCTCTCCCGGCTGCTCTTTCCCTTCAGCAGAGAATCAACATCTATTGTGTGGTATTCACAGGGGCTTTTGTTTTCTTTCTTCCACAGGGTAATAAAGACCAAGGCTTTTCTGCAGAGGCCAAGACATTAATTCTTCCTGTACGTTATTAAAGAAAAAAATGAAGGCAATTAGAGACCTAAGGCTGAGTGCTGAGTGGAAAAGTTTGGAGTGCTGAGTGGAAAAGCAGGGAACTTGACCCAGACAAGAGGCACAGGTCTGGGAGTCCTTGAGGGTTGAGATTTGGGAAAGGAGAAAGGGGGTAGATCTTTTAAAACAAAAACACTCAAACTGTTTCTGTCCCATGTTAGGAAAGTAAAATGTCTGAGTGACTTTGGTTGGCTGGTGGTATCTGCATTTGTTGTTGCGTAATTACAGGGCTAATTAGAATGGTCTTCTTTGGATTATGATATGCATTTGGGCCATTATGGAATTATGGTATGCAGATGCCTCACGGCATACTTGATGTGCGTTATGTCATTCATCTGGGTGTCAGCAGATGCCCTGGTTTTAGCAGGGTTGGTGGGCCGATCAGAGTTTAGCAGTGCACACAATGACCCTGGGTCACTGTTTGAGGGTAGAGTTCCCATCTCTACCTGTCAAGAAGATCCAACCCCAGCCCTTGTCATGTAAGCTGTGGGTGACTTTGACAGTCCTCCTATGAGGTAAGGGAGAAGAATGAACATTCACTCGATGTCTACTATATGGCAGGAACTTACTGCACTTAGAAACTTCACAAATGATATTAAATGTATATCACACCACTTTGTGGAGGACACCACAGCACTATTAAGTGGTAAATCCAAGGTTCAAAGCCAAGTCTAGTCTGGCTTTAAAACTTTGGTTGATAGGACCGGCCAAGTGAAGCATAGGTTGTGAGCTGACTTGGGATGCCAGCTCTGAGCAGCAGGGCCCTGGTTCGGATCCTACATGAGGGCCAGTGACGCTGCACCCTCTACAGCTAAGATGGTGAACAACAGCTCGACCTGGAGCTGGGCTGCCGTGAGTCGCCAGCAAGAGCATAGGCTGCAGCCCCTGCTGCAGTAGGCTGCCATAAGCTACCGTGTGTAGCCGGCAGTCAGCATGAGTGGCCAGCAGCCGGTGTGAGCTGCCAGGAGCTGCTGTGAACGGCTGTCCAGCGGCTGGCAACCGATCTGCCTCACCCGGGAAGAGCACAATGATAATACCAACATGGGCCAGTGAAGCGACGTCCTCCACAACTAGACTGAAGAACAAAAGGGCAGCAACTTGTCTGTTCCCCTTTCCCCGATTCCCCAGTGCTGTTCCCCTCCCTCAATTCCCCAATAAAATCTTAAAACAAAACAAAACAAAACAAACTTTGGTTGATAGCCCCTGATGCCCTTCAACTGCCTCAATAGACCACAGTGGCTCTCACACTACAATGAATTGTGGCAGTGGGCCCTAGACAAAGGCTTTCCCAGACCATGTGGTCACTAAGGATTTTGTGCAGGCTTCAGACAAAGACATTCCTGGACTGTATAGTCAGCAAGACTTCCGCGTTTAACATTTCCGAATTCCTACCTCACCTGGGAGCCAGTCAGGAACTGGCACAAGGCTGCATGTCCTAATAAGGAACCTTAGCTACTAACCCGGAAACCTCAGGGTATATAGCCCCGAGTCCCGCCCGGGTCGGGGCTCAGCCTCTGGATGTGAATCCGCTGAGCCAGTGCCGGCATTAGTAAAAGTTGCTTCCCACGCCTTGGTGTCCTGTCTCTTTGTCTGGGTTCCCCGCAACAGAATGACTTGGCAGTTGGCTATGACATAGAGGGCCAGACATTCATCCCAACCAGAACTTCATCTAGGTCTTACAGGTCTTATGTTACTTTGCTAAGTGAAAGACTAGAAATTTGGAGAGTCAAAAGGAAAGAGAAAGGAAAAACTACATGAAAACAGTGAAAGGAGGAGAGTATTTAGGGTATAAGAAACTAATTAACCATAAGTAATGTTTTATTGGTTTTGATAGTGGGAAAAGTGGTGTATAAAAACACATGATATAGGGCTGGCCGAGTGGCTCAGTGGGTTAAGAGTGCAAGCTCTGAGCAACAGGGTCGCTGATTCGATTCCCACATGGGCCAGTGAGCTGCACCCAAGTTGAGCTGCCAACAGGTGGTAAGATGGCTCAGCTGATGAGAGCACGTGTTCCTAACAAGGTTGCCAGTTGGACTCCCGCATGAGATGGTGGGCTATGCCTACCAGGAACTAAGATTCAACATGGCACCTTGAGCTGAGCGGCCGAGAGCTGCCACCGGGTGGCTAGATGGCAACTGAACTTAGAGCTGAGCTAGCTGCGCCCTCCACAACTAAGATTGAAGGACAACAACTTGGCTGTTCCCCTCCCCCAATTCCCCAATAAAATCTTTAAAAAAAAAACCCAAAAAAACAAAAAACAAAAAACCCCAAAAAAACCCACGATATAGAAAATGCCCTTTATGATAGAATTCACTGAAATTCACATGAGGTAATGGATCTGAAAGGGCCTTAAAAGCATGAAGTACTACAAAACTGTGAGGGATTCTTTGTATAAGAAAACTTTTTACAAGAGAAACTCGGAACATTGGTATTTTTGCCTCTCCTTTAAGAACTAGAGCAGTTTTGAGAGTTGCTCCTTGCTGAAGAAACAGTTGTGTTTATTTTCTCAGTGTGGCAGGGTCAAGTAGAGAACAAAATTAACCTTCAGGAGAAGACAGTTATATGAGTCTATATGAGACTCCATAATCATACTCTAAACTGTGACCAAGAAGTTTGTGTAGCACTTTTTAAAGAATTTTTAGAAAAATGTCTAGTGAGCGTGATAAAGCTGTGTAACCTAAATGAAACATTAATGGCATGCCTAGAGACTTTGTACTATTGAAATATTTTTACTTTAAAGAATCAATTCTTGTTTTAGTCTCTGCCTTGTAAAAATATTCAGCTGGCTTCCATTTCAGTTCTTTCTGCCCTGTCACACCCTCCCCCATCACCTCTCTTTTTTTCCCCCCTCCAGCCTTACATCTTTTATTGCACTTAGGAGAAATGGTATTCTACTATCCCTTTCTCCTAGAATTGTTTCTCTGAATCTTTGAGGTGTCTGATCAAATACTTTCCCTGTGAGTCCAAGTACCCGTTGTGCCTTCTTTCCTTCTTCTTGTTCCCTGCCCCTGTCCCTATCACCTTAGAACTATTCAAACAGTGCCAGGTTGCTGTTTGACGTTTGGTTGGAAAAGAAATTCGATTTTATTCCCCTTCAACGTTTTCTTCCATTTTTGTATGATTGCAAGCTCTTCTTTCTATATGGATGTGTTCACAAATGAAAATTAATGTATCCATATGGATTAGCCTGTTTCCATGGTCCAGAGTAGCATTCTTCAGATAAAGTGGGGGTCTGTGTATCTCCCCTGGGCAGCTGTTGGACATTCTCAAGTTTGAGAACTACCTGAGAAGCTGTGTTGAGAAAAGAACAACTAGTGTATGTGACAGGATGGTATTTTGAACACTAACTGATGCTGCCCGTTTTCGCCATCTATTCTTTTGCATTATCTCTATCCCTCCCCTCACTCTCAACCTTTAGGCTGTTAATTATTTTGCCTTTTTTGCCTTAAGAATGAAAAAAAACCACAGTTAATTTATTTTTTTAATAAAGATTTTATTGGGGAGTTGGGGGAGAGGAACAGTGTTGGGAAATTGGGGGAGAGGAACAGCCAAGTTGTTGTTCTTCAGTCCTAGCTGTGCAGGGTGCAGCAAGCTCAGCTCCAAGTCTAGTCATGCCACTCTGCTCAAGGTGCTGTGTTCAATTATTTGCGGGTGGGCGTAGCCACCATCCCATGCAGGAGTCGAAGCGGCAGCCCTGTTGTTAAGAGTGTACTCTATCCTCTGAGCCATCCAGGCGGCAGCTCAGCTCAAGGTGCCAAGTTCAGTCTTTAGTTGTGGGTGGGTGTAGCCTACTATCTTGAACAGGTGACCTTGTTGTTAGGAGCACGTGCTCTCACAGCTCAGCGACAGCTCAGATCGGACACAGCTCACTGGCTCATGTGGGAATCGAACTGGTGACCCTGTTGCTCAGAGCTCGTGCTCTTGAGCAAGCTCTTAACCAACTGAGCCACTCGGCTGGCCCCAGAGTTAATTTAAAATTTTTTTTTTTTTTGTATTTCAAAATAGACTTTGAAAGCATAAGCAGTGAAGGGTTTAAGAGAAGAGTCTGTTGAAGGCACAAGAGGAAGCTTTTGAAAATTCAAAGCCGGTGTCCTGAAGGCACTCCAGGCTTGGAGAGTGTACAGTATGTTAGAGCTGGACTCGTCTGCTTTGTGAGAGCTGTAAGGGTCTGGATCCGGGAGCCCTAGTGAGGAAGCCAGTGGTGAGGAGGATTAGTGTTTTCAGAGAAAGTGGTCTGTGAAGTGGTCTGAGGGCAGAGGTGACAGGTATCCCCCAAGCTCAGGTAACACAGTGAGATCCCAGAGGGGTTTGGGATAGGGAGGATGGGGGCAGCTGGGCCTGAGGCACCTCCCAGGAACAATTCTAGGGAATGAGGGGGAAATAGTGAGAGGAGAAAAATCTCGACTTCATTGATGTCAAATCTCTACCACTTGGCGGCATTTAAGGTCACATAGAGGAAATGAAAATTAAACATTTCTTGTACATTTACATTTATGGCCTGAAATTCATCCCCACTACTCAGTGGATGCAGGTGATCTGGGTTCAAGTCAAGAGTGTCTTGCAAGCTGTGTCACTGGGCAGTTACTCAGCTTTTGTCTACCTTGAGTTCCTCATCACTAAAATGGGGATCTTAACACTGGATTGAACATATGAAACTGACATTTTTGTAGGCCCCAAATCGTTGACTATCAGCAATTTCATGTGATTCAACCTAATACCTACTTTACAGGCATAAGGAAAAAAATGAAACAGAATAACAGTCTGGTACTGCTGAATAAGGACATGATTTATTTTAAAAATATGTAAATAAAACCCTGTGGTCTAATGGGCATAGTATAACTTGAGCTGAAAATACCTGCCCCTACCATACTGAATATGAAATGCCTATCAGAAGTTCTCTTTCTCTTCTTCCTCTTCCTCTTTTTCTTCTTCCTCCTCCTCTCTTCCCTTTCTTCTGAAAGCTTAATATTCACTTTATCTCTTCTTTATAAAGCTTAAGTTTTTCAATTGTTAATATGTTTTCACGGTTCAAAAACCCAAAAGTGTAAAAAGAAATGCAGTAAAATATCTCCCACTACACATCACTGTCCTCCATCTGTCCAGAGTACTATTTTTTATATATTTTCCTGATATTAAACACATTAAAACATGAGTGTTATTATATGTTAGCATTCTAAACATAGCTTTAAAAAGATTTGTATTTATATGAATATAAATGTGTTTATATCTATATCTATCTATATATAGAGAGCTGTAGTCTAAGACTTTCAGTTTCTGACTAAGAAGCTGAGAAATTCAGTCCCTTTGCCCAAGGTCACTCAGGGAATCAATAACTGGGCTTTACATCACTCATGCTTTCCCACCACTCTACAAGTTCCACATTACAAATATGAACCTTAAGTGTAAATAAACTATATTGTTAGGCAAATAAAGCTTTTTTTTTTTTTTTTTTTTGCTTATGGGCAATGGAAGCCAAGTTAAAGAAGTACTTTGTTATTCCTACCTTCCATATGTGTGAATTCTTCTATTGACTCATAATTTATTTGTAACCTGAGATCAATACCCATGGCACTTTCATGGACATTCCCAGACCTGAGCAGAGTAGCAAAAAAATTGAGGTGCTGATGACCGTGTTCCTAGCTGAGGTGACAAGATGACACTCTGCCTTCATTCCGCTGTGATAACGTAAACAAGTGTCCTTTTTGTGGTCTATTTAGTGCTATATTTTTCACATTTTTTCTATTTAGTGCTACAATTTTCACATTTTTGTGCTTTTTATTGTTGATTTTGCTGTTTAAAATGACCCTCAACTGGAAAAGGTGAAAAGATTAGGAAGTACAAATTGGTTGCCACAAAATAGTCACAGGGATGTGAAAGACAGTATGCGGAATATAATTAATAATGTTGTAGAGACTATGTAGGGTGTCAGATGGGTGCTAGACTTCAGGGGGGGATCACTTCATAGATTGTGTAGATGCCTGACCACTGACTGCACTGTACACCTGAAACTGATGTAGAATAATACTGAACATCAACTATAATTAAATATATATATTTACATATATGGCTACAGGATGTAAAGTACAGCATAGGGAATATAAATGGTATTATAATAGCTATGTACAGTGTCAGAGGGGTAGTAGACTTGGTGTGTTATTACTTTGTGAGGGGTGTAAATATCTAAGCATTATGTTGTTTTGTACATCTAAAACTAATAAAAATAAATGAATAAATAAATAAATAAATAAAATGACCCCCAACCGTAGTGCTGAAGTGCTTGCTGTCTAGTGTTCCTTAGCACAGAGTCTGTGATGTGACTCATTCAGGCATGACTTAGAGTGTTTGTTAATGGCTGTGAGTTCAATCTTAATGAATCAACAATGCATACTAAATAAGATGTCTTTAAACAGACACACATAAAAAAGGTTATGTGTTCAGTTGACAAAAATGTTGTGATGAGAGACTTGTAGGAACCTCAGCCTGTATTTCCCCTAGGAGCAACAGTTCAGTATTTGCTAATTCAGCATTGGCAGACATTTTATAGAATATAGCTACTGAGAATAATAAGAATCAACTGTATTTTAGAGCACAACACAAAAGTCAAGTTTCTCTAGCTTCCTTTTTAGTGCTTTGTGTTAGTTTAAGTTTTTCTTACATATGATAGCTGTGCATTCATGTCCCACATTCTTGAGTTTAAAAATATATATATTGGGTGTCTGTGTGTGCAAAAATGGCTCTTAAATACTATGTATGGAGACATTATTGGAGGGCATGGACTTAAAAGAAAGCCATTGCTGGTTTGAGTGGTTCAAATATATTACCAATTTCATAGATTTGAACCACTTATGAAATAGATAATGTGGCAGCATCTACCCAGTTCGCAGTTCCTTCAGGAGTGTTTATATCTTTTATTAGTATTATCTTTTATTAGTACCAGTAGAGAATTATGAGTGCATATCATTGTATCAACATAGAATTCAACCACATTTTACCATTAGTGGAAAATTTAGTTTTTGTGTTAATTACAATGAAATCCAAGGGTTGTTTAGCCAGTTTTTACTCATAACCCCAAGTTTTGCTACCACTTATGTTATAAAAATGGGTATAATTCCTTGTGATTTATTAAAATGTAGATACTCCCAGGAAGAACAACGTATTAAACTCTATTGGTTTCTTATCATTGCTGTGTATCCTTTTGGAGTGCTGTACTTGACAAATAGACAGACGATTTTAGCCAAATCTACTTCAGTATGAATGAGTTTACCTGATGTTTTCCTGACCGTAGGCTTTGGTGAAGAGAAATGGGCAGGTGGGTGTGAAGAGCTCAGCAAGAGACAGTGAACTAATCTGGATAAATGGCTTGTTCTAGGTTGAATTGTGTCCCTCTCAAAAAAGATAGGTGGCAGTCCTAACTTCCAGTACCTCAGAATGTGACTTTATTTGCAGACAGGGTCTTTACAGAGGTGATGGGAAGGTCAAATTAATGCAGAGAGAGAGAGAGAGAGAGTGTTTTGGGGGGGAGGGGAGAGTAGCAGGGGTCTGCAGAGGGGTCTTCATTTTTATTTAACATTAACAGTATTAAATGTGCTTTGTTACCTATTCTGGGTGCTGATTACATCTTCCTCTCTTTTGTGCAGGCAAACCTACTTGGAACTATTTGGGGCTCAGTGTGGGCGTGACTCTATTCACTCTGCTCCATTTCCTAGTTTCCCTATCAACGGGAGATTACTAATGAATGAAGAACTAAATGGAAGTGGCTTTAAAAAAATTAAATGACTGTTTCCATTGTACTAGATATTTTCAACATGTTCATTCTATATTTTACATCTTTCGCTGGATATTTTGAGATGTGAGCCTTGCAATACCAACACGAATTCTTCTGTGACGATGACAATCATCTTGTTCTTTGCCTAACAACTTGCTGAGTATTGTCATTTCCATGTAGGAAATGGGGTTCGGTCAGAAATCAGAGCCCAAGTGAGGTAGTTCAGTTGAGGGAATTTAATACCAGGAACCAGTTACAAAGATATTGGAAGGGCTGGAAAGCCAAATTGGGGAAGGGGCACCCCAGAGAGCAGCAGTAGCAGGAGACCAACAGAGGAGCTGAGTTAACAGAGCCCTGGAGCCATTGTCCCTGCATGGACCTAGAGTGGGAATAGTACAGGAGAAGCAGCCACTGTGGGAGAAGCTCCCTGAATCTGAGAGGGGAGAAATATTTTGGCTTCTCCTCTTTTTCTGCCGGTACTCTTACTTTATCTTTTTATCTTTCATACTCATAATTCCTTTGGGGCCTGGGCAAGTGACTCCAGCAAATGGAGTTGGCAGGAATCAGCTTCCTTCCATACAGAGTAAGAGAAAGAATGGATGAATGAATGGATCTGAGAGCAAGTAGGCAAATGACCAGCACATTAAGGCTAGAGAAGCGTGTTATGTTGGGTTTTGGGTAGCAAAAGGTCAAAGCAGGTCAGAGAAGCCCAAACCAGGCGGGTAAGACCAGTGAGTTATGATGGATATTGCATATAAAATTCAGGGTCACAAACAGCAGCAACACAGGGTACTACACATACATATCATAAAGTATAAGCTGAGAAGCATAAAACACTTTCCTGAAGATCAGGAGAAATGGGAAGTTATACATTTTCACAATAATTAGGCCACACCAATGAGACAGAGCAACACATGTAAGGAAGTAACAAAAGTCAAATAGGCTTAGAGAGGTATAATTCATTATCTGTTATGTGGGAATTCATTCCAAATAATCAGTTTGAAATGTAGACATTAGATTCCAAAAAATACTTTTCTTAGTTTTTGCCAATATCTTAGCCATTTTACATTTTTTTGGTTGTCTGAATTAATTCCCACATCTGCTTGGAAACTCTATGTTTAAATCTCTGATATTAGCTTGCTTACTTGTCATTGCTCTTTCTCAGGGGAGTAGATTATAAAGAAAAGTTGTAACTATTCAAGTTTTCTGTTGATTTCAAACTCTGTAAGTAGGATGTTCCTGTTAGTACTCAGAGGGCACTTGACTGCAAGGAAGAAGGCAAAGATAATGGGGATTAAAAAGGAATCATACAATCAATGAACAGAACAAAAACTTACACATAAAGAGCAGAGTAACTTTCAAATTAGTCTTATACCTTATGTCCTTATATTATTTGTTTATCTTTCATGGCAGTCTCTATTTTATCCCATTTAGTACTATATGAGAAAAACATAGATATTTTAAAGTGGTCATACCACTTTACTTAAAAATAATCTCTCTGAATCCATATATGCTTATTTGGATAAGTGAATTGAAAATTATTCCTGTCTTTAATTAACTAGATTGAAAGTTTTTAAAATGTTTTATTAATCAAGCTCTTTTCAGTGGAATCTGGATTAATATCTGTAGGAGATGCCTGGTTCACTAATTATACAGACATCTTGCAATAATTCATGTTTGGAAGAACGCAGTGTATTTTGCATATTGGTATTCATTATGAAAATGTGGATTTTGGAAAGTAATAAATGAAGCATGTAGAGTTACAGAAATACAGGTTTATATAAACACATACATGTGTGCGTGCGCACACACACACATACACACACACACACACACACACACCCAAAAGCCTATACAGATATAATTAGGCTGCTATTGCTGTAATTATCTAGGTAATTAATAAAATTCATTCACCTACCAACAAAAGCATCAAATATGTTCAGGCACTAGGCTAGACTCTGAGAACCCATAAGCTCACATAATTCTTGGCTTTAGGATGTTTATTAAGCTAGAGATTTCTTCAAAGAGGCTATTATAGGGGCTATGAGAGATAACTGCAAGCAGGGACCACAGGTGGCAGGAAGTAGGGAGGTGTCCCCAGGTGAGGAGCCATCAGCAAGTTTTCATCTTCAGGGTTCGCAGAGCTGAGCCCCTGGATCTCGGATGGCCCAGTCCCAGGCCTTGGCTTCCTGCCAATGGCAAGGTCCAGCCTGGTCTCCCACCTTGAGCTAACATCGCACTGCTGTACACACAGCCACACCTCCTGCTAACCTCTCACTCCCAGTTCTCAAGGGCGCCCTTCACAAACTAGAATTCCACCCCTCATACACACACATACTTCACTTCCCACATCAAACAGATTGTGTAGTCCTGTGGATTACTCAGAAATACCAGTGAACATTCGCTGCCTCTGCACCCACGCTGCCTCTGCTCACCAGTTCTTAATTTGTTCTATCACAACGGACTCCTATCAGGTCTCCCCGTCTCCTGCTTTGACCTGCTCTACTGCAACTATTCCCTGGCAAAAGAGCTATCTTTCCAAAACATGTTCTTCTCTCTTCCAGCACTCCCTGATAGATCCCCACTTCATACACGCAGTGGTTCTCAGACTTGGATGTGCTCCAGGATCACTTAGGGAACTGTTTTTAAAACACAGATTCCTCCCGAACCCAAATTTCCAGAACTGGGGCCGGGGCCATCTGTATTGTTTACAAGTTCTCCAGATGGCTCTTTACTACCAGTCTGGTTCTAGTGGGGGGACCAGAGTTTTGGAGCTGCAAGATAAAGTTCAAACTTAGCACACGAATATTCACATGGACTCCTCTCCCTATATACACTGCATACCACAGCCACGGTTGTCACCCATTTCTGAAACTCCCAGAGTTCTTCCAAGCCTCTGTGTCATTGTGCGTTATACTCTCCAGAGTTGGCTCTCACCTCCTTCTCTTCTCTGGGAAGCATTCCCCAAGCCTTCTTTGAAAACTTCCCTGATCTCTCAGCAGAGTGAGCTATGGGTTTTCCAGTGCTTCTAATGCCCTTCTTATAATAATGGACTTTAAGTTTTACTGATCTGTTTCCCTTGCTGCACTTTGACTTCAAGGCGTGGGGCTACAAATGACTCATCTCTTTAATCTTAGTGTTCCACTTTGTTCCTGATTTATAACTGGCACATAACAAATGAACAAATGGACAAATGAGTGAGCAGAGCTCCAGTTACACTATGATGAAAACTGGCATTGGCTGTAGATGAGGCCATTACTCTTTATGATCTGAATAATTATATAACTTTCAATAGAATACTATTAAATGTAGCTAATACAAGCTTATCAGCATTTGAAATAAAATAGAAACCAAAATAAACAAAGGCTATGCAGAAATATAATGACAGCTTTCCCAGTTCAGGATTGAGGAGATCATTAAACATTTAATGTAATGTTTGGCAGATGTCCAACATTTTTACTCTTCACTTGCCTTTTTGTTCATTTATGAACTGACAATATAAACACACACATGCAATGCGTCTTTTTTGGGGGGGCAAAGTTAACAATATTTTTCGGTGTATCTATTTTTCCTGCTTCTACAGTCTCCTCTTCTTTAGTGTTTGCAGGAATTCTTTTTAATGAAAATATCATGAACCCCCAACCACTAAGCAAGAAATTAGCTTAGTTGTACAGGTACACAATTCAACATAAATGGAATTTTTAATATACTTCACTTGCTTGTTTACCTTCATTACCTCTTTGGGTAAAAAACACTGCTTTTTCCCCTTGGGACTGACCACCCCTCCTTCATTTTCTGTCGATATAGTTCTTTCTGGTGGGACTGCTGGAGGTGGGGGTGGGCATGTGACCCAGGCTTGGCCAACTGGAAGGAAGTCACAGTGAAAGGACTCTGATGCAAGTCAGCTAATGAGAGTTACTCCCGGTTTCTTTGTTGGGACCACTGAGAAAGATGTACATGTATTCTCTGCACTGGGGTTAGAACATAAGCCATCCTGCCACTGTGTGAATAAAGCTGCCTGAGAATGAAGGTGACACAGTGACAAGCAAACTCAAAGAGGAAGGCAGGTTCTGATGATTTTTTGTCTTTGCATCCAACTGTGCCTGAACCCAATTTACCCCTTAAAATTTACATTGAAGCTCCACTCCCTCTAAAGAAAAACATTGCTTTTTATTGTTGAGTTGGTTTGAGTTTGGTTTCTTTTATTCACTACCAAAACTTCTTCAGCAGTAAGTAGGACATTATGCCAGATTTTGTAACATCACTACATTTGTTATAATCCACGAGAACTGTGTGAATTTTCAATATAGCTTTTATGAATCTCTAGAGATATATTTAAGTAAAAGTACTCCAATAGTTGATTGTGAAATCTTCAATAAGTCACTTATCTCTCTGTACTCTAGTTTCTACATTTGCTAAACTGGGGAATTATAATAAGTCCTTCTGCAAAATTGTTATTCTATGGAAAAAAGACAAAAAAACCACTGACACAATATTTAGGGTAATTGACTGCTATTTAAGGATCATATCCCCCAGGCATAAATGCCACAATGGCACATGGTGTCAGAGGTTGGGGTAGCGGGGAGCAGGAGGAGAAAATTTGATAAACTTCATTTTGGATAAAACCCCAGTCAAATAATTTATTATATTACCATGATTAGCTTCTTTTGTAATTTGATACTTGTTCCAGAAATGTGAGAACTGTCACAGGTTGTCAAATTTACCAAAGGACGAAAATAGATGTGTCAGTAAAAATGTATTCACAATCCAGTTTCTTCTCATCAAACTGGAACCAATTATACTGTTTTAGATTAAGAGGAAAAGCTTGAACATTTTTCAAACATGTGTTTTAAAGAGGATGGCAATGCCTGAGACAGATTTAGAAAAAAGAACAATGAATATTTAAAAATCTAAGCTGCTCTAAAATTAAAACAAGTTTTAGTAAAAAACCAACATATGTTAAACCAAATGCAATGTATACATTGGGTCACATTGTAATCTCAAAGAATTAAGAATGCACTTCTTTTTATCTTTTAAAAACAATCAACGTATCATTCCCTATATAACATTTTTTTCTCCAACTAGCAAGCATGTGGTTTATATATGACTTGCAGTCCATTTACACTTAAAGTCACTGCAACTTACAATGTGTTTGTGTTTCCCCTCTCACACCTGTTTTTTTCTAGTTTTAGATATTAATACTTAAATTAATGAACGGTTCCCTAAGATAGATTGAACTTGCTCAGACTGAATGATCCTAAAAGCTTTCTATGATTGTGTTGTGGCATTGACACTGGACTTCCAGTCCAATGTCAGAAATTAACTCGGAAATTTTCCTCCTAGCCTACAAGATTTTTACAAATTACAAACTGATATATATTCATTGTAAGACAGAAAATATACTTATAATGGAAAAGTTAATAATCTTCCCCTTTAATCTCATCCCTCTTAGGTTTCCGTTGTTTCATGCACAGCCTTTCATATCATCTCTCTGTTTATACCACATATAAATATATACATATAGGGCCCACCCTTCCTTCCTTCCCTCCTTCACTCCTCCCTTTTCTGTATTTTTCCAAATATTAGATCACACTACAAATCAAAGGTCACAAACTGATGGCCTGCAGTCTGGATATATCCGGGAAAATGTTTTGTTTGTAAACATTAGGGAAATTTAACATGAAAACTAGAAGGTGTGGATCCACACACCTGCATAGTATAATAATAATATTATTGATGCTGCATGGCCTCTTGCATTTAACATGGTCTTCTTCATCCCCTATTATGTGTACCTTCACTGATCCACTATTCCACATTATTGGCCTATCACCTATAAACATTTGAGTTTATATTCGTCTGCTTTTACTTAGCAACTTGCTTTTGTATTTAAACATAGCATGATATTATCAATTAGAATTAGATGCAGTGGCTTAAACATTAAGGGTTTATTTTTCTCTCATGTAAAATAAGTCTTGAAGTGGGTGGCCCCGGGCCTTTATAGAGTATTTCAGGGCCATTAGGGACCCGGCTCCTATTTTTCTGCTCCACTTACCTTAGGACATGGCTTCTCATCTCAAGGTGTGTTAATAATCCATAATGGCTGAAATGCTCTGATCACTTTATCTGTGTTTCAGGCAGGAAGAAAAGTGGAGGACACAAACCAAAATGGCGCTCTTCCTAACTGAGCCAAACTTCTTTAAAGATATTTTCCAGAAGTTCTACTCAACTATTTCTACTTATAGCTCATTGGCCATAACTTAATCACACAGCCACGTTTACCTGAAAATGAGATTGAGAAATGTAGTCTTTTGGGTCATAGTGGCACTTGAAATAAAGGATATATTTTTAAATCTTCAAACTTTAAAATAATTCTTCATGATTATAATCTTCTCTCCCTCCAACATCCAGTATTTTTATTTTTTAGGAGTCACCCAAATGGGATTCCTAAGACTAACATACATAAATTTTAGGTTTTAATAGATATTGATGGTTAACTTTTTAGGAAATTGTAGCAATTCACATTCTCAAGAACAGTGTTCATTGATGTTCATTTTTCTATACACTTATCAGCATTGGATATTTTTTTCTCCTTCTAAATGTTGTGAACGATGGGTGAAAAATGGTATCTGTCATTGTCTGATTTGTAGTTCCCTTACTACTAGCAATGAAAGGCCTCTTTACCTATGTTAACTGTCTATTGAAACTTCCTCTGTAGGGTGTTTGTGTTAAAACCCTTTACCAATGTTGCTGTTGGATTATTTTCCTTTTTCTCATTTTTAACTATTAGAGATACTAACCTTTATCATATGTGATGTAAATATTTTCTTCTAATTGATAATTTAAAAAAATATTAAACCAATGGAAATTTAATTGTTTACGTAACCAAATCTTTCCATTAATGGCTATAGGTTTCTATTTTTGCTTAGGAAAGTCTCCTCCACTTTGAGATTATACAAATATTTTCCTAAATTTTCTTCTAATATTGTTATCATTTTGCTTTTCACTATTGGACTCATTCATTCAACTAATATTTGTTGAGTATTTATTATATGCCAGGTTGTCCTTAAATTCTAGTGGGGATATTTTCTAGTTGGGAGACAGAGACGATAAACAAATGAACGAATAAATAAAACAGGCATTTCACCAGAGATTGAAACACAGTTGCATGGTAGCATGAGGCAGGCTACTCCAGATTGGGTGGTCAGGAAAGGTATCTCTGAGGAGGTGAGATTTAAACTGATTCAGGAATAACTAATGATTAGAGGGGAAGTACAGGGAGAAAATGCAGGTAGGAATGGCCTTGGTATATGTGAAGAGCAAGAAGGTTGACATGGTTAAGGCATCAAGGGAAGGAGGAGACAAGTTGGAGAGGGTGGCAGGCATCAAAACACACAGGGTTTAGCAGGCAACAACCAGGTGTATAGGTTTTATTCTACACTGAAGATTTGTAGTTCATCTGGAATGTTTTTATATGTAATATGGTGTGTGTGTGTGTGTGTGTGTGCGTGCATAATCAAATTTTTATTTTCTTTCTCAGATTTTCTATGAGAGCTATATTTTAAATAAACTATTCAGTTTTTGCAGGCGGTGGGAGAAACTAGGGTGATATCCCAGAGAATCCCACCTCACTTTAAACACTGTACAGTTATTATCACTATATGAAATATATTTTCAATCGAAATTAAACATATGATGAGTATAATATTTTTATCTCAGGGAATGTATGTGGCCATTGAGTAAAATCTTTCTAGAATTTCCTGTAGAACCATGGTCAGAAGCAGTTGATAAGTCACCTATGAAAACCAGTTTTATTACTTTATAATCAGTCACAAAAAGCTTTCCATCAAAAAACATAGCCCTAGTTGATCACTGATTTTATTCACTGGACTTGGCTCTGAAAAAATGACTGGGTCAACTCCAAAAGTCAAATCTCCCACAAAGGGCCAAGATTTGCCACCAATGAAGATATTTAAAGGAATGTGCTATAGGCTCTGAAGGAGTCTGAAGGAGAGCTTCCAAAAATATTTTGCACAATGGTAGCATTAAAAGAGTAAGCACACAGGCCCAGGGTAACTTCTGTGAAGAGGAGGATCAGCTTTTAGATATTTGTCTGTATGTTTAAGTAATAAGTAAAGAGTTATTACTTTATGATTATGACACATTCCTCTTTATCTGTCCATAAGGTCATTCTGTAAGTTATAATATGCTTTTTTTAAAATTCAAGCTTTAAAGCACCCTATAGGTTAGGTATTTCTGTCAATTTTGTAGATGAAGAAACAGATTAAAGAACTCATACTTAACTTGAGTCTCTTGATTCTAAGTTCTGTGCTCTCTTTATACACGAAGTTAGTTGTATAAGATCACACAACTTGAGAAGAGAGAAGACAGGGTTCACAGCCACCCTGACCACTAGGCTGCATGGATCATTTATCCATCTGCCCTTAATCAATGCTCTTTGTGGATTTGATTGGTCTGCCAATTTGCAAATAGTCTTCCCTGCAGCAAGTACCTAAGTTGATTTTTTTTAAAAATCATATTTGCCATTTTAAAATGGAGACTGAGTGACATGTGAATTTTTTTGACACTTTAAGACCCAGAGACATTGGCTAAGTTGGCTGCAAAGCATTGGAATACCCTAGGAAATCTCATGGTAACTGGTAATCAGTTTATCAGTCAAAATTAAACAAAATTTGTGGCATTGCAACTACAGAGCCCTGAAAAGAGGTCAGAACCGGGTTTTGGTCTGGAATCTTCCCTAGCTTCCCTAAGATATTGGAAAAATCACGTAAACTTTGGGCTTCTGTATCCTTTAGAGTTCTCAAATTTCTCCAAGTAATGGAAACTGATTACTACTAACTTAAGAAAAAGGGGACTTATTGAAAGAATATTGCAAGGCTCACAAATGCTTGAAAGGTTGGGGATCAGGCTTGGAAACTGATAACCAAGCACCTGGTTGACCTCAGCTAAAAGGACATCAGGGTTCAATTAGGGAGTAATGAATGCAGGGTAGTCAAGCAAACCCTGCCCACCCACCATTGCTTTCCTTTCATACCTAACAAGATAATCTCTAAGAGGCGGTCTAGCTCTGACATTCTTTGCTTCTCTGTATTTGGAGAAGGGTGAGCAGGAAGGAGACATATGCAAACAGGGAGGTCAGAAATGCTTTGACCGTTTGTGCATCTGATGGCTCCACACAGCTGAGGAAGTCTGAGCCACCACAGCACTCCAGAGACTGACCACTTTGGCATGTAGCAAGCAGGAAGTGGAAGGGGTCTTAGGCAAGCAAAGTGTTTGGGTAGACAAATTATGAGGAACAAGCACAAAAGACACTTCTAATAAGTGTTGGAAGCTGCCAAACACTTCTAACAGTCAAAGCCTTTACAGACAGAGGACATTCTTGACTATGTGAAGGTGACTATGGTAGAGGGTTTCCTCATGCCTACAAAATGAGATACAGTACATAGCACCAACATGAGCTTCATATTTTAATGCGGTGCACAAGTAAATGTTAAACAGCCTCTCAAATCACAAGCTGAAAACTTATAGCCCACATGTCAAATCTAGCCTGCAGAGAAATTTGTGACCAACAGAGAAAAATACAGATTTCCTGCTTTTCTTGAGACAAGGGAGGCTCTGGCAACACGGGGCCTGTGTTCTGTATGGCAACAGTTTTCTACTGTCTTCTGTCAGGATGTGGGCTCTCCACATTGCCATTTCCTCCTCACGGCCCACTTTACTCATAACATCACCTGCCTGGACCCTGGGAGCAGTCGTTTCTGACCCTTGACATAACTTGACATGACAACCCACCCAAGGTAGCATGTAGGCAGCCATCTTGAGAATCTACCAGTGTGGGCTTCCCAGAGTGACCTGTTTAAGTTCCTAATTTCTGTCCTTGGGACCCTCTTGGTAGGATCTCTTTTTTCCCGACTTACACCTGTAATGGTGGAAACAACCATTTACTCTACCCCAACCAAGCCACATCTCTCTCTTCCTTCAGAGCCAATCTTCAGGCATCCCCTCTCCCAAATGATCTAAAATCCCTGATGGTGGAAAAGACAGCAAAGAGTCCCCACTTAGCATCTTCTAAACTGTAGGGAAAAAAACAACTATGCATCTGAAAAAAGAACCACTTGTGTTTGACTTCTTGGAAGACAATCTCTGAGGAAAGTTTTCCCCCAGGATTATTTCTTTATTTATTTGCTGTGAGTAGCTGTGGATATGCTGGACTCTAATTGATGATAACTCCCCTAAGTGAGTCTCTTCTGCACATAGCTGATCCCATCTGGATGCTACTCCTCACATATTTCTATCCCTCAAAGCACGCACTGTAGGACAGAAGATGATTCACTTCACTCTTTATTATGTGGGATCCATTCTCTACAACATTTCTTTGCTTAAATCTCTTTGATGGCTTCCAAGTTGCTTTTAAGCTAAACTTCAAGCTGCTTAGAGAAATCTATATACAAATCCTTCCATTGTTTGCTTTTTCCTTATTTCTCAGACTTCACTTTCCTTTGCATCTTCCCTAGCTCACTTCACTTTGACCCCTTGGGTCTTCTTTCAATTTGTGGAAGAAGCCAAACTCTTTCCCACCTCAGGGCCTTGATGCTTGCTGTTCCTTCTTTCTGGAGGGCTCCCCTTTTTCCTTACCCCTTCCCCTAACTCCTACTACCTTTCAGCCCTAAGCTTTTAAATGCTGCTTTGTCAGAGAAGCCTTCTCAGTCTTCCATTTCCCTTCCATTCTCCCACCTATCATCCCCATTTCTGATAGGCCCCTGCTCTCTGCTATTATTTTTTAACACAATTTGTATGTTTCCTCACTAAACTGTACTCTATGAGAGTAGAGACCTTAACATTTTGTGCTTTCTGAATATTCAGTGTCAAAACAGTGTCATTGTACTATTGGGTTGTCAGAAGTCATGACGCATTTTTGCAACAAAAAACATAAAAAAATGTCACAACTTTTCCAACATCCCAATAGAATTAGGTGAGCAATACTTTTCTATCAAAGGAATGAAAAACCCACATTCCACCCCCAGGCCTGTCTAACACCACACTATGTGTGATCTTCTGGAATTGGACCCCTTTCTTAGTAAAAAAATATTTTTATTTCATCCTCATATATGTAAATCCACATGGTTTATCAGAAGATAATAAGCCTAGAGGAGAGGAAAGCTATTAGCCTTCTAGTTCCCAGACCATCATTCCTGGAAACTTGGCAGAAATGCAAATAACCAGGCCCCTCTACAGACCACATAATCAGAGAACTCTGGGGGTGTGGCCCAGCAATCTGTGTTTTAACAAGCCTTCCAGGTAATTCTGATAAACACTTAAGTTTGAAAACCATTGTTCTAGGCTTTCCAGTTTTTAATATTTTTCTTTTAATTAATTTCTTTGGATCTGAATCCTTGGTATAATTCTGCTAGTAGAATAGTATTATCTTAAACTACTCCAGAGGGAAATTTTTGTCATCATCCAAAAGTCTTGAATATAGGCCTATTTGTGTAGAGTATATTACGTAGAATATATATTCCTGGGAGGTTTGCCTTCCTCGTAGGCACAGGCCTGCTCTCTGCAGGGGCCTACAATTTAAACATGTTATAACAATTGTAATGTGCAATGTTGTAACAATGCACAAGTGTAAACGAATAAAACTTCGGCATAAAGGCAGAAGAGCCGCGGTGCAAACCTTTGTTTATCCGTCCCCCGATTGCTCACCATCGGTCTGATATCGCTCTTTTCCACCCAGAAAAGCAGCCACTCAAGCTGTAAGAAGGGTTGTGTGCTGCTGACAACGTTTTCAATTAGGCCGTTTTCCCCGGAGCACGGGAGATATTCGTGGCTGCGGGATGCGGTTCCATCCTTCCGTAACCTAGCATAAAAGTAATTGAAACTAAAAGCCCCTTTCAGCTTCCGAAGAATTGGAGACTGGGGATGACTTCTCCGCCCCTACACTCTAGGAAAACCCGAAGTGGATTTCATTAACGTAGGGATGGGAGCCGCCGCTAGCGACAGCACCTCATTGCGCATGCGCTCTCGCCCCTCCCGCTCGGAGCCGGAAGGGGGAGCGCTTGCCGCCTGGGCCTAGCCTGGCCAGGGCGTCGGCACCGGCGGCCATCTTGACTTCCCGGGGAAAGGCGGCGTGAGGGGGAAGAAGTTGTAGGGTGGGGGCAGGAGTGAGGAGGTGGGGAGAAAGAGGGGGAGGAGGCCGCGGCGGGGCAGGGCGGGGACTGCCTGCCCGCCTGCGGAAGTGGTAGCGGCTGACCGAGCCTGCTGCTTTCTCGCTACTGCTTCGGCTTCCCGGCTACCCCCCGGACGGAGAGAGCGGCCCGGCTGTGGATGGTGAGATAGCTCCTATCTCCTGCCGCCAATCCCTGGCCACAACCGGTACGGAGCAGACGGCGGCAGCGGCAGCAGCAGGAGAGGAGGAAGATGGCGGGACGGCTGCCGGCCTGTGTGGTGGACTGTGGCACCGGGTAAGGGGACTGACGGCCGGGGGTGGGGAAACTGAGGCTGAGGTAGGAAAATGGCGGGGGAGGTCGGAGGTCGGGAGATGAATGGTGCAGCAAGGTGCCGTCGCCGGCGGTGTCAGTCCTAGCCCCGCTGTGTTGCGAGGGGTGGGGCCCGGAGAGGCAGGGCCTCCCTTGTCCCCTAGTTTCACCCTCCGGGACCGGGGCGCGAGGCCGAGAAACCCGTGAGTGGATTTCTCCGCGCTCCCCCTCCCGGCCCTTCCCCCACCGCGGTGGGCAGCGCCGCCCAAGGAGATGCGGGGACGGTCACCTCCCCGGGGCGCGCGGACGCGGTGGGAGGTGGTCGCCGAGCCCGGGGCACCCGGCTCTCCTTTCCTCCCGCACCCCTTCCTGCCGGTGGGTTTGGGGGTTGAGCGCGGGGACTTGCCTGGCGAAGGAGCGAGAAAAGAGAAGCAAGCGCTCCTTGTAGGTTTTGCAAGATTGCTGTGACAACCCTGCCTAGGATGTGGGTGGGGGAATGGGATGAATCGGACTCTGAAAATAGGAACCTAAATCGGGGCTTTCATTTGACCACCCACCTCCTCCTTTTGAACTCCCGGTCTTTTCCATTTCCCACTGCGTTTTAACCGGTGAACCAAGTCACATTTTAATTCAAGAGAAAAAGATGTAATGTGTTCCTTCTCTTGCTTTAAAAAAGTCCCCCAGTGAGCAAGCGCGGTGCAACTTCCTTAGTTTTGTCAAAGCTGCTTCCTGCTTTCAGTCTTTTATACCCTTATAAGGTAGTTTTTCGTTTCCAACCTGAATGCATCTTATTAGAACTTTGAAAATTAAACCGATTTTAAGTAGACTGAGTTACTGGTGCTAGGTATCAATTTATGTGAACCTAAAAAATTTATTTGGGTTCTACGGGAGGAAGGAAGGGAAGCACCCAGGAAAATAAGTTCATTCTGTGACGGTATCATAAAGCGAAGAGGAAGGTATAGAGTTATAAAGGGTAGAGCTTGCTTTTCAAGGAGTTATTATAGATCTGTACTGTAGTTGACTAAAATATAGGATGGCGTTAAAGAGGTCGTTCTTTTTGTATTAATAGGCATTTTAGAGAGTTATACTCTACTTTGTACTTACATAGAAAAGACTATTTTCTAGAATGACTGCTTTATTTTACAATATTGGAGATGTTTTCTTTTTGTGTGTGTGTCCTGTGCTGATTTATTATTACATCTCTTAATTTCCAAAATACTCCAATTTGGGGAGGGGAGGGTTGTGAGAGGTGGATTGCCAGCCTCCTTCCTCCCATTTATTATTCAGCAAACTACTCTTCCTTAAAGGATGGTATGCTCCTCACCCTATTTGCTCTCTGTAAAGTTTCATGCTAGTGTGGCAGTTTCTAAAATCCCAGCCATGCATAGGGAAATAACCTATTTATTAATATTTTCCCTTGGGAAACATTAGCCTAGTTTAGTCCTGGGAACGTCTATGCATTTTTTTGATAGCTTATTTTTTTCTTAATACAGTCTCACTTCCCTAAACCAGTTTTTTTTTTCCTTTTTAGTTTAATTGGTGAATAGTTTTATGGTTAGGATCACTTTTAAAATTAGATTTGGCCTGACTGAGAAAGAATTTTCAAGTGTATTTTGTTAAAAGTGAAAAATACTGCTACACAGTTAATATTTATGCTTTAGAAGTTACTGGATTGTCAATAAAATTAGTGTAGATAATTGTTATCCTAATTGCATGGTAACATCTTATGTAAGATGTTACTTTTTCTTCATTTTTCCCTGTTTGGAAATACAATTTTGGTTATTTTTGAATTAGTATACTAGGTATTTCATTGTAGTTAACTGTCCTTAATTGACCTCCTTCTGATAGGACAACCTTGAATTTAAAACACCTACTGAGTGACCAGGAGGTGTAGGGAGAGGGGTTCAATACTTAGGATATTTTTGTTGTAATATTTCAGTTAGTACTACATTATTACATTTTACATTATTGTATTAGTTTTACCTTATAAGGAGGACACATTATGATTTGAATGGAACTAATTAGGATTCCCCATTGCCCATCACTCTTTTGCCATCTATTACAATCTCAAATTCCATCCTTAGAGATCCACTTATTTTGGCCTGCAAGGCTTTTTGGTCTTTCTGTTGCATTTCCTGGAATGTTATTCCATCAGCTTTATTACAGCACATAGAGGATAGCTCATTGAGTTGGGCCTGGGGTAAGCATCTCTAAGTAAGGCCTTAATAGGGAGTTTTATGTTCCAGGATACGGTGGTCCCCAGATGCAAATTGTGCACCTATAATTTGTGTGTGCCTTTGCAATTTAGAGATGCATTCATGTCTTAGGTCTCTAATTGCAGTTACCCACTTAATGTAAGTGAAAAATTATAACCTTAGGTTGCTCATTCCATTTCATTTTATAAGTTAGGCAAAGGTGACAGAAAAAAAGTGGCTATTTATGGAACTTGGTGGTCTTAGGTAAGAAAAGCTGTGAGAGTTAGGAAACTTGAAGCTTAATCCCAGGACTTAAAGATCCTTCAGTAAAAATCCTTTATCTCAATATAAGATGAAGAATCACCTAAGCTAAGATCATAAAATAACTCCTTTTGAAAAGAATTTAGAAAGAAATACTTCTTTCATATGATACCCTATCTACATAATACTTTTTTGGTCTGTATTAAAATAGTACTGTAGAACAAAATTTTGCCATAGAGATTCTCATTGATAGAGCTGGTTGCTTAAGAAGTAAATTACAGAACTGCTACTAGTGGTGAGGAAAAACATTGTTTTAGAAAGCATTTTTAAACACATTGTAACACTCGCAAAGTTAAGATTATCTTATTACTCGCAAAGTTAACATTATGTTATTTTTTGTGTTTTTTCACTCAAATTTCTTCAACATTCACGCCAAATAAAGGAATTCCTTATGTACTTTTATAAAGTATCTTGGTTAAAGAACTTTGCACTCCAAAGTTCCTTTTTCCCCTTTATGGTTTTCTTTTTTTCCTGATAAATACTGCATTAGTAAATTCTTTTCATTGATTATGATAGCACAGGTTAATATAGCCTTATTGTAGAGCTCTTGGATACATTCAGAACTAGAATGGACGAAAGAATTTCCCTCTTTAACTTAAACTTCTTAGCAATCTTAAAATGTAAGCATAATTATTTTGTTGGAGTAGTGGATGAGAAGCATATTTTATTCATCCTGTGGCCACATTCTAGCAATAAATATAGATAAGCTGATCTTGTTTGAGAGCAGAGGGGCAAGGGCTGAGTGCGTGGGGGGCAAGTTTATGTTTTGTACATGAATTCTGTACATAATATTTAATAGTGTTATTCCTCTAGTCATCTCCAAGATAGAAACATTCACAATACCTTGTTACTAAAAAAATAAATAAATAAATTTTTAGTCTTACTTAGACTTTCCTAAATGTCTTTCTTTTTTCCTTTCCTGTCTGACAATTTTATGTTGAAACATTGATTTTTGAATTGCATATATGTTGTATCTAATGAACTTTCCAGCCTTATTGTAAAAGAGTTAAGAAATTTTATTTTTAAGCATAGAAGGGAAAGATCCACCAGTGGAGGACCTGCTGGCCAGGCTTTTTATTTACCTTAATCTTTTGACAGCTATTTTTACCTTATTTTACAAGTGAGAAAACAGGATTAGTGAATGTAAATTACTTTTCTAATGTCATGTAGTTAGCAGGTAGTGAGAGTTGCTATTTGGATTTAAGTTTTTCTCTAATTTAAGCTCTGTGTTTTTTCTGTTACACCATGGGGACTCCTGAACCCCTTTTCAGAACTAAGCACTTGGTTTTATTTATATTAGTAAGGTTAACTATTTTTGTATAAAATAACCTTAATAAAAAATCGCAGCCTTATGCATTTGATTTAATTAATTAGAGCAGCAGTTCTCAACCTTCCTAATGCCACGACCCCTTAATACAGTTCCTCATGTTGTGGTGACCCCCAACCATAAAATTATTTTCGTTGCTATTCTATAACTGTAATTTTGCTACTGTTATGAATCATAATGTAAATATCTTTTTGTTTTCCCATGGTCTTAGGGGACCCTTGTGAAAGGGTCCTTCGACCCCCAAAGGGGTCGCGACCCACAGGTTGAGAACCATTGAATTAGAGGAACCTTTCTGTGCGGATCTTTCTGCCTTAGATTTTTTTTTTTGGTTATGTGAATTCCTAGACTCATATCTTTGTAACTTTGATATATTTGATCTCTGCAAAAAAATTTACTCTTATAAAAGACAAAGAGAGAAAAATAGATACAAAGGTTTTTATCAGAAAATACTGACAGCTAACATTTATCAAGAATTATGTGTCAGGCCCTGTGCTAAATGCTTTATTTCATCTCATTTACTTTTCATATCACTCTGAGAAGCAATAGTCCATTTTATAGACAGGAAAATTAGGTTTAGAGAAGTTAAACTACTTGCCCAAGGTATTGTAGCAAATACCGTATTTCCCCATGTATAAGACGCTCCCATGTATAAGATGCACCTTAATTTTGGGGCCCGAAATTTGAAAAAAAAAATGTATTACATAAAATTTTTTTTAATTAATTTTTTAAAAAGATTTTTATTGGGAATTGGGGGATGGGAACAGCGCTGGGGAATTGGGGGAAGCGGAACAGACAAGTTGCTGTCCTTTTGTTCTTCAGTCTAGTTGTGGAGGATGATGCTTCACTGGCCCAAGTTGGCACCATCATTCTGTTCTTCCCGGGCGAGGCAGATCAGTTGCCGGCTTCTGGACAGCCAATCACAGCGGCTGCTGGCCACTCACGCTGGCTGCTGGCTACACACGGTAGCCCATGGCAACCCACTGCATCAGGGGCTGCAGCCTACACCGTTGCTGGCGCCTCATGGCAGCCCAGCTCCAGGTTGAGCTGTTGTTCAGCATCTTAGCTATAGAGGGCAGTGTCACTGGCCCTCATATGTGGGATCCGAACCGGGGCCCTCTGGCTTCCCAAGCCAGATCTTAACCAGTGCGCCACTTGGCTGGCCCTACATAAAGTTTTGAACTCAAGTTTTATTCATCATAAAATTCATACAACTCCTCATCACGGTCAAAACTCCCAACCATTAGCTTATCCTCATCTGTGTCTGATGACGAATCACTGTCTTCATATATTGCCTCGTCCTCAGCGGGAAATGCAAGTAAAAAAAATCTACAACCACTGTATAAGATGCACCCAGTTTTTAGACCCCAAATTTTTCGAAAAAGGGTGCGTCTTATACATGGGGAAATACGGTAAGTGTGATAAGAGTCACCACGCTATCTCCTTACATAGAGGATGAGCCTTTGACAATTTTGAATCATTTAGATATTCTTTTTTTTTTTTTTTTTTTTTAAAGATTTTTATTGGGGAATTGGGGGGATGGGAACAGTGCTGGGGAATTGGGGGAAGGGGAACAGACAAGTTGCTGTCGTTTTGTTCTTCAGTCTAGTTGTAGAGGATGTTGTTTCACTGGCCCAAGTTGGCACCATCATTGCGCTCTTCCCGGGCGAGGCAGATCAGTCGCCGGCGTCTGGACGGCCGCTCACTGCGGCTGTTGGCCGCTCACGCTGGCTGCTGGCTACACACGGTAGCCCATGGCAACCCACTGCCACAGGGGCTGCAACCTACGCCGTCGCCGGCGACTCAGGACAGCCCAGCTCCAGGTTGAGCTGTTGTTCAGCATCTTAGCTGTAGAGGGCAGTGTCACTGGCCCTCATATGTGGGATCCGAACCGGGGCCCTCTGGCATCCCAAGCCAGTGCTTAACCATCACGCCACTCGGCCGGCCCCCTCATTTAGATATTCTTGAGAGAATTCATATATGATTTTATAAAGGCAGAAATGTTAGTAATTTAAGGAGTACTTGCACAGGTGGAAAAAGTGCTATTGTCAAATTAAGGCTTACTGAATGCTTAGCAGCAGGCCAGGCATTCTTGGAATTATAATAAAAATGTATTATACAATCTGCTGTCAAGAATCTTAATAAGACGAGCTAAAAATTATCTAAAAAAATTAAATAGTGGAAGCCTTCATTAATCAAATGTTAAAGCAAGTACTTTCCCGATAGTAATAGCTATTCTGTAGGTTGTAAGGAAAGAAAGAGATTATTGTTATTGTGATCACCAATGGTCAAGGAAGGTTAGTGAAGGTAGGGTATGAGCTCTCCTTTTAAGGAGATTTGGAAGGATGCAGGGGAAGGAAAAGCATGTTTAGCAGAAAGGGGAGAGTAGCTACTTTTTGTCTTTAGCCCTCTTAGCGTATGGTGTACCACTCCCCTACTTTATGAATTGAGTACATAATAACATAATGTAGACTAGATTACATAATGTGAAAAGGTACTAACATTTATTGAACACTTACTGTGTACCTGGTGTTCATTATATGTAAGCAAAGCTTTGATTCAAAATAATTTTACACGACAGAGAATAAATCTAGTAGAGGAATGAAATGTTGAAAATAGGGCTTTTAGAGTATTTGCAGGGTGGAACACAGTAGGATCAGTTGTAAAAGAGGTATGTGGGATGCAGTTATGGGACTTAGCGCAGAGTAGGAACTCAAATCTTTGTTAATGAATGAATGAATGAACGAATGAATGAACAGGAATTAGCGGTATGGTTTTAAAAAACTGCATGAGACACACCTATACCCAGTGACTCAGGATCTCAAGGGTTGGTTGGGTCTAGAAATATTTATTTAAATAGGCTTCCTAGATGATTTTTAAGCAGCCCTCTCATCACCAGCTTCTGGAGTAGAAGAGAGAAATTTGGGAAAGGTTGCTTCTTTTGTTTGTACATTTCTTCTGGCAGTTATATTGTTTTGTGTATTTAGGTTAGCGAGGGCTTTGAAGTCATAGCTGTTTTTGAATTCAAGCTCTACAGTGTACTAGCTGTATGACCTGAAGCTGTACACTTCAAACTCTGCTGCCTTATTTTTTTCCATCTATTATTTGAGATCATAGTATCTAATGGTTTCTTTTTCTTTTTTTTTTTTAGATTTTTATTGGGGAATTGGGGGATGAGAACAGCACTGGGGAGTTGGGGAGAAGGGGAACAGACAAGTTGCCGTCCTTTTGTTCTTCAGTCTAGTTGTGGAGGATGTTGCTTCACTGACCCAAGTTGGCACCATCATTGTGCTCTTCCTCGGCGAGGCAGATCAGTCGCCGGCTTCTGGACGGCTGTTTACGGAGGCTGCTGGCCGCTCACGCTGGCTGCTGGCTACACACGGTAGCCCATGGCAACCCACTGCAGCAGGGGCTGCAGCCTATGCCATCGCCAGCGGCTCACGGCAGCCCAGCTCCAGTTTGAGCTGTTGTTCAGCATCTTAGCTGTGGAGGGCAGTGTCACTAGCCCTCATATGTGGGATCCGAACCGGGGCCCTCTGGCGTCCCAAGCCAGCTCTCAATGCGCCACTTGGCCGGTCCTCTTTTTCTTTTTTTTTTTTTTTGAGATAATGAATGAAAGTGGTTCAGCACAGTGCTTATTAGCACATAGTAAGAGCTCAATACATTGTAATTATTACAGTTATCAGTTAGATCCCTTTTTATTGAATTGAAGATTTTAAGGAAAGGAACATGGTGTCATGCTTGTTTTCTTATTTCCTGCAGTGCTTTGCCTACTACAATTCTTTGCACAGTCAATATGTTTTTGCTTATTTGAGAGAGAGAGGTATAGCTAGGACTTGGCAGTTTATTCTAGTGGATTGTAAATAGGCTTCAATGAAGATTTCACGATTGTGAGTTTGAGTGGGATAATAAGGGAGTTAGTTTTAACATGCTGAGTAAAATTGGAATTCGTTAATGAATTTGGAATGATCCATAATTGGAAGTGCTCTAGAGGAAGTTAAAAATACAGGAACCTCAGGAATGAAGGGGGAGAGTTCGTATTCATCATTCATTTTTATAATTTATACATTGAAATTAATTAAATGACAATTTAAAGAGAAAACAAAAGATTGAATATTAATGATCCTTTAAAAAATCTTGAATATGTGATCTGGCTTCTTGAGCATCACAGTGAGGAGAATGAATGAGCACATGTGCTTGAAGTGATGAATGATCAGTTATTCTGACAACCAGTCTCCTAGCTCATGCCATTTTTTTTTTCTCCTTAGGAGGAAGTTTGCTCAAAATAGGTCTAAATTTCCTTCCAGTGTTCCTTCTTGTCCCACATACTTCCCCTCCTCCAACATGTGGAAACAGATAATTGCTTGGACTTGGGGCAAAAGTGTGGAATGGTTAAAATGTAGCTCCAAGCAACATTTTCTGAAACAGAATTTCTCTATTAAAAGGCATTTATTTGCTCACCTGTATTCTATTGGAACTTGTAGCCTATTTTATGATACTACTGATCTGTAATAGCCACTGGCATAAAGACGGGAGAGTAGAGCAGTTAAGTAATAATAACAATACATTAACATGCTTTATAGCTTACCGAGTCTTATAAATACATGCATTATTAAGTAACAGTGCAAAATAAGGTGATGCTAGTGGATTAATGTTTTAAGTTTGGTTCTTCAGAGTAGTATATGATTAATATTACTTTGTGTGCTACTCGTTTTACATCTTTATGTGGGCCTTTATGCCATAAAATATATAAAAGGTATATCCAGAATTGACTAATACCAGAGCAGAAAGACAAATATAATATCCAGTTTTCCCCCCAAGGACCATTTTGTGGAATTTTAATAATTTTCTTTCAAAAATTTTTGCAAAACTTTTCCAAACTGTTGTCTTCTTTAATCCTCATGACAGCCTTATGAATTCAGTTTTATTCCTTATTCATTAGGAATAAAGTCTATGACCACAAGATAGTAAATGCTGGAACAGACATTTCTCTCACGATTTTTTGATTTTTAAGCTTCATATTCTTTCCTATCCACTAGTGAAAAAGAGTTAGGTTGTACTTTTTAGGCCTAAAAGGATTGAGAGAATAGAATGTTGTGTCTGTTGACTCAAAGGAGTTGAGGGTCTTACATTTAACAGTTTTAGGAAAGTACAATGATTAATATAAAAGATACACCTATTTATCAGAATTGTTACCGCTAGCATTTTATCATATTTGTTTCATCTCTTTGTTTTTTTAAGAGTGAAAGATCATTATCGATGACTGTCCCTAAGTAGATTTTTCCCCTCCCCAGAGACAGGACCATGATTGATTAACCATTTCTTGTATAAAACTCATTTTTTTGCAATTCATTTCTACCAGTCCAGGCCTTCCCTCTCTCTAACTTGATTACATTTCCACTGCTAGTCTTCTAGTCATCAAGTCTTTGATAACGTCAAAAGGGCTTTTGAATTCTCTCCTTTACTATATTCCCTTCTTTAAGCAATTTCTAAGTCCCTTTTCCTCCTTGTTAGCCAAAATCAGCATTGTAGATTTTTTTTTAATAGGTTTTATTGGAGAATTGGGGGAGGGGAACAGCATTGGGGAATCAGGGAAGGGGAACAGACAAGTTGTTGTCCTTTTGTTCTTCAGTCTAGTTGTGGAGGATGTCGCGTCACTAGCCCGTGTTGGTATTATCATTGCACTCTTCCCGGGTGAGGCAGATTGGTTGCCGGCCAATAGATGGCTGTTCACAGCAGCTCACGAAAGCTCATGCCAGCCAGCCCCACTGCAGCCTATGCCGTCGCCAGCGACTCACTGCAGCCCAGCTCCAGGTTGAGCTGTTGTTCAGCATCTTAGCTGTGGAGGGCAGTGTCACTGGCCCTCATATGTGGGATCCGAACCAGGGCCCTGCTGCTCAGAGCTGGCGTCCCAAGCCAACTCCTAACCAACGTGCCACTCGGCTGGCATATTTATTGCTGACATAATCCAGGGAGATTTTCTGTATATTTAACTTGCTTCCCTGGACCACAAAGGAAAATTTTGGTTTAGTTGTTTTTTGGTTTTTGGTTTTTTTTTTAAGATTTATTGGGGAATCGGGGGAGGGGAACAGACAAGTTGCTGTCCTTTTGTTCTTCAGTCTAGTTGTGGAGGACGTTGCTTCACTGGCCCAAGTTGGTATTGTGATCATTGCGCTCTTCTCTGGTGAGGCAGATCAGTCACCGGCCACTGGACGGCCACTCACGGCGGTTCTTCGTAGTTATCAGGGCTGCCAGCCGGTCACGCGGGCTGCCAACCACTCACAGTAGCACGGCAGCAGAGGCTGCAGCCTTCGCCTTCCCCTGCGACTCAAGGCAGCCCAGCTCCAGGTTGAGCTGTTGTTCAGCATCTTAGCTGTGGAGGGCAGCGTCACTGGCCCTCATATGTGAGCTTCAAACCTGGGCCCTCTGGCGTCCCAAGCCAGTTCTTAACCAACGCTCCACTCGGCCGGTCTGTATTTGTTTTTTAAGGAGTTTTGCATCACAGTTGACACTTGAACAACATGGGTTTGAATTTGAGTTCCACTTACATGTGGATTTTTTCAGTGCTGTAGATGTATTTTTCTTACGATTTTCTTAATAACATTTTCTTTTCTCCAGCTAACTTTATTGTAAAAATACAGTATATAATACATATACAAAATATGTGTTAGTCGACTGTTTATGTTATTGACAAGGCTGCTGATCAACAGTAGGCTTTAGCAGTTGAGTTTATTAGTAGTTAATTTTGAGGACTCAAAAGTTACATGCAGATTTTCAACTGTGCAGGGGGGTTGGTGTCTGTAATCTCCACATTGTTCAATGGTCAACTGTATATTCATGATGGATATTGGTCTGTCACTTTCTTTATCTGAAATGTTTCTAATCTGATTTTGATATTAGAATTATTATGTTGTCCTCGCAAAAGGATTTGGTATGGGTTTCCTCTTCTATTTTCTGAAAGTGCTTATGTAAAGTTAGTGTTATTTTTTCCTTAAATATGTGTTAGACTTTACCAGTGAAACCATCTGGGCCTGGAGTTTGGTTTTGGGAAAGGTTACTGATAATTAATAGCTATGGGGTTATTTAAATAGATTTTCTGTTTCATCTGTGTTGATTTTGGTAAATTGTGTATTTTAAGGAATTTGTCCATTACATCTGAGTTGTTTAATTTGATGTTGTGGTTGTTTTGTAATATTCTCTTTTTATCCTTTTGATGTATATATTGTCTGTACCAGGGGTTGGCAAACTGCAGCTCACCAGCCACATGCGGCTTTTTGGGTACGTTCCGTCCCAAGAGTTTGCTGACCACTGGAAGAGCCAATCCTGTCCTTCACAACAATTTAAAAATTATTCGAGAGCCATAAATATATTTTTTACATAATCACTATTGTGTGAATAATACCCTTGAAAAAAATTATAAATGAAACTATGATAGTTTTATTTTCATTTTCAATTTTACTTCAGAGCCACATGTACGTACCCAAAGAGCCGTATGTGGCTTGCGAGATGCAATTTGCTGACCCCTGGCGGCTCCTCCATCTCAAAAGTTTGCCCACCCCTGGGCTCTATTAACCAGTTTTTCAATGTTTATGTTGGCTGTTTCTGTACTATTTTTTTCTTGATCAGCTTAGCTGATCTTTTCAAAGAATGAACTTTTAGCTTGTTAATTTTCTCTGTTTTCTATTAACTTGATTTTTGCTCTTGTGTTTACTACTTCCATTTACTTTGGGTTTACCTTGCTTTCCTCTTTCTAGCTTTTTAAGGTGGAATCGGAATCTTAGGTCACTGATTTTAGATCTTTCTAGTTTTTCTAACATATGCAGTTAAAGTTGTAAATCAGTGCTTTAGCTGAATCCCACAAATTTTGATGTTTTTTTATTTTTGCTATTAATAACCTTGAAATATTTTCTAATTTCCCTTGTGATTTCTTCTTTGATTCATTGATTATGGCTAAAAGTATGTTTAATTTCTAAATTTTTCCTAGATATCTTACTGCTATTGATTTTCAATTTAATTCTTTATAGTCAGAGAACATTAGTAGTTATCATTTCAATCTTTTACATTTATTGAGACTTGTTTTATGGCTTAGCATGTGGTCTGTGTCCTGGATTGGCATACGTTTTCTGTAAAGGGCCAGATAGTAAATATTTCAGACTATGTGGGACACATACAGTCTCTGTCTCAGCTGCTGCTGCTTTCTTTCCCCCCTTATTTCCCCTCCCTTATCTCTCCATTCCTCCTACCTTCCCCTTCAAAAATATAAAAACATTTTAAATTCACCAGTGACACCAAAACAGCACAGGTTAAATTTGGCCGTTGGGCCACAGTTTGCTAATTCATTGTCCAAATGAATGTGCCTTGTGTACATACTTAGCAAGAATTCATATTCTGTCGTTTTTGAGTGTATAGTCTATAAATTGCCAGTTAGGTCAAAATGGTTATTAGTGTTGGTCCTCTATGCCTTTACTGATTTTTTTTGGGGGGTGGGAGGGGGACTTTCATTTATTGCTGAGAAACTAGGTGACAGTTTCCTCCTGTAAGTGTAGAATTATGTGGGCATTTAATTCTGACACATTTCAAGTATATTGAAACTGTTAATAGGCACATACTGTTATGTCTCCTTGATGAATTTACCTTTCATTGTTATAAAATTTTTCCTTATCTCTGGTGTTACTCTTTTTCTTAGAGTAGTTTTATAGCCACTACAGCCTTCTTATGCTTACTGTTTGCTTCCCATCCATGTTTTTTCATTCTCCATCTTTTATATTTAAAGTGTATAGCATGCAGACAGCGTATAGTTGGGGCTTGCCTTTCAGGAAAAAAAATCTATAACTCGCTTTTAACTGGATAGTTTAGGCCATTAAATTTAATGTAATAATGGACATGGTTAGATTATATACCATTTTATTATTTTTCAAATCTGTCTTCTTTTTTCTCTTTCTGCTTTCTTTTGGATTATTTGAATATTTTTTAGAATTCTGTTTAACTTAACCTTTTGGCTTTCTAACTATATCTCTGCAATTTTTTTAGTTATTGCTGTAGAGATTATAAATAGACATCTTTAAGAAAAATTATTACTCACCATTTACTTACAGTTAATACTTTAAAACTTCATGAAGAATAGAAATCTCGCATCTCTGTAGGTCTAACTCTCTCCCATTTCCCTACCCCATGTTCTTTTATGCTACAGTTGTCATAGGCATTACAACTGCATACACTCTGACCCCACAAGATAATATCATTTTTGCCTTAAATAGTTATAAGCATGTTAAAAAAATTGAGGAGGAGTGGGAAATGATTTTTACACTTACCTAGTTGTTTTACCATTTCTGATATTATAACACCTCAGTTTTTCTCTGGCATGACTTCCCCTTAGCCTAAAGAACTTTCTTTAGCTCAGGTTTGATGGCAATGGGTTTTCTTTTATCTGAAAAATGTCTTTATTTCACTTTCATTGTTGGAGGATATTTTTGCTCCTGTAGATTTCTGGGTTGACTGTTTCCCCACTCACTTCAGACTTTAAAAATGTTATTTCACTGTCTTCTGCCTCCATAATTTCTCATAAGAAGGTGATGGTAATTTGCTTCCTGTTAATTGGCCATTTTTCTCTGGTTGCTATTAAGATTTGGTCTTTGTCTTTGGTTTTCAGAAATTTTATTATGTTCTCTAGGAGGTATGGTTTTCTTTATATTTATTCTGCTTGGGTTTCATTGAGCCTCTTAAATTCATAAATTTATGTCTTTTACTAAATTGGGAAAGTTTTCAGTCATTATTCCTTTAAAAAAGGCTTTTATTACCCTCTTTCTCTTCTTGAGGACTTCAGTATGTCACCTTTTTCATATTGTCCCTCAAGCCTCTATTCTTTTCTCTGTGTGTCTTTTTTTAGGCCTTTTTTTCTTTTTTCAGATTGAATAATTTCTACTTAGCTTCCTGTCACCTCAATTCTGCTGTTTAGTTCATCAAGTGAATTTTTTAAATCTGATGTTGCATTTTTCAATTCTAGAATTTCCATTTGTTTATAGTTTTAGAGTCTCTGGTGATATTTACTATATTATTAGTCATAACAAGTGTGTTTTTCTTTATTTCATTGTGATAGTTATAGATGCTTTCAAGTCTTTATTTGTTAATTCTAATATTTGATTCATTTTGTCTAATGTTAAATGTGTTTCCCTTGGAGAATGGGTTACATTTTCCTGAAACTTCATATGTAGAGTAATTTTGATTTGTATGTATATAATACTGTTCTTGTTTATCTCTTCTCTTGTTGATGAGTATATGTTTTGCTTCTAGTTTTGGGCCACCATGAATAATGCTGTCGTGAATAAATGTGTGTGCATCTTTGTGTGGACATGTTTTTATTTTTCTTGTTATATACATAGAAGTACAATTGGTGGTCATATGGTAAGTGAATGTTTCAGTATTTTCTAAAGTGGCTGAATCATTTTGCATTCCAACTCAAATGTATGATAGTGTACTTTTAATATATTTTTTTCTTTTTTCTTTTTTTTTTTTTTTTTTATCCAATAGAGTTGAACATCTTTTCATTTATAGCCATAGGTCTTTTTCTTTGAATGGGTAATATATTTTACCTTCTTCTTTATTTCCCTCCCTTATTGTAATCACCTTCTAGGTATCCTTTAATATATTAAGGAAATTAATTGTTTGTTCTGAGTACAGATGGTTTTTCTCTTTTGGTCACTTTTGGTATGTTTTTAAATTCTCAAGTAGTTGAAATATTAATCTTTTTTAGTGTCTGAATTTTAAATTACAGTTAGAAAGCCCTATTCCAGGATTATAAAGAAATTATCCTACATTGTTTTTTAAAACTTACAGTTTGATTTTTTTCCTCCTTTTAATCCTTGGTTCATTTAGATTTGTATTACTTTAACATGTACAGTAGTACCCAATTTAATTTTTTTTCTGGGTAACTACCAAGTTTAAATAGCTTCTTTTTATTGTAAAATATACACAAAATAAAATTGACTATTTCAACCATTTTTAAGTGTGCAGTTTAGTGGCATTAAGTACATTCACGTTGTTGTGCAATTATTACCTACCATTCATTTCAGAACATTTTTATCTTCCCAAACTGAAACTTTACCCAAAAAATAATTACAGCCTTCCCACACCCCCATCTTTCTGTCTCTATGAATTTGACTATTCTAGGTACCTCACATAAGTGAACCATATAATATTTGACCTTTTATGATTGGCTTATTTCACTTAGCATAATGTCCTCAAAGTGAATCCATATTGTAGCATGTGCCAGAATTTCCTTTCTTTTTAGGCTGACTAATATTCCATTGTTCGAGTATGTATGTACCACATTTAGTTTATCCATTCCTCTGTCAATGGACTGTTGGGTTGCTTCTACCTTTTGGCTATTATGCAAAATGTTGCTGTGAACATTGTTGTACAAATACATGTTCAAATTCTTTCTTTCAGTTCTTTTGGGTACTTATCCAGAAATGGCATTGCTGGATCATGTACTAATTCTTTGTTTACTTTTTTGAGGAATTGCCATATTTTCTACAACTGCTGCACTGTGTAACATTCCCACCAGCAATGTGCAGGGGTTCCAATTTCTTCATATCCTTACCAACATTTGTTATTTTCCTTTTGGGGGTGGGGAGTAGCCATCCTAATAGGAGTGAAGTGGTATCCCATGTTGGTTTTAATTTGCATTTCCTTAATTATTAATGATATTGAGCATCTCTTCATGTGTCTGTTAATTAGCCTTTTTATATCCTCTTTGGAGAAATTAACCCCTTATCAGATATATGATTTGTAAGCATTTTCTCCCTCTCCATGGATTCCCTTTGCACTCTATTGACAGTGTCATTTGGTGTACAGTTACTAATTTTTATGGTGTTCAATTTTATCTTTTTTTGTTGTTGCCTATTCTTTTAGTGTCACATCCCAGAAATCATTGCCAAATCCAGTGTCCTGAAGCTTTTCCCCTATGTTTTCCACTAAGAGTTTTATAGTTTTAGCTCTTACATGTAGGTCTTTGATCCGTTTTGACTTAAGTTATGTATGTTATAAGATAAAGGTTCAATTTTATGCACTTGCATGTGGGTATCCAGTTTTCCCAGCACCATTTGTTGAAAAGACCGGCCTTTCTCCATTGGAATGGTGTTGGCATCCTTGTCAAAAATCATTTGACCATCTATGGGAGGGTTTATTTCTGGCCTCTATTCTATTCCATTAGTTGATATGAGATGTGCTCAATAAATACGGTGAATTTAAATTTAAAAAATTTACTATAGTAAAAGACACATTGCGATGTTTGACACAGAGCCTTTCTGTTGTGATCACAAAATACAGTGAATGCTGCTGCCTAGAGCTATCCAACAGAAAGGCAGGATCTTCAGTACAGGAAGCAGTGCATGGAACCTTAGTAACAGTGTGTGACAAGTTTCAGCTTGTTCGGTGCAGTCAGTTGGGTGTGAGCCATGGTTGAGAGAAGGTGTGTTTTTTGTTGTTGTTTTTTTAAGATTTTTTTTTAAATTGGGGGAGGGGAACAGCGTTGGGGAATTGGGGAAGGGAAACAGACAAATTGCTGTCCTTTTGTTCTTCAGTCCAGTTGTGGAGGACGTCACTTCACTGACCCATGTTGGTATTATCGTTGTGCTTTTCCCGGGTGAGGCAGTTGCTCGCCGGCCATTAGACGGCCATTCATGGCAGCTCACAGCAGTTGCTGGCGACTCACGGCAGCCCAGCTCCAGGTCGAGCTGTTTGTTCACCATCTTAGCTGTAGAGGGCACAGCGTCACTGGCCCCCATGTGGGATCGAACCAGCGGCCCTGCTGCTCAGAGCTGGTGTTCCAAGCCAACTCTTAACCAATGTGCCACTCAGCCGGCCCAGAAGGTGTGTTTTAAAGTGTGCCGTAAATCATCCTCCATCATGACAATGCTCCGTGTCACACATCGCTTCTGGTATACGGCAATTTCTGTCAAATAACAACATTACGGTGTATCCTCATTCACCTTATTCACCAGATCTGGCACCGTGCGACTTCTGGCTCTTCCCCAATGTCAAAACGATTCAACAGTGAGGTAGCCATGACAGCACAACTAAAGACACTCACGAAAGACTTCCAGAACTGTTTCAGAAAATGGCAGGAACGATGGGATAAGTGTGTTCAAAGTGAAGAGGAGTATTTTGAGGGGGATTAATGGCAATGTGTTTTTTACTGTAATAATTTTTTAATTTAAACATTCACCATATTTTTTATCACACCTCATATTTCTGTCTGTATGTTGGTGCTATGCTGTTTTGGTTACTGTAACTTTGTAGTAAGTTTTGAAATCAAAAAGTGAGACCTCCAACTTTGTTCTTATTTTTCAAGATTGTTTTGTCATTATCTTCTGAGATTCCATATGAATTTTAGGATAGATTTTTTTTTTTTCCTTTAGAAAACATTGTTGGGCTTTTGATCCGGAGTACATGAATCTGTAGATCAATTTGAGTAATAGCTTGCAAATGTGAAAATTTGTCACAAGTCTGAATCCTACACTAAATGATGTTATCCAGATGGTAAATTTAAGAAAAACCCAAGCTATTTAATCTCATGTTTAAAACTTAATGGGAGCCTATGTTATCAAAATGTCTGCCAGCTTTCTGAAGGAAGAGTTTTTGCGGAAGGCAACTTAGAAAGATTTTGGTTTGTGTGTGTGTGAATGCTTTTTTGCAGATATGTTGTATAATTTGGTTATGTTGTCTTCTGAAGTAGCTTAATATATAAATGACTTTTTTAAACACCCAAAGAACTTAATAGAAAATTTCAAAGGCTGTGAAAAAATAAAGTATACCGAGAGAATTTATGAATTCAAACAAAGTTCACTTTGGAAAAGTAAGGTTAAAATGGTTTACTGTGATGTTTGGTCAGTATTAGTTTTAATTTTAAATAACATTGTAACAGGAGAGGAACATGCATATATGCTTAGATAAATTCTCAATATGAACAAGTTTGATTTGAAATCTATTTATTTGCATTATTACAAAAAAATTGAACTTTGTATGTGTCAGTGAAAACCAAGAGCTTTTAGTTTAAATAAAGTGATCACATAGTTGTAATTTAAATTGTAATTTAAACAGTTCAAGTTATCACATGCTAAATAATTGTGAGAAAGGAATTTCTTTTAGTCAGAAAAATTGAGAGAAACTTGTCTATCATCTACTTGTACAGTTTCTTCTCTATAGTGGCTATCAGGAATTTTGAGAGTTTACCTTAAAAATGTCTTAATCAAATTGGCCATTTCACATATAAAAACTGTTAGAATTAAGTTAGGTTAATGGAAGCTTATATTTGAAAAGCTTTTATTTGAAAGTTTTCAATAAATTTAGTATACACGTATTGATTGCATCTTTCCTAATAATTTAATATAAAGAAAATTTAAACCTTTTAAGCAAACCTCTTATAGCTATATCCAAATCCCCTCCAGTTTCTTGAAATATGCTCTTCAAATATTACCAAATTTTGTATGCATTGACATGTAAAGGGTGGAAATATACTTTTCCAGCTCATCCTTTTAGACTTCTCTTTTAGACTCAGTTCCTTTAAATCGTCCTAGGCTCTTTTCCTCTTCTCTCTCCTCCTCTCCCTACGTAAATGCTTCTATTCTCTGCTCATATAAAAAATGTTTTCACCTGAGCATTAAACTGTCTTTTTTAAGTCAGAGAGTTCTGTAGTCATATTCCGATTTTTTTTTTTTACTCTTGTGACATATTTTCTAGATACTCTCTGAACTTTGGCTCTTGTGAATTTTTGAGTATTTTTAAAGCTTAGTTTTCAAAACAGTTTTTCAAGTTTGCTAATAGTGTAAGAGGAGTGAAATTCTTATTTTGTCATCTAGCTCTCTCTCCACTAGAGAAAAATGTGACTTTTTGAGGGTTCAGCCTAACTCAGCAAGTCTTCTAGAGTTTAGTATATGACTTTCTCTGTTTTTTAGATTGCATTCTACACCACATTTTTTCTTTCAGCCAAGAGCCAAATTAATTTTTAGAGGCTAAGCAACTTTTAAAGTTAAGCGAACTAGGACATTTCCCCTTATATTTCTTAAAAATTGGTGAAAATATTTTGCTCTATGATAATCATTAAGTACTACAATTTAGTAACCTGTATCCAGTGCATCCAAACTTTATGTGATTTTGTTCTTTTGCAATGTTTAAAAAATTTTAAATCCAAGGCAGTAGAACATTAATAAATATATTTGGCTGTTCTCCCTTACCCCCCATTTAGAAAATTATTTTGCTGTGGTGTATTGGATATAGTAGCAATGATTAGATGTTATGGTATAGCCATACAGTTTATACTGTATGTAGTCATTTTTGTGTTTTGGTGAAGAGCGTACTTGTTTTGATTATGTATTAATTGTTTTGTATTAACAAGTTAATTAGATACCTCTTTTGGTGTTTGTTTTGAAAGTCATTTATGGCTGAAGATGCTCAAGCTAGGGAATTTGATTTTGACCAGGAATGGAGCATTGATTGTGGTGAGTTTTTGTTAAATGGAGGTTTCTTAAGAGAGTTTCTACTTTAATATGGTTTCTACTGCAAATACTTTAGTATCATATTTAGGAGATGGTATTTACACACATAAAAATAACAATATAGACTTGTGTTACAGGTTCAGCAAGTGGTTGAGATAGCTTATTGGAGGAGCAGATGACTGATAGTTAAAATTATCAGGAAAGATTTCATGGAGGAGTCCTAAGTTGTGGTAAGAACTTTTTGAGAGAGTGCAGTGTAAGCATAGATAATATGTGAAGGGGAAATGTGCAAATCATGTAGAGGAAAGTGAGTATGCTGTGAGTTGGGTTTATGGAAGCAAATGATGGGAGACTTAATACAATTAAATTGGGGCTTATGGAGAATCTTGATATTCAGCCAAAGGAATCAGAATCATAACTTTTTTTTTCGAAGATTTTATTGGGGAATTGGGAGAGGGGAACAGACAAGTTGCTGTCCTTTTGTTCTTCAGTCTAGTTGTGGAGGACGTCACTTCACTGGCCCATGTTGGTATTGTGATCATTGCACTCTTCCCCGGTGAGGCAGATTGGTCACTGGCCTCTGGACGGCCCTCACAGTGGCTCTTGGCAGCTCATGCCGGCTGCTGGCCGCTCACGCCGGCTGCCAGCTACTCACGGTAGCTCACGGCAGCCCACTGCAGCTCCCCTGCAGCCTACGTCATTGCCCGCGACTCAAGGCAGCCCAGCTCCAGGTCGAGCTGTTGTTCAGCATCTTCAGAACTGCTCAGAGCTGGCGTCCCAAGCCAGCTGTTAACCAACGTGCCACTTGGCCAGCCCAGAATCATGACTTTTTATCTATGAGAGGGACTTTAGGAACTATTTACAATTAATCATTTTGCAGTAATGGGAACAAGTTTGTACTTATAAGCAGTAGAGCCTCAGGTGAAGATTTTTGAGTTAGGCAGTGGTTTGGAGGGGAAGATTATTCTGTTCTCCTTCATAGGGGTCATAGAATTGGAAGCAGGGCATTCTGTTCTGTCTGTTAGGGTATTGTTGTGTATAATGACTTTAATTGCTGTGGTGACAAATGGGAATAAAAGTGGAGGGATTAGCTAAAGGAATGATTATGCGTTATGCATTAATCCTTCCACTACATGTTGGTAAGACAGTTGACTTTTAGGGTGTTGTGGCTCAATTTTAGGCTGTTTTGTTTTAAAGAAGTCTTTATTTTGATAAGGCTCAGTAAGTTCCTGTTGTCTACCAGAGAGGCTAAATATACTCTTTGCCCTCCTCTCAGTGCCACTGTAGTCTCTGTTTTTCAGGTTTCTTTTAACTAATACCCTCTTCAGCTAGGTTACAATTAGTTTTTAGTGAATTCAATGGGAACAGGATATTCGTAACAGTTGATGGTGCTTTATGTGTATGAGTAATTAGTTCTAATTTTTTTGTCCTCATACCAGGGAAGTGTGACTTGTTCAGTCATGCTGATATCCATCTATTACAATTCTGTTCTACACTTGAAGGTCTCTCACATGAATAAGAGACTCTCACTTGGAAGAATAAAAAAATTTTGGCAGTGGAAGGATGATAAAAATATATCAGATATGAACTGTAATCTGAAAATCTACAGACTGACTTTGGTTTATGGGTAATGGGATAATTTGTATCGTAACTATAAGCATTTAAAAGTTAAGGTATCTGTATGACATTTATCTGATTATTGGAGGAATGGAAAATTTGAAGAGAATGGATGAGAAGAGTAATTAGAGTTGACATGTATTGAACATGTACTCTGTGCCAGGTGCTGTGCTTTGTCTTGTTCTCTTATTTACTACTTTGAGCAATCTTTTTTTTTTTTTTAAGATTTTTTACTGGGGAATTGGGGGATGGGAACAGCGCTGGGGAATTGGGGAGAAGGGGAACAGACAAGTTGCTGTCCTTTTGTTCTTCAGTCTAGTTGTGGAGGACGTTGCTTCGCTGACCCAAGTTGGCACCATCGTTGCGCTTTTCCCCAGCGAGGCAAATCCGTCGCTGGCTTCTGGACGGCCGCTCACTCTGGCTGCTGGCTACACACGGTAGCCCATGGCAACCCACTGCCACAGGGGCTGCAGCCTACGCCGTCACCAGCGACCCATGGCAGCCCAGCGCTAGGTTGAGCTGTTGTTCAGCATCTTAGCTGTGGAGGGCAGTGTCACTGGCCCTCATATGTGGGATCCGAACCAGGGCCCTCTGGCATCCCAAGCCAGTTCTTAACCAACGCACCACTCAGCCGGCCCTACTGTGAACAATCTTGAGTTACTTATTTTACAGATGAGGGAGTCAAGAGTTAGAAATTATTATGAAATAACACTTGTACTCACAAGGGCACAGGTAATCAGCTATCTGGGAGGCTATGAAAGTTTTCATATAGAGGCAGTGGTACTTAACCTGAATTTTTCAGGATGAGTAAGAGTTTAGACATTGCAGTCAGAATTGAAAGGAGCACATCTCCTATAGTTAAGTTATAACAGTGTTAATAGTGGCTCTGCGGCATGAAATGAGTTGGTCTGCTCAGAAACTGTCAGCAGTTTCATAGGGAGGGAGTCTGGTGTGGTGTCAGGACGGCTGGGAGAGGCTCTCAGGAGCCAGATATTTAAAGGGGCTCTTTTCTTTACCTTGCAAAGAAATTTTGTTTATTTATTATTTAAAACATGGACACTGGGAAAGATTTGAAGTGATTTAGTCAGTAAAGTAGTATCACATTTTGAACAGTTTATGTTTTCCCCTTATTTTAATGATTTAGTCTACCTGGCATTGTAGGGTTCTTGAACATAGTTTTGGGGCTAAATACCCCCAAGAGAGAGATTTTCCCCTTTTATATCAGACAGATTTTTCTGTAGATATTAGAATACAAGAATGTCACAGCAATTTACCTGCCTGTTATTTAGCAGCGTGTTTGAATATGAAATCATATAATAAAATATTGTCACTTGCTCTTTAAAGCCTGCTCATAGTTAATAGGTTTCCCCACATAGCCCAAAAGTGTCCAGCTATCTCCTAAGTATGTGCTGCTTGTCAAATCTCAGCTTTTATCATTTCTAATCATCATTGTTGTTATTATTTTGTTATTGTAAGCATATAGGCTGAATCCACTATGGCAAACCATTTTAAAAAGTATAATTTTGAATAGTAGTACATTCAAATGGTATGAAATGATATGCAATAAAAATTTCCTTCCCACCTACCCAGTTCCCTTCCCTGGAGACAACTAAAATTATTGATTTCTTCATACTCTTCCAGAGATAGTCTGTGCCTATACAATCAACTATATTTTCTATGTTCTTAGCCCTTGCCTTTCTTTTATACAAATATAGACTACTTGAAACATTGTTTTGTACTCTGCTTTGTTCAGTTAACAATACATTTGGAGATTGTTCCATATCAGGACATAAAGAGCTTCTTCAGTCTCTTTTTTAATAGCTACCTAATATTCCATAGTATAAATTTAACGTATTAACTTTCTCATTTGATGGTTATTTAGGTTATTTCCAGCCTTTTGCTAATATCAGCAAGGTTGTAGCAAAAAACAAAATGCAATATATACATCTACGTACATATTTATGTAGAATAACATTGCCTTGTTATGTTATTTCACACATGTATGAATATTCTTGTAGGATCAATTTCTGGAAGTGGAATTTCTGGTTAAAAGCTATGAGTATTTATAATTTTGGAAGTAAGAGATGTTTAAATGAATTGAAGCTATGGAATTTTACATACGATTTACTTACATTGTAATCTTATTTCAAATAAATGGAAATCTAAGAATTAAATTTATAATTGCTAAGGTATTACTGATATCCTTATAAAATTCTTTTTGGTTTGCAGATATACAAAACTAGGATATGCTGGAAATACAGAACCACAGTTTATCATCCCTTCCTGTAAGTATTTCTTTTAAGCCACAAATGAACTGATTTTTAAAGATCTTTTCCTTAATAATGAAAGTAAAAGAGATAATCATTTCTGGCACACTGTATGTAATACTTAATTCTTTAAAAACATGGTTTGCCAAAATTTATGTGTGGCCTCATTTCTGCACCTCTGACCATTTCATTTCAGCTCTCTGGGTAAGCCTTCGTTTACCAAGTCTTCTTAATATCTCTTTGTCAAGACACAAATGAATTAAACAATTTTCTGCTTTGAAGATGTTGGTACTAACTGTGTGGTTGTAACTAACTTAAGTAGTGCACCTTCCATCACACACCTATGAAGATTGTCCTTTGGTTTGTGGATATTATTGTTTGCATTCCTGACAAGAGCCCATGTTTCAAAATAAGGAAGGCATCTCATCTTTAGAGATGTTGACTTCAGCTGTTTTCTAATATCTTCTAACCATACTTACAGTGTTTTTGTTCTATCCTATTATTGTGAACTTCATATTAGCTGACCATCAACTTTCAGTAGTTTTTAAAAAATACTCTCATACTTGGTTTGTTAGTGCTCTTATTGGTTAGCATGGATTATGTATCTTGTGGTTGATGGACATACTTTTGTACTTTTGACTTCCTAACAATTCACCTTTTGCATGTTATATAGTAACACCTCTGACCTACTTGTCCTACTGCTGAATTAAGACTTGAGCATATCAGATGACAAACCTTTTAAGCCTTTGCTTGGTGGTACTAACACTTAGAACGAAAGTGTCAGTAGTTTTGCACACTACTGTTTGAATGTGTGTTTTTGAATATTTTTGTGTATTCTTACTAATTTATGAAGGCAAGAAAGAAATGGGAAAATAAACATGCAGAGAGTAGTGAAAGCAGCTTAGGCTGATTTCAAAATCTGAAGTTGAGAATAAGGTAAAAATTATTAGACTTGCCAAAAACTGCAGATCTTTAGTCTCAGTTGGGCACTAATTGGACACGAACAGGTCATCTGTTTTGTCATTTGTATAGCTCAAACAAAATGCAATGTGTTAAGTATGAGAAATACACTGTCAAAATTATTCCTAAAAGGGAAGCTTTTATGTATATTTTTTACTCTTTGGAAGCAAACCTATTTGACTTTTGCACTTCTGATATTCTTTTGGCATACTTTGTTAGGATTTGGTTATGTAAGAAATTAGGCTACTACCCTAAGTCTAATTCTCTAATACCTAGAACAGATTTTAAGTGACACTGATGAAATAGCTCATTCAGCTGACTGCAGTGGTCTTCGTTTGGTGACACTATTATCTTTTTCATTATGTCTTATTTATTCATATTTGTTGTCTACACTGAAGGACAGGTTTGTTTTTCTTTACTTTTTTCTCCACACTTATATATCAGTAAATTGATTGTTGTTAATTTTAAGAATTTGATGACAAATATTTGCTTTGTTGCTGACAGCTAGTATAGAAGGATTTTTGTGGACTAGTACTTGACTTTAGTTATATTTGAGTTTAGTGTTAGACCATTGTGTATGCTTGTATTAGTTTCCTAAGGCTGCCATAACAAAGTTCCCAAAACTGGGTGGCTTAAAACAACAGAAACTTACAGTTTTAGAGGCTAGAAGTCCAAAATAAAGGTGTCAGCAGGGCCATGATCTTGCTGACAGCTCTAGGGGAGAAACCTTGCCTCTTCTATCTAGCTTCTAGTGTTTGCTGACAATCCTTCATGTTCCTTTACTTGTATATAAATCACGTAGCTGTCTTCTCCCTGTGTCTCTTCATATTGTCTTCCTTCTCTGTGTGGCTGTCTGTGTCCAAATTTCCCCTTTATATAAGGACATCAGTCATATTGGATTAGGGCCCACTCTACTAACCTCATTTTAACTTGAAAGACCCTATTTCCCAGAAAGGCCACATCTTGAGGTTAGGACTTCAGCATATCTTTTTTGGGGGACACAATTCAACCCATAAAATGCTGATTTTGTGCTTAACAAGTTTTGTAATCTGTAACAAATTTGTAACATTTGTAATTTTTAATAAAGCATTATGTTGCAATTAAACTTTTATTTCAGTAGATTACTGATTTGTTACTCTCATCTTTGCAAAATTTGGTTTTGTTTATGTTAAGTGGCTGTGTTAAGTCATTCTTGGAGATCCTTATAATCTTGATCTTTTGAACCTTAGGCTCTCATCATCATTGTACCCATTCTGTATTCCATCTCTCTGCCAAAATATGCAGTTTTAGTTTTCATTGTCTTTATGAGAGGTTGCAGCATGTTAAAAATTCATTTGCTTACTAAAAGGAAGTTTTTGATTTTGGAGTTTTTTTTCACCCAGTCAGTTTTAATGCTACAGGTGCAGTGTTTATAATCAGCAGATATAGTCATTGCCGCTGATGAGCATGGATATTTGATCTGGAAAGCCTATAGATATGTTTCAAAGTAATTTTCATATATCCTTTTTTTGAAAATTACAGTAAGCCATCTGGATGTCTCTACATTACAAATGAATTTCTAGAGACGTTTTCTAACATTTAAAAGGAGTAGATTGTGGATTTAGAATTTCTTTCCTTCAGTATTTTCTACCTACTTTATTAAGGATATAATTGTTACTAAATGAATGTATAACAGTTGAATGTCAGATTAAGTGTATACACATATTTTTTATTTATATTATAAATATATATAGATATTATAGGTAATGATAATAATGAACTGCTTACCTTGAAGGATTCAGAAATTTATAACTTAATAAATATGTAACAGGATTTAGGTCTACTACTATATGCTGAATTTCTGAAGATAATTAAGAGGATTGTCCCGCGATTTACCTAAATGATTTGAAATTTCCTTTTGTATATGTGATTTAAGTTTAAGAGATCCACATGCCGTTGCTATATTTAAATTACTCACCTGTAATAGAGCAAATAGGAAGAAAGCTTATTTTTTTTTAACTTCCCTTGTAATTTTCCTATTTTCATTTGTGAGTGTTTTTTAATTTTTTCTTTCTGATTGACCATCAAGCATATCTGCATATCTTGACTTGGGGGGATTACAATTTTACTCAAATGAAAATAGTCTTTTTGGGTTTTTTTTTTTTTTTTTTAGCTGAGCCATCCTGCCACCTGTTGGCAGCTCAGTGGCAGATCAGCTCAGGCCGGGCATCAAACCGCTGTTGCTCAAAGCTTAAACTCTTGAGCAAGCTTTTAACCAACTGAGCCACTTGGCCAGCCCTTCAAATTAAAATAGATTTTAACATAATTAAAAAATATATAACTGAAACATTCCTACAGTAGTACTTCTGTTTTTGGCATTTTACATTTAAGGCCTTGTCACTGGGTGGAAGTTGAGATTTCACTGTGTTAAATGAATTTTGTCATTGGTTTCTCATGACCTTTGTGCTTTTGTTTGACAGTTTAAATTTCTAGATCACGTTTTGTTTTAATAACACTTTGTAATGGAAGAAGTTAAATAATTGGTTTCACTTGAAAATAATAAATTTTTTGACATGTGTAAATAACTTTTTTATTTTAAAGGTATTGCTATAAAGGAGTCAGCAAAAGTGGGTGATCAAGCTCAAAGAAGGGTAATGAAAGGTGTTGATGACCTAGACTTCTTCATTGGTGATGAAGCAATAGAAAAACCTACATATGCAACAAAGGTATATTTTTATGATTTGTAAAATTAAATAACATTTTGTTTAAAAAAATCAGTGATTCTGCCATTTGGAATTTCGTTCAGCTACAGGCCTAATACCCTCAACCTCATCACAATGGAAATTTCTCCCCTGTGGCCCCTCCCAACCTTGCTTTAACTTTGTTGTTTTCTTTTTTTTTTTCCCCCAAGAGGAAAATTTTTGCTCGTTCTAGTGAGCAGTATTTTCTATACCCACTAGATCTCAGAATCACCAGTGTGTTGGCTTTCTCTTACCTCCACATTGCCACATCTAGAGACATTTCCCTCCCATTGGTATTCAGATGCACATCATTTCTCCCCTTTTTCAAGCTTACGCCATCTGGAAGTGCAGGTCTCTTTTCCCTTTCTGTTCTTTTTCCTTTTCTTGTTCCCTGTCCTTCTTCCCCCCTCTTCCTCTTTACTGAGGCATAATTTATATATAGTAAAAAAGGTAAGTCCTAATTATAGAGTTAAAATTTTTTATGACTGTAATCATAGACGTTTAGGATATAGAGTAAATCTAGTAACCCAAATGCTTTCCTTGTTCCTATTCCTACAGTCATTACCCCCACCCCTACCAAAAGGTAAACACTATTCTGACTTTTATTATCTTATTTTTAGACACTGACTTTGCCTAATTTGCAAATTTCCTTGCTTGTACCTCATTTCTTCCCTTCTCATAAATTAATCATTAATGAACAACTACCATGTGTACAAAATTTAGCTAAGTGCTGAAAATGCATTTGTAAATAAGAAAATGGCTACCTTGATGTCAAGGTTATTAGTAGCAAAGAAGACATTGAAGAAATAATACCAAGTGTTAAGGGTATTAGAAAAAGGAAAGTGCAGGATGCTCACAAGTATATTTTAGGAATAGCTCACCTGGTTTATGGACTCAGGAAAGTCTGTGAAGAGGAAATCTTTTAAGCTGAGGCTTGAAGAATAAAATAGGAATTAGCTGGATGAATTGTGTAGGCAAGGTTGTTGTAGGCAGACTCCAACATTTAGGAAGACCTTAAAGTGTAAGGGAAGCTGGAGCTGACGACCAGTATGCTTGAAGCATAGTGAATGAGGTGGAAAGAAGTGAGAAGGCTGGACAGGTAGGCCAGGATAAGATTGTTAAAAGTGGTGTTAGGCCATGTTAAAGAATTTAACTGTGTCCTTCGGGGAACACTAATGGATTTAGGCAAAGGAATAGTGTTAGTGATTGAAGTCTGTCTGCTTGGGCGGGAATTCTGGGTGTGCCACTTTCTAGCTTTGTGATATAATTCAGCAACTTGACCTTTCTGAGTTTGTTTCATCATCTGTAAAACGGAGGTATTATTAGTACTTTAGGATTGTTGGGAGGTTTAATGAGATAATGATATAAAACAGTTGATATGGTGCTTTGAACATAATGAATACTCAATATATATTGGCTGTTTTAATTAGGACATAGCATCATTATGGGAAGACCTGACTATTGTAATAGCTAAGGCAAGGAATATTAGTGACTTGAACTACAGAGATGGCAGTGGGGATACAAAGAAATGAAATTGTGTGCACACATTTAACTTTATTATGGAAAACTTGATACATAAAAGTAGAGAAAGGAGTATAATGAACACCCAGGTGCTCCATCTATGGCCAACTTTGTTTTATCTGTATCCTCCCCACCCCCAAAGAGATTATTTTAAAGTAAATCCAGATAATATTTTACCTACAAATACTTCTTTCTTATCTCTTAAAAATATAAATACCACACCTAAATACAGTATGCAATTTCTTAATATTATTTAAAATACCAGTCAGTGCTCCAGTTTCCCTGATTATTTGTTAATCTGTTTGAATCAAGATTCAGACAAGGTTTACTCACTGGATTTGGTTGGTAAGTCTATTCGGTCTCTTTATAGGCCCTTCTCGTGTGTGTGTGTGTGTGTGTGTGTGTGTGTGTGTGTGTGTGTGTGTGTGTGTGTGTGTGTGTGTGTCTGTCTGTTTTCTTGCCTTTATTTATGGAAAATATTGGTTCTTTGTCTTGTTAAATGTCCCATATTCTGGATTCTGATGATTATCTTTGCCATTTCTTCTTTCTATATTTACTTTTTTGTTGTTGTTGTAAAATGATAGATAAATCTAGAAGCCTGATTAGATGTGTGTAAAAATTTTTTAAAAATTATTTTTGAAAAGTGGATATTTAAGGAGTAACAGGGAATGATTAACAGGTTATTGGTGGAAATCTGTATATAGTAGTTGAGGATAATTCCTAGCTCCTGGATAGTTTCCTTGCCCCTATTTCTTGAGATTCAGAACATTTAAGGAGAAACGCTTTTGACTGTGATGGTGTAGGGAGGAGAGGATAAGTTTAGTTTTTAACAAGTTGTGTTTCAGGTACCTGGGAAACATTTGATATATTGTTAGACAAATATTTGGCTTTTGGAGCTCAAACAAGACAGAACTGGAGATAAATATTCAGAAGGTATCAGTTACCCCTGGAAGGGATGGGATTACCTATAGGAGTGTGTATCAGGGAAGAGGCCTAGGACAGCCTGATCAGTGCACCATTTAGGTTTGGACAGAGGAGGGAAAACAACGGAGGCTGAAAAGGCATGGTTAGGGATGGGATAAATAGGAAAGAGGGATAAACAGCATGGAATGTGCTCCTAAGATATCAAATCAGCTAGAGCCCATACGTTATTTGCTGTCTTTAGCTACAAGGGTGCCATTTCTAACCTTAGCAAGAATAGTTTTAAAAGAGTAATGAGGCTGGATTACAGTAGGTTGGATTTGAATGGCAGGCCAGGAAAAAAAGGCAGTAATATTCAATGAAATTTAGCTGTGATTGGGAAGGAGAGATAGATGAAGAAACAAGTTGTGGGGTTAAGATAGAAAAGATGTTTAAATGGTATTGTGAAAGAGCCATTAGAAAAAATTAAAGTAACAGGAAAGATGGAGTATAACCCAGGTTTCTGAGAAAGCTAGAGGGATGGGATCTAGAGCACCGATGATCTAATTGCTATTTGGAGCATCTCATATTAGGAAAAAGAAAAAGAGAAAAAGTAAATATGAAATCAGTTTTGTGGATTTGGTGAAGAGACTCCTGACTGTTGGCTTCTGCTTTCTCTGTGAAATACACGGTAACATCATCTCTACTTCCCAGGGAATAGTGGGAGAAGGTGAAATCTGAGTGATAGGGAGAACATTTAAAATCATCATTATGGAGAGTAAAGATGAATAGAGTAGAGAAACAAAGGCTTGCCAGGCAAAGTTAGGTGCATTTGAGAATAGCGATTATGAATGCTTGTTTTTATTAACCCAGTTATGTATGTTTCTTTAGTATAATCAATATTTTGTGTATAGGCAAGTTTAGAGTAGGGTTGTGCTGAGTTGGGTTTTGGTGGGTGGAATGACAAAAGGAAATATGGATAATCAAAACGATGGTGAATAAAATCTAAACTGTGTGTGTGTGTGTGTGTGTGTGTGTGTGTGTGTGTCTTGGGGGATGAGGGGGAGGCCTTGATAGCTAGGGAATGATTATAACAGCCTAATTGTGATCTAAGTGTGATCAAAAGGTATAGTGAGTGCTGAAGTATACTAGAAAGATAAAAGGTTGTGATCAAAGTAGAGAGTTCTTGCATTTCAGGGATTCAGAGATGATGGTGATACTAAGATCTAAAGTGTGGCCCAAATGGGAAAGAAATCTTCAGGGTGATGAATCAGTAAGCTGGGAGGCCAGAGTTCCTCTGCACTGATTTTGTTCTCTTAAACACATTTTCATATCTTCCAAATGCTACAAACAAATCGAAACAACGAAACTTCTCTGAATCTTTATTCCTACCTTTCCTCAGAGTCTTGTAGCTGTTTCATTTTCCTCTTTCTTTTTAAAGCCAAACTTTATTCTCAAATTATTTGCTATGCTCTTTGTTAAATGCAGTTGTAACAGTCTTCATCCTTCTTGAGTTGTCTTTTTTTTCCTAACATGAACTGTTCTTTTTATTTGTTATTGGGTTTTTTCACCCCTGTTGTCACTGATTCCGCCTCTTTTGCCCACTACTCAACTGTTAATATTTCCCAGGTATTGTCCTTGATTTATTTCTTCATTAAATACTTTTGGTAGCTGATCTCATTTACTCCTTTGTCTACAACCACACCTGAATCTCTACTTCCAATTCCTTGGCCACATTTCCAACTACCTACTGTCAACTACCTACTCCTGCCTGGCTCTCAAGTTTAATATTGATTATATATACAAAATTTATTATATATACTCCACCCTTGCTTATTCCAAGACAAGACAAAACACAATTTTGTGTCTTTTTAAATTGTATTTATTTATTTATTTATTTATTTATTTATTTATTTATTTATGTTTTATTTTTTTAGCTGAGCCATCCTGCCACCTGTTGGCAGCTCAGCAGCAGCTCAGCTTGGGCCAGGCATCGAACCGCTGTTGCTCAGAGCTCAAACTCTTGAGCGAGCTCTTAACCAACTGAGCCACTCGGCCAGCCCCACAATTTTGTGTCTTGTTTAATAGATTTTCTCCATCCTGATTTCAAAGCAAGTAACCTATTGATATCTTTGAGGAATTTCTCACTTATTGATAGGAATTTTGAATCTGGCTTAACATCATGCATAACCACAGTGGGAACTCTTATTCTGTCTTGCTTAGTTCTTTTAAAGATTCATTTTAGCTTTCCCAATGCTACTATAATAATCATCCAAAAATTAAAACCATATTTATCATTCCCCTGCTTAAAAGTTTCTGCTGGTGCCCTATTTCTTACAGAATAAAACCCAAATACAAGGCAAATACAGTTTTTGAGAATCTGGATCCCTTCATCTAGAATTTATCTCTCTCTATATATATATACATATACCCCTTCCCCCACCCTTTTGTCACACACATTTCTCATTGATAAATGCAGTGTTTGTATATTATACAGTGTTTGTCTTGGTATGTATCTTTTTCAATTCTCTATCTACATGTTCTTCCCGCCCCCCCCAAGAAAACAAAATCAACAAAGTTGCTCCTTTAAGACCCAGCTTAGATATGACTGACCGCCTCAGTCATATAGGAATATGAGCCTTCCTGTTTTTCCTCAGAAGCCAAGTTTGTCATCTTGTCCTGGTTACTTTATTTCTTTAAAAACTTATAATGTAATATTTGCATCTATTTCTTTAACTAGACTTGAGTTTCTTGTGGACAGGATGTTCGTGTCCTTAGCATTTGTGCCAGTGGTTCACAGTAGGTGCACCATAAAATATTGAAATACGTACACTTCCAATAATGTTCTATAGTAACATGAATAATGTAGTAAAGTACGTTTTTTCCTTGCTTAAAGGAGTAGAAGTCATAGTATAATGCCTTAAAAAGTATGTGGAAGACTAAGGTGAGATGTGGATTTTAGGGATTAGTAGGTAAGAGGTTTAATGATTGAGTAAATGACTATAAGATGTTGACTTGTTCTTTCAGCCTTAGGTATTGAGTATGTACTATGTGCATGGAACTGTATTTTTGTTTGTTTCTTTCTCTGTTATATACCGGGCTTGCCAAAAAAATGTATACAAGTAGACACTTTGGTCAACGTTGCTCAAGCAGTAGTTCACTGTAATCAGAAGTGTCCGAATGGTGATGGTAACCAGTTTGAGCACCTTTTATAATTACAGAAGTCAAACGTGACTTGTATTCATCTTTTGTTTATCAGTATATATTAAGTATTACAATTTTAATACAGTTTTTTTTTCTTTCATGTGTATACATTTTTTTGGCACCCTCTGTATATATTTAAACTTTTTGCCTAAATTTTTATTTGCTTATTTAAGGAATTCTTTATATATTTGGAATACTAATCTTTTGTTAGTTATGTGTTGTGGAACTGTATTTTATTGCAGAGATTCACAAAAGCTTTCTCAGTGCTTTTAGTGTCTCAGTAAGATTTTTTTACAGTGCCATCTAGACCAAAAGAAATATCTAATAGTTCTGCTTATTAAATAGCTAAGTCTAAGCAACTTAGTAGACATTTTACAAAAAAAGACACTTATTTGAAAAGAAAATACTTTTATTTAATTGTTAAATAATCACAAGTACTATTAGGATGCATGTGCCTGATAGGTACTACACAAGTTTTCACACCTGGAATCAGATTGCACATCACCATCCTCATTTCTTATTTTACGTGGGTTTTTTTGCAAAGGTACTTGGTTTTTATTATAGCAACTGCTGGCAGCCCAGCTTCTCAAAGAAGTGATGTTATTAAAGGGAATATAGTATGACTTAATGTTGAAACTGAACTACCTTGAACTAATAGATATGCAGTGGTGAACTGATTTTGAGTATCACTGTATTTCCCTGGAAAATTGAAAATACTTTGTGTTGTCTCTGGATTTTCTGCAGCACCCTGGGGCTCAATTTTAGAAGCATGATTCTGTACAAATTATACAGTACAATTTTTCTTATAAAATTTTATGGGCTTGATTTATGATTATTCTTGGTATATCTTACCAACTGTGCTTTATATATTAGGCACACAACAAATATTTGTGAAAAAGCTAAAAATTAGAAATTAAGAAATTGTAATAAACTAATTTTTTAGGCTTAATTTTAATGGGTTAATTTTTCCCATTATTACAAAATTTTCAGAAATCCAGAAAGAAAAGTACAATGACCTTCCACCTAAATTTACAATTTTTTATATTTCGACATGCTTGCATTATATTTTTTAATTGAACCATCTGAAAATATGTTGTAGAAATAATTTTATTTATCTCTAAATACTTATGTATGCATCTCCTAAGAAAGATCTACATACAATATAGTTATCATACCAAAGCAGTGCTGTCCTCATCTAATATCCACTAATGATCTAATATCCCCTGGGATTTTAATTTTTGGTAGTTTTATTTATAGTCTATATTAATAAGATTTAATTTGTGTTTTATTTTTTGTTTTAATAGTGGCCAATCCGCCATGGTATAGTTGAAGATTGGGATTTGATGGAAAGGTTTATGGAACAAGTGATCTTTAAATATTTAAGGGCAGAACCTGAAGACCATTATTTTCTTTTGGTGAGTACAAATTGTAATTTAACTGAGGAAACCTTTAAAGAAACTTAATGAGAATGATTTCATCACATCTGTACTTAACCAGGGAATACTTTATTGTTTATCAAATTGTCATATGTCTAAAAGACTTTGTTAGAAAGCTCTATCATCTTTAAGACCATCCAGTTCTGGGTTCCAATAGAGGAGTAATATGTTGAAGCACTAAAGTTTAGGTACTTTAAGAAGTTATTTTGAGGGCCGGCCGAGTGGCGCGATGGTTAAGAACTGGCTTGGGACGCCAGAGGGCTCCGGTTCGGATCCTACATATGAGGGCCAGTGACACTGCCCTCTACAGCTAAGATGCTGAACAACAGCTCAACCTGGAGCTGGGCTGCCATGAGTCGCCGGCGACGGCGTAGGCTGCAGCCCCTGTGGCAGTGGGTTGCCATGGGCTACCGTATGTAGCCAGCAGCCAGCGTGAGCGGCCAGCAGCCACAGTAAGTGGCATCCAGAAGCTGGCGACTGATCTGCCTCGCCCGGGAAGAGCTCAATGATGGTGCCAACTTGTACCAGTGAAGCAACGTCCTCCACAACTAGACTGAAGAACAAAAGGACAGCAACTTGTCTGTTCCCCTTCCCCCAATTCCCCAGCACTGTTCCCATCCCCCCAATTCCCCAATAAAAATCTTAAAAAAAAAAAAGTTATTTTGATAGTTAAAATGTAATCTTTATGGTAGGAATAGTAAGTAAGGTTCAGAAAAAAGTTGGAAACATGACACTTCCCTTTTTTTTAAATAGCTAGTCTGATTATCATTTCATTTGTAATTCTTGGTAACAAAAGTACAATATAACTTAATTTTTAAACCATTTTTTCTTTAACCAAACCAGTGCATATTCATAGTTTTAAAAAAAATCAAATGCTGTAAGATTTAAAGCAAAAAAAAACACTGCCCTTCTCACTTCTTAAAACCCTTGATTCATATTTTCCAGAGGCAAACATTTAAAATTTTTAAAGTTTTTTTCTTAGTAGTATTTTATAAATTTAAATAATATATTCTATTTTTGTTTTTTAAATATTAGACACTCTCTACTACCTAAGTAGGAAAGATGAGGATTTTCTTTTCTTCCTTTTATTCCCCCTTCTTCACTCGAAATTCGTGTCTTCTCCCTGCAGTATAGTTATATCATAGTTTTTTGTTAAATCAGTATTTTATATTTTATTATGGTAGCTTGTGGATACAGGCATACCTTGGAGATATTGCGGGTTCGATTCCGGACCACTGCGATAAAGCGAGTCATAATCTTTTTGCTGGTTGAGGGTCTTGCCTTAATTTGTAAAAAATAAAAATAAATTAAAAAATAAAAAATACATCTGTGAAGCTCAGTAAAACTAGATACACCTGTATTGTTTATGGCTGGACCATAAAGTTGAAAATACAGTGAACCCCCATAAACCCACAAATTAGACTCAACAATTAATTTTACTATAATTGCTTTATGACATCTATCTATGGGGTTATTTATCACTTCATTTTATTTTTTAATTACTTCAAAATGAGTTGCAGATGGAGTCATTTCACCCCTAAATACTTTAGCGTGCACATAGATCATCAATTAGAATTCATATTTGTTTACAGTTTTTTTGTTTTATGTAAAAATTACATGCTATAAAATGCATAAATCTTAATCCTACCATTCAATGGGTTTTGACCAGGTATTGGCAGACTTTCTCTAAGGGACCAGATAGCAAGTATTTTTTGCTTGTAGGCCATTTGGTATCTGTTGCAGCTACTCAGCTCTGCTGTTGTAGCAGGATAGTAACCGTAGATAATACTTAAATGAGTGGGTGTGGTTGTGTTCCAGTAAAATTGTATTTACAAAAACAGGGTAGGCCGGATTTGGCCTACAGGATGATGGTATAGTTTACCTGTCTCCTGATTCTGACAGGTGCACACATCTGTGTAACCTAAACCCTTATCAAGAGGTAGAGACCATTGCTCCTGGAAAGTTCTCTCATGCCCTTTTCTAGTTAATTCTTTCCCCCATGCCTTAGAGGCAGCTACTGTTCTGATTTTTTCCAGCGCAAATTTTGCCTATTTTTGAGTTTCATAAAGTGGAATCATATAAAATAGTCCCTTTGATAAGACTTCACTCAGTATAATCTTGAGATTTATCCATGTTGTTGAATATACCGGTAATGTGTTGCTTTGTGTTGCTGGGTTGTAGTCTGTTGTATGAATATGCCTCACTACCCATTTTCCTGTTGATGATCACCTTGGCTGTTTCCAGTTTTTGACTATTAAGAATATTTTGGCTCTTGTGAACATTCTTATACAGGTCTTTTTGTGGATATGTTTTCATTTCTCTTGTGTAAATACCTAGATATGGAATTGCTATGTCATAGGGTAATAGCACGACTGATTTTATAGGAAACTTTCAGAACTTTTTCCAAGGGGTTGTACCTTTTTGTACCTTTTTGCACACCCAGCCAACAGTGTATTAGCAATTTGGTTGCTCTACACTGTGTCCCAACATTTCATGTGTAAATCTTTAATTTTAGCCCTTCTGGTGGGTGGGCAAGATTTCTCATTTTGGTTTTAATTTGCATTTTCCTGGTGAGTAATGACATTGAACACTTTTTCGTGTACTTATTAGCTATTTGTATGTTTTCTTTGTGAAGTCTTCTGATTATATTTTATGTAGAACTCTGTTTTGGAATTTATAGCTTGACTGCCTTGGTTTTTTAGTTTACTTAATTTTGTATGTACTTATTATTGACTATCTCCTTACCCTTGAACATAGTTCTCAAACTCTTCTAAATAATTTTAAACACACCAGGCAGTTTAGCTATTAAAGGTTTTATGTATGGAAAAAGTCTACTCCTAGTTAGTTTTTTTGTTTTTGTTTGTTTTTCTTTTGAATTATTTTCTTTATAGTGTTTTTTAAATTTTTAAAAAAGATTTAATTTGTGGTGAATTCAAGTTATGTCATTCTTTCCCTGGGCAATTTGTGCTCTTTAAATTTAAGGACTCGTGGCTTACCTCAAAGTCTAAGATAATTCTGTATTTCTAAGTCTAAGATAATTAAGTTTAAAAGTTTTGCCTTTGAAGATTAAATACTTGAGATAACAAAAAGGATTCGATTGTCAAATCAGACTCATAAGAATCAGAGGTCTTAGCCAGTTTCAAACTTTAATAATTTAAACAATTTAAATAATCATGAGACATAGGTGAAACATGAAGTGCCTAGGTTCTTTCTTGCTTCGAACTTAACCTGCCGGTTTCTAAGTGATGTATTCAGCCACAGAACTTAAACTGAAGAAAACTGTTCAAACATCTCCATTTTAACAGTTATGTAACTTACATAACACTTTCCGGTAAGCTATGCCATACGTTTGTAGAATCTTGGTTTATGTACTGTAATTGTAGACAGACCAGGTACATCTGCTGTAAACATTGCATAGATGAGGACTCTTCCATCATAAATAGCATTGGTATGTTTGCGGGGAGGTCTGTCACTCCCATGTTTAAAAGATAATTTGACTGTGTCTCTTCCTCCTGCCCTTGCTCAATGTTTAATCCTTATGAGTGGTGTGACATAGGAATTCAGTTTCGTTTCTTTTTTTATGTGAATAACCATATTGTTTTCTTATATTTATATATCTGTTTGAATTCTCTATAGTTTTTCTTTGGTCTATTTATAAGTTCAATGACTTTTAAATACAGTATTTGAAATAATTTCTCATTTAAAATTGTCTATAAAGTTATTGAAATAATCTGATCGTGTCTTTAAAATGTTATTCAACTTAATAGACTGAACCTCCACTGAATACTCCAGAAAACAGGGAATATACTGCTGAAATAATGTTTGAGTCCTTCAATGTTCCAGGCTTGTACATTGCTGTGCAGGTAAGCAAGTTCATAAGTCAAGATAAATTTGACTCTTAAAATTTAACCTGGTTTAATTCACTCTTTATATGTATTTCATAATGTGACAGTATATCATAGTTCTCTCCTGAATCAATAATTTAGAAATCATATTGTACTAAATGGAGTTATTTACTCAGCAAAAGAAATGTTAAAGAAAATAGTTAATGGTTTTGGATAATTCAAGGCCTTTCATAGGAGAAATAATAGAACTATTATTTATTGTTTTTCTATGTCAAGACCTTCATGTATATATATTCATTTATCCATGGAGCATTCATTGTGTCCTTTTTTTATAGTCTGTTTTGAATACTCAGTATATTTGACCACCCCATTTGTGCCCCTCTGTGTCCCATACATCATAAATCCCTGGAGTATGTTATTGCACTTAATTTGTGTATGTGTCTGTATAGAACAGCTTCTGCCCCATCCTTCAAGATCAGAACTCAACCTCTTACTGAGTTTTTAACCCCATAGTAAGTGTGATACATGGCATATTAACAAATGCTTAATAAGTATATAAACTATTGTATAGTTCTGTTAGCTCACAATGATACATGGCATGATCCTGTGTTAAAAATGGAGGTTGGCCTAGATATCTTTCTAGATACCTTTTAGCTATTATATTGCAAGCAGATAAAGCCAGTTTAGCTCCTCTTTTAATTATTAGTCATGTATCTTATTTGAGATTTGGATTATATGAAATTCATATTTTAAAAAATGAACTTAGCTGTGTTAATTTCTTAATTCACAAACTTTTTTTTAAAGACTTATACTTTATTGCCCATACCAAGATTTTTCATAGGAAAATATCTCATCAACTTTGTGTCCTAATTAAATCATAGTATTTGGAAGTATGCATTGGCTTTTTCTGTAGATAAATAACTTGTTACATATTCCTAAAAGCATGTTACACTTAAAAAATTTAGAGGGCCAGCCAAGTGGCGCATTGGTTAAGAGCTGGCTTGGGACGCCAGAGGTCCCCGGTTCGGATCCCACATATGAGGGCCAGTGACACTGCCCTCTACAGCTAAGATGCTGAACAACAGCTCGACCTGGAGCTGGGCTGCTGTGAGTCACCGGCGATAGCATAGGCTGCAGCCCCTGCTGCAGTGGGTTGCCGAAGGCTACCGCGTGTAGCCAGCAGCCACCGTGAGCGGCCGTCCAGAAGCCGGCGACTCATCTGCCTTGCCTGGGAAGAGCGCAATGATGGTGCCAACATGGGCCAGTGAAGCAATGTCCTCCCCAACTAGACTGAAGAACAAAAGGACAGCAACTTGTCTGTTCCCCTTCCCCAATTCCCCAATAAAAATCTATAAAAAAAAAAAAAAAAAAAGAAAAGAAAATTTAGAGCTAATCTTATAAGACTGATACTTATTTATAGCCATCTATGAATTGAATAACTCCTGTGATTGGGTGGTTGGTTGTTTGCTTCTCTACCTACTTTGTTTGTAACAGGCTATTCCATATAAACATAGTTTAAATCTTGGCAGTTTTAGTACTGTACAATTTCACATTAGTCTTCCATTTTTTTGGCTTTAGGAGAAAAATGGCCCTCACTAAAATATGGAATATTTATAAATATGCCCTTGAAAGCAAGTATAAGCCTGTAAGTTTTATCTTAATAAAGTGTAGGGTGTAAAAATTTGATTGCATAATGTAAATTAATTTTGTGAATTTCCTTTCCAGTGATACTATGTTTAAAATTGAATAAAGTACTCCAGTAAAATACTTTTTTCTTTTAACTGTCTTTTTTTTTTTTTTTGCCTGTCTTATTTCAATTTGTTCAAGGCTGTTCTTGCCTTAGCTGCTTCCTGGACCTCAAGACAAGTAGGAGAACGAACGTTGACCGGTACGGTAATAGACAGTGGAGATGGTGTCACTCATGTCATTCCTGTGGTAAGGATATTTTTAAATTACTGAACAGGACATCAGATAACCTCTGGCAAAGTTAAATTATATGAATTAATACCATGGTTTAAAAAATTGAAATATTATACTTTAAAAAATTTGCTGTAATTTGGCCATTTGTTCAGCTGTAGCTGTATTTTGCTCAAATTATTGTTAAAAGTTTATAAACGAACTCCAAAATGTTTCTTTTGCTATAGGTTTGTACTCTCATTAGAAAATAATGAGAAAATTATTAGAAATATTTTGTTTCTAATTCCTAATTAGAAAATGATGAATTGGCATTTCTAGAATGGAAATATATATGACTTTCTTTTCTTAAACATGGGATTCTGTTTTCCAGTTTGGATGTGTCTTTGTATGTATTAATCACTTGATTCTCTCTTATCCTTAATTAACAGATTTCAGACTGTGTAGGTTACCTAAATGCCATTAGTTGTAAGTAAGCACATGCCATTAATGACTTAGGGGGAATCTTTTTTTTTTTTTAATTTTAAAAATTTTTTTAGCTGAGCCATCCTGCCACCTGTTGGCAGCTCAGCAGCAGCTCAGCTCGGACCGGGAATCGAACCGGCGACCCTGTTACTCAGAGCTCTCACTCTTGAGCAAGCTCTTAACCAACTGAGCCGCTCAGCCGACCCTCATTTTTTCTTTAATAAAAAGGTCAAGATATGATTATACTTTGTGATTTGAATTTAGTAAAGCATATTAAGAAAACTTCATCAGATTGGATTATTTATCTGAGAGCATTTTTCTGCCAAGTCCTTTGTGCTTCTAATTTTAATGACAAATTATGGTTTTGTTTTTTTTGTGTGTGTGCCTCATATGTTCAAAATGACTACTTAAATTTATACTGATTATTTTCTTGCTTTCTTTGGAATTTATGGATTTATGTTTTTAATTCCATTTTGTCTTTTGACTTACTAACTATGCTATACTTTTTTGTTATCATCAGTTGCTTGTTTTTGGTGGTCGCTCTAGGGTTTATAGTAGACATCTTTAACTTATCACAATCTAACTTTAAATGATACTCTTTCATAAATAAGAACTGTACAAGAGTACTTCTGGTCTGTACTGTCATTGTCATTCCTTTTACTTCTACATGTTATAACTCAATAATACATTATTAATTTGTTCCATTGTAAGTAGTGTATTAATTTGCTAGGGCTGCCATAACAAAGTACCACAGACTGGGTGGCTTGAACAATAGAAAATTAAATTTTTCACAGATATGGAAGCTAAAAGGTGTTGGCAGGGTTGCATTCTTCTGAGGCCCCTTCTCTTTGGCTGGTAGATGGCCTTATTCTCCATGTGTCTTCACATAGGCTTTCCTCTGTGTCTGTGTCCCAGTCTTCTCTTTTAAGAACTTTAGTCCATTAGTTGTATTGGATTAGAGCTCACTCTAATCACCTCATTTAAACTTAATTACGTCTTTAAAAACCCTCTCTCCAAATGCAGTCACTTCTGAGTTATTGGGGGTTAGCACTTCAACATAAGAATTTTGGGAGGGGCAGGTCACAAGTCAGCCCATAACAAATAGTCATCTGGAAAAGATATTTTGAAAAACAAATAAATTCTTTTATATTTACCCACATACCATTTTCAGTGCTTTTTATTCCTTTGTGAAGGTACACATTTCCATCCATTATCATTTCTTTATGCCTGAGTGATGGCCTTTAATATTTCTTATAGTGCTGATCTGCTGGCTATGAATTCTTTCATCTTACATACATCCTTTGAAAAAGTCTTTATTTTGCCTTCCTTTTTGACAGATATTGTTACTTGGTGTAGAATTTTGGGTTGACAGTTTTTTTTTCCTTTCAGTATTATAAAGATGTAGCTCTGCTACTTATGGCATGCATTGTTTCTAAAACTAAGTCTATTATCACTCCAATGTAATGTAATGTTTCTTATTTGTCAGGCTGCCTTCAAGATATTCTTCTAATATATTCCTGGTTCACTAGATTTCAATAATTTGTTTATGATGTACCTAAATGTGGTTTTCTTCATGTCCTCTCTTTGGGGTTCATTGAGCTGCTTGGATCTATGGATTTGTAGTTTTCATGATATCAAAGTTTTTGTGTATTATTTCTTCACATATCTTTTCTGTCTCTCCTTATCTTTGGGAATTCCAATTACATGTATATTAGGCTTAAAGTTGTTCATAGTTCATGGATGCTTGTTCATTTTTTTCTAACCTTTTTTTCTCTATCATTTTGGATAGTTCTTATTTCTGTGTATCCAAGTTACTGTTTTTTATTTTTTGTCTGATCCGCTGTAATTATATTTAATGTATTTTTAGTTTCAGATTTTTTATTTTTCTCTTTAGAAGTTTTGTGTGGGTCTTTTTATATCTTCCATTTCTCTCTTCCTCAAGTTTGCATTGATCTTGATGATATGGACTGTATTAGCTCATTTAATGTCCTTGTCTACTAATTCTGTATCTTTGACGTTTCTGTTTTGTTCTCTATTGATTAAATTTTCTCCTGGTCAGAGATTGTATTTTCCTGGTTCCTTGCTTGCTTATAATTTTTGATAGGATACCATATATTCATAGTATTATGTACTCGGTTTTTGGACTCCCAGGAGTCCAAAATATCCTTAAATATTTTAAGTTTTTTTCCTGGGACACAGTTAAGTTCCTAGGAACCAGCCTGATCCTTTCAGGGGCTCCTTTAAAACATTACTAAGCATGTCCAGAACAACCTTTTGTTTAAGCCTACTTTGTCCCCAGTATTGAGGCACTATTCTTCTGAGAACTCTACTCAGAGCTCTAGGTTTGAAGTTTTTAAAATAACTAGTCTGGCTAGTGGGAACATAAACTATTCCCTGCTATGTATGAGCTTTGGGAATTTGCTGCCCACTCTGTTGCAGATATTTTTTTCTCTGGCCTTGATGGTTTTCTCACATGCATGTGATGATTACTAGTCAGCTAAGGTAATAACTCTTAAAAGGTCTCCAGAGCTCTCTTCAATGCAGCTTTTTCCACTTAAGCAGTCTGACTTGCACACTGTAGCCACCTTGATCTCCCTGAAATCTAACTTCTGTATCCTCAACTTAATGAGACCACCAGACTCTGGGTTCTCCTTTCCATTATTGCTGCTTGGGAACTTTCCCTAGGCAGTGAGATGGGATGTTTGTAGCACTTACCTTGTTTATTTTCCCTTCTCTTAGGGATCACTACCCTATTCTCCCTGTTTTGCAATACCTGAAAACCTTTATTTCATATCATTTGTCCTGTTTTATCTTTAAGGTGAGAAGATTAATCTAATCCCTATTGTTCTGTCATGGGCACATGAGGACATCCCTGATATTCTTTGTTAATGAAATTTAGTTTTGCTACATTATTTTTTGTACTTCTGACTTGTATCAGTAAATTTATGAATTCATTCTGCAGAATTATTTGGCATTATGACGGTACATGGAATGTCTCAGACTTGTGAAATTGATACCTACTTCATTAGGAAAAATGATAGGTACTTTGTGAGTTAATGATCAAGTTTCCTACAATGCAATTTAAATTTTTGTTGAAATTATAGAATATTAAAAAAAAATCATATCTCATCGAAGCCTGCTATCTAAAACATTTAATACTTCTGAAAATCATTATTTCTGTGATGTTGCATCATTTCAGTCTTGGTTATAAACTCTTTATAAGTGGAAGAATATATCTAAATTGCTAGCCATTCATATTCATAATATGTACAGTTTTATAAGTTCTATGGTAAGTGGACTGTGAGGCATATAGTTGAGGAATAAAGACAAGAAGAATTCTCCCAGGATAAAACAATACTTGAGAATACAAATATATTAACTTGAGGTATTCATCTTTAATGGCTAATTATTTAGATTATATTAATTATGAAAACATTGACAGTAAACCTGACACCTTTTTTTTTTTTTTTTTTTGGTCTAGGCTGAAGGGTATGTGATTGGCAGCTGTATTAAGCACATTCCCATCGCAGGACGAGATATAACATATTTTATTCAGCAATTGCTGAGAGATCGAGAAGTAGGAATCCCTCCAGAGCAATCCTTGGAAACTGCTAAGGCAGTAAAGGTAAAATAATGATGAGAGTGTAATTCAGTTAGAAATTAAAATCAAATTATAATATTAACATGAACAATTTTTTAGAACAGTACTAAAAAAAACTTGTTAGCCAGTTACAAATCGTTACCTTTAATTATATATATGTTTTCCATGTATTTCCTGTAAGGAAATTTGGGGGGATTACCAACCCTTTGCCTATTCTCTCTACATTTCACATTTGAGAGGACTGACATATAAGAACATTTATTACCAGTTGACTTTAACATATATTTTTGTGATTATTCCTTGTTGTAAAAATAAATTAGTTCACTTCAGAGTCCTCACATCTCAATTTTTTCACTAATTTATGTTAATCCTAACAGTTTTCTGACAATTATTTTGTTTGTTTATGTATTTTTTAAAATTTTTTACTGTGAAATAAACATTTTTTTAAAAATTAGTTTCCGCTGTACAACACAATGCAATAATTATACTTTTTACCCCTCAAGAGTAGCAACCCCTCTCCCCAAATCCGCTGTCCCACTTCCCCCCCCGCCCCCATATCATACATATCTATTACAATTCCCTTGACTCTGCTCCCACACTGTACTCCACGTTCCGTGACTATAATGTTACAATTTTTTTGATGTGATTTAATAGTTTGGTTATAGAATAGTTGGCTCAAGTGATATGACACATAGAAAAATGTGAAGGCTATGTAAGATATTTTAATAATTTGTATGCTGCATAAGTCTGTATTATATCAATGTTTCATACAAACTATTGAAATACTTAGCATTGCGTTGTAAAATTTTATCATTTGTCAACATACCTAAAAAATTTCAGTGAATTTCTCACGTTTTGAATATGTAAAAGCAAAACTGCTCTGGGAAAAATAACTTTATTAAATTGTCTATTTTTACATGATAATAGGTTTTTAAATTATTTATTTATTTATTGTTATTGTTGTTATTATTATTATTATTATTTTAGCTGAGCCATCCTGCTACCTGTTGGCAGCTTAGCGGCTGCTCAGCTTGGGCCGGGAATCAAACGCTGTTGCTCAGAGCTCAAACTCTTGAGCGAGCTCTTAACCAACTGAGCCACTCGGCCGGCCCAGGGTTTTTCTATAAGTTAGGAATGAAAATGAATTCACTACTTTCTAGGTAGTAAAGAAATTACTAAACGGCTGCCAAAAGTCACCCCACATTGGTGGCATCAATATAAATATATAAAAAATTAATATGAGCACTACTGTTTCAACATCTTTGGGAAATCTGCGGAGTTTTACAAAAGAACAAAAACATCAAGGATTTAAATCTATTCTAGAGAATACCGATGCTCTCAGTCTGAATGTCTTTAAGGATCATTATTTCTATGTAATTTCTACCTCCAAGGTTTGGAGAAATAAGACCTAATATAGCATAATCAAATCATCCTTTGTTTTCTAACATTCCCTTTATGTCTTTTGATTATCACTAATAATGTTTGTATCTATCTTAGATGGAATCCTTGATGTATAAAAATATGTGAAATGTGTGGTTTTCCATAAAAAGAAATATGAGACTTGCAATCAGGAGTCCATAAATTGCAAATAGAACGTTATAACCCATAAAATTTTTTAATTGCATTTTATATGAAAACGTTTACTTAGGACATACAACCAAATATGCAGCAATTCAGCATTGCACGCAATACAGTGAAAAAGAATAGTTTATATTTTCAGCCTTTTTTCTTTTGCCTACTTTGAGCATAATCTGTTTTGTTCCATGTAGATATTAAGGATCTATAGTAATTTGTATGGATATATCAACTATTATTATTCATTTTTGTGCGTATTTTATGCTTTCTTCTCTAGAATATAGACTCCATTAATTACTGAAATGGTATAAAATGTTGGATGACATTAATATTTTTATGAAGTGACATTGAAATAATAGAACTTGACTCTGTTTGTCAAATCATACTCTCTTGATCTATGGAGCCAGGAATTATGTGTTTGAGATGAGCTGTTTATTTATACTACTCATTATAATAACCCTAACATAAAATTTTCTTCAGATGAATTTCCTAATTTTATTTTCTGAAGATTTTTATAATTTGTTTCTAGTTTACTGAAAATATGCCATTCTTTTATACTTTTCCTAAAACAAGAGGAAAATATTACTTGTTTTCTTTGATTTTCCTAGGAGCGCTATAGTTATGTCTGCCCAGATTTAGTAAAAGAATTTAACAAGTATGACACAGATGGATCAAAGTGGATTAAACAGTATACTGGAATCAATGCTATCTCAAAGAAAGAATTTTCCATTGATGTTGGTTATGAGAGATTCTTGGGACCTGAAATCTTTTTTCATCCAGAGGTAATTTTGTTTTTTAGATGGAATTGTTTTAAAATATTAGCAGAAAATATCAACTCTTAACATCCAGAAAGAGTTAATCTCAGAAAGTTTCTTTTGTATACAAAATGCTATAGTTGAGTCAAGAAAAATAACTGCTTGTGTTAAAGCAGGCTAAACAGTTACTATTTTTCATATACTTAGGAAAACGAAACTTCTGTCTTTAATATTTATGGCTTATGTGGGGTTATGATAAGAAGGGAGTCCTTAAAATTTATTATCATTTAAATAAACTATTTTGGGAAGAGTTCTAGAACTCCCTTTCTTCCCCCCATGTAAAATGACCATTATACAAAACTGTCAATTGATAGTCATAACAAAATATTTAACTATTAGCAAAATAGTCTGTCTCTATGAAATGTTAGTAACATGCAGGCTGTATTAAATTAATGAAAGATATGTGCTTTTAATAATGAAAAGTTCTAGTAACTTAGTATAAGAAATTTATCTTTATGACTTTTGGACAGCACTTTTTTTTTTGCAGCTTTTGAAGTAATTAATTAAAAGGATATATGCACATAGTTTTGAAAATCAACATTGACAGGCTTAAAACAAAATGAGCAGCTCCTCACCTCCACCCCATTCCCCACCCTTTTTGTGTTCTGCAGGGCAGCCACTAGCTCTTACTTAGTTAGCCATTACTCTGGGTAATTACATCCAGATTTCCAGCTACTGTGCTTGTACTACTGATGCTTGATTTATCAGTGTAAATGGTTTATTTGCTAACATCCGTTTAGGTTAGTTGATTTTTTTCCTTGACCTTCTTTTCCCTAAGCCTGTCCATATGTTATAGTTATTGGCTAGATCAATAGTATTATACTATTTATATACTATTTATGGCATGTTCACTTTTGAGGCAGTAGTGTAATGTGATTATTTTTTTCTCTTAAAATTTAGTTTTTCATAAATTTTTGCCTCATTTATTCATTTGTGTCACTTTCTATTCATTTATTCTTTCTTTTGTTTATGGGGGTTGTAATTAACTGCCTGGTTATACAAGGTCTTGAAGGGAAGCTGGGGGTCTCCTCTTTCCTTTTGAGATTTTTAACAATTTTTTTAAAGCCTTGTTTTACCTTTCTTTGTGTAGTTTCTTATACCTTCAATCTCTGGCACTTTTGAAGATTCTCCAGGGTAAATCGATTCACTTACAAATGTGCCCTTCTGGAAGCACTTAGGATATAACATTACTTCTTTGTTTTCCAAAGAGTGTTGAAATATTTTATTCATTGTTTCTTTGCCTTCTTTTTTTTCTTCCTTGGGCATTTACCTTTTCTTTTAACTTCCTTCTGCCATTTTAGTATGGTTTCAAGAGGATGGAGAGAGACATAACTGTGTAGCTGGAAGTCAGGGATAGTTGTCCTATCTATGTACCTGTGAGTGGCTGAAGTAAACGTGAATTAAAGTCACTTGAGTTAAGGAATATAAATTGTTTGAAGTTGAAAATGCTGGAGAGATATATTAAAATCCTGAGTTGAAGACAGGAATTAGAGTATTATGGACGATTCTGAACCAGAGTCCTAGTGAATAGGAGCATTATCATGAGATCAGATAATGGCGTGGACGAAGGGAGTTATTGGATTTCAAAGCAGGCAGCATTTGAGTGGAATACTCTACAGATGTCCTGAGCTAATGTCTTGACTGTCGTAAAAACCTTGAAACATTAGATATGGAAATAAAATGTGTTTTCATTGTGTCATTGCTTAGGAAAGGGAAAGTTTTCTGGATGAAAATTTATCTTAGTGCCAATGTTTCATATATAACTTTTTTCCATTCTTTAAGTTAAGTAATCTTTATTGTTTGATATACCAAGTATACTTCGTTTTTTAAAACTTTGACTCCCCATAGCTTTGTTTTCCTTGTAATTTCTTCTATGAGAAATCTGTTTTCCTTTCTCTTTTTCAAAGTTGTTTTTAAAAATGAGTTACGTATATGCACATTATTTTTAAATTCTAGTTATTTAAATTCTAATAAAAGCTATGAGTGCCCTGCATGCTTCTCTCCCTGTTTTTCCCCCCTAAAGGTGAGCAGTTCAAACTTTTTTCGTTGATTCTTTTGGTGATTGCCTCCCTAGCTGCATATTGCTTTGCTTATATTATAACTTGAAGTTTTTTTCAGTTGTAGGCATTTTCTATCAACTTCCAGCTATGGAAGAGGAGGATTTGCCTTTTTTCGCCACAACAAACAGTATCTTTTCCTACCCTTTTGTCCTAGTAGTTGCACTATAATTTCATTATAGTTACATTGTAATTTGTTAGGTAAAAATTCAGTGCTTATATTTTTGTGAACACAAATTTTGTTGTATCTGATTTTCCTGTCCTCTGTTTTGTTTTCCATGAAGTCATAAGTTGTTTGCTTAGTTTTAAAATAATTATCATTAATTCACCTCTAAACTCTCTGACCAGTTTTATAATTGTCTTCTCAGGATATTCAGATCACACCTGATATGTCCCAATACCTTCACCATCATTCTGGGGAGTCCCTTTGCTACTCTCTTGTGTTAGGTTCCATTTTTATCTTTTCCATATCTTTCTCTTTCTTATAACCCACTTTATTTTGTTAGTGATCATCTGTTGATAGGGTTCCTGATAGAAAGGTGCATGGGAAATGAAAACTTTAAGTCTTTGCATGTCTGAAAATGAATTCATTTTACCTTTATACTTGTTTGATAGTTTGGGTGTAGCATTCTAGATTGGAAATCACTTTCTTTCAGCATTTTGAAGCCATTGCTTTCCATTGTAACTTGAAGTAAAAAAAAAAAAATGATTTCTAAACCTTGTATCGGACCTGTTTTCTTCTCTTTGATGCTTGTAGATCTTCCCTTGTCCCCTAGCATTCTGATGTGCTGTTTTCTCTTCTAGTTGCTCTTTGTTGTTTTGTTCTATACCAGTTTTCTAGGTTGTATCTTTAATTTTACCTCAGAACCTTGTATTGAATTTTTTATTTCTGGTAACATTTAATTTTCAAGCGCTTCCCCCACTTCTGCTTTTGAATAGTCCTTTTTTTATGATACCCTGTTCTTGTTTTATGGTTGCATATCTTTTGGTTCTCTGAGGCTATTAATGATAGGTGTTTTGAAGTTATTGTCTTTCTGCATAGTCTTTCTTTCAAGTTGCCTTTTTTCTTTGTTTTGATTCCTGTATTTTTCATGCTAGAGACTTTTGGGGGGGGGGGGGTCACTCATTTAGAAAGAAGACATTAAGAAGAGGATTGGAAACCTGAGCTTTGGTGGTAGGGCTTGTTGACTATGGCTTTTCTTTGGAGGAATGCCCTATGTGTGTTTCTTTAGATCTTTTTGGGTAGGCCAGTTCCCAGAGAAGATTCCTACCTGGGAAGGTAAAGGTTGGCAAATGGGGCAGGAGGGTTGGCATTTGTGTGTCAGCAGTAGGCTGCATGCCTTTACTTAAATCCCCCTTTTAGCTTTCATTCCTTGTAGCTGTGTATAAGAGTCCAGAGACTCTCTAATTTATTCCCTTTAGGGAATAGATTAGCCAGTTTTCTCCTTGAATGAGGAGGAGGCGTTTGATAGACTTCTTTGGAGAAGATCTGGGGTTTTAGCTGCTTTAGAGAGACTTTCAACCAGTCTTCCTCCTTGCCCTTCTTCCACCTCAATTTCAGCTCTAATAGGTGCGGCCAGTTTTTTGTGGCATTTGTGATACAAAATAGCTTGATTCTTGGCTTTCCCTACTGTTGACTTAGTACATGTTCTGGAGGGAGCGCATCATCTTGTTTATCTGCTTTCCAGATTGCAGTTTACCAGATTGTGTTGCTGTTTCTTCCTATTCTGTTTTTCCATACTTTTGGGATTATGCCTTTTTAAAAAAATTTCTTTAGTAGTGATTCTACTACTAAAGAGAAGAAAGAACAAGATTAGATACGTATTTAGTTCACCACATTTTCTGAAAATAGACCTGTTTTTTGTATTGTATGAACTGTGTCACTTCCCAAGTGAATTTTAATATTCTTTCTCCTGTAGCTTTAGATATTTCTGTGTCATAGTTCCTCTGTCGTTTGAAGGATTCACTCTGTTCTTTGTTTGGATTAGATGAAAGTGTAGGCGTCTGAACTTGAACACTGAAGATAAAATGTATGAAAGAGTAAGGATATTTATTTTTGAACTGCTAAATTCATCACAAATATTAGAAAGAACTGTTTTTAGAAGGAATGAGTTTGGTACTTTGTTGGGTTTTTTTTAAAGGAAATTAATTTCTTTGATAAAACCATTTGGATTAATGTATTTCCTTGGGTTTATTCTCCATAAATTTTTCACAAGAGAAAGAATATTCCTGCCTTGATATACACTCTCAATAATATGAAGACCTGATCAGGGAGCAGTTAGAGGCAGGACTGATCCTTTTGCTCAAAGTGAAAGAAAAGGCCTAAAAATGTTCTTGATAGGGACCCTAGGTTGTGACTGTTAGTATTAAAGTATTGAATAAACTCCAACAATTTGCTGTTAATTTGTTTATTGTTAATTTTTTTTCTTTATTTACTAAAAATTCATTGCTTGTTGCTTTGCTTCATATCATTCTATCTGTTGTCATCTGGGATTCTACAGCACTATAGTCCCTGAGCTTGTTCAAAAGATAAATTCAAATAAGACTTTGTTTCTTTCTAAATCAGAATTTCTGTGGGTGGATCCAGATTATGTGACTATTTGAAGATTTTGTAAATTTTTATTTTTGCATATTCTCGATTAAAAACTATGAGAAGGGCGCAGAAATATATAGTATGGGAATGAATGACCCTATATTTGCCTTTACTTGCTCATGGTATATATAGTACATAAACTATCTTAAAGGTGAGGAAAGTATAATGGGAAGGTAAATCTCGTGTGTGTGTGTGTGTGTGTGTGTGTGTGTGTGTGTGTGTGTGTGTGTGTGTGTGTGTGTTGTTTTAGGTAAATACTGAAGAGTATGGCTAACAAAGGACCATGTAGAAAATTTACAATTCTATATTAACAAGTTGAAAACACTTTTTAAATGAATATTATAGAACATATTTTCTGACAATTTGTTAATAATATTTTATGTCCAGGTTTTGGGGATTAAATCTTTTTAAAGCTGTTGACAGGTTCTCAGGTTGTAGAGTTTATTTGAGGTGGTAAGTAAAGGTGTGTTATACAACATACTTCACAGGTTTTTTGTTTGTTTTAAACAGACTTGTTGGGGGGTGGTAGGTTTGAGATGGAAAGTTTGACAGTTTAAATCATTATGGAAATGGAATGAAGTTAAAAATAACTTTTTGAAAACAATTTTTAATTGTAATATTTAAGTCAGTAGTGATCTAATCTCTATCATATATCCAACCTTACTTACTTTTCAGTTTGCTAATCCAGACTTTACTCAGCCTATCTCAGAAGTTGTAGATGAAGTAATTCAGAATTGTCCTATTGATGTCAGACGTCCTCTCTACAAGGTCAGTATTTACAGCTAAACTGTTATTCAAGGTCATACTTTTAAAAAACATCTTTATTTTATGTCCATTGTTAACTAAATATTACTTTTAAAAAATGTCTTTATTTTATGTCCATTGTTGAGTAAATATTAAACACACCTCTCTTCAAAAGTATATAATAGGATCGAGTACCATTTCTTATAGCTTTAAAATTTTTATTCTTTTTAAATAAAGGTCATATTTATTTATTTTTCTCCACTAATATAGAACATTGTCCTCTCTGGAGGGTCAACCATGTTCAGGGACTTCGGACGTCGCTTGCAACGAGATTTGAAAAGAACTGTAGATGCCAGGCTGAAATTAAGTGAGGAACTGAGTGGTGGGAGATTGAAGGTTGGTTTTTTCAATTACTGTTTGGAAGGTTGAGGGTGCCCTGATTATTGTAATGGAGATGGGAGGAACCTGTCAGGTATTCTGATGGAAAGTGGTTAATATGATAAGATTCATGTCCATGATATTCTTGGTCTTTGCTTTCTCTAGGATATTATCTACATTTCTGGAAAATATTCTTATAGCTGTGAGAGAGGTGTTTTTTTGTTGTTGTTTTTTTAAGATTTTATTGGGGAATTGGGGGAGGGGAATAGCACTAGGGAATCAGGGGGAGGGGAACAGACAAGTTGCTGTTGTTTTGTTCTTCAGTCTGGTTGTGGAGGATGTTGCTTTACTGGCCCAAGCTGGCACCATCATTGCGCTCTTCCCGGGTGAGACAAATCAGTTGCCGGCCTCTGGACGGCCACTCATGGCGACTGCTGGCTTTAATGTCTAAAAGACATTATAGATCTTCATAATGTCTTTCTGTATCTGTATCTAAATCTGGCTTTATTCCTTTACAATCTATAATTTTTAATGGCAATCAAATATCTTTTTTTAATAAAAAATAAGCCATATCTTTTTATGACTTGTAAGTTTTAAAACTTTTTATTTTGAAATAATTTCACACAGAAAAGTTGCAAAACCTAGTAGAAGAAATTGCTATATATTGTTCACCTAGATGCCCCAAATGTTAGATTTTATATTTGCTTTATTTTCCTCTTTCTATACATTTATGTATATATACAAATAACACACATACCTACACATGCAAAATTTATATTTTTCTGAACTGTTTGAGAATGAGTTGAGTATGTGATGGCCCATTACTCCTAATATTTCAGTGTATGTTTCTTAAAAACAGGGCATTAGAATAAAAAATATCAGAAAATTAATTTATTTTTTAAAGATTTTATTGGGGAATTGGGGGAGGGGAACAGTGTTGGAGAATTGGGGAATGGGAACAGCCAAGTTGTCCTTCAGTCTTATTTGTGGAGGGCGCAGCAAGCTCAGCCTCAAGTCCAGTCGTGCCGCTCAGCTCAAGGTGCAAAGTTCAGTCCTAGTTACAGGTGGGCATAGCCCACCATCGAACAGGCAGTCTTCTTGTTAGGAGTCCGTGCTCTCACCAGCTGAGCCATCCTGCCACCTGTTGGCAGCTCAGCTCAGGTGCAGCATCACTGGCCCATGTGAGAATCGAACTGGCGGCCCTGTTGCTCAGAGCTCACGCTCTTACGCTAATTCTTAACCAACTGAAGCACTCGGCTGGCCCCAGGAAATTAATTTTGATACAATATATTATCTAGTTATAGACCTGATTCAAATTTCATCAGTTCTCCCATTATTGTTTTTTATATCAAAAGGAGAAAAATAAGTATTTTTTTCGGTCTAGGATCCAATCCAGGATCATGTGTTTGAATTAGTTACCATGTCTCTTCAATCTGGAACAATTACTCAGTCTTTTTTGTCTTTATAAACCTTAATGTTTTTAAAGAGTACAGGTCATTTGTTTTGCTGACTGTTTCTCAGTTGGGGGTTGTCAGATACTTCTTCATGATTATGCACTTTTGGCAGTGACACAACAGAAGTGATGTTGTATCCTTTTTAGTGCATTATATCACTAGACACGTGATATGATTTGTCCCATATGTTAATTTAGATCACTTGGTTAAAGTTGTGTTTTCCAGGTGTTTCTACTATAAAGTTACTATTTTTTTCCTTTAATAAGAATCTTATGGGGAGATATTTTCAGATCATGTAACTATTCTGATTCTCATCAAACTTTCAGCCACTGGTTTGAACATCCATTTTTCTTTCCTAAAGTAGTTATTACTGTGGTAGTTTTGGCAAATTCCATCATTTCTATGTTTTTTAGTTTCATTTTACTAATGGAAAAGCCTCTCTCTCTCTCTCTCCCTCCCCCCCCCCTCTCTCTGTCCCTCCTTCCTTCCCTCCTTCTCTCCCTCCCTCTCCCCTTCCTTTCTTATATTATCCTGTAGGCTATATCATTAATATTAATATCATTGTGATTTCATACCAACATATTATTAATATTATTAATATCTTTAATTTGATGCTCAAATTTTCTCAGATTTGGCCAGTGGGGGCCACTCTAGGTGGCGTCTAGGTTTTTTTGGTGTGGTCCCAGTATTCTTCAAGCATTTTTTTACTTTCTGGCACCGCAAGATACTCCAGGCTCATCTTGTACATTCTCTTCTCCAGGAACCAGCCTTTTTTTTTTTCAAGGCACTCTTGTTCATTTTAGTGGAGAATGCTATTAAGAAACCATGGTTTGGACACTAGGGATATTCATTGCTATTGGGGGTGGGTGGGTGGGGGAGCCACTGCTTCTAGGCCTTCTTGGTGATCCAGAATTAGGGTGTGTGTGTGTGTGTGTGTGTGTACACACATCTATATCTAATTCTTTATAAATTACAAACTATGAATTCATACTGATATTGCCAGTTCTAGAATACCAGAAGGTTCAGTCTAGCCTTCTACCTTTCCATATTTGTAATGCCCTTCTCTGACAATGAGAAAGCTGATTTTTGTTTTACAATATATTTTTGTTTTTGCTCAATCCTGGAATATGTATATATAGTATTTTCAGAATTGTTGATCCATACCTGAAAAAGAAAAAATATTAACTCTAGAGTTTAATATTTGTTTAGTTTTTATCTTAAGCCTGAGGGTGGTAGTCATAATACTGTGTTCCCACGTTACATGGATTAGTCCCTTCCCCAACTTCAGTGTGGCTGTTTTTTTAAAAAATAAAATTAGCTTAATATTTTCTTCCTGCATTCTGTTTTGCCCTGTGTGCCTCCCACATCTTTTAAATTAACGTTTTATTTATTTATTTTTGAGTATGTGAAATGGTACATTTTTGTGTATGTACATATACATTGAAGGTTAAATGATACAGAAACTGTTATTTTAATTTGCTATTGAATTGATCTTATTATGTCTTTTAGCCAAAACCTATCGATGTACAAGTCATTACACACCACATGCAGCGATACGCAGTTTGGTTTGGAGGATCGATGCTGGCTTCCACGGTAAATGAGATGAAGCTTACTTTTATACTTTGATTTTCTTTTTTTTTTTTTTGTGATAGAAGACTCCCTCAATACTTAAACAATTTAGGAGAACAAGGAAAATTTCTTTGAATGTTTTAAAGTTTTAAAATTGGATGCATATGCACATGGTATTTTTTAAAATGCAAGTCATTTGGTTTTAATGTTCATATTTTTCTTTGCTTGCTAGACATTTTTTTAGAGACTTTTGTTAGAGCATTTAGAGTTTAAATTTATCTGTAGGGAAAATTCTTTTAACCTTGCGATAATACACATATCAGGTCATTAGTTTTTTTCTGGGCAAATATTTAAAAGCATTAAGATAAAATGTTTTATTGCATAGGAAGTACAGTGTTCTAAACTAAGTAAAGGGAATTGTTCTAAGAGCCCCTCCCAAAACCAAACATCTTAAAGCCTCTTTAAAAGACATTTTAACATCATTAGCCTAGTATATATTGTTGCTTTATCCCATAGTGCACAGAGTATTAAATAAAACGAAGGGGCTTTTATCTGAAGTATTGAAAATCATACAGCCTTGAATTTAAAATCATTTAAAAATGAGAGATAAATGTTATTTTCTTCCTTAATTTTAGTTGTATTCAGTTGTGCCATATAACCTAGCTCAGTTTGTATCTTTGGCCTTTGAGAGATAACAGAGAGACATTGAATAGTCTGTCTATTCCAGACCTTGAGTGAGGAAAGCAAATTGATCTATACATTTCTGTAACATAACTAAGACTGGCTTATCTGTACTTCAGATTAATGCTGCTTCGTTAGGTTATTGATTCAATGTACAATTTGGGAAGGCCTCCGTAGAGTAGTCTGGGCATTTGAGAATCAACTTTTCATTCCTCAAAATTTCAAAATCATATGACGACAAACAAACGTCGAGGAGGGTGGAGGAACATGAGTTATATGCTCCTTTTCTCTTCTCAGATTCATAGGTGATTTTAAGTCATGGTTGCTAGAATTTCCAAGTTTTGTTCAAGCATTATGGATGGACAAACAATAAGCATTTTAGATTAAAAAATTTAAACATGTTGAAAAGTGGTATATTTTTGACCTTTATAAAAATATGTTTTTATTTTCAGCCTGAGTTCTACCAAGTATGCCACACCAAAAAGGATTATGAAGAAATTGGACCTAGCATTTGTCGTCACAATCCAGTGTTTGGAGTCATGTCGTAAAATTGACTTCATAGTTATTGGGGTTAGGGAGGTGGGGAAGAAATAATCTTTCTGATTACCTGTTTTGTCTGGATGGCTGGTTTTAAGGTTTTAAACCTGACTTGAAATAATAAGACCAAACACAATTATACAGGAATATTTTAATAAGTATATCAACATGCGAATGTAGAGGAGAGCCAAAATGATTGTTTTCTTTAGATTGAATATTTGAATCTTATGTGTATCAAAAAAGTGGGTTTGAGTTCTTTCTGTGCCCTGATATTTTGTATATTATTGAATTATCCGAGATTTGATGGGATTTATCAGTATGTAGATAGCTCTATAATGCTTGAATTGTACACTTTTAAGTGTGCAGTGCAAGAGCTTGTTTATATTTCATACTTTTTATACTTTGAGGAAAAAAAAGTCAAAGAAAAACTAGTATTTGAGTACAAAAAAAGTGACCAAGTAAAGGGTAAATTAAAAAAGTAGCCTCATGAGACTTGATGTACACACATGCTCATGGGATTCCAGTTATTACAAGTTGCTTCCATTCCCCTGTGCCGCCACAATGGTTTTCTTTGCAAGTGCTTTGGAACTAAGAAGCTAGTATCCTGGATTAATTGATGCCTGCTAGTGCTTTCTGATTACTCGCATTCTGTTTGTTGATTTAAAGGAAAAGTAAAGACAAGAATGTTGGACCAGTGTTGCAGTTCTGTAGTGTCATTTCTTATTAAAAAATGAATAATTTGATTACCAGAATTGGTATATTTAAAGCCTGATGCCATTCTAATAAAGGCACAAATTTCTTTTTAATACGTGTTTCAAGCTCTTTAATCTCTTTATAAGTTAACCAATAAATCTATTTTCTTCAAATATCTGCAATAGTTCTTTAAAATCACAACAGTTGATTAGCAAGCTGACTTTTTTATGTGCTCTAAACAAATAATTGTGAACTTTTAATATGTTGAGTGCTTTCATTTTGATAACTGGATCTCCATTTGATATTTTCATTTGTATAACTCATTTGCAGTCTGAAAATTTTTTAGTGCCAGTCCCTGACATATCATGGAAAGTTACTTTTCTTTGCATTTTAAAATACCTGGATCATGAAGAAAAAGTGATGAAAATAAATTAAAACTGAATTACCTTTTCTAATGTTTTTTTTTTAAAGCAGTATCATTCTACTTTATGTTTATGTATTTTGATATGATTTCTGTTTCTGTTGGAATAGTGGTAGAAAATTTCTTGTGAACTTGAAATTTTACCAGTTATTTATAGAAGACTAAAATGGCAAATGTTTTACAGCCTTTTTAGAACTTCAGCAATAATACCAGTGAACACTTGAACTTCTTTATCCATGAAAATAACACATAGGATTAGTATATCTCTACCCAAAAGTTGAAGAACAAAGTGTTTTTGTTGTTTGTTTTTAATATAAAGATAGAATTGGGGAGTACACTTTATTTTATATTTAGATGGAAACTGGATATTTAAAATTGTATTAACTATTTATGTGGATCTTAATTCTTTGAGTGTGGGAGTAAAGAACAAACTCTGTAGTAGCAGTAGTATCAGTATCGATGATCTTTTTACTTGAGAAAATATTTCATAAACAGTATTTAAAAAACTATTCACACGGTACCAAAGAGTAAATAGTGAAAGTAGGTTTCTGTCCCACCCTAGCCTGTTTCATTTTCTCATCATTACACTGTTAGAAATGTCTTATGTGTCCTTGTAATTTTCTGTGCATATTGAAATGAATATAGCTTTCTTATTTTACATAAATAGGAGTTTACTATATATACTGTTCTGCACTTTGCTTTTGCAAATACCTTTTTTGGAAAGAATTAAATTGATAAACATTAAAGATTTCATCCTTTTGGCTCAATAAAGTATCATTAGCATTGTCATAAATATGTCTTCTCTACCTAGGATGGTTGAATAGTAAATGAATACGCTCAAAAGACATATTTACAAAGCTGCAGGTTACAATCTCATGCATACTTAAATAAAGATGTTCTTAACTTTTGATATAAAAATGTGAAGGTCAGAAATTCTTTTATGTTTATTTGGGGAAACAAGAAGACTCCAGCATTTCCTGCATGTTTCCTGATATCCCTCTTGCCCTACTTTCATAAGAGTGATCTGTAATATAGAAACTGCTCATTTCTTACGTCTCTCCTGTCATTGTATATCATTTCTTCAGTTTATAGCTCCTTTGGTTGGCAAAGATGAATTCAAATCTGTAACACTGATGTGATGTCAGGCTGCACATTGGTACATTGGAAAACAACAAACTGATGCCAGTGGTTGGAATTTTTATTGTGGTTCTACAAATGGATGATACAACTCCTTCAACTTTGACTTTTTGTTGTTAAAACATGGGAATTATATTTGTATAATGGACAAATTCTTCAAATTTTCTGGACCTTAATTCAGTTTATATATAAGGTAGCAATGTTACCTGGATTAACAATGCAATTTTTATGAGTGCTGAGAATATAACCCAGCTGTCTCCTTTCTGACAGGGCTTTGATCAATGGAAAGTATTAATGGACAGAAATAAAACAGATGCTGGTTATCTAACTTAATGTCTACTCTTTAGTAAGCAAGTTATTACAACTTAACCCTTAAACATTAGTAAATGGCATATACTGCAAGTAATCACCCTCTTCTGATCTGTCTTCCTTTCTGGTAAGAGGTAAGCAGTTATCTACTCAGGTTGCCCAGTATAATTTTATGGTTTATTTTCAAGGCTATTTTCAAAGATTGAAATAACTGTTGCAGTTATTTCTAGAAATATACCTTTAAAAACTTATAGTATGAACTATAGTGATCATAGGCTCTTTGGTCCTTTATTCTTAGTTGCTACAGAGAAGAAGTCCTAGAGAATATAGCCATATAAATAGAAGATTTTTTCAGATAACTGTAAAGATGGTACCAGGGTACTTACAACATTATTTAGGAATTGTAGAAACTTGTACCATTGTAAAAAGAGTTGTTCCTTCAAGTACTGGACTGATATGTCAGTAGTAAAGTCCATTGCATTTCTGCTTTTGTTACCAGCCCAGCTTTGACTTGGGTGACCCCTACTCCCTGATCTTTTGTAGTTCGTAAGCACCAGACGTGAGTTCCTTGGATAGCCTTCTGCAGTATCTTCTTAACTGTTAGCACCCAGATTCCCACCTTAGGTTAATGGGCACTAAATATATTAGCTAAAATACAGTCCCAAAATATGTGCCACCTGGGAGTGAAACATTCTCCCCCTCAGCTTGGAATCCTGCGTCTTAGAACATTTTTCAGTCTATACAGTTGGCTAAGGACAGAGTTGGTACTGAGAATTCACAGGGAACTTTCATAGCAAATCCTGAAATAAGGACGTACTTTATTTTTCTAATTAGGTACATGACCACATCTGAGTTGACTTGAAGCAAGAATGTTTAGATCTGCCGGAGGGTCTGGAAAGTTGGTAGACTTCAGTGAAAAAGGATTTCTGCTACTCATTGTTGATAACTCCTCAGTACTGTATATAATAAATGTTCATCCCTCTTTCACATTATTTGTTTTTCAACATAGCAAATCTTTCATCATAACCTGCTTGGTCTTGATAGAACCTTAACAAAAGTAAATTGAAATCTGTGATTGTCTTTAGTATTCTCTATGCCGTAACCCAGTTTAACTGATGCATTTTGGAACTTAGGAGCAGAAATTAAACATCTTATTTGAATTTAGAATTGTATTAACATTGTTCCACTGGTCATAGGAGCAGTAAAAAAGGAACAAAAATAGAAATGAATGACTCAGAAAAAATGGCAACTGAAAAAAAGAAAAACCTAAAAGAAAAAAATTAAAAGTATTCTGTTAAAAATTAAAAAGAATTGTTCTATTATTTTTTATTTAGCAAGTGATTATTCTTTACTGTTTTCCAGTGTCCATCACTCTTGGTGACTTTTACACATTACATTGAAACTAAGACGCTGAATCAAAATAATTTCACTTTTATTTAAACACTATAACTCATTAATAATACCTATATACTACATCAAGTTTTGGGCCTCCAAACCCAGAGGCATTTCTTGACTATATACTGTGGTTCAAGCATTGTGCATGAAGATGAATAAAAGATTATATCCTGAGCATACTGGCTGCTATAATAGTAAAGACACTCAGAAAGGGAGAAATATCTTCTCTAGAGATTTCAGAGATCTTACTAAGCTAAGAATTGCTCTTCATAGAGGTGGTGGTGGTGGTGGTGGTTTCCAGGGGGGAAAGAGAACTCAGCTAGGTAAGGTGAAGGTTCAAGTGTGGCTGTGGTTTAAAATTTGTGCCTGAAAGTGTGTAAATGTTACATACACCAATAATTGAAGAAAGTGATTCCAGAGTAGAATATGTCTTACTCATTTTGGTATTTCTAGTGCCTTACATTTTGCCTGGTACATAGTAGTGATTCAGTGAATGTGTTTGATAGATTGAATGAAAAATCGTTTTTCATTTTGCAATTAAAACAATTAGTTGAATGTACAACTTTTGTTCCTTTAAAAATATCCATATCAAGAAAGTAAAATTGGGTGACTTTCTATTCCACTAGTTTTTGCCTTAAAAATAAAACAGTGGCATTCAACATAAAACAGTGCATTATTATTAAAAGTGATCATAAATTTTCTGAAGTAGGTCTCCAGTACTTTAATTAGGTCTTTGATTATTTTGAAATCTCCATAGTTTAAATGATTGTGTTTTAAATCAGAGCATTGTGCAATGCTAAGTAAAATGCTCTGAACTGTTTTATAACATTCAACATCAACAGTAGAAACACTACTAATTTCTAGCTCTAGATATTCTTGAATAGTTTTGATTTTCATCTATCTCATTTTGAACCCATTTTCAGTGAATGAGTCAATGGTGCAGTAGATGGTTAATCTTGGAGGTTTATTAGAAAGTTAATACTGGAATTGGAACCATCCATCCTTTCTCTTATTGAGAGTACATGGTATCTTTCCCAAACAAATTCTTAAGACTCTACTGCTCAGAGGGTTGGGCAGTAAGAAAATCTGAGACTTGGTTTTTTGTTTGTTTGTTTTTTGTGTCATAATGCTTATTGGGATATCATGTACATTCATGAGCTGACTAAAGTACTTTCCTATGTTTTACATCCCCATGACTGTTTTGTAACTACCAATATGCACTTCTTAATCTCCAACTTTTTCACTCTGCCCCACAACCCCCTCTCATCTACCACAACAAATCTAGTATCCCTTTAACACCATATGTAATTATTACAATATTATTGACTATATTCCTTATGCTATACTCTATAACTCCGTGACTACTTTGTAACAACCTTTCTTAGTTCCTCCCCCGTATTCATGAGTTTGTTTCTGTTGTGTTTATTTTGTTCTTTAGATTCCACGTATAAAAATAACATTGCATCTGTCTTGCTGTCTGACATACTCCACTTAGCATAGTACCCTCCAGGTCCATCCATGACGCCGCAAATGGTAGGAACCATTCTCTTCCATGGCCGAACAATATTTCATTGTATATATGTACCAACTCTTCTATTCTTCCAGCGACAGACACCCAAGCTGCCTTCACATCTTGGCCATTGTAAACAATGCTGCGATGAACATATGGATGCACATGTTCCCTCAAAGTAGCATGTGGGTTTATTCAGATTAATACCCAGAAGTGTGTTTACTGGGTCCTTTTTTGTCTTGTTATAGTCTTTGTTTTAAAGTTTATTTTGTTTGGTATAAGTGTTGCTACCACAGCTTTTTTTGGTTTTGTTTTTTTCATTTCATTTTTAATGAAATAGCTTTTTCCATCCCTTTACTTTCAAACTCGACTGTGTGTGGCTTTCAATCTGAAGTGATTGTCTTGTAGGCAGCATCTGTAAAGTTCTTGTTTTCTTTTCCATTCATCTCACCTGTGTCCATTGGAACATTTAATTCATTTACATTTAAAGTAATTGTTGATAGATATGTAGCTGTTCTTTTACTATTCATAATTTTGATCATTGTTTTCCATCTTAAGTCCCTATAACATTCCTTGTAATACTGGTTTGGTGTTGAACTCCTTTAGCTTTTTCATATCAGGGAAGCTCTTTATCTGTCCTTCAATTCTAAATGATAGCTTTGCTTCAATCTTAATTTGCTACAAGATTGCTTGATTTGCTACAATCTTGATTATAGTTCCTTGCTTTTCATCACATTGAATATTTTGTGCCAGTTCCTTCTGGCCTGCAAGGTTTCTGTTGAGAAATCAGCTGACAATGTTATGGGAGCGCCCTTATAATTAACTAGTTGCCTTTATCTTGCTGCTTTTAGGATTCTCTCTTTGTCTTTAACCTTTGCCGTTCTAATTTAATGTGTCTTGGTGTGGGCCTGTTTGGGTTCATCTTGTTAGGTATTCTGCACTTCCTTGGCTTGTATGTCTATTTCCTTCACCAGATTAGGAAAGTTTTCAGCCATTATTTCTTCAAATAGGTTCTCAATTTCTTGCTTTCTCCTCTGGTACCCCTATGATGTGAATGTTGTTAGGCTTGATGTTCTCCCAGGGATCTCTTAAACTATTCTCATTATTTTTGATTCGTTTTTCTTTTTGCTGTTCCAGTTGGGTGTTTTCTGCTACCTTGTCTTCCAAATTTCTGATTTGATCCTCTGCTTCATCTAATCTGGTGAATCCTTCTAGTGCATTCTTTTTTCTTTTTTTTTTAAAGATTTTATTGGGGAACTGGGGGAGGGGAACAGAGCTGGGGAATCAGGGAAGGGGAACAGACAAGTTGCTGTCCTTTTGTTCTTCAGTCTAGTTGTGGAGGACGTCGCTTCACTGGCCCATGTTGGTGCCATCATTGCTCTCTTCCCAGGTGAGGCAGTTGCTCACCGGCCATTGGACGGCCGCTCATGGTGGCTCATGGCAGCTCACGAAAGCACACACCAGCTGCTGGCCAGCCCCACTGCAGCCTACGCCATCGCCTCATGGCAGTCCAGCTCCAGATTGAGCTGTTGTTCACCATCTTAGCTGTAGAGGGCACAGTGTCACTGGCCCTCATGTGGGATCCAAACCAGGGCCCTGCTGCTCAGAGTTGGCATCCCAAGCCAACTCCTAACCAACTCGGCCGGCCCTCTAATGCATTCTTCATTGCAGTAATTTTATTCATCACTTCTGACTGGTTCTTTTTTATGGTTTTTGTTTCCTTTTTTATGCTTGCTATCTCCTTGCTGAAGTTTTCACTGAATTCCTTGAGCATCGTTATAACCATTGTTTTGAACTCTTATCTGGTGGGTTGCTTCCTCCTTTTTGTTTAGTTTGGTTTCTGGAGTTTTCTCCTTTTCTTTCATTTGGGTCATATTTCTTTGTTTTCTCATTTTGGCTGCCTCTCTGTGTTTATATGTATTCGGTAGATCTGCTATCTCTCCCAATCTTGGCTGGGTGGCCTTATGTAGTAGGTTCTCTGTGGGGCCCTGGTATGGTGTGCCTGGTCACCTGTTCCATGTGCTCCAGCAGTGTCCTTTGTGTGGGTTGTATGTGTCCTCCTGTTACAATTGAGCCTTGATTGCTATTGGCAAACCCTCAGGCTTATTGGCTGACGGGTTTGGCCATGTCCACAGCTTACAGGCTGCTGTGCAGGGGGCTTACCCCCCTGAATGGGATTTGCCCCATAGGGCTCTGGTGGGGCTAATTGGGTGGTGCTCTGCTGTGGTCTGAAGCCGACCTCCAGGTATGTTGGTTCTGGGGGCATTTTGGGAGGGGCTTCGGAGCAGGCCCAGGTCATCCACTGCCTGTGACCTGTTGGGGTTACCTGGTAGGAGCTGCAAAGTGACCCGTGGTTATTTGCTGTATGTGCTAACCCTGAGGCCACGTGGGAGAGGCCACGCTGCGAACTGAGGGTGTTTGCCACCAGTACCAAGTCTGGGGTAGCTCTACAAGAAGCCGGGACACACAAGAAGCCGGGACACATCAAGGCTTGCTGCCGGCCGGCTTCCTTAAGGTTCAGCCTCTGATAAAGCCTCGTGTGTGGTACACAAGTTGGGTGAGGCAGGGTTCAGGGAGTCACTAGAGTGGGAAGAGTTGTGGTCACTGGGTTAATGTATACTCTGGTGACAGTGCTAAGCCTGGAACTACTTAGCAAAAGTCTCAGAGCACACCAAGGCTAGCTGCTACCCATTCAGGTCCTGAGGACTCCAATAGTTTTCCAAGAAAGAGTGAAATTTGGGCGGGCTGACTGCTCAGAGAAAATGCACCCAGAGTTGGGGGAGCTGGGTAGGACAGGATCCCAGTGAGTCAGCAGGGCAGAGAATAGAGCTCAGTAGACCAATCAGATTCAGATTTGGCTGTGGGGGTGGGCTCAACACAGGAAACAAGGTGCCAGTTGCCTGGGAGGAAGACCCTATATAGGGAAAATGATGATTGTACTCCAGCCAATGCCTTGAAACCACACACCTCAGTCAGCCCCCCGTATGCCTCAGACACCCCCTTGACTGAGTCACTGTCCCTGTGTTGGAGCCCAAGGTGAGTACCTGCAAGTCAGGGAGCCTGTGTGGGGGCCTTTTAAGAGGATTCCTGGGTTTCTGGCTGCCTTCTGTCCTATCCAGGTGGTCAGAGTCCCCACTGATTTTCACAGCCAGATGTTGTGGGTGGTTCCTCTCTCGGGCACCAGTACTCGGGGCTGTGTAGCCTGGTGTGGGGCTGGGGTCTTTTGCTCCTCTGGGGGCAACCTCCATGGCTGAGATATCCCTCCCGGTTCTCAGCCACACACAGGTTTGTGGCAGCCCTTTTCATATCTCTGCCCCTTCTACCAGTCTCATCGTGGCTTCTTTATATCCTTAGTTATAAAAGTCCTGTTCAGCAGAACTCAGATGGTTCTCTAGGTTGATTGTTCTATAATTTAGTTGTAATTTTAATGTGTTCATGGAAGGAAGCCCTCAGAGTGCTTATCCACTCTTCCATCTTGACTCTCCTTTCTGGTAATAATTCTTCTTATGCTTTATTTATACTGAATAAAATATGCTTATAAATTTTTTTTTTCAAAATTTACTTGGAAACATTGCTTAGCCTCTCTGCCCCATTTTGTTGGGAGAGCTGATACCAATATCGTGCTAAGATGCTAACTGATGAGAGAGTTATCAAATGACCTAAATATGTCTACCAAATTATGCACGAGGCCCATACTTAGCAGGCTGAAGTACCGAGCTACTAGCAAGAGCCTAAAACTCAACAAGTCTATCTGAGACTAAATGGGGAAAAAATGACATTATATAGAACAACCATTGAAACTTTTAAGCTATTCTGTTAGGTCAAGCAGCATATTTGAGCTCTTGCACATTTGGGCCATGTATCTCCAAAATTGGTGCCAAATTTACCTTATTTCAGATCTTACTGATAGTAAAAGTTAAACTCACCAGTGACATAACTAGATTTTTATGAATTAGAAAGTAACTCGTTTTAAAAACTGGGAAAGTATTTTTAGCCTACAAATAAAAGTGAGGTTTGTGATAATGTTATGAAATACAATTTTTGGCATGTGTCAAATGCTCAAATATAAAATAAAGTTATCTGGATCACAAAGGATGTGTAGACATGGTATTTCTTATCCTATCACTGTTTTGACCCAGTAGTTAAAGAGAATACTTAGGATGCAGGCAGGGTAATGTATATTTTTAAAATGTCACATATTTTGCACAAATTAAAGTTGTTTACACATCCATTTATAGCTGTCTTTTAAAAATTCATCACTTTCAACATGGTCCATTGAAAAAAGTAGTTCAGCCCTTACATGTGCATATATTTTAATCTCAATATCAAGGATCTAATCTCAAGTTCGGGTTACATTTGAATTGTATGTGTATGGATTCACCTTCCACTGATATATCTCAAAAAAGAACTGTGGTTATTTGATCTAAGCATTGCTTTTCCAATTTCTTTTTCTTCATCTTTACAAAATAGAATGTTGCAACTCTTATAATTTCTTAGGGCACTAGAAGAAGCATGAATGAAATGATTTTAAGTACAGTAAAACCTTGGATTGCAAGCAACTTGGTTTGCGAGTGTTCTGCAAGACAAGCAGACATTTCTAATACATTTTAACATGGTAAATGAGCATTGTCTTGCAATACGAGTAGTTTGTTATCGGAATGAATTATGCTCATAAACCAAGGTATTACTGTGCTCTCTTTTTTCCCCAATAGGAAGGAAATGACTTGTTAAACCACAAGTAGACTTTTTGTTCAATCATTAGCATTCTAGTATTCTTGAAATTGAAATAACTACTTGCTTTTTTGACCCATTTCACAATGGAGAAATGACTTTTTCCAACATTTAGCAAGAGTATGAGTGGCCGATGTGGGTTTTGAGTTTAGCTTTTCAATCTATCCACTAGGTGTCTCTCTTTTCTTCCCTCATCCATAAATGAATATATTTCAATTGGATTTGATGCTATCAAAAGCAATTTGAGGGCCGGCCAAGTGGCGCATTGGTTAAGAACTGGCTTGGCATGCCAGAGGGCCCCCAGAGGGCCCCGGTTCGGATCCCACATATGAAGGCCAGTGACACTGCCCCTTGCAGCTAAGATGGTGAATGGCAGCTCAAGCTGGGGCTGGGCTGCCGTGGGTCGCTGGCGATGGCGTGGGCTGCAGCCCCTGCTGCAGTGGGTTGCCATGGGCTACCGTGTGTAGCCAGCAGCCAGCGTGAGCGGCCAGCAGCCTCCGTAAACAGCCGTCCAGAAGCCGGCGACTGATCTGCCTCACCCAGGAAGAGCGCAATGATGGTGCCAGCTTGGCCAGTGAAGCAACATCCTCCACAACTAGACTGAAGAAAAAACGACAGCAACTTGTCTGTTCCCCTTCCCCCGATTCCCCAATGCTGTTCCCCTCCCCCAATTCCCCAATAAAATTAAAAAAATAATAATCTATTTAAAAAAAAAAAAGCAATTTGAATCTGGGTTATGGAAATAACACATTTCATCTTCCCATTTAAAGGATGCCATTTTCAGCAATATACCCACGACTTTAATAAAAACAAAGCTATTTCTTAGGCTGCGACAGTAATTCACAGTGGGATTTATTCAGCAGTATTGATTTGGAACATGCTATATGCTAAACACTTTTCAAGGTGCTAGGGATATAATTGTTAACAAAACAGACCTTTTTTTTGCCTCCTGAAACTTTAAAAAGATGTTCAAGCCACAGCAAAATATATTAAAATTTCGATATCAGAACCAAAATCATTTATATTCTTGCATTAAGGAAAGCCAGAAAAGGTAAGGGATTGGGTAACATTCTAAGCTGTTTTTTCATCCTTAAAGTTCAGTTTTTAATGGTGCTTGCTAGTGTTCTCTATGTTTCTTTAAGTTTAGACTTTGTACGAGTTCTCTTTAATGATATAAATCATTGAAAAGATGCAAAGTCAACAAAGAAATGTAAGACTGATTTCCTTTCCTTAAGTTACACGGACACGATAATTGCCTATTTAAATACATCATGCAGATTTGAGGCACCCACAAACTTATGTCCCACATTTTCCTATTGTTACTATATACAGTGTAAATGAAGGTTTCTTACCCAGAAACAAAGCTCAAAAAGTATTTTCACTTAGCAACATGAATCTAGAACTCCATGAGTGGTGTGTTTTACATATATGTATGAAACAATCTACATGATAGCACAGATTGGTTTAGGCAGTTACTCTTACTGTTTCAGCATGGAACTAACCAGAGGTGTCATGAACCTGAGATATGTGAGCTTTAGCGTGGGAGAGGGCTGTAATTTCAGTTTTATATGCCAGGATGTATTTTACTTAGGATATACCCTTCTCTTTTCTGCATTCTGATAATTTAGATTGGTTAGTTTCCTGTAGAAAATCTCTAACTTTTTTTTTAACTGATCAAAGTCATGAAATTATAACAACAACTGAGAATTTATGTGTTCTGAGACCCAAACATTGTGTGCTGTGGGTCATCTACGTTCTTGCCTAGAGCATTGCCCATTCCTAAGCAGCTTTCCTGCTTGGGCCCATTATAATCTCATAAATGAGCAACAATAGTAGAAGGAAGTGATTCAAGTTCCTTAAGTAAGGAGATGTGGGCCATTTTAATCTAAGTAGCAAAGAAATGGACTGAAGTTATCCTTTCTCAGAATGAAGTCATTCTATGTGCGCCTATGTGGAGCATCCTCATAAAACCTGCAAAATGAACTCAGCACAAGCCTAGAGCTAACAAAGAATATCTTCCCTCTTCCCCAAGGCTATTGTTGAGTTTGGGGGATAGCACTTCAGATTGAGATCAAAACTACCTGAGGTTAAGTACAAATATTTTGAAAAATGGAGTAAATGTCCATGTATTGTTTCTCTGGCGCATAAGTATTTTAGGTAGCCTTGAGATGCTTTGGTAGATAGTTAAGGAGCTCTCAAACTACACCAAGCAGTACACTCCTGGTCTAACACACAGCTGTATCCATGTGTCATGTACTCTTGGTCTCGAGAGGGAGCTCCACACATTGAATAAAAACAAAGCAATCTTTCATCCAGAGAGGCATTGCTGACATTTGTCATCACTGCTGCCTCTGAAGGTGTGTCTTACGTGTCTGCCCTGAGATGAGGGCCCGTTCCCCCAGATGTGGCTGATCAACAGAATGTGGTAGAATACTCGGTAAGGAACTTTCTTTAAAAATGGCTTCCATTCAGTAAACTAAATTCAGTTGTCATTTAGTAATCTAGATGTTGACTGATGAACTCTTGCTTGTAATTTGGTGCAAAGCAGAACTGCTTTATCAAATGAGAAGTCTTGGGTTCACCAAATCCTGGTAAGTTTGCCCGAGAATTACTAAGTGCATAGAGACATTCTAGTGCCACGTCTTTAGGTCTTGTGAACAACTGCTTTCTGTACTTTCTGTTCTCTGGTTTACACCCACCAGGAAGATTTACAAACAACTCTTTGCAGTGTGTTAACACTTCATGATGAGATGAAGTGGAAAGTGTTCCTCTGACACAAAAAGCCCTTTACTTAAGGGGCTCTGCGGGGTTAAGAACAGTTTCCACTCCAAATGGTTTCATTATGTTTTCTATAATGGGTGTGATTGTTTAATGATGACATATTTGAGCTGAGATAATTATACATACATTATTTGAGCAGTAAAAACTTGATAGGCTCTCCCTTTAAAAGCAATTAATGTATGCCTAGGGTAGGATAAGACAGAAAAGGCTGATTACTGTTACCATTCATAAAAAAAAAAAAAAATCTGAAAGACACAGGTTTGAAAGTATCATGTTGTCTGTAAGCAGGATTCCCACAGACGGCTAACCTGGGTGTGGGGCTCCCTATTTGAAAGTTCTCTTTGTAGGCACAACTTGGCTTGAATGGATTCCTTTTTTTTTTTTTTTTTTTTTTATTGTTAGTTTCAGGTGTACAAAACAATGCAATAGTTACCCTTTTCACCCTCACAAAGTAACAACCCCCCTCCCCCCATCCACTGCCCTCCCACCCCCGATATCATGCTTATCTATTACAATTCCATTGAATCCGTTCCCGCACTCTACTCCGTGTCCCAAGGTTATATGTATATATAATTATAGTTGACATACAGTATTATTCAACATCAGTTTCAGAAATACAATGCGGTGGTCAGGCCTCTACATCTACTATGAAGTGGACTCCCCAAAAGGGCATTGGTCCATCTGGCCCCCTAAGAAATGCTTACAACGTTATTGATTGTATTCCTCGGACTATCTTTTTCTATCCCTGAGGCCAAATTGCAATTACCAATTTGTATTGTCTCATCCCTTCCCCTCTCCTTCATCCCCGCCCCCTCCCAACTAACAACCCTCAGTTCTTCCTCTGTGTCTCTGAGACTATCTCCATCCACTTCTCCCATCCTTGAATGGATTCCTTTTGATATCCTGTTAAAATAATGTTTCTTCCAGCTGAGAAAGAATGCTCCTCTTTTAGTTTTGCAAGTGGGAGATCCCTAACCTGCCACTTGATGTGGCCTGTCTTCATTTTACTTGGGCCTGATGTGCCATCTTTGATGAACTTGAAATATTTTTATTTCTTAGGAATCATATTCAGTCCCAGAAATACTTTTGAGATTCCATCACATAGGAGACAGTGCTGGACCTCAATGGGGATACAGAGCATTTTGTACTTGTAGCCTGGCATGGAGACAGCCCTGAACATTAAGCAAAACTCAGGGTGGTGTGTGTTTCGGGTTGTAACGGAGGCAAGAGTACAAATTAGCTCAGACTGAGAAAATGTGAATCTGCCTTGCCTTTCATCAGACACAGATAAAGCCAGCTGCAGAGTTAACAGGAAACAGTATTTCTCGCAAGTACGTGCTGCAGCTGTAACGTGTCATAACAACTTCCTTCGAATGACTACTGGTTTCTTACTTGCTGAGAAAGTTTGCTCTCTACAATCATAGACTATCAGAAATTTTGCTATTTGAAATTGTATATCAGTAAGAATGAACCATCCCACTGTAACACAATTTACTTTAACATAGAGAAATTGCCTCGGTTCCCAAATGAGGTGCAGAGCTTCAGAAAAGGGGTTTTGGGACCCAACATGCCACATCTAAACTTTGTAGTTTCCAAGAATACAGACTATAGTTTTAGGTCCCATTTGCAATCTAGATCTGAGGTTCGGACCCTTACACACTGACCTGCTGTACTCTGAGCCTATCACAATGCTGATTTATTTAAATTTCTATCTTCCCTCTGTAACCCAGAATTAATGTTAGACTATACTAAAGAATAAAAAGCATTTATTCAAGCGAAAAAGGAGCTGCAGCCTAGAAGACAGATTCAAGCAGCAACTTAAATTGTGTCTCACCAAGACAAAGGGGAGGCCTCCTTTTATAGTGAAAGTTCCTGCCCAGGTTCTCAGACCCCTTTTATGTAAATAAGGCATCTGAATTGTGCAGTTCTGATTGGACGGGGCAGGTCTCAGTCTGTTGGTAGTAAGATGAAACCAGAGTTTCCCTTCAGTAGTTGACTCAGAAGGGGTAAAAACAAGCGGGGCATAGTGCGGGAAGCCTAGAGTTCAGTGTGAGGTTCTTACTGGTATACTGAGGAGCCCCTGTCAGCAAATGGCCGTTGGGCTCTTACTATTCACAAAACGCGGGCCCTCAGTTGACCATGGGGAGGCCATCTCAGCGCATAAATTCCTTCTCAGGGTTCACATCAAATGAATCTTTCTTCTCAGGGTCCGCACCTCAAATCTTGTGATTTTTACATTTCTTCTACGTCCAGTCTCCTTCATAGTAATGGGTCAATAAACTTGACTTTGTCAGACTATCGGTTTGCTTCTGAAGCCTTAACCTGTTGGGCTAGGACAGAAGTACATTCTAAGTCTAAAGCACAGAAGGATGGAGAAACTGATTTTAACTGAGTATCAGGAACACTTCAAGAAGGCAGTTGTATTAATAATGTATTAGGTGTCACCTGTGAACAGTTTATTTGCTATTACAGATATGAGACCAAGTAAACTGATTTTTATCCATTTTTACAATTCTCTATCATTAAAAGTGTGCAATGTGTTTACATAATATATACATTGCATATATATCTATATCCTATTTTTTTAACTTTTTTTTTTTTTAAGATTTTTATTGGGGAATTGGAGGGATGGGAACAGAAAAGTTGCTGTCCTTTTGTTCTTCAGTCTAGTTGTGGAGGACGTCACTTCACTGGCCCAATTTGGCACCATCATTGCGCTCTTCCCAGGTGAGGCAGATCAGTCGCTGGCTTCTGGACAGCCGCTCGCTGCTGCTGCTGGCCGCTCACGCTGGCTGCTGGCTGCTGGCTACACACGGTAGCTCATGGCAACCCACTGCAGCAGGGGCTGCAGCCTACCCCATCCCTGGCGACTCACAGCAGCCCAGCTCCAGGTTGAGCTGTTGTTCAGCAACTTAGCTGTAGAGGGCAGTATCACTGGCCCTCATATGTGGGATCCAAACCCGGGGCCCTCTGGCGTCCCAAGCCAGTTCTTAACCATCGCGCCACTCGGCCGGCCCCTGTTTTTTTAACTTTTAATGATTGTGTGTGTAGACACTTTTCTTTCCTAAAGTAATTACCTCTTCTTGGAGGGTGGATTCTGTACTTAAAATCCCACCTGATTTTTTTTTTCAATGTCTTGACCATCATTGTGTATATAGTAGATGTTTAATAAATACTTCCCACATTGAATCAAAGAAGCTTCACACCTTAGCTATTTCCTTGAGACTTTCCCCAAGTTTGAAACCTAACAGATTGTGGTACCCTCTTCATCACAATTCCACCTCTGCCTAATAAAGTACAAATCACCCGTAGGCAATGAGGCACTGCGCAATTGAAGCTTTTTATAGCCCCATTTGTCTGCAGTCACCTAAATGTCAATGGATAGATGTGTTTGTCATAATGTGCAGTAAGTGCAAATAGGCCCCCCATTAGCGATATCATTAGAGATAAAATAGATGCCCAGGAACTCAAAGAGGTGATAAGCTGTCAGATTCCAAGCTGTCAGATTCCACTCTAAGAAAATACATATTGTCATTTTTAGTTGAAAATGTACAGAAGTAAATGCATAGTTTCTCACCCCAACTTGATTTATTTTGCAAACCTTTGCATATTTACTTTTGTTCACCCACCACTTCAGTTGAGGCACAGTGAAATAAGCCATTAATTACCTATACATATAGCTCAGACATTAGCAGATCTGAATACAGCAGTGTGGGAAAGCAGTCCCAGTTTACTAAGTTGCCTTCAAGGCAGGTCCCGCCTTTTATGCAGAGGATTAGTGGAGAAACAGAAATCTCTGGCTCTCACTGGCTGTGGGGATCTGTGTCTTTGATCTACGTAGTCCTGAAGTAACACTTTTCCTTATGGACAACGTAGGTGCACAGGTGTCCATAAAACCAGCAGAAGTAGGAAGTGGTGGGGAAAGCCTGTTGGTCACCAGAAGGAATCTGCAAAAAGTCCACATTCTGAATGAGCCCATGCTCTCTCCTCACAGTGGTGCTCCTCAAACCATGCGAGCTTGACATGCAGCTCTGAAAGCTGGTATTTGGTAATGTCAGTGTGTTAGATTTTGAGCTAGTGACAAGGGGCTTACCTGTGTGCCTGCTCCCACGTTCCTCTGGGCTCACTACCTGGTTTGAGGAAGAAAGATCAGTTCAGTGATGGACACACGTGGAGCAGTTTTATTTTCCCCTCAACTAACACAAGTGAAGGAACCAGGAGGGAATGGGTCCCAGTCTATTCTGTGCAATTCATTGTGATCCACTCTTTTGTGGCCTAATCAGGTTATTAAAACTACAGTCTCAAGTCATTTTAAATTTCCTTCCCTTGGGCACAGCTCAGCTTGGGCGAGGCTGCTCCAGCAACTTGGGCCTAGGAGGTCCAGGGCCTGACCTCGCTCCCCTTGCCTTCTTTCCCTGCACCTGCTTCACGAAGGGCGGGATGCTGAGCACTTTGTTGTCGGCTCCTCCACGAGTCACTACTGCCAATATGGTTTCTAATTCTGTAGATTAATTATTACGGCCAGACAGGAATGGTGGGCCTCGCTGACAATGCAGCCAGCCTGGCTCTGCCCACAGCAGTGAGCCCGCTGTGTCTTCTACCTGGAGGCATCATGCCCACAGTTCTCTGAGGCTCACTCCTGCTGCAGCAGCCCCGACCAGCTGCAGACCCCCATCTAAGCTACCTTCGATGTCCCCAACAATAAAGCTGGCCAGACATCCAACTGGAGGGTAAGATGCAGTCGTTTCCACTGGGAAATATGGTAATTCCTCGTGTAATATTATCGATAGGTTCTTGGGAGCTGTGACTTTAAGTGCAACGAAGTATAACGAAACCAATTTTGCAACAGGCTACTTGATATAAACAAGAACTAAGTTCCCACAGCATATTTGCGGTTACAAAAACATCACCACATTTCTAAATAAAGACACAAAACACTTCTAATATTAAACATTGGAATAATTCTTTGTTGAAATTCTCGCTGAGATCCGTGAGCATCCTGATAACCAGTGTTTTGAACTCTGTTTCTGGTAGATTGCTTGTCTCCATTTTCTTTAGTTTTTTGGGTTTTTTTTTCCCCCCTGAAGCTTTTTTTCTGTTTTTACATTTGGGACATATTTCTTTGTCTCCCCATTTTGGCTGTCTCCTCATGTTGTTTCTATATATTAGGTAAGGCTGCTATGTCTCTCGGTCCTAGTAGAGTGGCCTTATGTAGTAGATGACCTATGGGGCTCAGTGGAGCAGTCTCCCTGGTCACCAGAGTCAGGTGCTCCTGGTGTGTCCCTTGTGTGGGTTGTTTGTGTCCTCCTGTTGTAGTTGAGCCTTGGTTGCTGTTTGCACATCAGTGGGAGGCATTGACACTCTGGCTGATTGGTGTTGAGGACTATTTGTGACTATAGTAGAGGAGCTGCTATGCAGGGTTTGCTTTAGCGGGGCTCCGGTGCCTGCCCAGTCTGTCTGTTGGGCGTGTCATCCACAGAGGCAGCTGAGTTGTGCTCTGGCTCAGTCCAAAGATGACCGCTGTGTGTGTAGGCCCTGAGACCTCCTGATAGGGCCTGCCGCAGGTCGAGTTCAGCTGCAGCCTGTGCCCTGCTTGGGGCCACCTGGCATGAACCACAAAGCAATCTGTAGATGGCAGCCACATGTGCTGGGCTTGGAGGTGCCTTGAGAGGGTGAGAGAAAGTGCTTTCTGATTCATTTCCAGAAGAGTTAAGAGACTGTAGGATGGAAAGTGAGAGGGGGCAGATTAGCTCTGGAAAAGAGCTAACTTCTTTTTGGAAAGCAGTAGAGGATAAAAAGATGGGTGAGACATTCCTGGGTGAAGATGGAACAGTTTCAGCTCTAGTGGCTTGTCCTAGCATGGCATGGCTCTTTAAGAGATTTTTTGTTGTGTTTACCCTGACTATGTGAAATTTATAAAATGTCCCCTTTAGGGTTTAGGAGGCTGGATTTCAAACCAGCACATATAGAGGAGGACTTTCCAACTACTCAAGGCTAGATGGTAGAGGCCACTCTCCCAAGAGTCAATCTGCAACCACTGTATTGTGGCAGATGGCAGCAAGCCCAAGGTTAGGAACCAAACCATGATGTGTTAACAGGGGACACTGGGCATGTGTACTTTGATCGTATTAATCAGGGATGGAATTACCCAGCCTTAACAATTGAGATTAGCATTGGCTGGGGAAGTTGGCAAGGAAAACCAGGGACATGCCAGACTTTGAATTCAGAACTGTTTTTGTTTGCATTTATTGTCAGAATTATATCTGCAGCACAGAAGGGACTCCCAGAAGATTGAATGGACTTCACAATTAATATGTTTGTGAGCCTATAGTTTGCTTGTCTAGAATCATTCTGTACTCCTTGATTCTGTACTCCTTGAGTGCACACCAGTTGGTGATACAGAGAGGCACTGATGCTGTGATTTTTTTTACTTGACCTCCAGGATCCTGGTTGTGTTCTGGAGGTTGAAGTTGCTAGAAATCTGGCTACTTCTTAAAAGGGATGTTATGTATTTTGAAAGCCCTCGCAAGTGTTCTCACTATGGCCAGTGTAACAGGTCCAAATATACACAGATTGAAACATATAAATATATTTGTTGACGTAGGCAGAGGACACTGGTCCAAGGCTGCTTTACTCATTCATATTGTGTTGGCTTCTTTAACCAGTATTACAAATTTTACCATTGTTACCTCTAGAAAAAAATGGCAGCTTCCCACCTCCCTTTCCCACACCTGTGGGTCTTAAGACTTTATGTCTGTTCCTTCTATTAGCATGGCCTAACCTCAAGCTATTTGTAGTGGGTGCTATAGGTGTTAACATACAAAAGAATAAATAATACATCTAGGAGACTCTCCATCTGGGAGACTACTGTACTCAAGGATGCTAAGTTTTCTAAATGTCTAGAAATCAATTCCTAAAATTCTATCAATACACACAGAGCAGGGACAGTTCAGAAACTGGAGGCTGCAACAGTGAGACTCCTTTAAGCTCCCACGTTTCTTCACTCCTTCCACCATGATCCTGCTCTTTCTCTGTGTGTGAATTCCCTCTGCCTGCCTGGAGTTGGATGGGAAACAGCACTAAGCCCCTGGAAGATGTGCTCCAGGCCTCTGGGAACTCATACTCAATGACAGATGGTGGCAAATTGAGCTGGCAATTGAAAAAGCCAGAGCGTTTCCTAGCTAGAGGAGTGATTCCATAGGGGCAGAAGGAGGGAGGACAGATAGCTGGAAAGTGGCCCAAAACATTCAGTGCTTGGCATCAGTTTGGCCAATAAACACTTCCTGAACACCTATGTTGAAGAAGCTATTCCAGACTGTAAGCATACTCAAAGATCAGACACCTACACTGTGTCCTCTGACTAGTGAGACCGATAGCACATGGGGGGCTCAGGGACAATTCTAGGCTGGGCAGAAATAAGAACAAAGGCCATGTAAGGGTGAGCCAAAAATTAGTCCCTTTTTACCCTGTTTCACTTTACTTGGTTTCAGTTATTTACAGTCAACCGTGATCCAAAAATATTTAATGGAAAAGTTCAAAAGTAAACAATTCAAAAGTTCTAAATTTTGCGCAGTGCTGAGTAGCATGATGAAATCTTGAGAGTTCCTCTCTGTTCCACCCTGGCCGTGACTCATCCTTTTATCCAGCATCTCCACACTGTAGACAACTCTCCACCCATTAGTCACTTCAGAGCCCTGTCAGTTATCAGATTGACTAGCATGGTATCGAGGTGCTCATGCCCAAGTCATCCTTATTTTACTTAATCATGGCCCCAAAGCACAAGAGTAGTGTTGCTGGTAATTAGGGCATGGCAAAGAGAAGCTGTAGAGTGCTTCCTGTAAGTGAAAACGTGAGTACAGTACAATAAGATATTTTGAGAGAGTGACAGACTGTATTCACAGAACTTTTATTATAGTATATTGTTATAATTATTCTATTTTATTATTTTTTACTGTTAGTCTTTTACTGTGCCTAATTTATTTATTATTATTATTATTCTTTTAAAGATTTTTATTGGGGAATTGGGGGATGGGAACAACGTTGGGGAATCAGGGAAGGGGAACAGACAAGTTGCTGTCCTTTTGTTCTTCAGTCTAGTTGTGGAGGACGTCACTTCACTGGCCCAAGTTGGCACCATCATTGTGCTCCTCCCGGGCGAGGCAGATCAGTCACTGGCTTCTGGACGGCTGCTCACCGAGGCTGCTGGCCGCTCACGCTGGCTGCTGGCTACACACGGTAGCCCATGGCAACCCACTGCCACAGGGGCTGCATCCTACGCCGTCCCCAGTGACTCACGGCAGCCCAGCTCCAGGTTGAGCTGTTGTTCAGCATCTTAGCTGTGGAGGGCAGTGTCACTAGCTGTAGAGGGCAGTGTCACTGGCCTTCATATGTGGTATCCAAACAAGGGCCCTCTGGTGTCCCAAGCCAGCTCTTAACCAATGCGCCACTCGGCCGGCCCATACTGTGCCTGATTTATAAATTAAACTTAATCATATGTATATATAGGAAGAAACAGTATTTGTAGGATTTGGTACTATCCGAAGTTTCAGGCATCCACTGGGCATCATGGAACGTATCCCTCACAGATGAGGGGACCACTATGTAGCCACCATACAATAATGTAGTAATCTGTGTTGACCAGTAGGTCTTAAGTGATATGAAGAGAATAAAAGAAACAAAATTTGGGGGTTGGAAGAGACACTAGGCAATCCCCTCAATTTAAAGATGAGGAAGTTGAAACCCCTCCTCAGCAAGATGAAGAGATTTGTTCAAAGTCAAGGTCACTCAGTTATTTGGTACTCAGTGAGTAATAGTACTACTACTAGTACTGATAATATAACTAATAATAATAGCAATAATATTATGAATGAATAATAATAGTACTAGTAATAGTACTAATAATAGTACTAGCAGTGTTAATGATAGCTAGGATTAGAGAGCACTTACTACATGCTGGCTATTATTCTAAGTGCTTTAGTTATATTAACCACTCTAATACTCACAGCAGGTTATTCTATTTTCACCTCCGTTTGGCATATGGAAAAACTGAGGCAGACAAGTACAAGTACCTTACCCAAAGTCATAGACTGAGTGAATGGTGGAACTGATATTCCCACCAGGAAGTTGGGCTCCAGAGCTTGTGTTTTTAATTTTTGAGCTACATGGCCCCTCAGCTCTTTAACTCCTGGTCCAGTGCTCCTTGTCCTTGGACTGGGCATGTAAGGGATTGAGGAGACACTGAATATGGGAGTTACATGACATAAATGATATTTTAAAATGATTGGTGTGAGGGGCTTCAGTGGTCAGGGTGGACTAGAGAAGAAATGGAGAAGAGAGACCGGAAGAAGATTGTTTACATATGGTTGTGATGAACATCTGGACCACAGCAGAAATAGGGAGGTTTGCATTGGATAGGAGTGATTAGTTAGCAACCATTCACTCCATAGTATGAATCAGTCTGTCCTATTGCTTATCCTCTTAGAAAACAAGTACTTTGAGGGGCCGGCCGAGTGGCTCAGTTGGTTAAGAGCTCACTCAAGAGTTTGAGCTCTGAGCAACAGCAGTTCGAGTCCTGGCCCGAGCTGAGCAGCCGTTGAGCTGCCAACAGGTGGCAGGATGGCTCAGCTTAAAAAACAACAACAACAACAACAAAAAACAAAAAACAAACAAACAAAACAAGTACTTTGACTGTAGAAGAAGGGAATGTAGAGAGGGTAGAAAACCAAAAAAGGAGAAGAATAGTACAGTAAAGGGAAGGGGCAAAGGAGCAAAAGTAGAAATGGAACAAATATTGATGACTTCCCAATATTCCTTATATAGGTCCAGGTTTTGGGGGATGGTTTAATTTACTTTAGGTAAATGCCAGTGTTGATCTCTCAACATTGAGAATGAGGGTAGGGAGAAAAGAACACGAAAGATGTCATCTCCTAGTGGGAATGAGACTTTAACGATGAAGTGAACACCAGATTAGGAAGCCAGCTGGTTTCCACTGATTGGGGACTCCTTTAGGGAAGGACTTGTCATTCCACTGCTAGGAGGCCTGTCAGCAGACAGCCTTCAGCTGCAGAGAGGCTTCTTGTCCAAGTTTCTGGTTTTTGCCGGGTGACCCACATCCAGTGACTGACTCATGCAGGGGTGTAATGGTCAGGACACCTTGGCCCAACGCGGACAGCCCTGGCTGCCGTCTGTACTCCAGAGTCCCGGTGGGGGAGGGCAGGCTCTTCTTGGGCTGTGTGACAGCTGTGTTCCCCCTCTGCCCTGTCCTGCTTCTTTCCCTACCCACATCCTGCCCACTAAGCTGCTGAGTTGGCGTCCCAGGTAACCCAGAAACAATCATGGAATCTCTCCCTCTGCCTACCTCATCTGTCACCCCACTGAGGTGCCCATGGTTCTGATGGGGAGTGAGTGTGTCCTTCTCCATCACCCAAACTGTCTGCATCATGGAAGATCATCAGAGAAAACCTGCTCTTCATTCGCACAGTGGCATAGTCACTTCCCTTGCTAGAACCTTCAAGCAGACCTGGGGCAAGTTGATTTATCTCACTGTTGATCACAGATGTTATGTATTATGTAAAGTATAAAGTCCCTCAGAATGTTTTTTTTTCTGTTTGTTTTTCTTTTTAGCTGAGCCATCCTGCTACCTATTGGCAGCTCAGCGGCTGCTCAGCTCGGGCTGGGACTCAAACCGCTGTTGCTCAGAGCTCAAACTGTTGAGCGAGCTCTTAACCAACTGAGCCACTCGGCCGGCCCAGAATGTTTTGATTAGAAGTGATTTTTCATTTCTGTCAAGTCCTCGGGTCCCTGGAAGTGAAAAGTCCCTGACTCTACCGGACGACCTCCGAGGTCTGACAGCCCAGGCTTCAGAATCTACTGATAGATCTTCATCATATGCGTGTGTGTCTTTAATTGTAAGTAACCCCCAGAGCCTGCTTCAGTAGAAGAGGGGCCGTCACTGTTAGACACAGGGACACTCATGTGGCCCAAGGGCCAGCCCGCAGCCTGGAACGTGGAGTGCTCTGGAATACAGGCAGAGGTTCTGTGCAGCTCACTGGGCTCTCAGCTGGCGCCTGTTCTTGGCAGCCCAACTCTGGCTGCTTTCCCAATGTGCGTGGCGGCAGCAGACGACCCTCAACACTGGAGTCCACCTCACTGCAGATCTAGCTGCAGATCTAGCTGCATGGTTTCTGAATACTGGTTCCAAATCCCAGCTCCCAGGAGAGGGAGCATCTGACTACCCAGCTCGAGTGAGATGGCCACCGCTGTTCAGCTGCCTGCGGCCCTGCCGCTGGGGACTTGTTGCACAAACATGACAGAACTCCTCATGCCATTACAGCTACACAGTCTCAAAGAAAGGGGGCGTGGTGAGCTGGGGAGGCCACCCCACAGAAGTCAATGCCAGTGTGTGACTGTCCATGGAGGGTTGGACTCAATAAGAAAAAAGCTCCTGAATGAGGTCTGACTAGATTTCTCAGGCTACAACTCTCATAGATAGATGTCCATGATAAAGAGCAGCAAGAATTATATTTGGGGGAGGAAGAGACTAGACAATGAATAGTTGTTTTAATTAATTGTGACCTGGACCATGGAGGCTCGCAAACAATGAAGACTGCAAGGTGCCTCTAATTGGTTCTAAGAATAAGTACCTGTATGTGGAGAGTGAGATAATTAAGGGGATCAGCCCATATTTGAATGCTGAGCTCTCATTCAGTGGTGAAGTAATATTTCCATTGGCCTTCTGTTAGGAGAACTGCCCTCAGATGTTCGTTTTCAAACATAGTACATGAGCAGTTTCTCAAAGATCCACTAGATGGTACCTTTCTACCAGAAATCAGGTTTCAGGTTGTGGAAATCCAAATTGTTTTCTCACCCCACAGACAAGCTCTAGGATCAGATGCCTTCTTTGGCCATGGTTATAGGAAAGAAAGACGGTAAGATGGAATCCTGGGGTGGGGGAGGTGAGGGAGCCTGCAGTGTTTTTATTTTCAAGAATAGGGAACAGAACTCCAAGTGACCTTTCTGTGGTGGGGACAGCCACTTGCAGTTGTGTAGAACTGAGTCATGAGAAGGCCAGGCTGAGGGGAGGACTGTGAGGAGAGCTCCGGAGAGGGCCTGGTTATACAAGTCCTCAGTGACGCCTCTGTGCTAACCCGCTAGCTGCCAATCACGTTTTGAGAATACACAGCACACTGGAGTGCTCTGAGATTATAACCAGTTATGCTGTAAAAGGAAGACTTTGTTGGAGAGTCTTCCTCATTTCTTCAGCTCTTTGGATCCTAAGGCCCAAGACATCATCTCCCTAGGTTGTGTGGCATCCTTGTCCTGTCTTGCCTGGTACTTTCCTGCGTTTAGCACTGAAAGTAAAGCACACGTGGAGGGGCGGTCATCCTGGTTGACTAGAATGTACACTGAGGACAGTGCTAGGCCTTCACACACCTTCAGTGAACTGGGAGTTTGGGGCAGTGGGGTAATATTTTCAAATTATGAATTATGTTATTGCCAGTATTTACTTACCAGATTGTTGCCCCATTTAACCAGTGAGATGTATATCAGGAAAGGCATAGTTCTAGTGAGTTTCAGAAGTTTAGGCCTTCCCCAGTAGATTTGGGAGAACAGGTGGAAAATCGGTACCACTTTCCCAGGTAGGAGAGAGAGAAGAGAGTGGTGGGAGATGACAGATTGGGCGTTGGTGGGCCTGTGTGCAGGGGAGCGCTTTGCTCTCATCCACCCTGAGCCAGGCTCCCTGGGGAGGGGTGGGGTTGTGGGCTCTTGGATGAGGGACCTGAATGTTCTTAGCTGGGGAGAACACAGGGAGAGTGTGATGATTTCAGAGAGGAGAACGTTCTTCATTTGCTCCAAAGCAGAGGGCTAGAGAGATCCAGGTTTCTTTGAGAGGCACAGAACCAGCAGGGGAAGGCTGTGGGCCTGAAGGTACCTTTGACAGTATGCTGGGTTGCATCGTGTCCCTTCCAAATTCATGACCACATAGAGCCTCAGAATGGGAGCTGATTTGGAAATTGGGTCTTTGCAGATATAATCAAGTTAGGATAAGGTCATACTGGATTAGGGTGGGCCCTAATCCAATGGTTTAGTGTCCTCATAAGTAGAGAGAAATTTGGACACAGAGTCACACACACAGAGGCAAGACGGCCATGTGAAGATGGAGGCAGAGACTGAAATGATGTAGCCACAAACCAAGGAAAGCCAAGAATTGCCAACAACCACCAGAGTTAGGAAAAGGCAAGGAAAGATTCTTCCTTAGAGGACTCAGAGGGAGCCTGTCCCTGCTGACATCATGATTTCAGACTTCCAGGCCCCAGAACTGTCAGAGGTCAATTTCCGTTATTTTCAGCCACCCAGCTTGTGGTTCTTTGTTTCGGTAGCCCTAGCAAACTAATCCAGACAAGAATAAGGATGATGGAGAAGCAGTCAGTTGGGTCACCCCTGAGGAGCAGGTGTGGGGGAGAGGTCTCTGTAAATGCCAGCACAGAATAAGGAGGACCATTGAGTGCTGGATGGGCCCATGCTGGCACAGAATTTCTGCAGCAGGAGGCCTGAACAATATGAGAGGACGTTTCCAACAGCAGGAATAATGAGGCTTAACACAAAAACTAAGTGACAAAAAGTAAATATTACTTTTACACATTTTTTTTTCTATTTGACCACTTGTGTTTGTGGACTAAGATTTAATACCAATTACACAGTCATTGTTTTCTTTAATGCTCTGAAGAGTAAGGACCATTATCCATAGTTGATGGTCAAGAAGCCGAGGCCTAGGTAGCCGGTCAGGGCCACCGAGCGGTCTGCTGTGGCAGTGGGACTCAAGTCACCCCTGCCTGCTTGCCCAGCCCTCCTGTCTTTCATTATTATTTCCATTTTTTCCCTGCTGTATGCCTGATGCTTTAGCCAAACTGAAATGGGCCCTGTACCCTAAACACAGCTCTGTACATTCTCACTGAGCCCTTAGGTCAGGCTGTATGTTTGATGAGCTGGTCCTTCTCTTCCTGTTTCCTGCCGAAATCCTACCACTATTCCAGGCCCAGCTTATGAAGCCTTTCCAAGATTTCCAAACGAGTTGTCATCTCTTTTTCAACTCCGGCAATTATTTTTAGAGTGCTTTTTGCTGGCAGCAATGCCCTCGCCACCACCCCACTTCCTGTCGTACTTCTTTGTGTCCCAGTAACATTAGCACGGTCCCTGCCCCAGTCCTCTCCACCCCCCACCCAGCGACAGGTCAATGCAGGCCTTCTTTTGTTCCGTATAATCATTGCTAAAAGCATGACTGTATTCCACAATGTACTATGGACAGCACCTCTTGGCTTGTGACCAAAGCTGGCCCTTGATGATTTAGGATGTTATCTCTGGCTCTGGCGACACTAGTCCAATGGACAGAAGGCTCTCTGTCATCAGGCCAGAATACCATATGTGCTTATGGGTATGACCTGTGGCTTTGCAGAAGGGGGAAGGCAGAATAAGCTTCTGGGGCCTTCCTGTCTGAGGCCCTGGTCTGTCTGCTTCAAGGGTCGGTCTTCCAGCTTTCCAGATAAAACAAGTGGGATCTGCAAGTCCCTTGGGCGGCCTGATTTGAATACTTTGCTGACTGCTTTTTGCTCTCATATCTTCCCCTGTCTGCTGATGTCTGAAATCCCTTAAACTGGCCACTTGCACCTGCGTTCTGGAATCAGAGATAAGACGCAGAAGGCAGGTTTTCCTGGGAGGGAAAAGAAGTAATTTAAATTTTCACTGAGGTCTAGCAGCTGATAGCAGATTCTTTCCTGAGAATAGGTTTCAACTAGGGGCAGGAGACTGGGTAAGGACAGAGCAGAAGGACGTGAGCAGAAAGGGAGGTGCAATGGGTAATGGAAAAAAGGTCTGGGGGACCCGAAGGGGAAGCTTGCCTTCTCCTCTTCTTTTTTTGTCATGAGCCCTGTCTGATTCTCACATTCTACACTAATGGATCTCACAAACCTAAAAAGTAATTTTCTAAAACTATTCTGGAACACCAAAAGGATGCCATGATTTATTTGACGAAAAAAGAACATTAACAATAAACAAACAAACAAACAAACCCAAACCCCTACCACATCCAGTCACCATCATTTCATAAAAGAAAGGATGTTTTAATGACAAAACATGTCACTGGGGAAGACAATCAGAATAAAGGATATTGCTTTGAATTGTCTGAATAGAGCTTTATGGGGGAACATGACTACTTTGCCTCAATTTGTCCGCCTTTGCTGAGGGCCTAGAAAAATGCCAGGCAGAGATTGACTTCCTTGTCCCAGCTGAATTTTGAGTATCACTGAATCCACGCTGATTCTGAAAACCACATTTCAAGGTGCTGCCATGCTGCCCCCTGGTGGCCAAAAGGAGTGGCTGTAGCGGCTAAAGGGATCTCAATATATTTGGGACCTTGTCTCATTGATTACATTCCATGTCTTTCACCTACTGTGCACTAAGCATGGGGCCCCTGAAGATGAAGAGAGCCAGCCCCGTGCTATCAAGGAGCTCTCTTATAACACTAACATTGCAAACAAAAGATAGCAAAAATGTTTGGATTTGTGTGTTAAATTGTCAACTCCCGACCGAGGAGACTTCACTTCACCTCTCGGTCCAGGGGCCACAGATATCCTCTCGGTCCAGAATAGTCACAGACGTCTGTGTCATGGAATGGAGTCAAGTTCTCAGCATCAGATCAATCCTGTGAACTTGGGCCCAGCAGGCTACCTAGTGCTTTATCTCCAGCTTTGCTCGGAAGCCTGTGCCCACACGCATGGATAAAGCTGGAAGAAGCAGTCATAGCTGTGCCATCTCCCCACATGGCATTCCTGCATTCAGCTCATTAGTAGCTTAAATCCCGCTGGCTTGGCCACCCTTAGGTCTGGGAAGCCTGCTTTTCCCATCAAGCCCTTCCATGCCTCCTCCAAACCCACAATGGTCTTAGGGCTACTCTCTACCATCAGTTTTTCTAATTTTATTTTCCAAGTAGATAAGAAATTTCCTGATGACTGATGCTTTAACAGTTTTCTATCCATGTCTCCTTCTCAAATTCTACCCCAGAGCTCTCAATTTTCTCTTTTATTATGCAGAGACGCTGCCTACTTCATTTCAAATATTAGGTCTACACTATGCCTCATCAAAATATCTTCTTATCAAATAGTTTAGTTTGTCGTGCTAAGATATCTGGCTGCTACAAACCATCCCCAAGTCTCCAGAGCTTAAAATAACAAAGGTTTATTTCTTCTTCATACTGCATGGCCCATGTAGGTTACTTGGGGGTAGGGTTGCCAGAATTAACAATGAAAAGTACAAGACACCCAGCTATATTTGATTTTCAAATAATCAATGACTTTTTTTGTATATCTCCCAAAATGCATACTGAAAATTATTATTGTTATTATTTTCTAAAATTTAAATTTGACTGGACAGCCTGTAGTTTTCCTGGCCACCCTACATGGGGTTCTCTGCAATACATCCCCATTCTGGACTCAGGTTAATAGTGCACTCACTCTCTGAATAGCACAGAAAGAAAGAGGATGTGGCAATTTGCACCCTGGCTCTTGAAGTTTTCTTCTGGAAGTAATATACATCATTTTTAATCACTTTTTTTGGTTTAAGTGAGTCATTTTGCCGTTCCTAACCTCAAAGGGATGGGGCAAAGCAATCCTACCATGTGCTAAGGGTGAGAGAGGACCAGGCTGTGTGTGACTAGCCCAAATCACTGCCGTAGTTGCATACAGAGGGTGCCAAAAAAATGTATACACATTTTAAGAAAAGAAAAACTATTAAATTGTAATTCTCAATATATACTGGTAACAAAAGATGAATACAAGTCACGTTTGACTTCTGCAATTACAAGAGGTGCTCAAAGTGGTTACCATCAGTATCCAGACACTTCTGATTACGGCAAACTACTGCTTGAGCAACACTGACCAAAGTGTCCACTTGTATACATTTTTTGGCACCTTTGGTATATTTTGGTAACAGCTGCTAAGAAACTACTACTGTCTCAACCTTATTATACTGTAACAAGTAACATCAAGTATAATCTTTATCCTTGTGATTTCTAATGGCTTACTCTTATTTTCTAGTAAGCAGGAAAAGCTTTCTGTATCCATTTAAATGTATGAAGACAACTAAATGTTTCCCCTCATCTTCTCTTCTCTGCAACATCTCCCCATTTCTCCATCCTTTCCTCCTATGATGTGTTTCTAACCCTTTACCATCTAGTCACTATTTACTTAGTTATATCCGACTGTTAAGTGAACATAGAGGGGAAAAAGAAAAAGTAATTTCTTGTCAGGAGAAACTAAAAATGGCTTTCTGCCTAACTCTTTGTTTTTGTTCAAGGGTGTTGCCTGCAGGAGATCAGCAGTTTCTCAACCCTCAGCTACAGTAGAATCACCTGGAGAAGTTAATTAGTGAGGTATAGGCTTCTCTGCTAGAAATTCTGATTCAGTTGGTCTTGAGTGGGCTTGGGTGTGTGCATTTTTTCAGTTTGTTCTGCTTATGGATAGCTACATAAGAAACCTAAAGGGCTTAGAGCAAAAGTACTCATTTTATTATCTTTCCTGGCCCTGGAGGCTGACTAGAATCAAACATATGAGAAACCAACTAATATTTTAAGAGAATTGTATAGGCAAGGAAGCTACCAGCTTGGAGTAAAAGAAACTGTGCCCACTTGATACTTAGAACACCTTTGGATCCCCAACCTTTTACAGGTAGGAAGGAGGCTGAGAGCCCAGCTCAGCCCCCCAAGGAGACCGTATTTCTTTTGAGATGTAGCTACGGAGGCTAGTGAGAAAGGAGGGAACTCCCAGTGGCCAGAGTCAAGGACCGTAGAGAGCAGTAGGCTGGGCGTTTCTCCTGGGGAAAGAGTCAGTGGGGGTGAATCAAGGTGTGTGCTTCACCCTCAGGCCAAGGGGCTGCTAGCAACATCTGCTTGGGGTCTTCACAATTGCTATGGGTCAGTGCCTGCTGCACGTGTCCCATGCTTCAATTTCCAAATGGGAGTGTTTATTGTGTCCTTTTCCCTAATTCCATGTTGGGTGTGCATGGGGGAGCAGATGACTTGTTTTCTCATTTCTTAGGTGTCCCTACCCAATTAAGCACATCCAAACTTGGCATAGATATGTTCCTGCCCTGTGCATCCTGTTCTTTGAGCTCAGATTAGCACCTGGAGCAGAGTTTTGGGTCATCCCCTTTGGGGAGGGGTATGTGTTTTCTCATGTGGGAAGGGGAGGGGACTGCATGTTTGGTGTCCAGAGAATAGACTATGGTGGATTAAATTATTATTCACCAAATACTATGGTGCCTTTCTCAGCAGAGCCCCTCCCTGTGGAGGGAGGATTCTACATCCTGGCCCAGGTTAATCAGTGTGACCAATTGACTTGCTTTGACCAATTATATAGGAGTGTGACAGGTGCCACATCTGAACAGAAGCACTAAGAATCACTGTGTGCATTTTTATCTCTGCTGTGACAACTGGCAATGCTCCAGATAGAAGCTGTTTTCTCGGTCTTGGTCCTAGAGTAAAGACGATGCAGGACAAAGCCACAGCCAACTCACATTAAATGCAGCATATGAAAAATTAAACTTTTGATATTGTAAGACCTGGATGCAAAGTAGTAATGGAGAGGGCTTGAGGACTCTGAAGAACATGAGAAGCCTTGGGACCCTCTTTCCCTCTTGCACAATAGCTACCACTGCGAAGGAACACAGCTATTCAGCTGCCTGATTTTCCTGTCCTTTCTGAGGAGGGTTGATTCTCCCTCCACATTTCAGCAGGCTTGTCATCGGGAAAACAGTATTTAACAGAGAGAATCCTGGGGAGTGCCACCCTCCAGATAGCCTCCTGTCCACAGTGCAGAGACTGTAGGTCTTGGAGCAGAGACTATAGGGGTCTTTGGTTTTCTATGTTCTATGTGCTAATGAAAGCTGGCTGGACACAGCAGATACTTACAGATGGTCAGAGTATAGTTATCTGTTGAAGTTTACTGTGGTCCTGGTGACATCTCAGTCTTGTTCCTTATTTTCTAGTGAAGGTTTTGGCAGTGACCTTGGGAAGGATGAGAGGATAGAAGAAGTAGTACCCACAACTGATCCTACAAAGCAGAACTGAGGCTCAGGTAGATTAAAGATGGCTGCAAATGCTTTGCTACTCATCTCCTAGAATCTGGACCAGCCTTAGTTGTCCAAAAGAACCACTAGAACAGTGGAATGTTGCCAAAGTGACATCGCATGACTTCCAAGGCTAAGTTAGAAGAAGCCTTGCAAGCGTTTGCCTTGGTCTCTTGGAACACATCCTCAAAGCCCTGGCTGACTGTGTAAGAAGTTGAACTCCCCTGAGACTGCCATGTTGGCACAGCATATAGGTGCTCCAGTGGACAGTCCAGCTGAGCCAAGTCTCCTAGCCATTCCCACCAAAGACCCCAAAATATGAGTGAACCCTCCTGTCCAGTCTACCATCTAAATACTGCAGACTGACCCCAGCTGATGCTATGTAGAACTAAAACATCCCCCAGCACCTGAGTGCCCTAAACAGATTTCACAAGTGAGGAGACTGTGATTAGCCTGGAATCTCCATCTTCAATAGGGATAGTCCAGATGAACTCTTCATTCAAACAGAGTTTGGGCTACACTGCAGGTCCAACTTTGTTCTCAGCTTAAATCCAACAAGTAATCAATCCAGGTTTAGTGAGCCCCTCCATGGGAGATGGAACTGTGCTGGATGGTAACGTAAAAGATCTCTCTCTCTCTCTCTCTCTCTCTCTCTCTCTCTCTCTCTCTCTCTCTCTCTATATATATATATATATATATATATATATATATATATATATATAAACGGCTCACTCCAGTTTAACAATTGCATACACATGCTTAAGCAATTTGTTCCTTACAGTTACCTTGTGAGGCAGGTTTTTATTTTATTACACAGAGAAGTATATTGAGGCCAGGCCACACAAGCAGGAAGTGCCAGAGATAGGATTTGAACCCAGGCTTATCCACCAAACAAGCTACCATGATTGATAAAGCCTTAAGAAGAGACAGGTGCAAACCTTTATTTTACAAATGAGAAGACTGAGGACCAGAAAGATGAAGTTGTATAGCAGCTTTGCTGTTTTACTAACCACAAATTCTCTGGCCAGGAAGGTTCCAGCCTGGCCCTATAGACTCTCTAGAGTGCAGACAAAGCTGTTGCATTAGCGAGGGAGACAGAGGAGATGATATCTGCACTGCCGTTGCTTCTGTGTGCCCAGGGAGTGCCTGCTTAGCTGCTGGCTGAGGGTTGGGGGAGGGGCTGTATTTTGGCCGACAACCTGTGGGTGGACCCAAAGTGCTGGACTGGAGGCTGAGCTTTTCTCTGGAGAGAGCATCCTCCCATGAAACCATCCATCCCTGAGGTCTGCGATAAGTCACAGAGGTAGTTTCATCTTTGCTTCAGAGCGTGGAAAACAGAAAAACAGTAAGTTGGTGGGGCTGCTTATGAATCTTGTTACTCAGAACCACTCTTGGTTTGTCCTGGATTTCTCAGTCTGCCAGAATGGCAAGATCCAAGTCAGTATCCAACAGCAGCAGAGGGAAATGCGAAGAGGCTAGAGTGGAACATGAAATACTTACAAATTGAACAGGGACTCTGTGTGAGTGACTTGGGTAAACAGAAATCTAAATGGAGACAGAAGCACTAAGTCGAAGTTCTCTGGAGATTAAGTATTTGTGAAGCACTTTGTACTCACAAAGTGAACTTCAAGCATTTATCATCTAAACTCACAATATCACAGTAACATACAAGTATTTGTGTTATGGCTGATGACCCAAACTTGAACTACTGCCTGTAAAAATGTGTACAGTTTCATGTACTTGGGATCTGTTTTTAATGCTGTTGTGAACCAAGATCAGGAATTTAAATATATATATTTTTATTAAAATCTAGCTAACATACGATATTATATCAGTTTCAGGTGTACACCATAGTTGTTCAACATTTATATACCTAAAGAAGTTATCACTATGATAAGTCCAGCAACCACCTGACACTATACTATACTATCACAATATTATTGATTATATTCCCCATACTGTACATTACATCCCCATGATTTACTTGTTTTATACATCAAAATTTGAACCTCTTATTCTCTTTCACAATTCCCCTTTTTAAAATTTTCAATTAGAGTTGGCATTCAATATTATTTTATATTAATTTCAGGTGTACAGCATAGTGGTTAGACACTTATATAATTTAAGAAGTGATCCCCCTGACTAGTCTAGTACCCACCTGCCACTACACATAGTTATTAGCATATTATTGACTATATTCCCTATGCTTTACTTTACATCTCCATGACTATTTTGTAACTACCAATTTGTACTTTTTAATGCCTTCAACTTTTTCACCCAACCCCCAATGTCCCTTCCACCTATCACCCCAAGAAATCTACACCGTACATAGTTATTACAATATTATTGACTATATTCCCTATCCTATACCCTACATCCCCATGACTATCCTGCAACAACCAATTTGTACTTCATAATCTCTTCCCCTTTTTCACCCATTCCCAACCCCCCTTCTCTCTGGCAACCATCAAAATGTTCTCTGTATCTATGAGTTTGTTTCTGTTTTGTTTGTTTGCTTATTTTGTTCTTTAAATTCCACATATAAGCGAAATCACATTGCATCTGTCTTTTGCTGTGTGACACCGCTCAGCACAATACCATTCAGGTCCATCCATGCCACCAAAGATGGTGAGAACCCATTCCCTTCCATGGCTGAGCAATGTTCCACTGAATATATGTACCACCTCCTCTTTATCCATTCATCCATTGATGGACACCCAGGCTGTCTCCACATCTTGGCCATTGTAAACAATGCTGCAATAACATATGGATGCACACATCCCTTAAAGAAGCATTTTGGGTTTCTTCAGGTAATTAATCAGAAGTGGGATTACTGGGTCCTTCTTTGTCACTTGTTATAGCCTTTGTTTTAAAGTCTATTTTGTCTGATATAAGTATTACTACCACAGCTTAGTTTTTGTTTGTTTCCATTTTTATGAAATATCTTTTTCCATCCCTTTACTTTCTGTCTGTGTGTAATTTTTTATCTGAAGTGAGTCTCTTGTAGGCAGAATACATAAGGGTCTTGTTTTCTTATCCATTTGGCCAAACCAGCTTATTTATTTATTTATTTATTTATTTATTTATTTATTTATTAAGATTGTATTGGAGAATTGGGGGAGGGGAATAGTGTTGGGGAATTGGGGAAGGGGAACAGCCAAGTCATTGTCCTTCCATCTTAGTTGTGGAGGGCGCAGCTAGGTCAGCTCCAAGTCCAGTCATCATCCAGCTGCCTGATAGCAGCTCGTGGCCACTTAGCTAAAGGTGCTGTGTTCAACCTTAGTTGTGGGTGGGTGTAGCCCACCATCCCATGCGGGAGACAACCGGCAATCTTGCTGTTAGGAGCACGTTCTCTCACCAGCTGAGCCATCCTGCAACCTGCTGGCAGCTTAGTGGTAGCTCAGCTTGGGTGCAGCTCACTGGCCCATGTGGGAATGAAACAGGTGACCCTGTTGCTCAGAGCTCTGCTCTTAACCAACTGAGCCACTTGGGCGGCCCCAAACCAGCTTTTGATTGTAGTATTAATCCATTTACAATGAAAGTAATTATTGATAAATATGTTATTGCCATTTTATTATTTATTTATTTATCTATCTATTTATCTATTTATTTATTTATTTATTTTTGTCTTAAAGAAGTCCCTCTAACATTCCTTGTAATATTGGTTTGGTGGTGAGGAACTCCTTTAGCTTTTCTAATCTGGGAAGCTCTTTGTCTGTCCTTCAGTTCTAAATGATAGTTTTGCTGGGTAGAGTAATCATGGTTGTAGGTCCTTGCTTTTCATCACTTTGAATATTTCCTGCCAATCCCTTCTGGCCTGCAAAGTTTCAGGTGATATTCTTATGGGAGCTCCCTTGTAGGTAGCTAGCTGCTTTTCTCTTGCTGCTTTTAAGATTCTCTCTTTGACTTTGACCTTTGACATTTTAATTTTGAGGTGTCTTGGTGTGGGCTTCTTTGGGTTCATCTCATTTGGGACTCTCTGCACTTACTGGGCTTGTATATCTATTTTCTTCATCAGGTTAGGGGAGTTTTCTGTCATTATTTCTTCAAATAGGTTTTCAATTCCTTGATTTCTCTCTTCTCCTTCTGATACCCTATGATGCAAATGTTGGTACGCTTGACATTGTCCCAGAGGCCCCTTAAATTGTCTTCATTTTTTTTTTTTTTGGATTCATTTTTCTTTTTGCTGTTTTGATTGGGCATTTTCTGCTATCTTATCTTCTAAATCGCTGATTTGATTCTCTGCTTCATCTAATCTACTGTTGATTCCCTCTAATGTATTCTTCATTTCAGTTATTGTAGTCTTTATTTCTGACTGGTTCTTTTTTATGTTTTCTAACTCCACTTTTATGTTTCCTATCTCTTTGTTGAAGCTCTTCTGGAGATCATTGAGCATTCTTATAATCAGTGTTTGGAACTCTGCATCTGGTAGATTGCTTGTCTCCATTTTGTTTAGTTCTTTTTCTGGAGCTTTATTCTGTTCTTTTATTTGGATTTTTTTTTTAAAGATTTTTATTGGGGAATTGGGGGATGGGAACAGCACTGGAGAATTGGGGGAAGGGGAACAGACAAGTTGCTGTCCTTTTGTTCTTCAGTCAAGTTGTGGAGGACGTTGTTTCACTGGCCCAAGTTGGCACCATCATTGCGTTCTTCCTGGGCGAGGCAGATCAGTTGCCAGCTTCTGGATGGCTGCTCACGCTGGCTGCTGGCTACACACAGTAGCCCATGGCAACCCACTGTAGCAGTGGCTGCAGCCTATGCTGTTGCCGGTGACTCATGGCAGCCCAGCTCCAGGTTGAGCTGTTGTTCAGCATCTTAGCTGTAGAGGGCAGTGTCACTGACCCTCGTATGGGGATCTGAACTGGGGCATCCCAAGCCAGCTCTTAACCAACGCGCCACTCGGCTGGCCTTGAAATATGTTTCTTTGTCTCCCCATTTTGTCTGCCTCCCTGTGTTTGTTTCTATGTAGGGCTGCTATGCCTCCTGGTCTTAGTAGAGTGGCCTTCTGTAGTAGGTGTCCTATGGGACCCAGTGGTGCAGTCTCTCTGGTGCGTCTAGGTGTGTCCCCTGTGTGTACCCCCCTGTTGTAGTTGAGACTTGATTGTTGTATGCACATCAAGGAGAGGGATTGATCCTTAGGCTGATTAGTTGTGAGGACTGGCTGTGACTACAGTGGAGGAGCTGTTGTGCAGGGGCTGACCCTGCAGAGCAGAGTTTGCTTTAATGGGAATCTGTTTCCTTCCCAGTCTGGGTGTGTCATCCTTGGAGGTGGTGGGTGATGCTCTGGCCCAGTGTGAAGCTGGCCACTGGGCCTGACAGACTCCTGGGATGGGACCCACTGCAGGCTAACTTCAGCTGCAGTCTTTGCCCTGCCCAGGGCCACTTGGCATGAGCCACAAAGCAATCCAGAGATGATCGCCACCTGCACTGTACTTAGAGGTGCCTTGAGAGGCCAAGCTATGAATCAAGGCTGGTTGTTGCTAGTGCCAGGCTTAGGGTTGCTCAGTCAGAGGTACAAGACATGCCGAAGCCAGGTGCTGCTTGTTTGGGCTTTGTGAAGCTTTGAGAGTTTTTAGGAAGGTCCATAGCATTAGTCAAGGCAAGCCGTTTATATGGAAAAGCCACTGGAAGTGGCTTGGGGTGCCTCAAATTTCGGTGGGACATGGTCTCAGAAAATCACTAAGGCAGGGCAGATGAAAGGTTATAGCCAGTTTGATGGAAACTCATATTTGGCGGCTGCCTGTATCTGCATGCAGGAGAGGGAGGACTCAACAAAAAAACAATAGCTCTTTCAAGCTCCTCTGTCCAGGATAAAGCTGCCCCTCCAGCCCTCACTCTGAAGCTAGACAATTTAGTTCCTCTCTTATGTCCCTGGCACCTTTCAAACCACTGCCCCAGCACCGAAGCTCAGAGTAAGTGAATCCATTGGTGAATAAGTCCAGGCATTGCCCCTTTTAGAGGAATGCCAGGGAGTGCAGCTGCCTTCTGTCTCACTCAGCCACAGTCTTCACTGGTTTTCACAGCCAGAAGTTACGGGGACTTCTCTCCCCAGCACTGAAACCCTGGGCTGGGGAAGGGCTGGGACCCCTTGCTATCGGGGGTGGGGGTGGGAGGGGCCTCCACAGCTGAGATATCCCTCCCAATTTTTAATAGTCACACACAGGTGTGGGACCAACCCGTTCTGTGTCTCTGACCCTCCTACCAGTCTGGAGGTGGCTTCTTCTGTATGTCTGTAGTCATAGGGCTTCGGTACAAGTCGACTACAGTAGATTTTCAATAATGGTTGTTCTGTGGTTTAGTTGTAATTGATGTGGTCCTGAGAGGAGGTGAGCATAACATTTACCTACTTCACCATTTTCTCACCTGCCCCTAAGATCAGAAATTTTTGAAATAAATACCTTAGTCTTGATCCAGACACATCATTACCATGCAAGTCTATAATTTTCTCCTATGGCATTTCTGAAAGTTCTGCCTCTCCTGTTGGAAGGTAGTGATGAAAGGTGGATTCTTCCTTATGAATCTCTAATAACTCTTTTCACTTTATTTCACAACATGATGATTTGCCTTTGTGTAGTCCTTTTTGTTTTGAGATGACCAGATGACATATTGGGATGTTGGTGATTTTGAATATGTGTGTGGTTGAGAAGATGACACCAATAAGTTTTCATCCATGATGCAAGATGAAAAGTGCTTTGGATTTGGGCAGTTGAAGCTGTTTGCAAAACCAGGGTCTGACTGTGGCTCTTTTGAAATTCACCAAGAAGCCTCTAAGAAGGCACAGCTACGTCTTATTCCTCTTCCAACTGTTCAAATGACTCCACTTACAAAAAGACTTCTCTACTTAATCTACCCTATCTCTCCAATTGTCTAAAACCCTACTTTGCTTTTCAGTTAGAATTCTTGACCATAAGATCTAAAATAAATTTTATCCATCATTTGGTCCAGCCCTCTTATTTTATTGATGAGGAAGAGATTGTAAAGAAGTTAAAAAGGAGACTAGAATCCAAGTGTTCCTAGTCTTCCTTCCACCCTCTAGTTCAGAATCTTGTGCTGTGTGATGTTATTAAGTCTGTTCCAGTGGGTACACTGAATGCCTTGCACAGGGCTCATCCATAGCACAGCCAATAGTCAGTTGACTGGTAATGGCTGTCCAGAGGGCTGTTGAGGAGGAGTCAGTCTGATAGGTCTTCTCTGATTGGCCCTCTCTCCCTGGTCATGTTTCTTTCCAAATGTGACCTTTACCAAGAGGACTTTGGCCACCCTAGCTAAAGTGTCTTCCCTCTCCCACAGCTGAGCTGTGTTCTCAGCTGCATCTCCTTTCCTAGCACCTCAGATTATTTGTAGTTATCTGTCTTTCTTGTGTATTGCTTTTTCCCACTAGAATGTAAGTTTCCAGTGAGCAGGGACTTTTTTTTTTTTACCTTGTCCACTGCAGTGTCTGCTGTGCTTATTATACTGCTGACACATAGAAAACACCCAGTAAATATTTGTGAAATAGGTAGCCAAATGCTGCACATGATTTGTGATGTCTGCCGTGGGTAATGGAAGGACACGTCATGATGTCAGTGCCAAACTTTTACTATTACAGATTGGTTGTTATTGGCTAACCAATCCTGGATGCAAAACTGGTTTCCTCCTGACATTCAGCTTGATTCTGGTCCATCTTCTGATGACTAGTTATTAGATACTCTGTGTATGGGAATTCTCCTTAATCAGCAATTAAGAGTTTAAAAGGAGAAAGGCACACTTTCTGCTATTATCTTCTTTCCTCAAAAGTATAACAGTATCTTATTCATCACAATAAATAAAGCACAATTCTTTGAACAATAAATATTTATCTATGGACTTTTTTTCTCAATGTCATTTAAAAAGGATTTTTAACTTTCCTGCTAATCTGAAATTGCTGCACGTAGTATACACCACACAGTACATAGTACTAGTTGAGACTTTAGTGTACAAAGCCATGAGCAAAGTTCAAGTAAATATCCAAGTTAAACTGTTCTAAAGTTGGGTGAGAAGCATCTATTACCTTAGCCCTGAATAATGGCTGTTCTCATCCATTCTCTCCTGAAAGTCAATATTTGAAATAGGCTAGTCTGAAGCACAAGAGGCTTCAGAAAAATAAAGACCAAAGAAGGATTTAGTAATCAAACATGTTTACAAATTCATCTGTATTTATTTTTATCTCTTTTTAAAAAATTGTTGCATATATGAAAACATTTTTAGCAGATAGAGGTTTTTGGAAATTGGCTCATTTTTAACCCAATCGATACTGTTGTTTCATGTCAAAAGTAAGATATGATTCAGTGCTCTGGTAAATCTGATTTAATATTCCCCAGGACTCTGGGCTTGTATAACATCTATACTCTCCTAAATTTGATGGTATCAATATGACCTGACATTTAATTATTTGCATAGCCTATTTACAATTAAAATAGCAACAGGCTCTGAGATTTTTTCAAGCTTTAATACACTCCTTTTAAAAAAATATTTTTCATAAATTACTTTACTGTCTGGCAGGCCATCACATTCTTCAGTTCCTGCAATAAAAGGGAAATGGTGCTATGTGGGTGTGAAATGTGAAACGTGGAAGAAAACACTGTGGTTAAACAAGAGCAGACACTGATCAAGTCCATTAATCAAAGTGCCTTTTAAATCTCTGCAAGTTGAGAATTGTAGCATCCAGGAATTTGATTAAAGAGGAAATATAAAATGGCAGAAGAGCCTCAATGGCTGCCTGAGCTGGTCACAACTCAGAGCCTCTGATTAGAGCCCACATCTCAGAGCAGCTGCTTCCAATGAAATTTGTTTTATTTGGGTCTTCTTTTGGAGTTTATTTGCTAAAAAACGATGGGTTTAAGCTGCAGTGTCTCCTCATGGCTATTGGAAAATCACCAAATCAATATTACAGGAGCTTTCAAATCTCTTCAGGCCAGTATCTTATATCTTTTTATCTTTCAATTATCCTGACTTATCCTAATAAGCCACTGGGAGTGAAAGAGAAGAGTCTAAGGCATTTCCTAGTGTTCTGGCTAAGGCAAATGAGTGATGGCCAAGCCACACTTTCTCCACAGTGGTGAGCATCATAGAAGATGCAGGGGTGGAAAGGGGTGGACAATTTAGGGTATGTGAGCTTGAGTGAGACTTAGGGGAGATTTAGGATGGCATTTGGAGTTTAGGTCTCGCTGGGACAGATTTGAGATTCAAAAAAGATGGTGTAGAAACCACTGATGTGTGTAAGTGATGGAGAAAGTGTAGAGCATCAAGACAGAGTACCGGAAAACATTCACATTTAATCAGAAGAAGAGGAGTGTTATGGACTGAGCGTGTTTCCTCCAAGTTCATATGTGGAAGCCCTAACCCCCAAAATCATGGTATTTGAAGATGGGGCCTTTGGGAGATAATTAGTGTTGGATGAGGTCATGAGGATGGGGCCCTCGTGATGGGATTAGTGACCTCATAAGAAGAAGAAGGGAGAGATCTTCCTCTTCATGCATGTGCCAAGGAAAGGCCACATGAATAGAAGGTCTGCAAGATAGGAAGAGAACTCTCACTAGAAACGGAATCAACCAGCACCTTGGTCTTGGACTTCCAGCCTCCAGAACTGTGATAAATAAATTTCTGTTGTTTAAGCCACCCAGTCTATGTTTGTTTGTTTGTTTGTTTGTTTGTTTGTTTGCTTGTTGTTATGGTTGTCTGAGCTAAGACAAGGAGCCTATGAAAAGACTGATGAGAGGACTAAAGGAAGATGCATGGGATAGTGGCTTCATAGTGGTTAAAGGAGTAGGCAGGTGTAAGAAGAAATGGTCAAGAAAGAGCCCAACTGGAGGTGTCTATTGGACTCTATCAGTGTGTTCTGGGCTTAAAGGTTTATGTTGTCATTTGTGTGTATGATATATGACACTTTCAGGTGGAATAAACTGGTTAAGAAATGATGTAAAGGATGTTTATTACTTGTTTGTGCCCATTCTGATCACCAAAAATGTTTTGATTAAAATTTTATAGCTTTCCTTCATATTTCAATGGTAGGAACTATTCATTATAAGAAAAAAAGATAATTTAAATACAAATAAAGAAAAACAAAACATATTTTAAAAACCCTTCCATACCATTACTATCTAGAGAAACTTCTTTTAAAATCTCAGTGTATGGGGCCAGCTGAGTGGCACATTGGGTAAGAGTTGGCTTGAGACATCAGCTCTGAGTAGCAGAGCCCCGGTTCGGATCCCACATTAGGGTCAGTGATGCTGCACCCTCTACAGCTAAGATGGTGAACAACACCTCAATCTGGAGCTGGGCTGCCAGGAGTCGCCGGCGATGGTGTAGGCTGCAGTGGGCTGTTATAAGCTACCATGAGTGGCTGGCAGCCAGGGTGAGCTGCCAAGAGAAAAAAAAAAAAAAAAGAAAAAAAAATCTCAGTGTATGTTCTTCCTTGCCCTTTTACTTTCTCACATTTATATCATATATGTATTTATGTTCTTACACATGTAGATGTAATATATATAAATATATAAATACAGTGGGGCCATATTACTTTGTAACCTGCTTTTTCAATCTAATGAACTCATTCTATGCCAATAAATATTTATCCACAGAATACTTTTCTAATGGATAGAACCCATATCCTATTGTTGAACATTTAGGCTACTATTATAAATTATATAAAATGATAGTGATAACTATCCTTATAGCCAAGAATTCACACTCTTAATTAGTTCCTTTGGTTAACTTTTTAAAGTAGACTTGTAGGGCCACCAAGTGTTTACATTTTTAAGAAATCACAATTTGTGTCTGTTTGTGCATTATCTGTATGGTACATCAAGAGATATTCTTTAAATCAGAATTCGTTGAGAGTGACTAATCCATCACCATTTTATAGAGACCAATATGTAATTCACTGTGTATATTTATATTGAGGTGTCGGAAAAGTCATGATGTATTTTTCTGGTTTTCGTTGCAAAAATGCATCATGACTTTTCCGACAACCCAATATAACATGGAAAGTAAAAGATTTATAGCATATTCTGATGGCAACTTTTCATTCTTTAACAGCAAGGAAGTGGCTAAAACCCATAAGAAGAGGGGCCTCTTTTAGACTATTTTAGATATTTTTCTGCTTATCTCATGCTGCACTTATCTGTGCTAAGTTCTTAGTATTTACTTGTATACTTATCCAAAGTTCTATATTAAGGTATTGAATTCTTCTTAGCTAATTTCTTTAGGAGATCTTGCTGCTTGCTAGTGAAGGCTTTCCTATGGATGAGAAATGACTCTGTAAGATATGTCCTCTTCCTTTCTAGGTAGAAGTTCTGTGCTCCACGATGTGAAGAGCAGTTCTGGGAACTATGGTGGTCAAGGGGAATTTAAATCTGTTCTGTTGGGAAGAGTTGAATCTAGGTGGTAGTCTGAGCTGAAAAATTGATTTCACACTGAGCTGCACTGCAGTGGCTTTCCATGGAGAGCTCAGCACATGACTGTGCAGCCATTTCACTTATTCACACAGTGAACACTGATCAAAAATCTGCTATGTGCTGGGCACCATTTGAAGGCATTCCTGAATAAAACAGAGAACACCTCTGTCCATGTGGGGCTTCCATTATTGTAGGGGATTCAGACAAAAAGTGGATAAAAAATAATCAAGTTAATACCACATAATTTTAAGCATCACGGTGACAACAGAACAGACTGATACAGTAAGTTAACAGGAGTAATGGTGGTGGAAATGCACCCCTAGATTGGGAGAGGAGATGATTTTTGAGCTCAATGGAGAAGAACACAAGTGCCAAGCTCCCACAGGAGACCAAGTTGGGTATATTTGGGCTACAGAAAGAAGGCAGGTTGGTTGGAGGAGAGTGAATGCAGAGAGAATGGTCAGAGATGAGCTGGAGGGGCAGGAGCAGATGATATGGAGCCTTGTGGGTCATAGTAAGGACACTGGATACTTTCAAATTGGGATAAGAAACTTTAGTGTGCTTTAAACAGGAGAGTGACATATACGTTTTACGTTTACAAAAGATTAAAGGGAAATGGATTGCAAGGTAACAGAGAGGTCAATTGTTATGGAATAAATAAGAAATTTCTAGAAAGAGGGAATACTAAACTATGTCAAATTCTTCCGAGAGGCTGAGTAAGATGACGACCGAAAAATATAGTTTGGAGTTAGCAGGATGAAGGCCGTTGAGGACTTGGACAAGAGACTCTTCATGGTAGAGGTCGGGATGGAGAACCAATCAGAGTTGGCTGAAGAGAGAAAGGTGCCCTGAGAAGAGACTGAGCAGAAGACGCTCTGGGCTTGGGGATGGCCACACAGCTAAGGATGAACGTAAGGCAAGGGCATAAAATGAGATCAAGGGAAGCTCTACATACTGAATGGGGTGACCTCAGCCCCATTCCCTTCCCCAGCAATAAGAATGTGACAGCCATAACTAAGTGTGCAGGCCAAGAGCTTGGAGGACTTCAGCCTGGAGAAAGTGTCTAGTGTAAGAGAGAAGGACTCCAGATACTGACACTTGAGAAACCATAGAAAGGTGTGAGCACTCACTCCCTGACTATACAGTGTGCTCACCAGTTAGCATACTGCACTCTCACACACATAGCTTCTAGTCATGATTTAGTGCCTCACTTTTAAACACAAACAGAAAGCTAATAAAGAACATACATTTAAAAGAACCATCTATTGAGCTGGCCAAGTGGCTCAGTTGGTTAAGAGCTCGCTCAAGAGTGTGAGCTCTGAGCAACAGCGGTTCGAGTTCCAGCCCGAGCTGAGCTGCCAACAGGTGGCAGGATGACTCAGCTAAAAAAATAAAAATAAATGAAAATAAAAATAAAAGAACCATCTATTATGAAAGAGAACAAAACTAACAAACAGGAAAAAAAAGAGTTCAGAGAAAGCGAGTAGACAGTGTGAAGATCAGACAACTTCAAAAACCTATGATTAATTTTTTCAGAGACATAAGAGAAGATTTTTACATTCATGAAAAAGAATAGGGTACTATAAAAAAGGAACATTCAGAGAAAAAGATAAGAGGTTGGAAATTTAAAATATGATAGAAGCATTGGTATACAAAGTTAAGGGAATATTTTAGAATGTAAAACATAACAAATAGAGATGGAAAAATATTTTAAAAATCAATATTACTCTGAAAAAATAAAAATTGAAGGAAAAAGAAAGCTTAGCTGTTTGTCAAACACAAGATTTCAAACTATAATAAAACAGAAAAGTTTTAATGTTTGGTATTAAATGAAAAGAAGCATATTTATTGACATAGCAAGTTACAGCTAATTAAGTGAAAAAAATCAGTTTCAGAAAGGAAGTGGCATTTGAGCAAATTCTGGAAGGCCAATAGGATTTTGACAAGAGCCTTGGAGAGAAGGTATCATGGACTGGAAGTGACAATATGGCTGGAAAACAGAGGACAGGTTTTAGGAAGAGCTAAAAATTGGCTTGATCATGGCCGCTGAACATGAAGAGAGGCACAGTGTCAGGTAATTCCAGGGAGGGAGGTGACAGTCATAGCATAGAGGGTCGCGAATGCCAGCTTGTGCTTTCTACTCTTAGTTCTGTGTTAAAAAAAACTTATCTACTAAGAGTGTGGAGAGAGGGGTATGGAGGGGAGAAATATTGGAAGCAGATTAGGAGGAGGTGACTGCCCCAGTTTGCTCAGCAGGTAATGTTGACTACAGCTGGTACAGAGAGATGTAGAGGAAATATTGAGACTCTGCTAGGTTGTGAGGAGGAGTTCTTGCAACTTCCAGAGGGAAGAATGTGGTAATCACAGGTCTGTAGGGCTCTTTGACCCTTCCCCAGATGGGGAACAGAGAGTTTGGGGTAGATTCCATTTTAAGAGCTAACATATGGATCCTCTCTCTCCATATAGCACCTTGCAAACTCTCAAGGAAAATCAATCCTTCAAGTCATTAAAGTTTTACAAGTAGTGGCATAAATTGTTGTTCAAGTGGCAAATGTACCCACCAACAAATCACTAAGGGGATTCTCTGAGATGTGCAATTGTGGCGTTATTGATTTTGGGCCTAGCCTTAGATGCACCAAGCTGCACAAAGCGAAGGCTGGATGTTGCAGCCTTGTGCCATCCAATCACCTAACTCTCACCTGGGAAAGTCCTGTTCTTTAATGGGATTAAGTCACAAACCCTCCTGGTCAACTGCAGAGAGCTGCCCTATCTGCTCTGGCTGGCGGATCCTTGGCATCTTGCTCCAAGCTCTTCTCTCTGTGAATCTGTCATTGGCATCCTCACTCTCCCAAGCACCCAGTCCTTTGTTCATTCATTGCTTTGTATTCATGTAGCACGTCTTCACCGGGTACTTGGGGGCTATCTGCTTCACTGTGGAGGTCCAGGAGTGAATTCCACAGACATGGCCTTGGTGGGGAAGACAGGCAAACAAACTGAGAATTGGAAAACTCGATGAAAGGTGCGCTGATGTGGGGAACACAAGGGATAGGTGGGAGGAATGCTTCCAGAAGGAAGTGGCCAGGTAAGAACTTCAGTCATCTTGGATGAGTTCCTCTCCTATACTCCAATCCCCATAAACAGTTATCAGTACATTCTGCTGATTTTCCCCTATAACCTTTGCCAGGTCTTTTCTTTCCTTTCCATTATCTTCTTATGCAAGAACATTTGCAATAGCTTCCCTGGGAGGCAGACTCTTATAGAAGAGAGGCAGTCCTGGGCATACCAGCTGTGTGGCCTTGAGCAAGTTGTTAAACCCTTCTCAGTCTCAGTCTCTTCAGCTAAAAAATGGGGACATCAATGCATTTCCTCAAAGATATATGATGAAGAACAAATAAGATAATATTTTTTAAGATGGCCCCAGGCCTGGCATTTAAAAGATAATCATTCCAGTCTCTTTCCTGTGCCTGCAATCTCTTCCTTTGTTTAATACACTCTGCCCACAGCTGCCAATTCATCTTCCCCAAACTTTAATCTTATCTCTCCCTTGCTCAAAGAATTTCAGATTCCCAGAGTCTATAAAATGAAATCTGTATCACTCAGGAAAGAGGCACATACTCTAGAGGATGAGTGGAGAGAGTGCAAGGGAGGAGAAAGGCCCTGAGAGCACAGGGCAGGGATCCAGGTTACACAGGCCATTGAGCATCCAGAAGGATCCCTGAGGAAGTGATCCCTGAGCTGAGATCTGAAGGATGAATAAGAACTTACTAGGCAAAAAGAGAGTTGGAGGAAGTGGACGATGGGAAGTGTTCTAGGTAAAGGCCCTTGAGGGAACAGGCAGTATGGCTGGAGTGAGCAGGGTGTAGACGTGTGAAATGAGCCAGGAGCCTGTCAAGGACACAGAGCCTGGAAAACCAAGCATTTGTGAAATCATTTCTATGTATGAAGCAATGAGAGCCTGTTACTTGTTTACACATCAGTTTTCTCTTGTTTGGAAGTACTACTATTCTGTAGCCTTTATAGTAAACACCACAGGTGTTCAAGAAATTGACTAAATGAAGTGAATGCAATTATATTTGTAGAAATACAGGGGGAAAATTCTGGTAGCTAAATTTTCTGATTGTTTGGGTGAGAGTTGATTGAGGTTTCAATGCAATTCACTAGCCACAGAGTAAGGACTGCTGTTGAAATCAAGTTTGAGTTGATTTTTCTCTCCAGGAACACACAGATGAAATCATAACCCCCACCCCCCAGCCCTCCCCTACCTTACCCATATCCCCCCCCCCCCCACTGTTTCCCCAGAGTAAGGAAACTCACACTCCCCCAGAGACTCAGACAAAGGGGAGTTAAGCTGGCTTGAGCCTGAGCCTGAGGACCTGAAAGCTAATAGAGGCTTTGCAAATTTTTGGGTCTCCATGGAAACGGGCAGATTCTGGGAAAGTTTTCTTGTTGGAAAGAAGGCTAGTGTTGACTACTTCCTTTCCTCTGGATACCCTCAGAATGCATGATTCATGAAGCAGCTCGCTATAGATTCACTCCAGGCACAGGGCCGTTTTGCCCTATTTCTGACCCCCTTATTCCTGTTCACCCCTTCTGCAGAGCTCTCTGATCCTTTAGTACCCACTCTGTGCCCAGCTGTTCCACAAAGAGTAAGGACTCAGTAAAAGGAGATACAATCACAGAACCAAGAGCCATGTGTGTGGTTCATCCTTGTATCTCAGGGCCTAGAATAGCACCTTACACAAACTGAATGCTCAACCATTATTAGCAAGAAACATGTAAAGGATGAGAAGGAATGATAGCCGGGTTCCCAGGTGGCCCTCTTCCTTAGAGTTGAGAAACAAAAACGCATAGCTCAGGCTTCTCAAATTTTAAATTCATGCAATTAACCAGAGATCTTGTTCTGATTCAATAAGTTTGAGGTGCAGCTAGAAGTTCTGCATTTCTAACAAGCTCTCTGGTGATGCTCATGCTGCTGGTGCTTAGATCAACCATTGGGTAGCAAGGAAAGAAATGGAACAGCTGAACAACTAAATTCTGAGAAACAACAACAGCCACTTACTACATTTTATAAATTAGCAGCATGCCCAACTCACCTACAGGATCATTTTGCAAGCTTGAGTTACATAAGGCTGAGTGTAATTTTGAAATATTAATTTTATTTACACCTGTGGGAATATATGGGCATATATGCCAACCATATGTATTGAAAGTCATCTCCGCACCAGAAAGACTAATGGCAATTCAATAGAATTCATAGCATATCATTCCAAGTGATTTTATAGTTATTTCTAAATCATTGAATAGTTGTTATTTTTTTAATTTAATTATCTTTAAATAATAGCTTAATTCATTTGACAAGCATTTTGTGGCATACTGACCATGGGTAAAGCCTCTCTGTGGGCACTGGAAGAAACTTTTCATATTTCCCTTGAGCTGCCAGTCTAGTGGGATATCTAGAGATAAAACAAATAATGATAGTATAAAGTGATGAATTGTCCATTCCAGTGCTATACAACAGAAATGTACTGTGAGCCACAAATAGAATTTAAAATTTTCTAGTAGACACATTAAAAAAAAGTAAAAACAAACAGGTGTAATTAATTTTAATTGTATATTTTATTAAACCCAATATGTCTAAAATAGTCTCATTTCAATACATTATCAATATAAAAAGGAATTAGTGAGATATTTTACACTTTTTTATGTTATCAAAATTTGGTGTGTATTTTACCCTTGTAGCACATCTCAAGTTGGACTAGCCACATTTCACGTGTGCATGTGACTGAGGACTGCTGTATTAGACAGTGCAGGTCTCTACAGTGGGGTGGTGAACAGCTTCACTGGAGCACAGTCCCCAGCATTCCACCCCGGCTGAGGGTCTGGGGACACATTACTCAAGGCCTCTGAACTTTGCTTTCCTCCAGGGCTGTGTGAGCATTTAAAGAATGAAATAACACATAAAGTGTCTATTAAAAGTTATGAACTGTTTTCTCTTTTCCTCTACAATTACTACTCTAACCTTTAGGATTCTCACTTAGTAAGTAAAACCAGAATTAATTTGAGCATTTTTGCTATGATAATTCATGAGTAGATTAGGAATTTGTCTTAATGGAGAAGGGTGGGCAAATCCATATCATGCACTATTTGCCGACCACTCAGAAGTCACTCCTAGCCCTCTTTCTCCTCATAGCCTCTTGCCCTAGAAGCCAGAGTACCAAATACTTGCTAGTAGAGGCCATGCAAGCCTGTTCTGTCCCAGCGTTTTTTCATGCTGCCACCCAGATAGTATGTGGCCATCTAATATGTTCCAGGCACTGTTCTGGTCACTGGGGGAGATAGATTACAAAAGATAACTAGGTATATATGTTAGACGATGCTGTGCAAAAACAGTCAAATAAAATATGGAAGGCAATGAGGAAGGGGAAGTTGGAATTATGAATAGGATGGTCAGGGGAGGTCTCACTGCCAAGGTGGAATGTGAGCAAAAGCTGAAGAAGTAAGGGAGCCCACCATGTAGTTATAGGTGGGAAAAGCATGCCAGGCAGAGGGAACAGCAAAGGCAAAGGCATGGGGCTTGGGGACAAGAGTTTGAACCGTTCAGCCCTGGGAGAAGAGTGGGTAACGCCTGATATCTGGGTGATTTTCTGCAGACTCTTCCCCTCAAGGACCACCCATTCTCCTCTCATGTCCCTTCGTGAGGGCTGGGCAGCTCTGGAGCCTTGGGGACTCTTAAAGAAGAGGAGCCTAGAATGGCCTGGAGCTGGCTGCACTGATAGCAGGGCCAGGGCCTGCACCTCCTTCTCCCATCACAGGGCCACACACCCAGTCAGGCACCCCAATTCTGCTTTCCATCCCCCTCTGTCTAGCTCCCAGGGCAGGGAGCAGACCCATGGATGGCTGCAGGCAGTCTGGCCTATATGCCAGTTGGGGGTCCCTGTGCCCCGAGCCCCACAGTCACCACACCTTTTGCTCTTGGCTGCTGTGCTGGGTCAGAATGGGATGCCAGTGAAGGACGAGGTGATGCAGTCTGAGGCCACCAACCCCCTGATTGCAGAAAGGAGAGGCTCCTTGAAGAAGCTGCTTGGTCAGGGGCCTCTGTCCTGCTGGGCTTCCCTACTTTGATAGGGTGGGGAAGGCTGGTCTTAATTAAACAGTGGGAGTCAGTGTGGCTGGAGTGGAGTGGGCCAGGGTTGTGCAGTGGGGTGAGGTCAAGGAGGAAACAAGGTGTGGAGATCATGTAGCTTATAAGCTCCTCTGAGCGGTTTGGATTTTTCTCTCGAGTTTGCTGGGAAGCTATTGGAGTTCAGAGTGGAGTGGCGCAACTTGGTTTCTATTTTAATGTGCTCACTTTGGTTGCTGTACTGAGAAAAGACAGAATGAGGGCCAGAGGAAGAAGGTAGGAGACAAGCTAGAAGGCGGTGAGGTGAAGTGATGGTGGCTTGGTAGTGAGAGTAAGTGGACATCAGCTGGAGGCTTCTGGAAAAGGTTTTGATTTCCTAATAAGAAACAGATAAACTATGCTGAAGTGATCCTTCCCTTTTACTCTTCTTCATGGATGTGACAACCTTATTTACAGCAGCCATCTTTGATCAAAAAGCATGCTGAGATGACATCCAGGGGCACTGTCCACTCCCTGAACCAAGGCCAGTTACTGCCTCTCCAGATTTTTTGTTTTGTGAATAAACAAACCTCTGTTGCTTGCAGCTGAATGCATCTTCAGTGACATGGTGCAGTACCCTAAGAGTCACCCCCTCTCCTGGACTTCTTCACTAGCACCCCAGTGGCCTGAATGACCAGACTCCAGGCTGCTCACAGGCTGCTCTAAAGAAACAAAAGGCCCCTGCATGACTGCAGGAGAAAAGGGTATCTGAAACACTTCCTCTCTTAATCCCAGTTCATCTGGGCTAATCTCCAAATGGACAAAGTAATCAATTCAATTTATGAGCCTGGCTTATTGAAAGGGCTGAATAAGTGGCTGGAAAGAATTTCCCAAACTGTGGTTTCCATTGAATAATTGAAATTATGCAAGGGCATGGATTTTTCAACAAATAAAATATGTCTAAAAATCTATTAAAGATCTGTCTGCAAAAATCATTTGAAAAAGCCCAACTCAGCAATAAAAAATAAATTGCATTTTCGTTCTTGCTGCTGCTCCCTTTGGGAAGGAACACATTACTATCCACTTCGTGGACAAATGCAACCAGCGCATTTTGAAATAAATGACTCTCCAGGTTCTAACTATGAGGTTTAGACCATTAGGTGAAGATTCTACACTGAAAAAGAAATAGGAAAAAATTCCCCGACTTAATGTTGCTCAGAGAATGTATCTGCTGTTCTGTCTCCTCCATGGGGGTTTTGGGAATCTGAGATTTCCATCTGTGACTTTGAGTGACAGACGGGTTTACTCTGAGATTTTGGAGTTCATTAGGGCCATTCGGAATGGCCCTGTGGAGATCAGCGAGTTCGCTGGAATCCCATATTTCTATTTATCTTATCCTGAGCAGAACAGAAAGTCCCTCCAAAGGATAAACTAGAAAGTTGGCCAAGGGAATGTAATTTTTGACCTATGAATTTAAAGACCTTCTGAGTAATTTCTTTAGATTAAAAAGTTGTTTGGGGGCCGGCCGAGTGGCGCGATGGTTAAGAACTCGTTTGGGATGCCAGAGGGCCCCGGTTCGGATCCCACATATGAGGGCCAGTGACACTGCCCTCCACAGCTAAGATGCTGAACAACAGCTCAACCTGGAGCTGGGCTGCCATGAGTCGCCGGCGACGGCGTAGGCTGCAGTCCCTGTGGCAGTGGGTTGCCATGGGCTACCGTGTGTAGCCAGCAGCCAGCGTGAGCAGCCAGCAGCTGCAGTGAGCGGCCGTCCAGAAGCCGGCGACTGATCTGCCTTGCCAGAGAAGAGCGCAATGATGGTGCCAACTTGGTCCAGTGAAGCAACATCCTCCACAACTAGATTAAAGAAGAAGACGACAGCAACTTGTCTGTTCCCCTTCTCCCAATTCCCCAGCACTGTTCCCATTCCCCCAATTCCCCCAATAAAAATCTTTAAAAAAAAAAAAAAAAAAAAAAAAAAGTTGTTTGGGATTGTGGTTTTATCACCCTCTTTTACTCTCCATATTGATTCAAAGCAACTTGCTGGACACCTCTTTAAAAAAAGATGGTGTAAGGGCTGGCCAAGTGGCTCAGTTGGTTAAGAGCTCGCTGAAGAGTTTGAGCTCTGAGCAACAGCGGTTCGAGTCCAGCCTGAGCTGAGCAGCCGCTGAGCTGCCAACAGGTAGCAGGATGGCTCAGCTTAAAAAAAAAAAAAAAAAAAAAAAAGATGGCGTAACTTAAAGACCCAATCCTTTTGTCCCTGTTTCTTCTTTTTCAACTCATTGTTTTTCATTGTAGCTCAGGGTGCTGGCCTGGGTTTTGCTAACTGCTTTGGACGAGGCAGGATCTGTGGTTTCCTCTCTCTTCCTCTGAGGGCCTGGGCACTCAGGGATTGCATACTTATGTTGGAGTGGCCAGCCAGGTTTACCTCCATGCAGATTCATCCCCCGGGGAAAGTTAGAATGGGAAAGACACAACCTCTTTTCACTCTGAGTCCAGGCCTCCTTCCTACTGACAACTATTGGAGCTATGAGTCCATTGCTTAAAAGAAGCCATTGTCTTTGATGGGAAGAGAACTGACTCTGGGAGGTGACCACACAATGTGATGTATAGATGGTGTATTACAGAACTGTACACCTGAAATCTATGTAACTCTGTTAACAATTGTCACCCCAATAAACTTTAATTAAAAAATAAATAAATAAACACAGCATCCATGGGGGTGGGGGTGGGGGTGGGGGGAAGAAGCCATTGCCTCTGATCCCAAATGAAGAAAGAAAAAAAACAACAACTCAGTTGTTCCCATCTGTTGCCTGTTGCTTTGGGGCTCATTGGGGCCTGAGGTGATGACCAGTGTTTGAAGTTGAAAGGTAGGACTGATGCAATGTCAAAGGCTGCTTCTTCCAAACACAGAGTAAACTTCAACTATAGTATCTGCCTTCATCCTGTAAGCAAGCGAAGTAGGTATGGTTAAGCAAGACCAAGGCTCTTGCTGGGAGTGGGGACAGCAGTGGGAAGGAAGGTAGACCATGGTTGTTTTCTGCCATGGTGAGAGCAAGTTTACCAAAGGTTAGAAAGAGTGCCTTGGATATAGAGTTTTGAGTACTGTTTATCTGCCAGATACAGGACCTAGCACTTTCCATGTTTTCACTTGTTTCATCCTCACAACAACCTCATGATAGAGCTTATCATCTTCATTTTACAGATGAGGAAACAGATGCTTAAAGAAGTTAGGTAACAAATGATGCAGTGGGATTTGTAGACAGCCTGCCAAGGCCGTCGCTCTTACCTCTACAGGACTGCTTTCTGGGTGGCCCTGTTGGCTTCTGCAGATGCTCAAGGTATGTATTGGGTTGTCAGAAAAGTCATGATGTATTTTTTTCTGTATTTTTTGCTGCAAAAATGCGTCATGACTTTTACGACAAACCAATAGAACTGAGTTTCTGTCTCATGGTGCCCTGAAATTTGCTTTCTAATTCAGGGGTGAGCATCTGCTCCTTTGACTTCTCTCCACCTACCTCAGTCCCCAATCACCCTTCCGTAAACAATGTTTATGAGGCGTGTCGCAGTGGTTGTCCCGAAGGGGGAAGTTGCCTCAGTAGCTTTGGTTTATCTGTAGTGGGACGATGGCTGGGTGCACACAGCTGAGCCTGGCAGCCATGGGACCTGGGCAGTTCATTGGTCTCACTAGCTTCTCCCATCTCAGAGGCAACCCGAGCCATAGTTTCACCTCTGGTCTTAATGGTATCTGAAAATTCCATTGTGTGTTGTTTAGTTTCCTGACATGGCCGGAGGGGATGTCAGTAGATACATCTGTCAAAAGCAATGCAGGAGAACCTAGTGGGGAGTATCAGGGACCACCTGCTAATGCCTTGCTACCATGAAACCAGGTCACCCAGGGTGGTTGGGCTGCTGCCTGGGAGGATAACTGAGACTGAGGTGGTTTCTAGACCCTGAAGAAGGGTCCGTTTCCATGCCATCTATGTACCCTTATTCCTATCCTGATTTCTGAAATTCCATGATTGGATGCTTGCGTTTTATTATTTAAGCTTTCTGATCTTATCTTTTTTTTTTAAAGATTTTATTGGAGATTGGGGGAGGGGAACAATGCTGGGGAATCGGGGAAAGGGTACAGACAAGTTGCTGTTGTTTTGTTCTTCAGTCTAGTTGTGGAGGACATTGCTTCACTGGCCCAAGCTGGCACCATCATTGCGCTCTTCCCGGGTGAGGCAGATCAGTCGCCGGCCTCTGGATGGCCACTCATGGCGGCTGCTGGCCGCTCACGCTGGCTGCCGGCTACACACGGTAGCTTATGGCAGCTCACTGCAGCAGGGGCTGCAGCCTATGCCGTCGCTGGCAACCCACAGCAGCCCAGCTCCAGGTTGAGCTGTTGTTCAGCATCTTAGCTGTAGAGGGCAGTGTCACTGGCCCTCATATGTGGGATCCGAACCGGGGCCCTCTGGCATTCCAAGCCATTTCTTAACCAACGTGTCACTCGGCCGGCCCCAAAATCTTTTTTTTTTTTAAGCTGAGTCATCCTGCCACCTGTTGGCAGCTCAGCAGCTGCTCAGTTTGGGCCGGGAATCGAACGCTGTTGCTCAGAGCTCAAACTCTTGAGCAAGCTCTTAACCAACTGAGCCACTCGGCCGGCCCTCAAAATCTTTTTACTGCTTTTAGTGCTTTAGGTCTTAATTTAAGCCTAGTTAGAATATACTTTTTAAACACTTTTTATCTAAAAATTTTAAAAAGATTTTTATTAAAACATAACTAACATAAAATATTATGTTAGTTTCAGGTATACACCATAGTTATTTATCACTTACATGTCTAAAGAAGTGATCACCGTGATAAGTCCAGCAACCAGCTGACACCGTTATCACAATATAATTAACTATATTACCTATGTTGTACATTACGTCCCCATGACATACATGTTTTATACCTGTAAATTTGGGCCTTTTATCCCACTTCATCTTTTCCCCACTTTTAAAATTTTTCAATTACAGTTGACATTCAATGTTATTTTATATTAAGTTCAGATGTACAGCATAGTGGTTAGACATTAATATAAGAAGTGATACCCCTGACTAGTCTAGTACCCACCTAGCACTATACATAGATATTACCATACGACTGACTATATTCCTTATGTTTTTCTTTACACCCTCATGACTATTTTGTAAATACCAATTTGTACTTCTTAATGCCTTCACCTTTTTCACCCTGCCCCCATCCCCACTCCCATCTATCACCACAATAGATCTAGTACCCATCTGATGCCATACATAGTTATTACAATATTATTGACTACCAGATTTCCCCATGTATAAGATGCACCCTTTTTCGAAAAATTTGGGGTCTAAAAACTGGGAACGTCTTATACAGTGGTTGTAGATTTTTTTACTTGCATTTCCCACAAGTGATGAGGAGTTGTATGAATTTTATGATGAATAAAACTTGAGTTCAATAACTTTATGTAATATATTTTTTCAAATTTCGGGCTCCAAAATTAAGGTGCGTCTTATACATGGGAGCGTCTTATTCATGGGGAAATACAGCATATTCTTTATGTTATTCCCTATGTTCCCATGACTACTCTGTAATAACCAATTTGTACTACTTAATCCCTTCTGCTTTTTTACCCACCCCCAGCTCCAACCATTCCAGCAAACATCAAAATGTTCTCCATATCTATGAGTTTGTTTCTGTTTTGTTTGTTTATTTTGTTCTTTACATTCCACATATAAGCAGAATCTCATTGCATCTGTCTTTCTCTGTCTGACATACTCCACTCAGCACAGTACCCTTCAGGTCCATCCATGCCACTACAGATGGCAAGAACCCATCCCCTTCCCTCGCTAAGCAATAGTCCATTGCATATTCAAGATCTGATAAGTTAAGTTCATGAACTCATCCTAGAAAAAGTACTACATACCTCATTACTGAATATCACTATGGTTACCTTTGAAGTAATCCCCTTGGGAAGCTATGCACTGACCCCACTACAGTGCCTAGTCTGCCCTTCAAAGCAAATTTGGAACTCTTTCTGGAATGGCCTTCAGAGCTGTTGTCGTATTACCCTTGATGTCCTGAATGTCATCAAAATGTCTTCCTTTCAATATTTCCTGTATCATCGGGTAAAGAAAGAAGTCATTGGGGGCCAGATCAGGCGAGTAGGGAGGGTGTTCTAGTATAGTTATTTGTTTACTGGCTAAAAACTCCTTCACAGATAGTGCCGTGTAAGCTGGTACATCGTTGCGATGCAAGAGCCATGAATTGTTGGCGAAAAGTTCGGGTCGTCTAACTTTTTCATGCAGCCTTTTCAACACTTTCAAATACTAGACTTCATTAACAGTTTGTCCAATTGGTACAAATTCATAAATGAATAATCCCTCTGATACCAAAAAAGGTTAGCAACATCGTTGCAACAAGTTCATAAACTTAATTGTCAGACCTCATATGTACCACCTACTTTTTATCCATTCATCCAATAAGGAACACCCAGGCTGCCTCCACATCTTGGCCACTTGTGAGCAATGCTACAATGAACAAATGGATGCACACATCCCTTCAAAGTAGTGTTTAGGGTTTCTTCGAATAAATATCCTGAAGTGGGATTACTAGGTCCTTCTTTGTCTCTTTTTATATTCTTTGTTTCAAAGTTTATTTTTTCTGGTACAAGTGCTGCTACTTCAGTTTTTTGTTTGTTTGTTTCCATTTTTATGAAATATCCTTTCCCATCCCTTTACTTTCAGTCTGTGGGTGTCTTTTGATCTGAAGTGAGTCTCTTGTAGGCAGCATGTGTAAGGGTCTTGTTTTCTTATCCATTGAGCCACCCAGTCTTTTTTTTTTTTTTTGATAATTTTTTCTTTTTCTTTTTTTTAATTTCTTTTTTATATTATTTTTTATTTTATTATTATTTTTCTTATTGTGAAATAAACATTTTTAAAAATTAGTTTCAGCTGTACAACACAGTGCAATAGTTATACTTTTTACCCCTCAAAGTGACAACCCCCCTCCCCCAATCCACCACCCCACTTCCCCCCCAATATCATGCATATCTATTACAATTCCCTTGACTCCACTTCCACACTATACTCCACGTCTCGTGACTACATATATATACATATATATATATATATATATATATATATATATATATATATATATATTTATTTATTCAATTATAGTTGACATACAATATTATACAACATCAGCTTCTGGTGTACAGTGCAGTGATCCAGCCTCTACCCCATCCATGATGCGGTCTCCCTAGCAAGACATGTGACCATCTGACACCCTACAAAGTATTTACATTATTAGTTATATACCCTGAACTGTCTTTCATATCCCTGAGCCACCCAGTCTTTTGATTGGAGCATTTAATCCATTTACACTGAAAGTAATTGTTGATAGGTATGGGGTTATGGCCATTTTATTATTATTATTTTTTTTATTTGTCCAAGATTCCTTGTAATTCTGGTTTGGTTTTAATGAACTCCTTTAGCTTTTTCTTGTCTGGGAAACTCTCTATTTGTCCTTTGATTCTAAATGACAGCTTTACTAGGTGGAGTAATCTTGGTTGTAGGTCCTTACTTTTCATCACTTTGAATATTTTGTGTCAATCCCTTCTGGCCTGCAAAGTTTCTGTTGAGAAATCATCAAATATTCTTATGGGAGCTCCCTTATAAGTAACCAACTGCTTTTCTCTTGCTGCTTTTAAGATACTTTTCTTGTCTTTAACCTTTGGCATTTTAATTATGATATGTCTTGGTGTGAGCCTCATTGGGTTCATCTTGTTCAGGACTCTCTGCTTTTTGGGCTTGTATATTTATTTCCATCATCAGGTTAGGAAAGTTTTCAATCATGGGTTTTCAATTTCTGCTCTCCCTCTTTTCCTTCTGATACCTCTATGATGCGAACATTGATATGCTTGATGTCCCAAAGACTCCTTAAACACTCCTCACTTTTTTGGATTCATTTTTCTTTTTGCTGTTCTGATTGGATAGTTTCTGCTACCTATCTTCTAAATTGTTGATTCAGTCCTCTGCTTCATCTAATTTACTGTTGATTCCCTCTAATGTCACCGGGATGCTAGCCCCAGGGCCTTTTGGGAGGGCCTTCACCAAAGGCAAAGTTCAACCACAGCTGGTGCCCTGCCTGGAGACACCTGGCATAAGCCACAAAGCTTACAGGTGCCTTAAGAGGCCAAGCTGAGAACCAAGGTCGTTGTCACTAGTGCCAAGCTTTGGGCTGCTCAGCCAGAGGTACTGGACAAGCCAAAGGCAGATGCTGCTTCTTTGGGTTTTGTGAACTTTTGAGTGATTTTAGGGAAGTCCACAGCTTGAGCCAAGGCAGACCATTTATAGGGAGAAGTCATTGGAAGTGGCTTGGGTGTGCCCAAAATTTAGGGTGGGGTGGGGTCTCAGGGAATCACCAGAGCAGGGTGGATGAATGGTGTTAACTAGGTTGATGAAGACTCATATATGGTTGTTTCCTGTGTCTTTACACTGGTTGGGAGGAAAGCTCAACAAAGAAACAATGGGTTCTTCCATTGGCCTCTGTCTGGGAGAAAGCTGCCACTCCAGCCCTCACTCTGAAGCCAGACAATTCAGTTTCTCCCCTTAAGTCCCTGTTGCCTTTTGAGTTGCTGCCCCAGTGCTGGAGCTCAGAGTGAAAGAGTCTGTCAGTGAGTAAGTCCGTGTATGGGCCCTTTAAGAAGAACGCCTGGGATTTCAATCACCCTCTGTCTCACTCAGCCACAATCTCTGCTGGTTTTCACAGCCAGAAGTTATGGGGACTTCTCTACCCAGCACTGAAATCCTGGGCTGAGGAGTTTGATATGGGGTTGGGACCCCTTGCACCTCCAGATATATCTGCAGCCGATATATCTCTCTGGATTCTTAATGGTAACATTTGGGTGTGAGACCAGTCTGTTCCACATCTCTGTCCCTCCTACCAGTCTTGAATTGGCTTCTTCTAAATGGCTCCTTAGTTGTAGGATTTCTATTCTGTCAGACTTCAGGCAATTCTCAGTGATGGTTGTTCTGTAGTTTAGTTGTAATTTTCATATCGTCCTGAGGGGAGGTAAGTACAGCATTTACCCACTATGCCATTTTGACTGGATGTCAGGAGCAAAATATAAATACTCTTGAGACTTCACTTTTGTATTAGTATCTATTGCCATGTAACAAATTATACACATTTAGCAACTTAAACCAACACCCATGTATTAGCTTTATGATTCTGAGCAGTGCTTCACATCTGGGCCTCAAGTTTCTCATCTGTAAAGTGCAATGGTTGAAATGGAAGTGTTTTCTAACGTTATTTTTTTTTTCATCAGTTTAGACATTTTGAAACTTGGTTCCCAAATCACAAAAAAGCTCTAGTTTTACAGGTGCTTCGCATTACTTACAAGGATGCATCATGAAAGGAATGAGAATGGCTCATTAAAATGGAACACTATTGAATGTGTACTACTTGATAGAGTCCCAAGTGTCACCTTAGCATTGGGAGGGTAGCTTTCAAAAAGTAATTTATGTCAGAGGATAAGCAGAACAAAAGTGGCCAGACCTGTGCTTCACAAGTTAATTTATTCAAGCACTCTTACCTCCAACACGTGGACAGAAGTCCCAACCATGCACTGGGGTTTAAAAAAGTAAAGGAAAAATCAAATAACAGGGCTTCTTATTTTTAGGAGCCGAGCCAGTGCGAAAACCCTAGTGCTATCCACCAGTATTTTCTGCTTCCCTTCCTTTAGGCAAACAGTAAAATTGTACTTCCCTAGCCTCTGAAGATGGACGTGCCGTGTGATTTTTTTTTTTTTTCTGTCAAGGAAGTGTGAATCTCAGCAGTGTAGGGCACTTCTGGGTAGAAATGCTTAAGTACTGATGTGTGGTTCTCCATTTTCTCTCTTCCTCTCCTACAGTGATCATGCAAGTAAGCAGTGATCCAGAGGTGCAGCACCAAGGACAGCTTGTAGGATAGTTTGTGCCAGAACTTGTAGGATACTTTGCATGACTGAGAAATAAGCCATTGTTTTTTAAGCTTGCTTTTATTTATTTATTTATTTATTTATTTATTTTAAAGATTATATTGGGGAATTGGGGAGGGTAACAGTGTTGGGGAATTGGGAAAGGGAACATTGTGTTTTTCCAGGACCCATCAGCTCCAAGTCAAGTTATTGTCCTTCAATCTTAGTTGTGGTGGGCGCAAGCTCGGCTCCAAGCACAGTCGCCGCTTTCAATCTTAGTTGTGGCGGGGAGGTGGGGTGTGTGCAGCCCACCATCCAGTGTGGGAGTTGAACCGGCAACCTTGTTGTTAAGAGCATGCGCTCTCAGCAGTTCAGTGGCAGCTCCACTTGGGTGCAGCTCACTGGCCCATGTGGGACTCACACCGGTGACCCTGTTGCTCAGTGCTCATGCTGTAATCAACTGAGCCACTCAGTTTTTTTAAGGTTTTAAGATTTGGGGGTTGTTAGTTACTGTAGAGTAACCTGGTGTAATCTGACTGATAGAGAAAGAAACACCACAAAATTTGGTAAATGGTAGAGATTGTGATCTAGAGAAATTTCAGTTTACTGACAGAGGAAAAAAAACAAAATCCCTGATAATCCAAATTCCTGGGTGAACTAGTTTGATTCTTCTTTTCTGCTCCCTCCCAGGCTTGAGGGAGATGGTTAAGTGTTATAAAGCAGACAGCAGGGCTCTGAAAGAGATGAAGAATTAGTCTGGATTCACAGATTAATCTGCCAACCCCAGGCCAACTGAGAGTTGGCTGGATTTGCAAGCATAGTTTTTCTAAGGATATACCTCTCACAATAGTGTCGAAAGTCTTCTCCTGGTTCTATTTTAGCTCTGATTGGCGGCATTAACAAAAAAAAAAAAAAAAAAAAAAAAGCATTGGAATTCTGTCTTTTAACCAAATAACATGGGATTTTTTTGAATTCTTGTTATGTTTGAGCTGGTGTGTTCTGGCCTTCTTCTCAAAAAAACTTTCCCTGCTGCTTTTGATTCATATTGATTTCCCTGGAATTCCTTTGAGCGAAACCTTTGCTCTCTGCCTTTCTTTTCTTCCACCAGAGAAAAATCTGTTCCAAGCCAAATATCAATCCCCAAAATCTAAAATTTAGGACTTCCCCTATGGAAATTGAGCTTCCATTGGTCTTCTCAGTGCTTCTCATTCTATGAGATAGTTATTCTCAGACCCCAGAAGAGACGACATGAAGTTCAAAAGCATGTAGAAGTTTAGAAAAAAGTAAAAGAGAACACAATTGTTTGCTTGTTTATTTTTATATCAAGTTCTAGGTAAACTTATTTTCTTCCTATTTTTTAAATTTAATATTTATATCAGTAATATTCTCATGTGATTCAAAATTACAAAGGTGTAAGCAGGTATGCAGTAGAAGGTGCCATTTCCACCTCCATTTCTCAGCTACCCAGTTCCCCTCTCCAACGTGATTAACTTCCTATATACCTTAACAGATACATACTATGCATAAATAAGGGCATCTCATATATACCTTCATTTTTCTCTTTTATACAATTGGTAACATTCTATCATGTAGTTATGCTCCTTGCTTTTCTTGCTTAATAATACATCTATCTTGTAGACCTTTCTACATCAATATACAAAAAGTTTCCTGATTTAAAAAAAATTCCATTAAGTTCATTTAACCAAATTCTGTATCAATGGGCATTTATGTTGTTTTCAATTTTTGCTTTAACAAATCATGCTGTAATCAGTAACATGTCCTTAAGTCAGTTGACATCTGTGTGAGTATATTTGTGGAAATAATTTTTAGAAGTGGAATTGTTGGGCAAGTATATTAGTTTAATTGTGAATTTAAGGCATAGCTGAGTGAAACTTCAGTGGGCTCAAAAATATATTCTCCCAAACCATAGTCGTTCGAACATCACATGTACAGCTGTTCATAGTTTCAAAGTCTTATTACATCATACATTCACTGAGTATTTATTTTGTGCCTATTGTGTGCCCAAAACTATGTAAGTGACAGAGATAAAGCAATAAATAAAACATGTAAGAATGATGCTTTCTTAACAACTTGTAAAGCAGGAATGGCAATGTGGTGGTTAATTTTATGTGTCAACTTGGCTGGACTGTGGTGACTGGTTTTTTGGTTAAACACTAGTCTATGTGTTGTTGTAAAGGTATGTTTTTAGATATGATTGATATTTACTATCAATTGACTTTAAGTAAAGCAGATTATCCTCCATAATGTGGGCGGGCTGCAACTAATCAGTTGAAAGCTTTAAGAACAAAGACTGAGGTTTCCCGAAGAAGAAGGAATTCTCTTCAAGACTGCAACATAGAACTCCTTTCTGAATTTCAAGTTTGCTGCCCTGCAGAATTCAGAATCAACATCAGTTCTTATGTGAATTTCCAGCTTGCTGGCCTACTCTACAAATTTTAGGCTCGCTAGCCCCCACAGTCACATGAGTCAGACCTGTGTGTTTTTCTTATTTATTCCTTAAAATAAATCTCTACCCCTATATATAGCCTATTGATTGTGTTTCTCTTGAGATCCCTGAATAATACAGACAAGAATGATCTCCACCCAACAGGTGAGGAAGCAGACCACCTTCCCCTAGAGTGCACACTCTAAAACAAAAGCTCTTTCTATTACCTTGCAATTTCATTAAAGCTCAAAATAGGATGTGCACAGTGGCAATGCCATTATAGAATAGTAAGCATGCCCATCAAGGTGCTTATTCTGTCTGTGAACCCTGCTGCAGGGAAGCCATGGGTTGCAGTATGAGATCTCTCTGGCTGTCGTTGATTGGATTGGAGATGGCAGTGTGACACAATGGCAGCCAGTCTGCAGGCTGGTCACTGACCATTGGTATGGCCTGTCATAGAAAGATAACCTGGGCTGATGACATCTGTGCAGAGACTGAATGAACAGAGCAGTAAACAGTGTAGCAGAAGCTGATGGGCTGTGATATAGGGAGAAACAGAGAAGTACACGAGAAGACCGAAGTTGTAAGCTGAAGTTGTAAGAGGACAGAACAATGAAGTAGAGTATAGAGCGGTCAGCAGAGAGAAGGGAAACCAATCCACTGTGAGGGATGGATGGGGCAACTGGACTCTAGAGCTGCCTCAGCTTCTCATAGTGTTGCATTTCCTCACGTATCCTTGTAGCGAACCCACTTCGCCTTCACGAATCTCAAGTGAGCCTCTGTTTTCTGCAACTGGCTTTTACAATTGTGAAACAGAGAGCTTCATACAGACCTACAATGATGGATTTTGAATAGGCCAGTTAGAACCTGAGTCAGTTCAACTTGGAGTTCTAAGGCTGGAGACAAGCTTATTTTTGTCTAACTAAAGTTTGGGAAACTAAGTCAGTCTTGTTTTAATAAAGTCCATATTTTATAGCTGGGAGGAAATTAGTGATCATGACCATTCAGGCCACGCCTGGTTTGCTGAGATAGGAGAGTAGCGGTGACTTCCCCAAGGTCACATGGAGGTTAGCTGGAGGGTCAGGACGTCTTTCCACTCGCTTTTGTTACCTCTTCAGCAATGCTTGCAAAGTAGGCAGGATAGGCAGGTCTACTTTCCTCGTTACTCAAGTTCTTTACTCTCTCTCTCCCTCTCTGTCTGCCCCTCTCCCTCTCCTCAACTAAATCTCTGGTATTTTTTAGAATTGTATGCAATGATCTGCTTGTAGGATCTCAGAAAATTTTCAACCCCTAGGAAATAGTTTTTAAGTTTTATATCAGCCCCTTGGACATGTAATATAACAGGGCAGTTTCTTTGTTTCTTTAAAATTAAAGAGAGAAGACCCCTCATAATTCCTGAGAACTGAATAGAATATATCCAAGTGCTAATTTTGGGGCTCTACTGAAATCTTGTAACTTAGATCCATGAGTGTCATTCAATAGGTGTGGAAAATCTAACTGTTGGGAAGAAATTGGGTGAGCTACTTTTATATTTTAAATATGGACAATCCCCCTGAAAACATAATTGGTTTCATCTTTATAATAAAAAGCCAGAGGCCTAAACAAAACTAAGCTTATTTCTCTCTCACTTGTAAGTCAAGTTTGGCAGTCTAGAGCTCTGCCACAGTCACGGTAAGGACCTGGGTTCCTTCTTTCTTCTTGCTCTGCCATCTTCAGCACACAGCTTCTACCCACAGTCAAGATGGCTGTACCAGCTCCTTCCATCATACACTTATCCCATCCAGTGAGGAGTGGAAAGGGGGAAAGAAGGCAGGCTTTTTCTCTTTAAGGGCATCATCCTGAATACGTATACCTCACTTCAGTTCACACATCACTGCTGGCCACGTCTTATCCATACATCCGTACTTATTTGTAAAGGAAACTGGGAAATGTAATCGTTAGAAGGATAACCAGGTCCTTAAACTAAAAATCTGCTACGATGTGAAAAAGAGAGAACAGATTCTGGGAGATAACTATCAGCTCAGTCACAGGGCCCAAGGCAATGTTTTTCTTCCTTCTTTTTCACACCTGAGAATGATCAGAAAGTTCAGAGAGTAATATTTTTTATCAGTTTCAGGTGCACAAAACAACATAATGATTAGACATTTACACTCCTCACAAAGTGATAACCCCAACAAATCTACTACCCCTCTGACAGTGTACATAGTTATTACAATACCATTGACTATATTCCCTATGCTGTACTTTACATCCCAGGAAAATATTTGAGGTCTGACAATTAAGTTTGCGAACTCATCCTAGAGAACTATTTCAATTCTTTACTCAATTTCTTATTGAAATGGAAAAGAGGCTGGGGTGTTTTTAATACACAGCCAGCCTCTTTAAAATAGGTTTTTCTCCTATTCCTGCTCTGTTTAATAGCTTTTACCCCCAGAAGTCTTTCTCTTCTACTCTCATTTCTCTATCCCTGAAAAGCATTTCCTGTCAGTAGTAAACATGATTGTTCCCTTCAGTTTCCCGCTTGCCCTATCCAGGATCTCCACACTGCAGGACAGCCCAAGAGTTGAACTGGCTTATAAAAATTCTTTCTTGGGCCGGCCGAGTGGAGCGATGGTTAAGAAATGGCTTGGGACGCCAGAGGGCTCCAGTTCGGATCCCACATATGAGGGCCAGTGACACTGCCCTCTACAGCTTACATGCTGAACAACAGCTCAACCTGGAGCTGGGCTGCCCTGAGTCGCTGGCGACGGCGTAGGCTGCAGCCCCTGCTGCAGTGGGTTGCCATGGGCTACTGTGTAGCCAGCAGCCTCAGTGAGCGGCCAGCAGCCTCAGTGAGCGGCCAGCAGCCTCAGTGAGCGGCCAGCAGCCGCAGTGAGCTGCTGTCCAGAAGCCGGTGACTGATCTGCCTCGCCCGGGAAGAGCGCAATGATGGTGCCAATTTGGGCCAGTGAAGCAACGTCCTCCACAGCTAGACTGAAGAACAAAAACAACAGTACCTTGTCTGTTCCCCTTCCCCCAATTCCCCAATTAAAAAAAAAAAAAGTTCTTTCTCTTTAAGTGCTAAAGTGAATATATTGTCACACATAAATGGTTGCCCCTGCCCCACAATATTTTTTGTCTCTGTTAAATATTGAGACTATTTACACTAAACATGAACCTCTAAACTCTTGAACATTTCCACAGCATTTCTTCACTGTTATTTTGGGATTGAGCATGGTATAGAGTAAAGTACTGAGCTGGGGAGTCAAGAGATTTGTCCCTGCTGGATTCATCACTTTGGAAAAGTCACTCAACACTAGGATCAGTTAGTTACATAACCTATACAATCAGAGGAGATGGATGGGCTGGTTCTCTGAGGTCTCTGATTCTGTAAGGTGGAATTCCGAGTAATCCTTGCCTAGATGAAGGCAGGCGCTGCGTGAAGGAGAGGACTTGGTGACATCTGTGTTGCCAGAACAAGGCAACACAACTAGAAAAATCTCACATGATTTTCTGTGCCAGTGCACTGAGAATATACTAAGAAGCCCTACATTCCACACTTTAAATGGGTGAATTATATGGTATGTGAATTATATCCCAACATAGTTAAAATAAAAAGCCCTGTATTGTTTGGACCTGTATTGAATCATGAAACATGTCAAGGATCAGTCCCTAACAAAGATAAAAATATTTTAACAGTTTAAAGGAAAGTTCATTCATTGTGCACTCCTTGATTCTCATAGCTCTCCCTTTCCCTTCTTTCTTTTCTTTTCCTTTTGTTAATTTTTACGGCAGCAGCCACAACTTGTGATTCCTAATGTGGGTGTAGCTTTACTGTGGCACTCTCTCACACTGGATGATTGATAGATAGCATGAAATATTTCTGTAAGTGCATGAAATACTCATGTACATTAAGGTTCTACCTTGTGTTAACTTTCCTGTTGCAGTGTCACCTTGAGCTTTTTACTTTGGCAACCATTATATTGAGATATAATTCACAGACCATACAATTTGTCCACTTAAAGGGTGTAACTCAATGCTCTTTAATATAGTCTCAGAGTTGTACAACCTTTGCCACAATCAATTTTAGGGTATTTTTATCACCCTAAAAGAAACCCTGGACCCATTAGCAGTCACTCCTCATCCCCTATTTCTCCAGCCCCAGGCAACCACTAATCTACTTTCTGTCTCTATGGATTTGCCTATTTTGGGCATTTCACATACCTGGAATCATATTACATGCTGTTCTTTGTGACCGGTTTCCTTTACTTAGCATAATGTTTGCAACATTCACCCATGTGTTCATATGTATCAGTACTTCATTTCCTTTTATGGCTGAGTAGTGTTTCATTGTATGGCTATAGTACATTTCGTCTGATCATTCATCCATTCATGGGCCATAGCTTCCTTTTACCTCCTCTGTTTTCTCAAACTTAGTCTGAAATTTTTGCTACAGAATGTCATGATTCCAAAAGTCACCAGATAGGAAGCCCACAGCTGTTTCCTTCAGTAAAATCTATTTATACGCAGGTTGGAGGGGCACCTCGAACTGTGTATGTGAAAACCTGCATGAAAGCTAGTTGAGCCTTTGTTAAGAAAATGAGACTTCTGAGTCAGACTGCCTGGTTTGGAATTTTGGTTTTACCACTTACTCTCAAGCAGCACTTAGGCTCTTTAAGCCTTGGTGCTTTCATCTTCAAAATGGGAATTATACTAGTACCTATCTATAGCAGAGACAGCTAGTCAGCCCTTAGTGACCATCCTCACTTCTAAGGTGACATAGCTCCATTTTTTGCTGAGGTATATGGTTGCCCAGGAGGGAGGCTGCACTTAGCTCTTCTCTTAGCCTGGTATGGACATGTTTTACCTTTTGGCCAATGATATACAAGCAAAAGCATCATGTACAAGCTTCCAAGAGCCTTCTTTGAAAGACATCTGGCACGTGCCCCCTTCCCTTCTTAACTTTGTCTCTTCCTCCATCCTATTGCCTAGAAGCTGGTGCTATACTCCTGGACCATAAGTTCAAGGCCAAGAAGAGCTACAATGATGTAATTTGATTTCTGAAGTGGGAGGCTACACGTAACAGAGCCTAAGCATGTGGCTCAGTGTTAGCTGAAGCGGTCAGGTAGTAAGTGGGAATACGCAGACATTGCCAGCTAACAAGCTAGTGAACTCTGCTGTGTGGTGGCAAAACGTTTAGTAAAACTGTTCCCTGGGTTCACTGGGAGGCAGAGCAGGGGCAGCGCGATCCCACAGTATGAGGGAATGGGTGGGAAAATGTCACAGTGTGGTGTGTTGAGTGTTTCTTGACACTCTTGTCATAAGAGAGATGAGCTCCGGCTAGGGTTAGCAGCCTGCAGGCACTGCTTGAAGGGAGTGTGCTGTTGCTGAAATAGGACTCTACCCATGTCCGGTGTCCTATAGTCTGAGTTGACTGAGGGTTCAGTAACTGGGGAGTGTGCAGGGCTGAAAACACCGACTTCATCTGTGTTGCAAACTGATGTGGTTAGCATTAGCTCTGAAGGGGCAGCTTTACCAGAACAGAAGCTTTTGGCTGCTGGCCTTTCTCATCCTCCATTTTTATTGGCTATCTCATCCTCTATTAAGAGTCTGTTGCATCACTATAAGCAAAGTAAAATAATAATGGCCACAATCAGAAGGGGTATTATCTTCCCTCTAAAGCCTATTGTGTCAGATGGCTTCAGGGTGACTACTATGAAGATGAAAAAGAAGGTTATGGAGCAACAGAGGCCATCAAATCACAGACTAGACCAGGGTTGGCACCTGTAGTCCATCACACAAATCTGACTCATTGCTTGTTTTGTATGGCCCTGACCTTAAACAGGTGAAAAAAAAAACCGTGGACATTTGTTTTCTCTCTTATTCTACATAATACTCTTGGTTTTGCTTTTGGGCCCTCTAAGCCCCAAATATTTACTACCTAGCCTTTTTACAGAAGAAGTTTGCCAACCTCTAGTCTAGAGTCTTATGCATAAAGATTAGGGCAAGATTAGATCTTGCACACAGAGTGGCTGCAAGCAAATAAACAGACAAGAAGCTTAGCATATTTTTGAGGGTTTCATTGCTATAAGTAACTATTATCTTGACCTGCAAATGTCTGTAACTGTTCAACCCTGAAGAATGGCAATGCTGCTGGTCCCACACCCACACCAGCAGGGAGTGGGCTGTCAGCCTCCAAGGAAAGCTCATCCTCCAAAGCCTGCCTCACTCTCCAAGGGCAGCACGCAAAGTACCAGATGGACCATTAATCAGCTTGCTCTGGCCTGAGAAGGGGCCTTCACAATCTCTGCCCTGTGGGATTTGATGCACTACGACCGGCCAGTGACTACTGCATGGTCTCTAGTCTCCCATCCCCTCACAGCTGTTTTATTTGCCACTGTTGAGTCTTCCTCCATCATTACATAGTGTGTGTGTGTGTGTGTGTGTGTGTGTGTGTGCGTGTGTGTGCCCTTCAGTTGATAGTTCACTGAACTACAGGAGCTGTGCATGTTCCTGATTGAGGTGACATGAGGTCAGTGGACAGAACTTTAAGGTAGTTCCCAATCTAGTCACAAGAGACATGACCCTAAAACCCTGTTTTCATTTAGACATTTCAAATATTTTTATGTTGTTTGCATTTTATACAAAATACCTGCACAATTTTTGTCTGAAAAATAAAAGCAGTAAAGTAAAACCTCTCCAGTACATATTTGTCTCTGGATAGTTTTTATGGCTTTCTTCAAACATTGGAAACAATGGGAGATACAGTTTTTACATTTTAACCCACAAACCTCAGGGGTTCCAATCCAATTCATAATCAGTCTTAGGAAGGGGGTGAATTTTGACATAGGACTATTGTGTTTTGAATGTCTTAGATTTTTTTTCATTTTGTTAAACCAGTATCTTAAAATGGAAATCTTAGTGTTTTGGTTTTTTTTCTTTTGAGGGACAAGTAGTTGTCATTAAATAATTACACAATCAAAACTGCATTTTAAGAAGGTTAGACATTAGTGCAATAATACCATCCTAATGTTAGCAACTTAATACAATTCTTAACGTTGTGGTTATGCCATTCTAGTCTTTTTTAATATGAATTTTTAATGATTACAATCATAATGAACAAAACTTTTATGTTGTTTTTAAACTAAATATTATGTAAAAGAATCTTTCTGTGTTTTTACATAGTCTATTTAATTAAGCTTTTCAATGGCCGCCTCATGTTCTACCTAATAGGAATTTCTGTTCTAGGCAACTATTGCTTTGCAATAAACCACTTAGAATTTAGTGACCTAAAACAACAATCATTGTATCAGGTTTCGGCTCAGGGGTTTGGAAAGGGCTTGTCTGGGTGGTTTAGGATCAAGCAGTTGCTATCATATGGTGGCTGGGGCAGCTGGAAGCTGGCCAGCATCTGTTTCTCTTTATGTCATCTCAAGGCATCTCAGTGTGGACTCTCCATTTGGGCTAGTCTGGGCTTCCTCACAATATGGCAGCTTTAGGATGCTAGAACTTCTTATGTGGTGGCTCAGGGCTTCAGCAGGAGTATTCTAGCAAGCCAGACAGAAGCTGCAATGTTTCCTATGACTTTTGCATAGTGTTGCTTCAGTGGCACCCTATTGATTAACCCAGGGGTAGGCAAACTTTTGAGACTGAAGAGCCGCCAGGGATCAGCAAACTGCAAGCTTGCAAGCTGCAGGCTCTGAAGTAAAACTGAAAATGAAAATAAAACTATCATAGTTTCATTTATAAAATGTTTAAAGGATATTATTCACATAATGGTGATTATGTAAAATATATTTATGGCTCTCGAAAAATTTTTTTAATTGTTGTGAGAGACAGGATTGGCTCTTCCAGGGGTGGGCAAACTTTTGAGACAGAATGTACCCAAAAAGCTGCATGTGGCTCGCGAGCTGCAGTTTGCCAACCCCTGGACTAACCAATAATTAAGATCAGCCCAGATGCAAAGGGAAGGAATATGTCTCATTGGCAGGGGGATGAAAGTATTTACAGAGATGTTTTTAAATTACCACAATTCTACAACCAGTTTAGTTATTCTTTTATTATTGGACATTTGTTTACTTCTGTATTTGCTATTAAAATAATATGGTGATAAACATTTTTATGTATAAAGCCTTTGCATATTTTGTATGAGAGTAAGATTATCAAGATAAACAATATAATCTGTCATAGGGTCTCTGAAATATATTGCCATGTAACTTTTCAAAAGAATCATATCAATTTGAAATGTTATATGCAATGTACATGACAATATTTTTCATACACCATTGTTTTAATGCAAGTTACCATTAGGGTTTTATTTTGATAACTTGATATGTAAAACGTGTACCTTAATGTTTGCTTAATTTGCATTATTTGTATAATTGGCTAAGTTATCTTTCATGTTTGTGCATTTTATCTTATTATCTTCCTGATTTATGTACTGAAGTCTTAATGTGTTTATTGCAAGTTGTGTTAACATTTACATTCTAAAAATATCAATCACTTCTATAATCATATTTACCCAGCCTATTCTTTTTTTTTTTTGCTTAATTATTTTTTTTGGAGTATAGGTGTTTTTATTTTTTCTATCAAATCTGTTAATTGTTCTCTCTGATTTCTTCTATCACATTGATACTCAGAAATTCTTCTCTCTCCAAATTTTCCAGGTGTACTAAATCATAAATTATATGAGTGTCTATATATTTTCATGGTTGAAATTTTATGTTTGACCTCTTAATTTTAAATTTATTTATTGCTTTGGTCTTTTCTCCCCTAATGCTAATCAGCAAAACCAACACCATTGAATATTTCTAGTTTTGCTTTCAGTTGATTTTTGATATTTTTATTACATATGAAATTCTTATTTTTTAATATCATCTAACTCTGGACTATTTAGTCCATTTAAATTAAATAGTCTATTTTGTTGTCTTCCTTTGTTGTGCTTATCTGTTTTTTTCTCTTAGATGAACTTTAGAATTAATATATACTAAGTTTGAAAACAAATTAAAAAAAATTTTATTAAATGTATTGAGGTGACATTGGTCAGTAAAATGATATAGTTTCAATTGTACAATTCTGTAATACATCATCCATATATCACATTGTGTATTCACCACCCAGTCAGCCTCTTTCCATCACCATATATTTGACCCTTTTACCCTCCTCTACCACCTCCTGCCCCCTTGCCCTCTGGAAACCACTAAACTGTTGTCTGTGTCTGTGAGTTTTTGTTTGTCTTTTCTGTTTGTTGCTTTCAGTTTTATATTTCACACATGAGTGAAGTCATATGGTTCTCTACTTTTTCTGTCTCAGTTTGAGAATATGATTGAGATTACATTAAATTTCTATGGCCTGATGATTAGAAACCAAACCATACTCAAGGGTTGATGGGATTGGGGAAGGAAGTTTTACAGGTTTCAGTCATAAGAAAGAGGAGGAGAGAGGGCAGAGCTGGTAGAAGTTGAGATAACAACAATAGTGCCCAAGACGGTACTCGTGGGGCCTTGGCACTAGCACAGCCCATGTCACTTTGGGGGGCTAACAAGCATGACACAGAAAGTGGGTAGGACAGATGTACCCCATCTGGAGATTCTGTTAAGACCGGAAGCCTAGGCCTTTCCCTAGGGCTCATCCCAGCAGGGAGAAGGCGTTGATGCTTTCTGTGTGGGCAGAGGGCATCACAGGCTGCCAGCATGATGGGCTTCAGGGACTCCGGGAAAGGCCCACCTCCCACCTGCCAAATTGTTCCTCCTCTACCTGCTGGATCTCTCTGAAATTTCTTTGACAGTAACCTAACCATTTTATTCCACAGTCAGAAAAGAAGCTTCACATGTCTGGGAGCGAGGACTATTAGATTAGACTATAGGTGACTGCTAGCACATTACCTCCTGATCTCTGCCAGGAGAAGGGCACGGAGAGCATGAGAAGGAGTGGGTAATAAAGGGGTATGTTGAGGGGGAAGGGAGACAAACAGGAATCACCAGGGTAACCGACGTCCGTTGCTCTAGATTCACATTTTCCTCCATCAGCTGGCTCTGTGGAGTTGGGAACATCTGAAAGGAGATACAGGGTAGTAACGGAGGACTGCACTCTGGTGTCCTACTGTATAATCACTGTGTTAGATTTATTTTAAGCATCCATGTCTCCAAAACACAGATAGAGCCACATCTTCCCTCCCGCAGGATGGCCCTGCGGTCGAGTCATTTGAATTGACAGTCAGTTCCAGTAAGCACTGAAGCCTACAGCCTCATCCAGGAAAAGAGACAAACAAAAGATCAAGGAGGGAGGGACCCAAGTGTGTGCGGAGGGGAGCCCATCTGGAGAAGGAAAGTGGAGCATAAAAGGTTCAGAAGTTACCAACTACAGAAGTCTGGCTGTGCAGTCATCTTGACTGTGCAGTAAGGAGATGGGATTCACATGTCGCGCCACATCGTCACCAAAGTCACCTCTGCTGAGTGTCATGCTGAAGCCACGTGCCAGGTGAAGGCCAGCCGAAGCGTTCTCTTGTCTCAGGCGAAAACCTCACATTTAATGGTTAGGGAGCACATATATCACACACCATTAAAGCTGCCAGTTTCCATCTCTTACTCCATTAGTAGAATATATATATCATTAAAGGAAGTGAGTTACAATATAAAAATGTGGTAATTCAGACTGTCAGGTCCCAATTGACAGCACACTCGGGGGCTGCTTTCCTGAGCTGTCTCCCGAGACTTCATATTTAGTGAAAAGAGGTTTCCCAGAAAAGTTTTCATAAATATTCTCCATGGGAAAATGTATATTTATCACTTCACATAAAAGGAAATCTAAAGTAAATGTTTCAGGAGCTTGGTTCTCAGAAAGTGAGCAGCTATTTTTAATCCATAGCTGGAAGGTTGTTTCTTATCAACCTTATAAAAGTCAGGGCATCCTCTGGTCTAGGTTACCTGCAATGTTAGTAACAGCATTATCCTTGTTCCCCACCCCCTTTTGGCCTCCCTGCAACCACACTCCATGCCCCATGCTCTGATTCTGGTGTTGGGAAGTCTATTAATTATGTTTTATATTTTCTGTATTCTGTGATGCTTTGACCTCTTAGGGACTCGCTGATAGTATGCCCCCTTCTCTTGCAAACTCTGAAAAACAAACTGCCTTTTCAACAGCAGTCATCTCCTCATCGGTTGGCCTCACCATAACTGAATGGTGATAAATTCTACATTTTAAAACAGGAAGGTGGAGAAATGTTCATGAGTCTGCTCTCCAATGGCTCAGGGTACTAAATGTAAGGATTATCCTTCAACCTTCAAATTCCAGCTGCCCCTGCTTTATCATAGCATGTATAGTCTCAGTTCAAATGAGACTTTCTTCTGGTTCAATGGTCTGCTGCGTACTGTGTGAGGGGAATGATACATTGATGGAAAGCTGTGGAATCCAGCAGCCATTGGAGAGAAGTATAAGGAAAATGAAATTGGAAAGCCTGAGGTTAGTCAAGGCAGGACCAGGTCAGTGTGGGAAGCTTATTGACGAGATACTATGAAAAGGGATCCAGAAAAGTCAGATGGAGAGAAAAAGAGAAACATTCATTTCAGGTGGAATAAGATGGAGAAAATAAAATTCAACGGAAATCCTCTTCAGCAGAGCTCTGAGTTCTTATGCATGCCTTGATAAGTGAGCTGGGGAATGTGCCCATCCCCATGGACACAAATGAAGGACGCAGAAGTTCCTGTGTGTGAGGACTTCACAGTTTCTTAGGGAGAAAGGGGCAACAGCCACTCAGTGTGAGTGCTCTGGTGGGACAGGTTCAGGGACTATGTGAGCACAAAGGAGGCAGGTCAGAGAAATCCAATGGGATCAGGAGACGTTTGCCTGGAGCAGTGTAAGTGGTGGAGGGGAGGTATTTTGAGGAAGGATCCAATACAGATTATGCAAAGGCCAGAGGAGAAAGTGAGCCAAGGCAATGATATGAACAGATTTCCATTTAAACACGTTTTTAACTGTGGTAAAAGTCACAGAACAAAATTTACCATCTTTACAATTGTTAAGTGTACAGTTCAGTAGCGTTAAGTATGTACATGTTGTTGTACCACAGATTTCTAGGACTTTTACATTTTGTAAAACTGAAACTCTGTACCCATTCAGAAAACTACTTATTTTCCCCTACTTGCAGCTCGGGATAATCACCCTTCTACTTGCTGTTTTTACGAGTTTGGCTACTTTAGATACTTCATATAAGTGGAGTCATGCATTTGTCTTTTTGCAACTGTCTTATTTCACTTAGCATAAGGTCCTCTGGTTTCTTCCATGATGTTGCATGTGACAAGATTTACTACTTTTTAAAGGTGGAACAGTATTCCATTGAATGTATAAACCAAATTTTATCTATCCATTTATCAATGGACATTTGGGATACTTCCACCTGTCGGCTAGTGTGAATAGTGCTGCAATGAACATGAGTGTGCAAATATCTCTTTGAGACGGTGCTTTCAGTGTTTTTGGATAAATACTCAGAAGTGGAGTTATTGGGTTATATGGCAGATTTTCATTTTTAAAGATTGTTCTAGTGACTGTGTATAAAATTAATTGGATGGGACCAATATTTGAGTCAGGGAGACATATCGAATAGTCCAGGCAAGATAGAATGGTTGCTAAAACTAAGGTAGCAGCAGTAGAAAGAGAGGAGTGGATGGATTCCAGGTAGCATGATAATTTGGGTGCTTTGGTGGATCATGGAGCCTCTCATTGTGGTAGAAGCACAGGAGGGAGAGCGGGATTGGATTCTCGCTGTGTTTTGGAATGGTGCTTTAGCAATCGGGGGGAAGACAGAGCTGGGGAGGCCCAGATGTCCAGTCCCAAAAAGGAGTGTGGAACAGCACAGCAGCAGCAAGAGTGGAGAGGAAAGCTCAGATCTGAGAAAGCAGCCACAAGCAGAGTCTGTAATAGAGCCTGGTGACTAGTTGACTGTGGGGGACTTACTTACAGAAGAGATGCCTCTCAGAATTTTGAAGGAAATTTGATCAGAAGGGTGGCAGTGTGAGACAAAGCTGTCTGGAATTTTAATAAATATTTTGCATAGTTTTAGATAATTTGATGTTGAAATATCTGTGAAACATATAGATATCTAGCTGGGAATACCAAAATACTAGTTTAATACTTTTTAATTAAAGCTTAGGACAAGGGTCAGGCTAAAGATACAAATTTAGAAGTCAGTTACCAACATGTAGGTGAGAAATGAGATTATGGGATAAATGAAACTTAACCACGGAAAGCAGACCAGAGGGTCAAGGGTTAGACCCAGTGGAACATAAGCATTTTAGGGACAAGTGAAGAAAAACTATCCAGGAAAGAAGAAGAGGGGAGGGGGGGGGGAGCTGGGAATGGAATAAAGGAGAAAGCAGTGTTGGAGAAGCTAAGGAAGGAAGACAGCTACAGGGAAAAGAAAACTTTCAGGTAAGTGGCCAAGTCTGGGCTTAGGGGGTGTGAACAGAGCTGATGTGTTATCCTATGTGTACTTTTAGCCGCCAAATATACATTGTAAACACAAAGTTTTCCCCAAGCTGATGGTGACATATTTCTGTCACTCCATATAGACTAGTGGTTCTCAATGGGGGAGGGGGGATGTTATCCCTCTAGGTTCATTTGTGGTTGTCACAACTGGGTAGGGATACGTTGGCCCTCTAGTGGGTAAGAAGCCAGGGATGCTGCTAACACCCTACCTTGCGTAGGACAGCTCCCCTACGACTAAGAATTTTCTAGCCCAAAATATCAAGTGAGAAGGCTGAAAAACCCTGATATGGACTTTGTGTGTTGGCTACACTCATCCCATCCATCCTTTGAAAGCCCCAGGCGTTGTGTTTACAGTGAGAGCTGCCTCCCACCACATAGCACTCAAGCTCTTTCTAGTTCATGGCTCAACAGCAGGGCAGCCTTTGAAAGTGGGTATTTGAAAAATTGTAGAGAGCCAGTCTACCTTTGCAACCAACCTGAGCTGTACAGGAGCCCAGTCATTTTAGAAATAGGCATCTATTTATCTTAATAAATGCCTTAACAGACTTCAGGGAAATATAGTTAAAGAATTAAACACTGAACTCAGCAAGGTCACCCTTCCCTTGGTGCTCTCCTCCCAGCTGCCACTGCAGGCCCCCTTATCTTCAGGTCTAGCTGGGCAGCGGGTCTTGTCCCAGTGGTACTCTCAGTGCCCTTTGAAGCTTTGCCCCTGCTGATCCTCCCAGGCATGTCTGCTGCAGAGTGCTTGGGTTCCTTTTTGGCTTAGGCTAGCACCCTGGAGCTTTTCTTAATTGAGAGCACTCACCAATAACTGCATTTCCTAGAAGCCAACCAGCATCAATTTCTACTATGGGGCAGCTGGGCTTCCTGATCATGCAACTGGTTCCTGTGGGTCCTGCCCCTGAGACTCACTTCTGCTCATCAGTGGGGGCAGCCGGAGCAGGAACAAGGGCAGCTGTGTGGTCATAGCCACTCCTGCCCATATGTTTGTCTCAGTTCTACCTCTCAACTCTCAGAGCTCCTCGTGGTAGACCCAGGTCAGGGCTCCGGAATGGGCTGCCTGGGTTAGAACCTGCTGGACCACCATGAGCTGGATGACAAATGTTAGCAAGGACTTAATGTATCTTATCAGAAATGAGAATACCTTCCTCAGAAGGTTGCTTTGGGGGTTAAATGGATGAATTCACGTAAAGTGCTCAGAGCAGTACCTGGCACATTGCAAGCTCTCAAAACGTTAATGAAGTTGGTTACTAGGTATTGTATTAATTTCCCAGGGCTTTTGTAACATAGTGCCATGAACTGGATGGCTTCAAATAACAGGAATGTATTTTCTCAGGGTTCTGAAAAGTAGAAATCTGACATCAAGGAATCTTCAAGGCCATACCCCCTGTGCAGGCTCCAGGGAAGAAAACTGTCTTGTCCTTTCCTAGCTTCTGGTGGTTACCAACAATCCTTGGCATTCCTTGGCTTGTAGCTTCATCACCCCGGTTTCCTCCTCCATCTTCACATGATCTTTTCACCTGTGTGTGTCTGTGTATGTCCAAATATCCCTCTCCTTATAAGGACACCTGTCATGATTTAGAGCCCAGCCTTAATCCAGTATAACCTTACTTTAACTAATTACATATGCAAAGACCCTATTTCAAAGTAGGTCACATTCCAAGATTCCAAATGGACATAAAATATGGGGGGACATTATTCAACCCACTACAGCACTGTTAAGGTTCATTGACAAATTCATATTGGTTTAGCAGGTGCTTATCTTGGTGTGGAAAACCTATCAATGTGTTTAGCTTTTTCAGACAAATTTTAAAAGCTTGTTCTTGAAAACTGCATATTACAGCCTGAACATCAACCTGTAGAGACATTTATAAAAAATCAAAAATAGTATTTGACTCAGACTTCCCCTGGCATGAGAGCTGGCAAGGAGAGTTGCGGAGGGAAGAGGAGGCTGAATTCATTTCAGCCTCCCACCTGTCCGCTAACAAGGTGACAGACCTCCCCAAAATTAACTCGGGCAGCATTAATGTGTGATGAAAAGAGCCACTTTTCTGGTCTATGCCAAACAGAATTGGATCTGTGTTCAGAACACTAAGGCCTGCAGTGCCCCACTGGAGTAAGGCAATGGTGCTGGACAAGATCCTATTCATGGGTTTCTCGTGCGGGAGAGACCACCAGGTGCACGGTACTTATCTATGCGTTCCCTCAGTGTATGTTGCTTGAAAATTGTAACAGGTCCCAGGCCAAAGCACATGCTGCTATCCTTCATATTCCTGTCGTGTGTGAGTCCCAGCTGGTGCTTACCAAGCCAATATCTGAATGGGGTCAAATGCAGAATGTACCCATTTAATTCTCACAGGTCCACCAAGAACACTCAACTTCTTTGTATCTGTTGATGAGTGCCCTGTGAGAATGTCTTCTAAAGCAGTGGTTCTCAGACCTTTGTGTGCATGAAAATCATCCAGAGATCTTGTTAAAACACAGATTCAGATTCAATACATCCTGGATGGGCCCATGGTTCTGCATGTTTTTAAAAAATAATTTTTATTAAATTTATTGGGGTGACACTGGTTGGTGAAGGGTCAGGGGGCTGGTACAAGAGGGTAAAGGGGCCTAATACATGGTGATGGAAGAACTGACTCTGGGTGGTGAACACACAAATGCAATATATAGATGATGTTTTATAGAAACGCACACTTGAAACTGTATAATTTTACTGCATTTGTAGCAAACTCCCAAGTGATAGTGATGCTGCTTGTCCCTGGCGAAGGCATGGCAAGGGCAAGGGCAAAGGCAAGGGCAAAAAGCAAGGGCAAAGGCAAGGACAAATGCAAGGGCAAGGGCAAAAGCAAGGGCAAAGGCAAGGGCAAGGGTGAAGGCAAAGGCGAAGACAAGGGTGAGGGTGAGGGTGAAGGCAAAGGCGAAGACAAGGGTGAGGGTGAGGGTGAGGGCAAAGGCAAGGGCTTGCTTAAGCAGCAAGACTGAAAACTGCCCTCCCCAAATCCTTCCAATGGTGTGTAACCTGAGAAAAGGTACCTGTGGAATAAAGCTTATGGCATATGAGAAAGCTGTCCAATCACTGTCTAAGGGATGCATGCAGGTATACAGGGAAGAATGACAGACCAGAAACTGGGAAACAGGTATTGGCATTTGCATCCTGGCTTTGCTGCTGAGTATGTATATGATCTTGAATACATTATTTAACTTCTTGAATGCCTCAGCTTCTTAACCTGTATCGTATCAATGATAACACTACCGTTAACTACCTGCCACTCAGAGTTGATGAGAATTAACTGAGATGATGTATTTTATTCATTTGTTTGTTTATTTACTTATTTATGTTTATCTCAATTTTTAAAAATTAGTTTCAGGTGTACAAAGCAATGTAATAGTTAGACATTTGCACCCCACACAAAGTGATAACCCCTAACCCTCTGACATCTACTGTAGCTGTTACTTCATAGACTATGTTGATGCATGACCAATGCACTATATACCTAGAGCTGAAGTAGAATAATACCTAATGTCAACTATACTTAAATATTTATATATTTAGTCACGGGATGTGGAGTATAGCATAAGGAAGATAGTCAATGGTATTGAGGTGATGCATTTTTAAGAACTCTATGAAAAGTGTAAAGCACTATTAAGGGTAAGTTCTTCTCTCCCTCCATGCTGTCCAGATAATGAAAAACTGATATTGGTCCAAACAGGAGAGTGCTACGGCCTGAAGAGCTCCATTCATGGTATCTGTATGTGTCTCTTTGAGAAATGTATCCTTCAGGGTGCTCTAGGACAAAAACATGCTCAAGCATAAAACTTATTAACAACTTCTAGTAATTCAATATATTTAGCATTTACTCAGCTCTTTGTACATGCAAGGCATTGTCTTAGGATGCGATGGCAGGGCTATGGACCTGGAGAAGCTCAAGTTCACAATGAGAGAAAGGTCATGGATCTAGAGAGTTTAACACAAAGTAGAGGATGAATCATGTGTAATGGGGGTGGGGCCCTGTGCCGCCATTTTACCCCACCGGCCTGTTCCTTCCGCTTCCCCACCAATGTCTCTCTGGCCCCACACCCTCTTGCATCCTGGATAATAAGAGATAGTGTTTGATAGTGGTTGAAATCAGGGATCTGGAGCCATACTGCTGTGTGACTTCGAGCAGTTTATTTAACCTCTCTGAGCCACAGAGAGGCTTATCTGTGCATTGGAGATACTATAATAGTATCTGCTGTAGAGAGTTGTTGTGAGGTTAAATAAATAAGTATAAATTATGCATACTAATATATAAGTACACACATATTTGCATACTAAACTATTATCTTAATGTCGAATGGCGGAGGAGTCCACAGAAAGCAGTAGGGGTGGGGCTCATCCAGTGTCGGGCCCAGATGGGTGCCTTTCTGCCTCCTAGGATAGAATCAACAGGCAGAGTACAGGTGACTGAGGGAGGAAGGCCCTGCCCCCATGCCATGGGAAGGATAGCTCATGGGGCTTCCTGTTGCATAATGTGGCACCTTGAGTGGCAGTGAGTGACCCCCATGGTGGCTTGGTTTTCACCCTCTGGTTAGGTTCCTGCTGTGCTCTCTGGAGCTGGCTACACAGGTGCTGACTCCTGAGCTGCCCCTCCTCTCACCTTGGTCCCCAGGTCAGAACGTCTTGTCTCTCCTCCCTGATCTTTTCCAAGGCTGTAGGCCTACACCTTTGCACTCCCTCCTGAAGACCCTTTCCTAGTCTCCCTGAAAGCAGGATGGGGTGGGGATAGGCTGGTCTCCTCCTTTCTCTAGTTTCTTGTCCAATTCCATTGTTGTACATATAAATATCCTTTGCTTATTTCAGGTCTTCTGTTGTTTTAGTAGTAAAATATATAAATATTCACTCCTTCTACATAACAACCCTCAATGTAAAGGCAACATGGAGGCCTCATGCACAGATTTAGGGAAAAGAAAAACAAAAAATCCTATTTAATTTATGAAGCCTCTATATACAGAGGGTGCCAAAAATATGTATACACATTTTAAGAAAGGAAAAAACTGTATTAATATATACCGATACCAAAAAATGAATGCAAGTCACGTTTGACTTCTACATTTACAAGAGGTGCTCAAAGTGGTTACCATCAGCGTCCAGATACTTCTGATTACGGTCAACTATTGCTTGAGCAACATTGATCAAAGTGCCCACCTGTATACATTTTTTTGGCACCCCTGGTATACTAAAGGAAGGTGCAAACAAAGGAAAATGAGGGCAGAAGAGGGTGCCAGCGATCAACCAGCGCATATTTATTTGTTGTCATTTCCATACAAGACACTGTGGGGATAAGCAGGATGGGCAAGTCTGAGAAGCCCAGGTCTCCCAGTGATATGTGGCCAAGGAAAGACTGACCCCTCATGTACTTTGAGAGCGAGAAAAATGTTCACTAAGGTGAGGCCTAAGGTGTTGAGGAAAGAATGCCAACTTCCTAATTGTCACCTCTTCCAGCTAAGCTCCAAGCTGGAGGAACTCATTCATGCATTCATTCTTGCTCTTTCACTATTCCAGGCCACCTATGGCTATTATAATGTCTTATACATTTCTCATTATTGTCTGATTAATTAGCCTATCTCTATTTCCTGTAACAGTGTGACTCAAAGTGAATGTGGCTTTCTATCAGACTCTCAGCTGGGCAATATGAAAAGAATGTAGAGTGAAATTATGGCTCTGCCACCTGCTGGCTTATCTTGAGCGAGTTACTTAACCTTTCTGAGTCCAGTTTTCTAATCCACTAAGTAAGAATGACAATACCTGTATTAGTCAGCATGGGCTATAAACAGAATACTATCCACTGGATGGTTTAAACAACGGAAATTTATTTTCTTATAGTTTCTAAGGCTGGAATTTACCAGGTGAAGATCTGGCACAGTTGGTTCCTGCTGAGAGCTGCTTCCTGGCTTGCAAACAGCTATTTTCTCCTTGTGTCCTCATGTGGGAGGTGGGGGGCAGGGTGAGGGGTGAGGTGGAGAGGGAAAGAGAGAGAGAGAGAGAGAGAGAGAGAGAGAGAGAGAGAGAGAGAGACAGAGAGACAGAGAGACAGAGAGAGACAGAGAGAGAGAAGATGCATTTTTGCTATTTGTTTTTCTTTTCACTCTCTCTTCCTCTTTGTAAGACTCTTCCACAGTCTTATCAGATTAGGACCCTACCTTTATGACCTCATTGAATCTTAACTACTTCCTAAAGACCCTATTTCTAGATACAGTCACAGTAAGGGTTAGGGCTTCAACATATGAATTTTGGCTGAGGGGCACAATTCAGTGTGAAACAAACTGTGCAGTCATCTCCAACACATTCCTTCCTAGGTGGAGGAAACAGCCCAAGGGGGCAGTCCACCAGTGCCAGCACCAGCCCATCCCATTGAGAGCAAGATCTGAGCTGCGTAATGCTCCCTGCTAATGGCACGTTTCTTCTAGGGAGCTCTGCTGTCCTTTCCTGACAGCTGCTACCTCAGTCCATGGCCATGTCCAATAATTTTAGACCATAATAGTCAGGGCCCATCTTTTTGGAAGGCTCCAAGGTTCAGGGGTAAATTAGCAGGTGCAAATCTTCACCAGGGAAGTACATGGACTTACTTCTCTTACCTTGAACTGCAGAACTCCTTGTCAGGACAAAGGAATCTGGTCCAGCAATTCTTCCAGAATGAATAGGCACTTACCTTAACCTAAATAAGTTAGAGAGACCCCTCAAATGCATCTTCTCAGAGCAACAATCTGCTCCACAGTGGTGTGACTCTAGAAATAGGAAGGGCTAAGATTAAAAAAAAATCTGTTTTCTTGCTAGTGATTAAGAGCATATGTCCATATGTGATAAAGTTCTGCTTCACTGGGCACAAGACTATATTTAAAAATGAAATGAAATCACCTTCCTTTTTTTCCCCTAATTGGTTTTATTGTATATTTAGTTGTTATAAGCAGGGCTCTTTGCTAGAGGCCAATCTGGAGAATAAGATCAATGAAAGACCAGGTTTCTGCTCTTGAAAAGCTTCCAATCTAACTTGAAAGACAAAGCAAACATATGTGAAAAGATCAGCAGAGCATGGAACTTAAAGCACAACACTGAGCTGCCTGTCTGCATCTACTTCATAGGGTCATGGTGAAATTTAAATTAATAAAGGAAAGCAGAGGTGGGAGGGGCCTAATGAATATTGGTTGAATAGATGAATAAATAAATATGCATGACTGATGGCCAATGGGGGTGGGGCTCGGGAGACATGACAACCAATGGAAAGGGCTATGGAGGGCATTGTCCTGGAGAAAGCCTTGGAGAATGCAGACAACTCTGCATGGCTGAACTGGAGTGGGGGTTGTCTGCCACTCAAGGATTCCACCTCTTCCCAGCTCTTGGAACACTTGAATGACCCTTCCATTCACAGCGCTCACAAGCAAGAGGAGATTGGTTCCATTTTTTTTTTTTTTTTTGTCTTTCCACTTTTTGCCTTTCAATTGATAGAGCAGATGGAAATCTTGTTTCTCAATTACCTAGTGTCCCCATTTGATCTGAGTACATCTGGAAAGAGGTTATTTGGATACATTTGCTTTTTAAAAATGAGAGTGAAAACAGGCATGGGGTGGGGGGAGGCCTTCTATCTTCTTTTTCCCCCTGCCTGCCCATCAATATAGTTTCCTGAGAAAAACAAAGAAATAAACTCTTACAACATTAAGTCACAGCAGGGACTACTTCTGCTTCATTCTTCCCATCTTAAAATAAGCTTAATTTATAAGGACTGGGAGGGCTACAGTGATATTCTGCAATGCAAATAAAGCACAGCGTGAACACATACATAGGAAGAAAGTTTTTCTCTGTAAATATATCTAGGATGTTCAGAGAGGCATAAAAAATTGGGGCAGGCACTAGAAAAGATTACTTTGGAAATGAATTGTAATTTTCCATTTTTGAGGGAACAATGTCCCTAAGCTTTCTTGTTTTCTCTTCCAGGATTGACCAGAGGGTGTCTGCTAGCCAGTTTTTTTTTTGTTCATTTGTTTGGTTTTTACCCTGATTGATTTGGCTGGCTGTGTTGCTTTTGAAATGCCCATGACAATGCTGTTCTTTGGGTATTTTCATTCCCACTTACTTCTCTTCTTGAAGCCTGAGCAGTGTCACCAACTATAATTCAAGTGTTTACCATTTATTTCCTCTGACAATTAAAAAGTGTACTAACCAAACCATGACTGACTTACCAATTGAAGCATGTTTCCCCCACCACCACTGAATTTCTAAAATTCCAGTTATAAGTCTAGAAGCAAGGACTGAATGATAAATCTTCCTGACCTTGCTATCACGTCAGAGGGTGATATTTGGACAAGGCAGGGATGTAGGACCAGCTCTCAACAAAATTGTAAGGGTGGAAAACTTGGGCACTGGCTGCCTCCTTTCTCTGCTGTTGGCCATTTTAGGGCTCTCTGCAGGCTCCCCATCTGCCAGCATCCTTATTCTTCTAGTCAGGAGGGAGGCAGTCTGATGACTTGTGTTCAGACCAAGGTGTTAAAAATGGGAGGAACAACTACCAATCTTGAGAATATTTGAATTTATTAAATAATGCCTGCAAAGAGCATGGCTTAACTGAAAGGCTTTCAGACACAGGAAATTTGGGGTTGGGGAAAATATTTGGGGACATGAAAAATTTTTCAACATTAAAAAGAGACATTATTGATTTACATAGTTTTAAAAATCTATCTATCTATCTATCTATCTATCTATCTATCTATCTATCTATCTATCATCTACCTTTGATCCTGAAAGTTTATTATTTATAACAACCAGGTGGTTATGCTCAGATATTTCTGAGCTTGGGGTGTCTCTTCAGCCAGGTCAGAGCTCTCCCAAGATGCTGTTTATACAAGGCCTGTGGGGTTCTGACCTTCCTGTGTGTAAGGAAGGGTCTGGTCATGGGTAAAGTCTGGAAGGAGAAATGTTTGTCTTTTGCACCTACTTTTTCTTTCAAATTTTTTTTCCTTAGGTGTTATGTGGGGACACCTAGGAAGTCTTTTCTTTCTTATATCTGAGGCAAAATTATGGTTACTGAGGGAGACTAACCATTAGCTTATCAAATATTTTAAACAGAAGCTAAATCCCAAAAGGTAATGGGGAGAAGCTTGCTATTATACAATACTAAATCAGTGAACGAGAGATTCAGAGGTTCAATTTAATTCTTGAAAATCCTTTGAGTTAATTTTAAGGGTATTAGAAACATTTTAATGGAGCTTAGTCTTTAATGCAGGGTGATTATGAAGTAGTCTCTTAGGTGATATGATTTAAAGGGGCTGGTCCATGGGGATAAGAGCAATATTTTTCCAAGGGCCTTCCTCCTAGCAAATGTTATTAAGCATTTACCAGGGCGTGTGGCTGACAAGGAGGTTGGATTGGTCACCAGTTTTCTTTTCTGTCCCTTTGAGATTCCCCAGTAGAGAGAATGAAAGAGTCACTCCTTTATCCAAACATAGAGTGCACTATATATCTGGGACTGTTCCAAGGCCTTTACCTATATTAACTCAGCTAGTCATCCCAATAACCCAGTGATGTAGGTACTATTATTAATCTGACTTTATGAAAGAACTGAGGCACGGAGAGGTTAAGTGACTTTCCCAGGGTCACACATTTTATAAGCAGTGGAGCAGGCAATTGAGCCCAGGCTGATAACCACTCCACAACTCTGCCTCTCATCTCACCTCCTCAGTCCTGATACATGCATCTCATCCAGGTTTTATCCTACTACATCCTCTGTTGTGGTTATATCAACACTTGCCTCTTTCCCCGCCACAATGCCTTGAAATTCCTGGGACTATGACTGTCTTACATTTGTGTTTGCATTCCTTGTAATGCATTGCTGGCACATAGCGGGGTGGACAATACATATTTGTTATCTTTTATAACAAAACAACTTTAGAGTAGTTCACTGGAAAAAGGTCGTGCTGGTGTAGGTCCTGGGGTCTCCTGTTCCAATTATCCTCCACCCAAGGGACTAGGTAATGAGCTGGTCTTGAGCCTTTCCAACCCGTCTCCAGTGGGGAACTTGTTGAAATCTGGAGAGGGGCCCCTGCTGGGGTTGTGGACTGAGGTGGGTTTTCTTGGGTTCGTTAACTTTGTCCTGAATAATCTTAACCCTTTTGCCATGACAGTCAGATATATCTGAATGAATATATCCAAAATTTGTATACATAAAAATAATGTCATTTATATACAAAGCAGCTCAAATGGTTCTTATTAAATACATAAGATAGTTAAAATATCAACTTTTTGTTTTTTATGGATTCTGACACATTTTGAAAAAAAACCTTGAAATCAATTAGTGCAGTGAAAGAGTTAAAGGTGCCACAATGCCTCAGATGCAGATAAAAACAGAGAACCTGAGGGTTGAATGAGATCCCTGGAAAATGCCTCTAGGGCAGGGGTTGGGAAACTTTTGAGATGGAGGAGCCGCCAGGGGTCAGCAAACTGTAGCTCGCGAGCCACATGTGGCTCTTTGGGTACGTACATGTGGCTCTGAAGTAAAATTGAAAATGAAAATGAAACTATCATAGTTTCATTTATAATATTACTTTAAATTTTCCTTATTTGTAAAAATATATTTATAGTTCTTGAATAATTTTTAAATTGTTGTGAGAGACAGGATTGGCTCTTCCAGGGGTTGGCAAACTTTTGAGATGGAACGTACCCAAAGAGCCGCATGTGGCTCATGAGCCTGTTTGCCAACCCCTGGTCTAGGGAAATGGCTGTCTGACCTGCCGGGCAGGTATTTGTTTTCTTCTGGAAGGTTTTTAGGTGGATGACAGGGCAGTATTCCTCAGTCACTCGTCACTGATACCTCCTTAATTTTCATTCCTGCTTCTCATGAAAGAAAGTAAATACATAAAATTCAATATAATATAGAAGAGTCAAATTAAAAATAACAGTAGAGCTCACAGTTTGAAAGGAACAACAAGAATAGGTGTTCGCAGGCTGTGTTTCTCATTGCTCTTGGCTCTAAAAATTGAAGTAAAATTACATAATTTTTCTTGTCAGATAAAAGAAATCCTACAAAATTTTGATAAATGATAAATGTTTCTTGGGACTAAACTAAAAGTAGAATGTATCCACAAGTTCCTTTCAAAGGGGCATTTAGTCCCTAGTGAGCACTGTCTTTAAATATGAATAACACCACTTAAATGGGCACCTCTTATCTGGGCCTATCCATGAGCCACATCTTACCAAAGACATTTCTGTGGGTGTTGGGAGATCTGTACTGTGGTAGTAGAGAATTTGAGGGTATTCAAAGCATGTGCACAAACATGAATGATCATCCTGGCTCATTATAAGACCCTACTAGAGGTCAGCAATGCAAGTATTATTATCCTTATACCTCATGGCTAATAAGTGGTAGGCCTGCATGCTAACTAGCTAACACGTTTGAGTACTTCCGATACTACAGAACATTTTGAGCCTTTTCTATGCACCAGACACAGTCCTAAGCACTTTGTGAGTCTGAATGTACTTAACCTTTATAAAATCTCTATCCAGTAGGCACTCTTGTCATCTCCATTTTACAGAAGAAGATAATGAGGGATGGTGAGGTCAATTACCTTGGCCGAGGTTGGGACAGCCAACATTCAATCCCAGGTAATCTAACATCATAGACGCCACCAAGTACACAGTATAGGAAGAGAGGTCCTTGAAAGACTAATTTTATGACAGCTGTTGATGCCTACAAAGTCTACTTCCCACCAAGGATGTCTGATTTGGGGTGAGAATCACACAGCAGGTGAGTTTGGGTGGGGTTTTATGAGCTTGGCTCTCTAATCCTAGGGCTGAGAGCTAGCTGCAAGCGCCTGAAAGGGCAGTTGCCACATTTCAGTCTCTTCCTGAAAGTCAAGGGGACATTAACCCCTCAGCAGGGCCCTATGTTCCTGCGTGGTACTAGTGACTGAGTGAAGAACAAACTCCTGACACACAGATTCAGATAGAGTGAGTAACACAGCTTTATTTGGGAACCAGTGTCCCTCCAGAGGCCAATGCTCTGGTAAACACAATAGGTTATATAAGATAAAATAGAATTTAATAACATACTGAATCCCAGAGTCAACTGAGATGGAGAAGGTCCCTGGTCCGAGAGAGATGGCTGGGCCCATGATGGGTCTGAGGCAGCTGGTCGAGCAAGGAAGAACTTCGGAGAGTCCCGGAGAATCGCGTCTTGCACCTCGCAGAGCGTCTTAGCCAGAGCGCCCCGTCAGACTGCTCATGGCACTGCTCTGGAGTTTTGCCTTTATCCTCTTTTCCTTGGACTTGTTTACTTCTTAGGTGATATCCAGAAGTTGTTTGGTGTACGTGCTTATCACTCAATTTTGTTATGCTCAGCTTCACACAAAAACATGTTTTTCACTTCACTCTTATCAGTCTCACACATGTGTGGCCTAGCTTGTGTCCCTACTAGTAAACAACTTGTTTGGCAAGCCTCAATCTGACATATACAATATATTTTATATGCTCTACACAGAGCTACAGAGTCTAATACTGCCTTACTTGTCTGTTTTCCGTGATGAAGACATGCCTGCATCACTCCTGAAGTTCTGCAGTGAAATAGAGCCTTACGCATTTGGGAAAGTTTCATGACGCAATTTCTGAAAGGGAACTGGAGTACTATTCCCTAGAGAAGGGAGGACAATGCTGCGAGTTGGGAAATAGCACGTATACCAATGCATGCATCGAGTTCCCCAACAGCAGTGTCCCAGGGTGCTGGCTAGCTACTCATTAAATGGGCTAGGACATGATCATGTTTATCACCTGTTAGATCTGAGGCTGTTTCTGCCTTGGGACCATCACTCCATACTTTTATTTCAGCACTAATGTGTCAAATTGGCGTTTCCCCCTTCCTATTCCCAAATCCACTCTCCTAGACTGGTCCATCATTACCCTTTCTTAAGTTATTGCGATTACTTCCTATCTACTTTCCCTGTGTCCAATCACTTTACCTTATAATTTGTTCTAAACACTATTCTAATAATTGGTTTTAATAGCACAGATCCTACCCCAGATAAAAAGTCTTCAAGAATTTCCCACCTTCTTTTGCATGGCCTTATCTATTTATCTAATTCTCTTCCCAGTACTTCTTTTGACACAGTAGGCCCCTCAGCTATGTATTTAAATTCTTTACCTACTTGCCTTTGCTCATAGCATTTTTTCTACCTGGAATATTTCCCACTCTCCTCATGGTTATCCTACTCATCTTCCAAGGATTACCCCAAATATTGAGTCTCAGTGATGCCTTTGCTAATCTACTGCCTTTACCTCTATGCTGCTGCCTTATTCTAAACTCCTTTTTATGTACTCATATGTGTTATGTCTCTATTGCTTAGGGTACTTAAGGTATTTCTTTGTTCCACAAGGTAAAAAATGCCTACCCTTCTGGCTACCCAGTCTGACATGAGTTTCAGTCTAATTCTCAGTAGAGTTAAATAATTGGCCCACTTTGAAGAAAGCATAGCCATAGGTCCAGTGGACCATGGTTAACAAGTGGCATACCATACAGATATGGCTGTTGGAGGCCAGTGAGGGTGAGCTTCCAAAGAAATGGGGCATCAGACCATTGAGACAGACAGATATTTCCACAAAGTTTCTACTGTAGTCTCCGCTAGTTTGTGAAGACCTCAAGAATACAAATTATATTCTCTTCTTCATTTGCTTTACTTTCTCCAAACTCTCATCTTCCCAAAGTCTAAATATGGCCAGGCTTATAGGGTGCCTAGTAAAATAAGGCAATTTTGTTAACAACCATACATATAGAAGAGCAACAAGTTATTAGATGTTATTGTTACTCTTGTCTCAGATTTTCAGTGAAGATTCCATGGCTGAGAACAAAGCAATTGGTGCCAAGGATCTGCACACCTAAGGAATGTGCTACACAAGACCACATGGGCAGAGTATGTAAAGAGACTATGAAGTTGGTCTGCCCTCATTAGCCCATCACCTACATCTAGCGTATACAGGAGGGAGAGATTGAAGAGTCCAAAGAAGGGATATTTTTGGAGGGAGCTGTGCATTTCTTTCACTGTCATAAGTACTTTTCAAGAATTTTAAGCCAAATATATAGGGGAGTTTCAAGAAAACTACTCAGAAAGGCTGGCTGCATTCCTTAGAATTTGAGAGACTTACAGATTGATATCGGATTCTTGCTTACAGTGAGTAAAGTCAGATGGCTGAGTCCATGGCTGGCCAACAGCCCTGGGGTAGCAGAATCGAGAAAGAGATGGCAGTGTCTGAACTTCTGCTGACAGTGGGATAAAGGCACATATTACCTGGGGGAGAGGTGGCCCTTATGGAAGGGACATAGCTTGGTGAATCTTTTTGCGTTCCTGCCTAGGAAGATCATCTGGAGGGTTGATACAACCCTAACTGAGAGATGGATCCCTGGAAACAGAAGTGGGAATCAGAAGTAATTAGCCAGAGGAGAAGCACTGTAAGAGGCAACAAAACTGGAGCCAAAAGTGGAAAATCCCCAGAAACCAGCAAAAGCACTTGAGGAAAGGAAGAGCCTGCTTTGTATATCTGCAGTGGCTAAAAGGTCCTATCTCCAGACCTCAGCTATGCCAGACCAGCAGCTAGTGAAAGAGGAGGTGGAGGAGAGAAGGGAAGCAGGGAAGAGAAAGTGACCAGGGCTCCTCCTCCACTGCAGGCTCCCAAGCCTATGCCCGATGGGGGACAGGAGAAGGTTTCATTCAATAGGAGTTTGACTATTATATTGCCCTATCTTAAAATTGTGTGCTTTGAAGATTCAATTTGACTGGTGTTCTGCTATTATTAATTCCCATTGGACATTTTCATATCTGAAAGCTGCTAAAGCCAAGGGAATCTGTCCAAAATTTTATGAAAACAGGTGGTAAAGAATGACTGTGTTAATCAAACTTAGGGGGAAAAGTGAGGAAAAAACTAACTGATTTTTGCTTGCTTCCTATTAAGTCTAGTCCATTTAATAAATGTTACTGAAGTTCAGAAGGAGAGATCTCTGTGGGCAGGGATGGTCAGAGAAAGTATCATGGAATAGGAAGGACTAGAGCTGTGTCTTAAAAAGATGGGTTAGATGCAGATAGGCGTCTGACCTTGTTCTTTCCTATGAAGCATTTATTACAAAAACTCATTTTCTATGCTCATTGGCTCTTGGAACCTCTGAAGATTCTGACACCACTCAAATTGAGTTGGAGCAAATGGACTGTGCAAATCTTATGCTATTTACTGACCATTGGATAGAGAGCTTAGCTTGACAGACACTTAGCAGGGATAGTCACAATGTCACTTGAAAGGCTTAGTCTGCATTCTGAAGGGTTTTGTTAAATGGCAATGCTTGGAAAAACTTTGGGGAGAGGTCAACACCCAAGGCAACATGTCTCTATTAAATGACTTGGTGTTAATTCAAAGCATCCGCATTGCTTCAATTTAGATACCTCAAATTTGGTCAGTGTAATATATATGTTACTGAAGAAGACTGAGAGAGAATATTTTTTCTGAAGAGTTTTCACATCTGACATTATACAGTCTGTGTGAGGAAGGGTAGGATGAGGATTACTTTTCTCATTTTATAAGGAAATTGCATGTCGTGTTCATATTGACACTGTAATAAACCATAGCCCCCGAGTATGAATTTCATTATACTGGAAATTCTTTTCTGGAAAGAGGTATCTGAACTCTCCCAGGGAGAAGTTCTCCAGGGGCAAGAGTTGGCCAATTCTTATCTATTTCCCTCACAACATGTAGTAGACTGCAAAAATGGTCACAAATTATTCCCGTCTCTCTATCTTCTTCCTTTGCCACCCTTTGTTGACTCTGGCCTTGAGATTAGCTTCAGCCAATGGAACTTGAGCAAATGTGACGTAGCAGAGGTTTAAAAAGCACTTGTACAATGAGACTTCTTTTTTTCTGTACTCGAACCCCTGAGATCACCATGTGAATGAGCCTGTGCAAACTGTTATAGGATGAATTGTGTGCCACCCCTCTTCCGCCCCCTGCCAAATTCACATGTTGAAACCTTAACCTCCAGTACTTCAGAATGTGACTATATTTGGAGATGGGTCTTTAGAGAAATAATTAAGGTTAAATGAACTCAATAGCTTGGGCCCTAATGCAATATGACTGGTGTCCTTATAGGTAGAATAGATTAGGATACCAACACACACAGAGGGAAGACCATGTGAAGACATAGAGCAGCGGTTCTCAACCTGTGGGTCGCGACCCCTTTGGGGGTTGAACGACCCTTTCACGGGGGTCGCTGGGTACTCATATGTGGGCGTATCTGCCTGTGGGCCTGGAGATGGATAGAGGAGCAGTGTCTCGGTTCCTAAGACCATCGAAAATATGTGTTTTCCGATGGTCTTAGGCGACCCCTGTGAAAGGTTGAGAACCGCTGACATAGAGAGAAGATGGTTACCTATAAGCGAAGGAAATAGGCCCTGAGAGATACCAAACCTGCTGACACCGGGAGCTCGAACTTCTCTCTTCCAAAACTGGAAGGAAATAAATTTCTGTTGTTTGAGCTCCCCAGGCCATAACATTTTGTTATAGAAGCCCAAGCACACTAGTTTAGTGGAGGATGAGGTCATGTGAAAGGGAACTGAGGCATGACATTCAAAAACTAACCAACTTTCAGATGTGTAAGTAAAACCATCCTAGATCGTTCAGCGGCCAGCTGACTGTAGATGCTTGAGAAAGCCTAGCAGAGATACATCATTAGAGTTGGCAAGAGAACACAGGGTCTCCCGATGCTCCTTTCATTACAGAGAGGCTTGTTGGGCACATGGTGAGTTTGTATTCCAGGAAAGTAACATGGCCCCCTGTTGTGTTTCCTTTTTATAGGTAATCGGGATAGTGACTTTGTCAGTGGAAAGAAAAATAGTCTACTTGGATGCTGGCTTGTCTGGACATTGGTGCCAGCCTTTGTTTTAAGAGGTATTTTGGAAAGCCAACTGCCAAGGACCAGGTGACCTCAGACCCGTGGGAACTTGTTTTTCCTTCTGTCAGGACCCCTGTTGTTGTGGGAACTGAATCTTGTACGCCCTCCCACAGGGAGAAGGGGGCCCCATGGTCCATTCTGGCTCCTTGCTGGGAAACTCAGAGTGAACTCCAAGGATTATTTTCTGATAATCTTTTCATACCACATTTGATTGTCTGTGGAAACCCAAACAAAATCAAAGGTAAAGAAGAAACAGATTACATTTTGGATTATTATTGGATTTTCCATCAGCAAAAGGCAGATTCTTGTTTTCCTGGTTAAGGGGTGGAAGAATCAAAGATAATGACATGGAACTATGCCATCCCCCATCTATAAAAGTGATTGATTTTTCCAGTTAATGGGATAGATCTGCTCTGAGCCATTTTCTTATTCTCATTGAATTTCCCTATTGTTCAAGAGAATATATTTTCTAAAATGGCTGGTTGGATTTAGGGGTGCTGTCAGTGGCTGGGAAACAGAAGGAAGTGAACTGACTTACATGGGGATCTTACTTTTGTTATCATTCAATAAATTGAGCTAATCCACCTTTGTGAGACTCTCCCAATGTCCTATTTTTATGGTGCCTGTTTCATATGAACTGTGAAGTCTGAAGCTTATATTTTTTTAATATGCCTTTTCATTTTTAGACTCATGCTTAGATATTGGTGTTCTAAAAACAACTCTTTTGAACTATTTCTACTCAAAATCAACTCAACAACAAAAAATTGAATATTATCTCAAAAGAGCTTACTGTTTTCCTTCCTTCCCTTCCTCCCTCCCTTCCTTCCTTCCTCCCTCCCTCTCTCCCTCTCTCCCTTCCTTCCTTCCTTCCTTCCTTCCTTCCTTCCTTCCTTCCTTCCTTCCTTCCCTCCTTCCTTCCTTCCTTCCTTCCTTCCTTCCCTCCTTCCTTCCTTCCTTCCTTCCTTCCTTCCTTCCTTCCTTCCTTCCTTCCTTCCTTCCCTCCCTCCCTCCCTCCCTCCTTCCCTCCCTCCCTCCCTCCCTCCCTCCTTCCTTCCTTCCTTCCTCCCTTCCTTCCTTCCTTTCTTCCTCCCTTCCTTCCTTCCCTCCTTCCTTCTGTATATGTTTAAGCACCATAGGATCAATAGGTCATTCTGATACTTCGAGAGCAGTTGTTCACATTGGTTTCATCCTGATAGCTGCTGGAAACTATCGACATTTCAATTTCAGTGGGAGTCTTTTGAAACCTGCTTAAAGATAATCTGTCTGAAGTCTTTGATTTGGAAAAGTGGAAAAGGGAAAAAGAAGTGACTAGACTTTTAGACGTGTTTGAGATCAAAGGATTTGGCTAATCTTTTATGATATTTGCTATAACTTTATAAGTTCAGGTGTGCAAAGTTAGTCTCCAGAAGTTGTTTCCTGCTGATTCTGCCACTGTGTGGATGGTGTTTCCTGGATTACAGTCTCAGGGAGCTGACAAATTCTTTTAGGTTTGGTTAAATTCAGTGTTTCTCACCCCAAGCTGCACCCTACAATCACCTGGGGAGCTTTAACATTTACAGAGCCCATAGCCCATCCTCAGAGTAATGAGTTTGTAGGCGTGGGACCTGAGAATCAGCAATTTCATAGCTCTCCAAATTATGATGTGCAGTCAGGATTGAGAACAATGAGACCACTGAACCAAAGAAAATACAAAAAGCATCCCCACCTAATTATTTTTAAAAAATAAACAAAAGCAATGAAGTAAGCTATTAAAATACTAGTTTAAACATGATCTTTAAATAGGAGGTACAAATTAGATTGTAAAATTAAAGAAATATAAAGACTTATGCACGAGTAGGTAATCTTTTTAATACAATGGTCTATGGTTTCCAATTATTGCTTGACATTTTCTTCTGTAAAATGTTATGATTTCTCATTCTGGTTTTCTTAGGTTTGAACAAGTATTTTTCACTCAGAATCTTTCTGTTTATACTCAAAAGTTTTTCCTCTCTGTGAATGTGCATCTATGTTTAAGATTTCCTGCTGAGCTGTGTTTACAAGAGTATTTTCTCTGCCACAGGGTCAATTTACTCTTTTATCAGATAATGTTAATTAAAACATTGCTACTGGAGGTGTGGTCTATGGATGACCAGCAGCAACAGCACACCTGGGAGCTTGTTAAAAATGCAGAAATCTAGACCCTACTCCAGATCCTATTGAACCAAAGTCTAGTTTAAGAAGATTCCATGTAGTTATCTGCACATTAAGTTTGAGAAGCACTGAACTAAAGAAATTCCTTTACTATTTTTGTGCCTTTACACCTGGCTTTTACCTGTCTTTCCCATAAAGACTTAAAAGTGAGAAAGAGAAAGAAATATTTCTATTAAAAATGTAATGTGTGCATGTATGATTCATACTTTTTCAATTAGAACATATTTTCAGGGTTCTGTGGTCACTTTTCTTAATGTTAATTGCTTGCTCATTAAAAGTAAAAGTCACATCGTTTCCATGTGTTCTACAATTTCAGCTTTGCTAGTAACAACCAAAATTAAACTGTGCCTTAATTGGTATAAGTTGTTTTAATTAAGATTATGGAATCTATTCCGGGCACGCTGCTTTAAGAAAAAGTATGCTGGACCCACACTCAAAGGTATATTGCTTTATAACGCTGCTCTTTTCTGCCCAGTATCAGGTACCATTGCAATTATCTGTAAACCTGAATTTTCTCATTTAGTAAATGATATGATCACCTGCAATCTGTTTTGTTTTGGTATGCTTCCTCTTTACCTTCATTAGTTAATGCATTTGATTATGTGCTTTGGGTATTTGGTTGATCTGGCAATATTGGACATCAGGAGGTCCAAGATGCCTAGGAAAGGCTGGTTCCATGTAGAAATTATTCATTTTTTTTCATGTTGACAGCTCAAGAGAAAGCTAATATGAGGCTTCTGAGAACAAGAATCTCAGAATTGAGGTGAAGGTCCACTGGTTACCTAACTCACCTAGCTCTTCTGTTAGCACCCTTACTTACCTTACGGGACCATTGTTGTTACAATGTGAGAGAGGTGCTAGGACCGAAAGGGGACAATGAAATGTGATGAATGTCCCAGGGTTTGGTCCTTAGACCTTTTGTCCTCTTTCTAAATTCACTCTCCTTCCAATTGGTGGCTTCAATACTATTCATATGCAGATGACTCCCAAATTTATGTCTCCATTTTGGACCTCTCACAGAAGTACAGACTCGTGTATGCTACTGTCTTCTTCACATCTTCACCTGGATATGCAAAAGTCATCTCAGTTGTCACAAGTCTAAAATCAAACTCCTAACCTGCAACTTTGCTCCTCCAGTCACCCGGTCCAAAACAGGAGTAATCCTCGACTTTTTTCTTCCCTCCCTCTCCACATCCAACTCATCAGTAAGTCCTATAGACCCTTTCTTCAAAATATATCCAGAGTCCCACCACTTCTAACTATGCTCCATCACTCTTGGCTGGTGCAAACCATCGTCTCTCACTTGGATAGTGCTGTTCCCTCTTTCCTACCCTTCTCCTCCTCCATTCTGTCTGTAACACAGCATCCAGAGGGTGCCTTTTGAAAAGTCAGCAAAAGCCAGCTTTCTGCTCCAAACTTTCCAGAGCCCTCGTCTCACTCAGTAAAAGCCAAAGTCAAGGGCCCAGACAACTTTCTGACCTTGCCTTCTAAGGCTCTCTCCCTTGCTCACTTTTTGTGGCAGGCTGGGTTTTCCAGAAGCAGACATGAGAGATAGAGTCAGTGGGCTGGGTATTTATTAGGGCCCCACCTATAGGAAGAAGTGGGCTGAAGCAGGATGGGGAAAGAGAGAGAAGTCCAATTGTGAAGCAGCCCAACAAAGCTGTAGGCAGCCCTACAAGGAGCTTGGGAACACATATAGCCTGCCAGTGGTTTCTCTCCTAAGGCCAAAATGGCTGCCTCTTTATACCTGCCTTGTCAACTATGGGATGAGTGCTGCCCTGAGAAGGGTGTGACCTGGTGCAAGGTGGCTCTCTGCAGCTAAGGTGCACTGAGAAGTTGACTGCTAGAGGCTGTCTGCTGACACCCTGGACATGTCAGTACATTCTTACTCAGCCACACTGGCTTTCTTAAACAAACCCAGTCCCCTTTGCCTAATGGCCTTTGCACTTGCAGGAATGCAGCTCTACTAGATACTTTTCATGTGCCTTGCTCCCTCATCTCCTTCAGGCCTCACTTGCTTAAATCTCACTTGATGAATGAGGTCTTCCTTCTGCAATCATCCTATTAAAAATGAAATCTTCACTCTTTCCTTTACTATTCTCCACAGAATTTGTTGCCATTTCATATACTATATATTTAACTCCTGACAGGCTACTGTCTGATTTTCCAGAAAAATTATAAACTCCAAAAGGCCCTGTCACATAGTAGGTGATCAATAAATATTTGCTTATTGAATGAATGACAAAAGAAGCTTTTGTTTATATGGGCTTAGATTGCAATGTATCTCCTTGTGTTGGTGGGATACAAAAATAACCTTAGTCCCATTATATCAATAAAATCTTTTGGAGCCACATTTATTAAAGGAGGTTACTGATACTGGTTTATGAATTTAGATCTGACCAAATTTAGAATTGATGGTATTTTGAGGTGTTTTTATTTCTCCCTACAATATGACAAGTATCTAAGATAATGAATAGTGTATAATTTTAAGTTTTAAAGAGATTAATGTTTAAACTGTTAAAGAAAATAAGTGTTTCTAAGACTGATTATTTATATCTCCACTATGATACATTGATTAAAATTATTCTCTTCTATTAATTAAGGCAAATTCTCCAATTCTACTTGGTAAATGATCTGGGAAACACTCCATGGATCTCATTAATGTTACTGTCATTGCTGGAAAAGAATAGAAATGTATTTAAAATTCTTTAATTTATATTTTGGCAAATCTTCCCATAGTCAGTCCTTTTGTTTCTTTGTAGTTTTACTAAACTTAATGTTTCATGTTGAAGAGGGTGACTCCAGCCTGCTGAGTTAGGAATGGGCTGAAGCCCATCTGGTTTGGTGTTACATGATCTTTGTTAATATTGCTGTTAGGGTTTTTGTTTGTTTGATATTTGGTCGTGTTTGTTACAAACTGGATAAAATAACCAGCATCTTTAGTTAAAAATAATTTACAGCATCTTTTTAATGTGCCCCTTATTGCCCACCTTACACCTTCATGCTTTATCCCTTATCATCTACATTCCTGTGTGTTGCTTTCTCCTTAAACTACCCAAACCATTTCATCATAAAACCAAAGCCACTCTCCCAAGGGGAAAAAATCCAAATCCAATTGTTTGAAAACTGCCCATCAAATGGTTACCTCTAATCCTGATTGCCAAGGTGATTTGACATCTCTTTTCTCTTTCTTTTTCTGTCTCCCTCCATTGATAAACCTGGTGTTTCTATCATGACTTTCTATGATCTTCATCAAGAAAATCTCTTAAATGTTAATCGCTTTTTAAAAATTATTTATTTTTTTAAATTACAATTGACATTCAATATTATTTTATATTAGTTTCAGGTGTACAACATAGTAGTTAGACAATTATATAATTTATGCACTGATCCCACTGATTAGTCTAGTACCCACCTGGCACCATACGAAGTTGTTGCAACACTAATGACTATATTCTCTATGCTGTACGCTACATCCTGGTGACTATTTTGTAATTACCAATTTGTACTTCTTAATCCCTAAATCTTTTTCATCTACCTTCCCAACCCCCCTCCCATCTGGCAACCATCAGTTTGTTCTCATTATCTATGAGTCTGTTTCTGTTTTGTGTGTTCATTTATTTTGTTCTTTAGATTCCACAAATAAGTGAGATCATGTGGTATTTGTCTTTCTCTGTCTGACTAATTTCACTTAGCATAATGCCCTGTAGGTCCATCCATGTTGTCTCAAATGTCATTCTTTTTATGGCTGAGTAACATTCCATTATATATATATGTACCACTTCTTTATCCAATCATCTATTGATGGGCACTTGGGTTGCTTCCATATCTTGGCTATTGTAAATAGTACTGCAGTGAACATAAGGATTCATATATTTTTTTAAATTAGTGTTTTGTCTTTCTTCAGATAAATACCAGATGTAAAATTGTTGGGTCATAAGGTCCTTCTTTCTAGTCACTTTGGGCTATGTTTATTGTTGTTTCTCTAATTACTCTAAGTGTAAGTTGAGGTTGTTTATTTGAAATTTTTTTGTTTCTTGAGGTAGGCCTGTATTACTATGAATTTCCCTGTTAGGACTGCTTTCACTGTGTCCCATAAATTTTGGGTCATTGTATTTTCATGTTCATTTGTCTCAAGATATCATCTGATTTCTTCCTTGATTTCATTGTTGACACTTTATTTAATTAGTAGCATGTTATTTAGCCTTCATATGTTTGTGTGCTTTTCAGTTTTTTTCTTGTAATTGATTTCTAGTTTCATACTATTGTGGTCAGAGAAGACACTTGATATAATTTCAATCTTCTTAACTTAATTGAGACTAATTTTAAGGCCTAGCATATGGTAAAGTGATTATTGATAGATACATAGTTATCGCCATTTTATTATTCATATTTATGTCCTCCCTCCCCTTCTTCTTCTTAAAGAAGTCCCTTAACATTTCTTGTAATACTAGTTTGGTGATAATGAACTTTAGCTTTTTCTTCTCTGCTGGGAAGCTTTTTATCTCTACTTCAATTATTAAAAGATAGCCTTAAAATAAATAAATAAATAAATAAATAAATAAATAAATAAATAAATGATAGCCTTGCTAAGTAAAATAGTCTTGGTTGTAGTTCCTTGCTTTTCATCATTTGAATATTTTATGTCAACACTTTCTTGCCTGAAAAGTTTCTCTTGAGAAATTAGCTGACAATCTTGTGGGGGCTCCCTTGTAAGTAACTAGTTGCCTTTCTCTTGCTGCTTTTAGGATTCTCTCTTAGTCTTTAATCTTTGGCATTTTAGTTATGATGTGTCTGGTGTGAGCCTGTTTGGGTTCATCTTGTTTGGGACTTGTGCTTCCTGGACTTGTATATCTATTTCCTTTGCAAAAATGGTAAAGTTTTTATTCATTATTTCTTCAAATAGTTCTCAATCCCTTGCATTCTTTCTTCTCTTTCTGGTATACCTATGATGTTGGTACCCTTGATGTTGTCCCAGAGGTCTTTTCAACTATCTTCATATTTTAATTCTTTTTTCTTTTTGCTGTTCTGATTGGGTGTTTTCTACCTCCCTGTCTTTCAAATAGCTGATTCGATCCTCTGCTTCATCTAGTCTGCTGGTGATTCCTTCTAGTGCATTCTTCTTTTTCAGTTATTATGTCTTTCACTTTTGACTGGCTCTTTTTTATGGTTTCTATGTCCTTTTTTATGCTTGCTATCTCTTTGTAAAAGTTCTCACTGAATTAATCTATTTTTCCCCCAAGTTCACTGAGCATTCTTATAACCATTGTTTTGAACTCTGTCTCTGGTTGGTTGCTTGCCTTCATTTCATTTCATTCTTTTTCTGGAGTTTTCTCCTGTTCTTTCTTTCAGGACACATTTCTTTGTTTCCTCATTTTGTCTGCCTCTCTGTGTTTGTTTCTATATATTAGGTTAGATATTCTACATCTCCCAGTCTTGGCCAGGTGGCCTCATGTGGTAGGTGTCCTGTGGGGCCCAGTGGCAGTTTCCCAGGTAACCTGTCCCAATTGCTACAGGAGTATGCTTTTGTGGGTTTTGTGTGCCTTCCTGTACATTTGAGCCTTGATTACTACTGGCACATAAGTGAGTGTATTTGACCCTCAAGTTGACTGATTGTGGGTTTTGGCCACATTCACAGCTTACAGGCTGCTGTGTGGGGACATTTACTCAATAAAGAAGGATTTGCCCCAGTGGGCTCTGGTGCTTGCTGAGAGCACCCTTTGGGGTTGCTGCTTGTAGGGCAAATGCGGTGGTACTCTGCTATGGTCTGAAGCTGATCTCCAGGTATGTTGATTTAGGGCCTCTTGGGAATGGCTCCGGTACAAGCCCATGTTAGCTACTGCCTGTGACTGACTGGAAACTACCTGGTAGAAGCTACAAAGTGATCTGTGAGGCTCAGCCACTGATAGAGCTTCATGTGGTATGTGTGTTGGGTGAAGCGAGGTCTTGGAGTCACCAAGATGAGACAAGTGGTGCTCACCAGGTTAATGTAGATTCTGGTTTGGTGCCAGTGCCGAACCCGGAGCTAACTACTCAGCAAAAGTCTCAGAGCACACCAAGGTCAGCTGCCACCTGCCTGGAGCTCATGAAACCCCAAGAGTTGAAGAAAGAGTGCAGTGTGGGCACAGCTGGCTGCTGACTGAGAATGTGCCTCTGGCATTGCTGAAGTTGGGTGAGGCAGAGCCCCAGGGAGTCGCTAGGGTGGAGTGAATGGAGCTCACCAGGCCACTTCAGATTCATATTTGGCCTTTGGGGGTAGGTTCAACACAGGAAAGATGGTGCCCTCCTGCTGGCTGTATGGGAAGTGTACTCCACATAGGGGATGTGACGACTATCCCTGCAGTCCTCACCATGAAGCCACACAACTCCCTGTATGTCCGTTACTCCAAGTAACCATCCCTCCACTGCAGTCCAGGGTAAGTGCCTGCAAGCGAGTGAGTCTGTGCAGTGGCCTTTTAAGAGGATATCTGGGTTTCCTGCAGCCTTCTGTCTCACCCAGATAGTCAGAATCCCTACTGCTATTCATAGCTAGATGTTGTGGGCACTTCTCTTCCTGGTACTGGTACTCTGGGCTGGGGATCCTGGTGTGGGGCTGGGGTCCCTTGCTCCTCTAGGGCAGGGGCACCTCTGCAGCTGAGACATCACTCCCAATTCTCAACCACCACTCGCAGGTATGGGCCTGCACTTTTCACATCTCTTCTCCTCCTACCAGTCCAGACATGATTTCTTTTTTATATCCTTAGTTATAGGACTTCTAGTCAGCCAGATTTCAGATGGTTCTCCATATTGGTTGTTTCGTAATTTAGTTGTAATTTTATGTGGTAATGGAAGGAGACAAGCGCCGTGTTTATGTACTCTGCTATTTTGGATCCTCTCTCTAAATGTTCATCTCTTAAGATGTCCTGATTATTCCAAAGCTAGCTACATATCCCTAATTGAAGAGAAAAACAGAGACAATTCTTGAAGAATCCAGTGCTCTTCAACAACCCTGAAAGGATCAAAAATGGGATATTTGCAATAGGAGGAAGGGGGACCTCTGGGCTTACGTGATGTCCATGACTGCAGATTGTATCCACTGGGATAATTCTTGTAAGAACCTTGTTCAGTCTCAATCTGACAGTAATTTATATAGAGAGAGGATGCCAAAAAATGTATACACATTTAAGAAAGGAAAAAAACTGTATTAAAATTGTAATACTCAATATATACTGGTAACAAAAGATGAACACAAGTCACGTTTGACTTCTGCAATTACAAGAGGTGCTCAAAGTTGTTACTATCAGCATAATTTTAATACAGTTTTCTTCGTTTCTTAAAAATGTATATACATTTTTTTGGCACCTCTGTATTTTTGAAAGCCTGAGGAAGAGTAGAAGAAACTGACCATGTATTCACACCACAAGTTTCTTAAGAGTCTTGCTCATTGTTCTCCCATATCTATGTAGTGCCTGGCTCATAAGGCTGTTAATAATGGCTATAACACCAAAGCAAAATATCAACACCAGCATCACAGTCTTTATTTAATATAATCGTTAAATATCTTTAACACCATGTTATATAAGAGTTCATAATTCATCAAATACAAAAACCTTTAAAACTAAATGTGTAATTAATTTCAAATATGGAAATGTGAATATATTATAAAATATGGAGTAAATATAATAAAATGTAAATAAACACATTTCCATTCTGATTTAAACTTTTACAGATAAAATTTATGCAATGAAGTAGTATTAAAAATGAAACAAAATTACATAAAAACTAAGAAAGTTTAATTTTAAAGTTAAAAATTAAATGATTAAATACATATTTTTAAAGTAACATCTTTAAAAATGTAATAATTGCATCATCATTGAATCATTGACAAGTGAGTTATGTGTAGAATTTTCCAACTGATGAAGCAGCCCTTTTTCACAGCCCTCTATATGGGTATGGGGATATAGAGGAGAGAGTGATAAGTTAACTCCAAATATTTTCTTTTGACTCCTTCATCGTCAAACGATTCCTTTCCTTATTTAAACATGTTGAAACCTTTTTGAACTTTTCTTGTTTAGGAAATGCAATCTCTTTAATTTCTACTAAGCTGAAGCTTTTGTTTCAAATAAGGCTACACTGGTTTGTCCTTGTTTGCTTTATTTCACCATGTATAGATGGAGATTTCACTGCAGGGGTACCTACATCAATTTTAACACCATCATCTATATATTCCATTTACAAAGAAAGTCTATGATCCAGGGTGGGACTCTTGCAATAGAATATTTCCTTTGTTTGTTATTTTGTACCAGTTATGGAGGGAGAGAAGAATGCTTTCTAAATTATTTAAATTAAACATTTCATGCCCTGTATCACTTTACAGATACATTTCAGATTAAAATATTATTTAAATTTAAAAAATTAGAGTATTTGGTCTTTCACCAACAAAACACTACTACTTTGCAATGAAAAAGAACACAGAAATCCAGAATGCCAGACACCAGCTGCAATCATCAGTCAATACATATTTGTTAAGTGAGTTTGGTAAGGGCTTAACGGTTAGTCTGGTACTTTAACCCTTATACAATGTTAGTTCCATTTCACAAAGAAAAAAGAGAGAATCCAAGAAATTATGGAACTTTCCTAGGGTCATACAGCCAGAAAATTGTGCACTTGACATTCAAACCCAGCTCAGATTTTTGGCCACAAGGACTCTTTTCCTTCCACAGTGAATGTGACCCCGTATTAACTCCCACTGCCTGTAAGGGCAGGTGTTTGCAGTGAATAGACAACACTGCCTTACTAGGAGGCAGTCACATTCAGAAGAGGAGCTTTCCTTGAGCTCCCTCCTTCCTTCCCTCTATACCCTCTATCTCTTTGACTCTATTACACCAAACAGGTGGTTAAAGTGGAGACTTTTGGCCACTGAGCCAGAAGTTGAGGGTGGTGACCCAGTTCTTGGTTGATAAGTGTTGGCTTTTCAAATGTCTCAGATGGAGAATCTCAACAACAAAGTATTTTTTTTTTTTCTGGTAGTGATTTCCCTTGTAGCATAACTTTTTTTTTTTTAAGATTTTATTGGGGAACTGGGAAAGGGGAACAGTGTTGAGGAATTGAAGAAGGGGAACAGCCAAGTTGTTGTCCTTCAGTCTTAGTTGTGGAGGGCACAGCTAGCTCAGCTCCAAGTCCAGTCGCAATCTGGCCACTCGTGGCTGCTCAGCTCAAGGTGCCATGTTCAATCTTAGTTGGGGGACGGGGTGGGGGTGTAGCCCACCATCCCATGAGGGAGTCAAACTGGAAACCTTGTTGTTAGGAGCACGTGCTCTCACCAGCTGAGCCATCCTGCCACCTGTTGGCAGCTCAGTGGCAACTCAGCTCAGGTGCAGCTCACTGGCCTATGTGGGAATCGAACTGGTGACCCTGTTGCTCAGCGCTTGTGATCTTAACCAACTGAGCCACTCAGCCAGCCCCCCTTGTGGCATAACTTTGATGATATATGCTAATAACCCTCTCCCCCATACATACACTCTTGGGGTGCAGGTAGGAAGCAAAGAAGAAAGTGAACCCCCACCTGCCTCATGAGTGACTTTCTTTTCCTTCTCACTCACCCAGGTCTCTGTAGTTGGCTCATGTGAGTGAGTCCTAAAATAAGCTCAGAAGGCTCTCTCCTCCACATTTCATCAGCTAGCAGATCTCATTGTATTACAGGATTTGAGTGGAAAGGCGACAGGTGTTTAATATTGATTATTGTTTTAAGAGAAGGTGTATTTCACATAAGTGATATCTTAGATGATAACAGCTTTGGCCAAGCAGGCTGGAAAATCACATTTCTTAAGCTGGCTCCTGCAGCTGCATTTATTAGATGATTCTTGGTGCCGCTCCATTCAATCACTCTTCAATTTGAAGCCGAGTCCCTTTGGTGAGGAAGGAAAAAAAAACAAACAACATCTCTGGGCTTCACATTATTTTGTTTTTAAGCCATCTACCTGGATGATTTGAGCTGTGTCAGGAAGATTCCTCTATCCAAATCTAAAGCCTTATATTTGGATGCCGTGGAGTTTGTGATCCTAAACACTGGGTTCGGCACTCTCTTCTCTCAAGGATGATTGTTTTTAAAAATCTTAATATTTCTGCAAGGATAAACCATTAAAATTTCCAATGTCTTTCTCTGCAGGATTTTTCCAGATTGTTTTCCTCTGATATAGAAGAGAAGTCACAGCGATAGGTTACACGATTCTGAGAGGAATGATGCAGTTGAAGTGTGGAAATAAGTGTGAAAAGGAACAAGTAAAAACACCAAGGGGAACTGTTGCTTGTCCCACAACTCACCAAGGGCCAGTGCTGACTTTTGGGGAACACTCAGAATGCGCCAATGGCTTGGATTCCATTTGATCTATTCCCCGGGAGTTTTTCTTCTTTTTCTTTTTAAAAATATTTTATTGGGGAATTGGGGGAGGAGAACAGTGTTGGGGAATTGGGGAGGGGGACCAGCCAAGTTGTTGTTCTTCAGTCTTCATTGTGGAGGTTGCCAGTTGCCATCTGGCTTCCCGTCAGCAGCTTGTGGTCTCTAAGCTCAAGGTGCTGTTTTCAATCTTAGTTGTGAGTGGGCGTAGCCACCAGCCCATGTGGGAGTTGAACCAGCAGCCTTGTTGTTAAGAGCGCACATTCCATCCACTGAGCCATCCAGGCGGCAGCTCAGCTCAAGGTGTCAAGTTCAGTCTTAGTTGCGGGTGGGCGTAGTCACCATTGAACAGGCAGTCTTGTTGTTACACCAGCTGATCCATCCTGCCACCTGTTGGCAGCTCAGCGGCAGCTCAGCTCAGGTGCAGCATCACTAGCCCATGTGGGAATTGAACTGGCGGCCCTGTTGTTCAGAGCTCCCGCTCTTAAGCCAGCTCTTAACCAACTGAGCCACTCAGCTGGCCCCAGGAGTTTTTCTTCCTAACAATGATACCCATTTTACAGATGAAGAAACTGATGCTCAGAGAGCCCAAGTAATTTTTCTCAAGTGCACAAAGTAACTCTGTGGAACTCACTGGACCAGAACCCAGATTATTAGTTGCCTGTTTTAGTCTTCTCTTTATTATAACGTCTTATTCTTCATTATGCTTAATTTATGTGAAGTCTTTTTAAAGGATCAATGAATCTTTGAATGTAATCAATGGCTTCTATAGATAGGAAAACAGAACCCTGGGTCAGAATCTTTAAGAATTGGAACTAATGATTCTAATATATTCAGATTTTAAATCTTAGCTTTGGAAACAGTGGAGCAGTCATCCAACCTATCTCTCAGGCAATCACATCTAGGTCATCACAGACATAGAGCTGTTTTCTTATAGCTTCAATACATCCAGCAATGGGCAGCCCATTTCTTTATTAGACAGCTGGAATTATCAGAACTTTTTTTTCATCCTGAGCTGAAAACTGTATCCCCATAAGCTCATCCAAAGACCCTATTTCTTTTCTGAAATTAGTGAAAAAATTAAACCAATCTTCTACCTGACAGCCCTTTAAATATTTACAGGCAGTTACCAGGTTCTCTCTATTTTAGGTTGAAGTTTCCAAGTGCCTTTGATAATCTCTTACCTGGATATTCTCTCAGCTTGGTCACCTCTCCCAGTTTTCAACATCCAGCTTACAGAGTGGAGCTCAGAACTGAAAGTAAGGACAGCAATTATGCTGCAAGTGTCATCTCCCCAGCCTGCATGGAGAAGTCACATCAGCACTTCTCTCCCCCTGTTCAAGCATGATCTCCTCTTTTGTACATTTGACCATTGTTTTGCACCATGTGAACTAGAGGATTCTTCTCCAGTGTGTCCACAAAACGTCAGATCCAAAGGCTCCATGACACAGTGACTAGGCTTGTCTTTTCCTGCACCAATTCTTATTCATCAATTCATCAGCTTCCTCCATTGGATAACCTAAAGATGCTGCTGATGGTGCCTAATGAACCTGCCAAGGGTGCTCTTTCCTAGTGTTCAAGGAGCAGCAGCCTTTCTAGGGCTGAGTTATGTGTGCAGGTGACAAGAGAGAAACGTCCCTTGAGGTTGGGTCACAGGTTTTCTGTTATGCTGGTGCCCAGAACCCCAGAAAAAATACTGTCACATTAGATCCTCCAGCACCTGGACTTTACATTCCAACAGTTATACTCGTAGGTTCAGTTCCAGCCTCAGGGACCACGTAGGGGCAGCCACCAGGCAACCTTCATTTCCAAGTTATCTCTTCTTCTCTTCCCCCTCAACCTCCTTCTTCTTCTCCATCTTTCCCTCTTTTCCCATTAGAAAATAACAATCATATTTCAGGGTGGAAGCAGGCAAAGGACTGTGGAATTTGAATGGAAAAGGGGCAAATGCATACTATGACAGGGAGGTAGTGGGGGAAACAGGGTGCTGTCCACCTTTGTAGTGCTGAAGCTCCAGCTCAGCCATGGTTAATTATAACTTTTTAACTGTAAAATGATGACAATTATAATACCCATGTTTTAAAGGTGTGAGGAGGATTAATAAACTAGTACATTAAGGGCTTTGAACAGTGCCTGGTGCATGACAGATTCTCAGGGTTTGCCATACAATGATGGTGGTGATCAGCATTACTATCAGTATTTTTGAAACAGCAAGTTTTGGTGAAAGGGACCCTAACAACAAATGACATTCAAAAATTCACATTCTTTCATGGCTATGATAAGCATACAGAGATTTCTAAATTTTTATTTTGAAATTTCCAAATTCTTCTACAATTTTTTATTGTGCATATAGGTGTGTTTTGTTGTTGTCGTTGTTTTGTTTTTTTACCTCTCATGGGTAATTATTCCCTAGAAAATACTCAGTCAAGTTTTAAAAAAAATAGAATACTTACATGTCTGACTATTCCAATAGAAAGAGAGAGGGGATATTTTTTCATTCTTAGTAAAAACATTATATATATATATATTTTAAATTAATCTAAGAAGCACACAGATTAAGAAGTCAAAGTACCTTTTCATTTTCCCACTAATTGTATTCCCATAAGCACCCACCAATATAAATATTTTTTCTTTTCTTATTTTCTCCTTTCCTTTCCACCATTCAAGCAATTGACCAGGTTGATTTTCAATATCTTAGATAAGTGGCATTTTGGAATGTGAAGTAACCTGGTTAAGAATTCCTGATTATATTTTTAAAGCCCTAGCCTTTGATAGAACCTGGAGAGCCTGCAGAGGCAGGATCTTCTGCGGGGGAACACCTGGGGTTGCCTGGGGCTAAGAGTGGTAACTGGTAGTGACTGTAAATGCTCCAAGGACTCTTACTGGGGTGATGGAAATGTCCTGAAACATGCTTGATTATGGTGATGGTCAAACAATTTGGTAAATTTACTAAAAATTGTTGAATGCTGAACATAAAAATGGGTGAATTGCATGGTATGTAAATTACATCTCAATGAAATTGTTTTTAAAAAAATAAATAAAACAAATCAAGACAAGCTTTTTGAACTTGCTTATTTTACAAAATGCTTCAATATGAGGCTCTTTAAACTTGTTTGATGTAAAATAGATTTTTTTCTTTGTTTAAGCATTGTTTTTCAAACACTAACAAGTTTTTTGGACATCTATTAAAAGTCAATGTTTGGAGTTAAGTCTATTACATTTTAACAGTGTTTGAAAACAAGTTTGGTTAAGCATGAGCAAATTGCCATTGTTTGCCTTTAATTGGGGAGTGGGAAGGGGGGGTATTCTCCACACATTTTCTTTTTTAGCTTTGCACTTTCTTTATGTAATAGTTTACTTCTGGGGGAAAGTTTTTCCTCCAGACCAAGAAAGATGTGGAAGGGGGAGAGCAGACCTCTATTTGTGCTCGATCCCTGATAAACCAGGCCCTGTTTTCTAGCAGAGAGGTAGGGATTTGGAAAGACTCAGAGAGAAATGGCTGCAGGATGTGTCATGACTGAAGGAGTGGGATCCAGGGCAAAGAGTCCTTGCCCATGGTATAGCAAGCCCCTGGAGCTGCAAGGACCATGCCAGCAGGAGCAGTGATGGCCTGTGGAGCCAGTGTGGACAGGTAACTGAAAACCAACTTCCTCCCCCAACCCCTACTCCATTCCCCTGACTTTTATGTAAGACCCCAGAACTATGACACAACTGGGGGTGGAACAGAACTTCAGGAAGTCATGTTAAAGGGATATCCTAGCCCCAGACTCCGTTGTTCTAGACATATTATGCCTCTTTTTTTTTTTTAGCTGAGCCATCCTGCTACCTGTTGGCAGCTCAACGGCTGCTCAGCTTGGGCCGGGACTCGAACCGCTGTTGCTCAGAGCTCAAACTCTTGAGTGAGCTCTTAACCAACTGAGCCACTCAGCCGGCCCGATTATGCCTTTATTTTTTGTAAGCTTATGTAGATTTAAATTTGATCCTGTCTCCCACAAGCCAGTGGAAAACAGAATAGTATATATTGTGTTAAAACATACACATGAATAAATAAGATCATATTTATATATCTCTTGGCAACTTGCTTTTACCTTAATAATTTACCTCTATCTGTGACGTAAAATAGTTTTTATGGCTCTTTCCCCCAGATATATAATATTCCATAGTATAGAAGTTATTAATATTTTAGATTCTCAAGAGTTTAGCAAAATCAGTCATGAGTCTGTTCAGGCAAGTTAAATGGCTAGCACTAGGACCCAGAGGATGACCTGGCAAGCCCTTTGCAAGCAGATGGCCCTCACAGATGACTAAGAGTCCAGCTCTGTCTCAATCCCTGCTGTGACTTTTCCTCACAAGCCACTGTACTAATTGTTTAAAAGCAGATGGGAAGGGGGAGCTTTGCAGACCTTCATCGCAGCTGCATGCACTTGGCACAGGGTGCAGGTTGAAATAGCACATCCGCTCTAACTCCCTGGCTCTGCAGTTTTTGTTTTTGTGATTAATGCCCAGTGCAAAGGTGAGTAATGTAGCAATTCATTGTAGTAATTCGAGTTATGGTGAAATATATGGACTCCTTTGCTCAGCATCCCTTTTTCCAACTCATTGTCACATAAAAAGAATTATTACATTGAGAATACAATGCCATTAGCCACAGGACCAAGCAGAGATACAACTCATGTGCCCCAAATATCCCCACTGCTTATGGTTAAAATTCGACTCTTAGAGCCGCTCTTGTAGGGTTGTAGGGTGCTAACTGGACCCAAAGTGTGTTGGGGAATGCTTCTAATGCCTCTTCTCTGGCCCTACTGCTCTTGACTGCTACCTAAGAATGACGATTCATCTTTGAATGAGCCACAGCTGGAACTAAATTCATTTCATTTTTATACTGTATCCTTATCTTCTCAAATAACTTTTGAGCTCCTGGGAGAAATTTAGGAGAGAAGTTGGGGGAGAAACCTCATTGGTAGTGGTAGGAGGACCTCCTGCTCTTATAGGTCCAGGAGAGCATGCCACTGTCACCTTGCAGGAATGGAAGAGCAGGTGAACAGATGAAATGCAGATGAGGACCTTGGTACTGACTCCTGCGTTCAAGGGAGGAAGTAGGATGCCTGCGAGGCTGACGACCCCTAACTGTACCAGCTTCAGGAGCAAGTGATAGCCTATTACTTAGGGTTTCCATTATATACAGGAAAAGGCAGGGGAGGAATGCATTAAGTCTAATTTCCTTCTCTAGCATGTTGCTTGGGATGTTAATCTTAATGGAAGTATTTTTGAATTTGTTAGCTAGTGGGGCCCAAGACCTTGGGTTCCTCTTTTCCTATCCAAGATAGACTATTACAGTTAGAAGTGTTAAAGTGCACTTGAATGGTGATAAGTAGTATTACAATCTCTTGAAAAAAATTCCCTGTCAGTGGAGAAGGTGTGCAAAGGTAAAGAAGAGAGGATCCAGGAGCTGGCTTAGTCCCTACTGTTTATTAGTATTTTGGTAAGTCACTCCCTCCTCATTCACTGTAAGTGTGTGCATGCCTCTGTGTGTGTGTGTGTGTGTGTGTGTGTGTGAGAGAGAGAGAGAGAGAGAGAGAGAGAGAGAGAGAGAGAGAGAGAGAGAGAGAGAAGGGGAGGGGACAGGGGTGGGGGGGAGGGAGGGAAGGGAAGGGGAGGGAGGGGAAGGGAGATAGGGGGCATGTCCATTTAACCTATACTACCTGGTTCCACAGGGATTTCCTGCCATATCTGAGTCTCTGCCACTCCTGTCTAGCCACCAAACCTTCTGGGTGGGAGGGATTTTAAGCTGAAGTGGAAAAAGAGATCAAATCCTAGCTTCTATCATTCCCCTCTCACAGCCTCAAAGCCCGCGGGTGTTGCCTATGCAAATAGATTCAATACATTGAATCCTGAGCCCAGGTTATTATTCCCAGAGATGTATAAACAACATCATCCAACTCCAAGGAACAACAGCATATGTTATCTTTACAAAGTCCTTCTTCAATTTTGCAACACCTAAATATCAGAAAGAAACTTTGTGTGTAATCTCTCTTTCTGCTCTGTATACTACAACCCTAACCACATTGAGGCTGTCTCCATCCAGCGTGTGTCTGATTGAAAATTCAATTCAATTCACTTCAAATATGTACTGAGCAACTTTATGTTGGCAGCAAAGGGGTAAAAGCCATAAGGGATACAAAGTAAGTATAAAGCACAGTCTCTATCTTCAAACAGTTTGCCGTGCAATTGGGACCCACCTGGAGAAACAAGAGACCAACATGAGACAGAATATATTTACTCATCAGAATGTGTTGTTCTGATAGTAAGTGCATTGGATGTTCCAGAAAAGAAGCTCTGGGTGAGGGCCAGCACTGTCAAACAGAAAGGCTTCTTGGAGGGCTTGGGGGCTGGTGTGGGGCTTTGAAGGAATGGGAGCATTTCACTATGTGGCAGAATCACACACAAAACTTTTCCTTTGTTTCAGATTTTCTACATAAGCCTCAACACTGAAAATAACATGACCTAATTATTCCTACAGTCTTATGAGCTATCAGACCTAGACGGGGCTTACTTAGAGGTGGCCAGGACACCCTACAATCCTCACTGCCCACTCCCCACTTTGGTGCCTCCCACACATTCTCTCACCAATTTATAAAAGCAGAAGATTATAATGCAAGAGTAGGTCCTTGCTGGGATTTTTAATGGTAAGTGGTCTGATGAGTGAAAGTGGTGGGTTTTTCTCTCCCATGTAGAGGAGGGTTGGGTTGTCAACCCTCCCTCGATAGAGAAGAAAGTCTGGTAGCCCACTCTTGGATTTGATGCTTGCTGAGCAGTTAAAGTTATAGACCTGCTCTGGGGCTCCCGCTAACACAGAAACATGGTGGGGGAGTTCTTGGGAGAACTTGGCACAAGTTCCCAGAAGTGAAAGGACATTGTGGACATAAAGACCAGTACCTACATCTTACGGGGGAAATTTGGAAGGCAGTGCTGGGTGGGAGCAGCCTGTGATGTCAGGTCCATGGCGCTGCCTGCATTTCCAGCACTTGGTCTACCAAGGATTGATCAGTTTCCTGATCGAGTGGATGTGGTAGAAGAACAAACATAGAGGCAGACTGAAGAGGGTGGCCCCCGAGAGGAGGATTCTCAGCCATAGAAAACTAGGAGGTGCATGAAGAGGTGAGAAGTGAGAGGAGGGAGGTCACAGGAAGTCAGCAAGGAGTTTATCTTCTTGTCCACGAATTATGCAGTTGGGAGGTCTCCCTGGGTAACCCCCAAACCCACATGTAGCCCCTATTTGGAACACCAGTCACATCAAAGGTATCCTGATGAAAGGAAACAGCACTAGTTATATAAGTGCTCCCCTTCTCTCATGCCTCCTCCTGGATCTCAACTCTTGAGGAAGAAGGGAGTCCAGGTAGAGAAAGATGGAGCATGGGGAGAGGGAATGAACAAACAGACCAGGCTCTTTCTCTCTCCAAATTATAGGTCAGGCCTGCACTGGGAGAAGGGGGAAGTCTTTACATTGCATGTGAGACTGGATTTTGATTTGTATTGGGAAAGACTTTCCAGTTCCTACAAAGTGAGTCTAAATGATTCAGATGAGACTCTTCTTATAACTGAGAGTGACTAGAAAGCTGGGGGAGCTGTTGTCCTAAGATGCTGTCCAGGGGCTTAGAAGGGAGGTGACACAGAGCTTGATGGAAGGGCATTTCCCCCTGGAATCTCTCAGGGGCCAGTGAGGTGATCACAGAGAGGCTGGAGGAAGCAGGACGGGGAACTCAGAAAGAGCAGAAGAGGGGAGCTGTAGGATGGGGTGGGCATGAAGTGTGTTTGGGAGTCTTAGTGACTTCACCTGGCAGGAGGGAAGGGGATGGCCGGTGACAAGGATGAGAGGAAGATAGGAACTCACTGTGAATGCCTTGAGATAGGACTTCAGCAGGAGTTAAAGCCAACAAAAAAAGGAGTATCCCATTACTCTAGCAGGTTTCCTGGCAAAGGGCTCCTTTTTTCCCTTCTTCGCTGAACCTTTCTAGCAGCCAGCCAACCTGACATGTGCTCGTTGGTTTATGGTTGACACATGGATTTGAGAGTGTGTCTTATAATATCTTCAGAGGTTCAACTGAGGTGATTTGTGGAATGAGGGACATGCTCCTCCTTCTTTCCACCCCCCCCAATCCCCACCCCCACCCCCGAGGCAGGTCATTGGGAGAGGTGACCCACCATGGTTCCTAGAAATGTGGATTTCCAGAGGGCTTTAATTATGATCTCTGAGCTGGGGCTTAGGGACACATTGCTGCTCAAGTCAGCAATCGGTGACTGTCTTATTCTCACACTGTAGTCTGGCTGGCTTGCATTTGCATTTGTTGCAATTATAAATTTGATCCATACTCTCAGGGGACAATAAATACCTTGTTTTTATAAGACAAGTTTATTCTGACTTTGAGCTTTAATTCACTAGAGGGTGAGTAGTGAGATCTCAGTCCTGTTTGGAAGGCTGCTCCATTTCTGTGCAGGTACGCAAGATCAGGGGAGTGGAGATGTTCTATAGCTCATCATTATGACTACTAAGACCCTCACTGTTCAAATTTATGTGGTCCAGTTGAAGGTCGGTGGCTTTATCACTTCCCTGCTGTGCACTGGCATGCCTTCTTTGGCTACTGTTCCCTTCTCAATGTTCTGTCTCCCCAGAAACCCTGAGCCAACTTTGGTAGCTCTCCTCAAGGGGTTGCAAAACCTTGTCTAATTTCTAGGTTCTTTAGGGAAGAGATACCAGTTGCTTTTTTTTTTTTTAATAGACATTATCTTCCAATTTATTTCAGTATGCAGCTACTAAGAATAAGGAGAGTTTTTTTTACATATTCATGATACTGTTATCAAGCCTTTTGATATGGTTTTTTCCATATGCCCTGCCTAGCCCTGCTCCATTGCTTTGGGACCATTCAGCCTAATTGCTTCAAAAAGCCAAAAGGCAGGATGCGGGAAAGGAATGCTATCTCCTGGGTGCCTCTCAGCTTCCACGCCCTGAAACACAAAAGCACACAAGAAAGGCAACACCAGGCCTGACTCACTTTTTGTTTGCTGGAGGGTGAGGAAGGAAAATATCTATAGTTAGAAGTGAGAAACCACGAATACATTATCCTGTCACATCTGTCTGCTCTGTAGAGTACAAAGAGTGAAAAAGCTGAGGCAATTCCCAGCTAGAGACTTGTCTCAGCATCTCTGAGAGCTGTCATCAGCTCCTGTTCTCAGCAAGGAGGGTTTGAGTTCAGTGGTTCTGTGGAGGTGTCTGGGCTGAGGACCCCAAAACTCCTTGCAGCACGTGCCACCCAAGCATCCACTAGGAGCCCACACTGCCATGGCTCCCCTGTCAGTAGTTATTCAAAATACATGAGAGAATTTGACCATAACACCCTACCCACTGTCAAAGACAAAAACTGAACAAGTAAGCAGGTTGATTTTATTCAGCCTGTTGCAATAGGGAGAGCACCCAGATCACAAGATCAGAGTTCTCAGCAGAATGGATTGTCTTCAATTTCATAGGGAGGGGTAAGCACGTTGCACATGGGGTGGTTTATAATTGGGGCTGTTTTGCAAGCAGAGAAGCCTTGCTCAGGTATCTGCCCAGAAAATGTTGTGCTGCTTTGTTTTGTTTTCTCTTTCTTTTCTGTGGCTAGCTAGATTCAGGGGAACAAACAGCCCTAATCATTCATGAGCTAAAGAATGAGAAGTTGAAGGGTCTATGTTATGGATTGACGTGTGCCTCCCCCAAAATATGTTGAACTCGTAACTCCCAATATTTGTGAATGTGACCTTACTTAGAAATAGTCATTGCTGATATAATCAAGTTAAGATGAGATCATAAGGGTGGGCCTTAATCCAATATGACAAGTGTGCTTATAAGAAGAGGTGAAGATGGAGACACACAAGGAGAAGAACGTCATGTGACACAGAGGCAGGGGTTAGTTACGCAGCTACGAGCCAAGGAGTGGAAAGTGTTGCCTGGAACCAGAAGCTAGAGAGTCATGGAACAGATTCTCCCTACAGTGTTTAGAAAGCACGCCCTACCAATGCCTTGATTTCAGGCTTCTAACCTCCAGGACTGTGAGATGATGCATTTCTGTTGTTTTCAGCCCTCCAATTTGTGGTACTCAGTTACAGCAGTCCTAGGAAACTGATACAGTCTGTGCCTGGCCTTGCAATAGGCTCACACAAAAGGGGAAAGGTCTGTGTTTGGTCTTGTCACAGGTAAACAAGGGAGGCACCGTGGTCTTTCGGGACTCATGACAAAGAGTGGATGACATTTCTTGCTTAAGTCACGTTGGGTGGGTGGTTCTTTTTAGTAAGCCATTCTGGAACACAAAAGGGTGGGGGCGTTTCTTAACCATCACTATTTTCTGGGAGCACAGGTTCAGCAGTGTCAACCTACTTAAAACCCATAAGTGGATTTCCATCCCTACAAGTTAAGGGGTGGGGCCTCCCCACCTTACCAGCCTTGTTTGTCTTGCTAGTTACTGCAGGACTATCCACATACCCCAAGCCCCACCTTGTGCACTGCTCCACAAACACAACCTGCTGTTCACTGGTATGTGTTTGTTGAGGGCTTTCCCTTTTACCTGGAACACATTCTCTCTCTCCTCCTCCTCTCTTTTAGTTTCACTCACCTTTCACATTGTGTCTCTAAGGAACCTACCCTAACTCACCTCTTCCAGGCCTCTTCTCTGGGATTTTATGGAAACCAGTGCCCACCTCTTCAGAGCACCCTTCCCACTGCATTGATATTATATGTCTCCATTTCTCTCTCTCCTATTAGCCTATTGGTTCCATCCATGTTCTGATTATCTTGCTGTGAGTTTAATGCTTGGAACAGAGCAGGTGACAAATAAGTATTTGTTGAGTTGAAATGAACTCTGCCTTCTTCAGACCCCTTTCCCTGACCCTTAGAAATGTTTCTTCTTCAACACCATGTTATTTCTTTTTTGTTTTCCTGAAAGCTCCTTCGTCACTGTAGGTTCAGCTCTAGCAGAGATCAGGACTGTATTTTCAGGTTTCATTGCCTTCTCCATATAAACATTCCATTAATAGTTTTAGTATTCCAGGGCCGGCCGAGTGGCGCATTGGTTAAGAGCTTGCTTGGGACGCCAGAGGACCCTGGTTCGGATCCCACATATGAGGGCCAGTGACACTGCCCTCTACAGCTAAGATGCTGAACAACAGCTCAACCTGGAGCTGGGCTGCCGTGAGTTGCAGGCGACAGCGTAGGCTGCAGCCCCTGCTGCAGTGGGTTGCCATGGGCTACTGTGTGTAGCCAGCAGCCAGTGTGAATGACCAGCAGATGCTGTGAGAGGCCGTCCAGAAGCCAGCGACTGATGTGCCTCGCCCGGGAAGAGTGCAATGATGGTGCCAACTTGGGCCAGTGAAGCAACGTCCTCCACAACTAGACTGAAGAACAACAACAAAAAAAGCACAACAGCAACTTGTCTGTTCCCTTTCCCCCAATTCCCCAGCACTGTTCCCATCCCCCAATTTCCCAATTAAAAAAAAAAATCTTAAAAAAAAATAGTTTTAGTATTCCAACCACAGCCAGAAAAAAATAATATCTCTTTCTTTGCATAGGCATAAAAATATGTTTTTCTCATCACAAAAGTGACACATGCTCACTGCAAAAAATGTCTTGAAAAAAAATGCAGAAAAGCAAAAAAGACCAAAAACATAAAATCATTTATAATTTTACTCACAGACATGGATGTAAAAGGTGAGTGAAACTAAAGGAGAGGAAGAGGAGAAAAAGAATGTGTTCCAGGCAAAAAGGGAATGCCACTAACAAACACACATCAGTGAACAGCAAGGTGTGTTAACTATATATTCATGTCGTATATCTGAACAGAGTGATGATCATGTTGGACATTCTATTTTGTAAACTGATTTTTTTTTCCAGTTAACATTTCAAGATCAGTTTTCTATGTTAATAAATACTGATTTGTGTGAATAGTGCAAATAGTGCTTTTCAGGAAGAAAATTTCCAGCACAGAGAATTTTTTTTTTCTACCTGCTTGGTCAATAAATTTATTTTTATCTTTATCTCAAAAATCATCATAGAAAATTGAGGTTTGGTTTATTAGCTCTCAGCAGCCCGTTCCTGAGCTCTGAGGAAGCTTGATTTCTTCTAAGCTACCCAATTTTCTTCTGGGCAAGAGACATTTTCACTCTTCTGGTGAGAAAATCCCTTCCAAAAAACCCACAAGTGTGGAAATGTTAGAAGCGTCTCCCATGGAAGGAGATATGGAGATTGGTTGCAAAAAACAACAACTAAATGAAAAAGTAAAGTGAAGAAATGTCTGATGTAGAAAGGTAGTTTCTCTTTTCAGTTCCTGTCGTCGCTGGGAGGCTGCCGGGGGACTTTCAGCGGTGAGATACCCAGGGAAAAGAAAACACACGGAGCCCACATGAGGAGGAACCAGCTGGTCAGCTCACAGCTTTATTCCGCAATAGCAACCATTATATAGAGGTTTTGGGGGAGAAGAGTGCACGGAAGTGGCATGCTCCCTCCCGCGGCTGTGAATCATGCTTACATACAGGGTTTATGTCACCGGAGCCCAGCGCCTGTGCAGCAGGCTCCGGAGTCAAGGTTTGTTATGTCTGCGGCCAGGGTCCCTGCATCAGTGGCCCCCGCTTGTGTGGGCCCGGACCTCGTCCAGGGTCAGGGTTCGTACATCAGCCTGCACACAACTGACTCAGCCCGGGCCCTGTCAGTTGACCCCCTGCAGGGTGGCAGTTTGGGACTTGACCCAAAGAGCGTGTCTCTGTGCACAAAGGCCACAACAGCAATACATAGAGCAACAGAGGACCATGAGGCTGATGGCAATACCTGTCAAGATAAGGCCTGTCCATTGCCATGAAGAGCTAAGGGAGTTCCACCAATGCAAAAGGGGGTCATCACGCAGGGCCTGGATTGCCGAAACCTCAGTGTCTATCTCCTGCAAGGCCTCCTGTACCTTTTGTTGGTGGTCTGGGATGTAAACACAATATTCAACGTGCAAGAGGGCACATGTCCCCCACTGCACAGCAGTTAACAGGCCTAGGGTCATCCTATTTTGCAAAACCACCTTTCTCATTTGGGTTGTTTCGTCAAGGAGCAGGGGTAAAGAGGCTTGCATGACGTTCAGGGTGTTGGCGATGTGTTGGGCAAGGGCTTCTGCCTGTAGCCCTACGTCTATCACTCCACCCCCTGGCAATAAGATGGCTAAGGGGGTAAAACCACCAGGCCACCCATTTTGTGCATGAGCACTAACCTAACAGCCCTAAGCTTGGCCCATTGGTTACTCTGGCCTGGGCCAGTTTCATACCAGAACTCTTCCAACTCTGGCTTTAACCCCACCGCAGTCCATGTGGGGGGCTGGCCCAGCAGGAGCCATCCGTGTACCATGTCTCACCAGGGACAGGTGGCTTTTCTTTCCTGTATGGGCTGGTCACCTCTACAGGGTATGTAGAAAGTGCTTCTTCCTTGTCTGCCCAGAAGGCTACCGGGCCCAACAGCTCGTGGAGCTGTTGGCACAGCAGACTGGAGTTAAATGTGGCCTGTTGCTCCACATATGTTCCCCACTTGGCCAGTGTGGGAGTTTGGACCACCCCTTCCGGGGTGCCCTGAGCCATGACTGCAGCCAACCCTCGACCAGTATGTGGACTGCATCGTTACAGGTGCAGGACCTGTGATGGCCTCACAGGCCATTAGGGCTGTGTAAATGGCCGCTAATTGTTCCCAATTAGTGAATGTCGCAACTCAGCTCCTTTCCAGAGCTGAGACCAGAAACCCAAGGGCAACTTCTGGGTCCCATGGGTCCACCGTAAACCTTAACTTAAGCCTTCCTCTTGTACCTGAACTGTTAGCAGGTACGGAAGGGTGGGGTCAGCGACCCATCTGCCATACAGCATAACTTTGGTCTTACTCAACCAGATAACTACCAAGAATTTGACAGAGTAGCCAGGGCCCTGGACCTTGTCCTCATTGACAGCCCACACCCAGCCTGTTAGGGCGTCTTGGAGACTGCGGGTGGCAGTTTCCAAATCTGCAAGAGAATTAGAGGTTAACATTATATCATCTATTTAGTGAAACAAGCGCACGGTCAGGGGCTTGGTCTATGTAGCTAAATGCTGTGCTACGAGCCCAGGCACAGGGTTGGGCTGTGATGGTAGCTTTGTAGCAATACCTGGAAGGTCCATTACCTGCCTCCTTAGGTGAAGTTGAACTGTCCTTGGTTGGCAGTGTCAATGTCAATGGAGAAGAAGGCATCAGCCAAATCTACCACATAGTGGAAACGTCCTAGGCGATCCATCAACTCTATGATGTTTGGAACAGCAATGTGCAGTGGGCGAGTCACCTTGTTCAGCTCCTGGTAGTCCACTGTCATTCTCCAGGAACTGTCCAGTTTCCATACAGGCCAGACCGGGGAGTTGAAAGGGCTATGTGCCGGGGCTGTGGCAATACTTGAGGGGGATGGTGGGTATGCCCGCGTATCACCGCCTTCACCATCCAGACCTGGAGGCAGAATTTTCTGACCGCAGTCTATAAGATGAGGTTGTACAACACGTCCACCCCTAGAAAATAGTCAGGTATAGGGGAGACATACACCGTGTGGGGGTGGGGCAGTCTACCTATACCCAGTGGTAAGGAGACAGCTTGTACTTTTACAGTCTTTTCCTCATAACCATCAATGCAGGTTACTGGTCCAGGGAACTGTCCTGGGTTCCCATAAACAAGGCTACAGTCAGTGCTGGTGTCAACCAGGACCAGTTCAGTCCAGACATACACCTGTTGTTTTTTGCCTGGGGCCTTCGGCTCAAGGCCTTTTGAAGCTTGGCAACAAGCCTACTTTTTCACTTTGCTGCTGCGGGCAGCACAGACAGAAAGCACTATCATCTCACATCTCCACTGCCGGGAAAGTGACGAGGGGGGAGTTCTCTTAACCCCAAACCAAGGATTTTCTTAACCCTCAGCTAACCATCACCCCACATGTAGTCTCTTATGTGAGGGAGCAGAAAGTTTATAGACAACAGTTAACACAGGGACCACTGTATGGACAGTTTCACATGGGGCCTCCAGTCCCCAGTCGTCCCCTCCAACTTAGGTATCTTGGTGTCTCCCCTAGTCAAACCAGAAGGAGCTAGCCTCGGGTGGTCGCATGCATTCTTAGAGGGTCATGGGTCGCACCTTTCTGGACTTCTCCTTGGGGCTTTGCTGGAACTGCTTTCCCAGTTCCCGTACTCAGTGAGAGTGTAGGGAGTATATGAGCTCAGTCAACGCTGGGTTGCCCGCAGCTACTCTCCCTGGACCCAAAGGCTGTTCATGTTTCACCTTCTGATGCATGATGGGGTTAAACCTGGGGTGAGGGGCAGCTTTGACCTCACCGGTGTCCTCTACTGGGGAATCTGGAGGGGCTTTTGCCTCAGACCTAACTCTATGGAGCTCCTCTAGCTGGTGGACTTGAGCTTCCAGCGCTTCCCGTACGTCTTCCGGTCGGGGGCATACGGCGTCCCAGTCTTCCAGCGGAGTTCACACCAGCAGGTACGCCAGAGGGGTGTATGGGGCCACATCCCGTCTACCCAGGGCGGTTCCTCTACCGGGGTGAAAGGGGCACTCTCACCTTGTTGCCATGGTGATCCTGCCGACTAAGCCAAGTGTTGGAATGGGCACTCATCTCGCCATATTGCTGACTATGCCAAGTGTCGTCACTGGGGGGCTGCTGGGAGGCTTTCGGTGGTGAGATGCCCAGGGAAAAGAAAGCACGCAAAGCTGACATGAGGAAAAATCAGCTGGCCAGCTCGCAGCTTTATTCAGCAATAGCAACCATTATATAGAGGTTTTGGGGGAGGAGAGCGCCCGGAAGTGGCATGCTCCCTCCCGCAGCTGTGAATCATGCTTACATACAGGGCTTATGTCACCGGAGCCTGGCACCAGTGCAACAGGCTCCCGAGTTAAGGTTTGTTATGTCTGCGGCCAGGGTCCCTGCGTCAGTGGCCCCCACTTGTGTGGGCTCCGACCTCCTCCAGGGTCAGGGTCCGTACATCAGCCTGCACACAACTGACTCAGCCTGGGCCCTGTCAGTTCCAATGATTGTTTGTTTAATGTACTCAGGTATGTTAAGAACCTAGAAGTGCACACTTGTGGCTAATGCAAAAAGGCATCCCTCCCCTCCCTATCATCTTCTCCATCACCATCCTCATTATCAACATCATCATCACTACTGCCAGCATCATTTTCACCACTGCCACCACCATCTTTTTCTCTTGCTCTTTGTCCCTCCCTCCCCTTCCACTTCTCTCCTTTCTCTCTCCTCCTCCTCTGTTACTTTCATCATCATTATTCTTATTCCCTTTTCAAATTACATTGTTTAGAAATTTGGAAGTTATATTAATACTGGGATAAAGAAAGCAGAAGAGATGATGTTAAAAATTGGTGAAATACATTTAGGACTTTTGCTTAAATTATTTTAATTTCTAGGGCTGATTTAATGCTCTGATCTGGAAACATGACCTATGAGATGACCCTGATGTAATAGCTTTCCTTTCAGTCTCATCAGGTTTTTGATGATTCAAAATGACATTCATAAAAAAGCCAGTTGGAGTATTTTTTACTTGTCTGCCTTTATATTTATCAAACTCACATACCTGCTTAATGCATAAAGTTTAGGCTTTTAGACAGAAATCTCACATGGCTCTCCCTGAATCATGGAGAAGTTCACCTGGCTGGATGATTTGTAAAATATTTTTACAAAAACTGTAGGGAATGCATTCCAAGTCATAATATATAAATTGATGTTTGCATTTTCTCCTTCGAAGAGGGCAGTGACCCTGAGAAAGATGTGAGGACTGATAGATACTACAGAGCAGACCCTGGGTAAGAGCACCTGGTGTCTCCAGTGATTGAAATGATGTATTAATGAGTTCTCATTCTCAGTGACATTTTACCAGGAACCAATTAACCATAGTAATTACATCTCTTCCATTTGGTGCTCTGAAATGTGAAGTTTCATGGGTGTTGGGTTGTTGTGATCGAGTACTTTTTTTTTCGGTATGACAACACTTTCAGCAGTAAAACTACCAGTCATTTATTATGTTCCCTTTGTCTTCTGGGTGTTGCAGCATGAAGGAACTTTTGCAAAGGGTGATTTTTATAACCACACAGTGCATAAATACTGGTGCATAAATTAACATAACCAGTACAACTAGAAAGCCTTCATTGTAGCTATGCTTTAGAAAGTGGCAAAAAATACAGTGGGGAGAGGGCACATAGTTAAGAACAGAAAAAGAGCTAAACCTTCATGCTAAAAAAACAGATTGCTTAGGAAATGAGAGATTGAATAAGAAGCCCTGGTTAATTAATTATTATAGATAATGGGGTGAGTGATTTTAAATGGAAAACTTTTTTGTTTTTTGTTTTTATTTTTGTTTCAAAGCTGTCAGAAGTTTCTAAAATATCACAGTTTGGTTTTCTAAAGTAAATAACGTTTCTGTGCTTCACTTTCCTCACTGTAAAATTTGGATAATAATTGTATTTGTCCAATAACTTTGTTGCAAAGACAAGTAAGTTAATATAAGTACAAGTGCTTAGGATGGTACTGGGTATATTGTAAATGTCAATAAATGCCAGTTATTATTTTATTAAGTCGAGTGAACATAATTTATTTTGACCTTCTAAAACTTAAAACTTACAGAGCTTTAGATTCAATGTTTTTTAAAAATAGCACTATTGTGTTTATAAAATATAACATATAATTGTGTAAAATTTAAAATAGTAACAAAAATGACAACAGCGTAAGAATCTAAAACTAGCTTAAATCTCACAAGTTCAAAGATAACCATTGTTAAAATGTTTTGGAGTTCCTTTCACCATCAATCTCTCTATAAATAAGTATGAATATATTCACAGATAAATACACCCAATTTTATATTATGAAGTCACAATATGTCCTTCTGTGACTGACCTCTATCACTTATGAAGTATGTCTCATGTTTTTTAATCAATCAATATGACCTCCATCATCTTTGTTTTTTCTTAGCTGAGCCATCCTGCCACATGTTGGCAGCTCAGCGGCAGCTCAGCTTGGGCTGGGCATCGAACCGCTGTTGCTCAGAGCTTGCACTCTTGAGCGAGCTCTTAACCAACTGAGACACTCAGCCTGCCAGCCATCATCATTTTTAATAGCTGTATAATATTTTATGGAACATACCAATCATTTGACTAGCCCTCCAGTGATGAATACTTGGACTGCTTTCCTTTTTTTTGCTATTATATACTTCCTTGTATATTCTTCATGTTTCACTTAAACATTTATATATTTCTTTGTTGTAAATTCAGCTGGGTCAAATGGTTATATATTTTACATGTTGAATCATAATTTTGTACAACTCTTCCAAGCAGGTCATGCTAATTTAAACTCAACTTGGGTAAGATTTGCTAGGCAGAGATAAGAGGTTGATGTCAGGGAGGAAGGATATTTTAAGCAGAAGGCACAGTGTGGGCAAAAGCAGGGAGCTGGGAAAATATATACTGTTCTTCCCATCTCTGTAACACCTAGGCACACAAAAAGAAAATAGGAATGGGTGTTGAGTGAGCCAGCAGTGAGCTCACCCCTCCCTTGCTTTCTTCTTCATTTGTAACAGGACCTCACAAGTACATTACATTAAGTGCCCCCTACCCCCAGCAAACTTCCTGAAACTTGTCAAAAACTTTGTTGATTTTCCCTTTGTTCATAGGGATAGTTTGTTTGAAGATTCAAAGTTTAGATTCCATATTATAATTTTTTACTAAACTTTGCAATCATGGCTCATTGTCTTCTAGGTAATGTTGCTGTTGAGAACTGATTTGCATTCCCTGGTAGGTGAGGTCTTTTTTTTCTTTCTTTTTTTTTCTTTAATCTCTTTGGAGAAATTTGAGTCTTTTCTCTCATCACGGCGTTATATAATTTTGTGAGGCTGTTTCAAGGTGAATATTTTTATTTTCCTTGCTCAGCACTCAACTGGCCTTCTCAAAAGAAGAGTCGTATCTCTTCTCAGTTCAAGGACATTTTCTTCTCTTATTTTGTTGATTGTTTACTATGCTCCTTATTTTTTTTCCTGTTTCCTTTTTTTTTTTCCTTCTAAAACTGTTGTTAGATGGATGTTGGCTTTTCTAGCTTTATCTTCCATTTCATTCATTTTCTATCCTTATCTCTTGACCTTATGATCTGAAGTTTTCATCAACTTTTTCCAGGCTTTCTATTTTAATTTTTTATTCTTCAAATCATTGTTGCTCTGTATGTTCATCTTGATTGTTCCTTTTTTGTATGGAAACCCAGCACCTTCCCTGGTAGACTGCTCAATTTTGTTAGAGAGTGTTTATACCCAGCTTTGTTCTGGGGTAAACATTCCTATTGCCAGTTGTTCTGAATGTAGTGTATGGAGCTAACTTCTGTAACTGCTTTGAATTGTCTTGCATCTAAAGCCTTATTTCTTATCTTGAATCTCACTTCACTCTCTGTATCTCCTCACTAAGTGTGGTGAGCAGACTAATAGCCCTCAAAGGGATCCACACCTTAATCCCTGGAATTTGTGAATATGCTAATTTACATAGTGAAAGGGACTTTGCAATGCGATTAAGTTAAGAGTTTTGAGATGGGGAGATTATCCAGGGTGGGGGTGGGGTGGGGGAGGGCAATATAATCACAAAGGTTCTTATAAGAGGTAGGCAGCAAGGTCAGAGTCATAGAAGATGTGACAACAGAAGCCTTGGTAGGGGCAATGTGGCTATAAGTCAAGGAATGTCGACAGCCCTTAGAAGCTAAAACAGGTATGGAAACAGATTTTTTCCCTAGAGCCTCCAGAAGGAACAAGCCTTAATTTTAGCCCCATACGACCCACATGAGACTTATGAGCTCCAAAATTATATTATAATAAATTGGTGTTGTTTTAAGACAGTGGTTTTGGGGTAATTTGTTACAGCAGCAATAACAAACGATTACTCTAAATCATGGAAAAACTACAGATCTGAAGGAAAAGTTAACTCTCACCACCATGGACTTTTCTCTTCAGCATATTCTGAGATGTGGCTTCTTACATCTATTTCTCAATAGGTACAATCCCAACCCTTTTTTTAACTTCTGGAAGACTGTAAACATTTCTGATCCATCAGTGGTCCCCCTTCTCTATTCCTAGTGCTGCCATGAATGGATTTCTTTTCAGGTACTTTATTGTCAATATAGTGGGTTTGGGAAGGGTGAAAAGTTATGAGTGTGCTATTAAAATCAGTGACACACTGATTACATGGGTTCACAGAATGTTTCAAAAAGTCTCAGTATTTTAAACTCACAGCTGTCAATTTTGTGTACATTGATGTTTGAACAGCATGAGGGTTAGGAGCGCTGATCCCAGTAAGGTCGAAAAGCCACCTATAACTGTTTTTTATTATTAGTTTCAGGTGTGAAAAACAACATAATGATTAGACATTCACACACCTCACAAAGTGATAACTCCAACAAGTCTACTACCCATCTGACACCATACATAGTTATTACAGTACCACTGACTATACGCCCATGCTGTACTTTACATTCTATGACTGTATATTTTTAAAATTATAGTTGACATTCAATATTATTTTATATTACTTTCAGGTATACAGCATAGTGATTAGGCATTTATATAATTTATGAAGTGATTCCCCCTGACAAGTCTAGTACCCATCTCACACTAGACAAAGTTTTTACAATATTATTGACTATGTTCCCCATTCTGTATTTCACATCCCCATGACTATTTTGTAACTACCAATTTGTACTTCCTAATGACTTCACCTTTCTCACTCATTCCCCTAAGCCCCCTCCCCTCTAGCAACCATACAGTTTGTTCTCTGTGTCTATGAGTCTATTTTTGTTTTGTTTCTTTGTTTATTATGTTCTTTAGATTCCACATATAAGTGAGATTATATGGTATTTGTCTTTCTCAGTCTGACTTATTTCACTAGCATAATATCCTCTAGGTCCATCCATATTGTTGCAAACGGTAAGATTTCATTCTCTTTTATGGCCGAGTAATACTCCATTGTATTTATGTATCACAATTTCTTTATCCAACCATCTAGTGATGGTCATTTTGGTTGTTTTCATATCTGGGCTATTGTGAATAGTGCTGCAGTAAACAGGGGTGCATATATCTTTTCAAATTAGTGTTTTGGACTTCTTCTGATAAATACCCAGGAGTGGAATTGCTGGGTCATTTGGCGAGGCTGGGGAGAAAAGTGAACCCACGTGCACCGTTGGTGGGATTGTAAATTGGTGCAGCCACTATGGGAAACAGTATGGAGGTTCCTCAAAAATTAAAAAGAGAAAAGCCACCTATACGTTTTGATTCTACAGCCGGCTCTTCGCATCTGTGGATTCAACCAAGTGCAGATTGAAAACAGTACTTTTGATCCGTGGTTGGGAATCTGTGGTTGGAAATGCAAAATTACTGCTTTCCATCCCGTCAGTTGAATACCTGGATGTGAAAGCTGCAGATATAAAGGCTGCTGTATTTATTGCAAAGACCTGGGCGTATAAGTGGACCCATGCAATTCAAACCCATGTTGTTCAAGGGTCAATTGTGATGCTCTGGCTCTCACTCAGGCCCCCCACCCCCCCAAGCCTCGTGTTTGTTCAACACAGTGATGTGTGAGACAGCTGGAAGAGATTAGCGGTGCAGGCTGTAAATTGCGGAGTTTCTCTTCACAGAAAGATAACGAGTGAAACAGCAACCTTGGACTCATAAGCATCGTCTCCAATCCACAGAGCCAGCTGTGAAGCCATCTGATGTGAATTCCAGCCAGGTAATGCTTTGCTCTGGGCCCCGGGCACAGCCCTGTAATCAGGAGAAGCATTGCTTTTCTCCTGAAATCTTCAGGAAAGCACTGAAAAAACAGGGCAGGCCTGTGTGGGAACTAGTGTTCTGGAGCAGTGACTGCTGTGTGTTGGTTTTCTCATCTCCTGCCAGCAGGCAGTGACCTTATTTCCTTGTTAAGGCTCATTACTTGATGACTGAGCTCAGCTCTCACATTTCTTCAAGTTCTGAAACTTTCTTGTTCTTCCTGGAGAGAAGTCGTGGATCTAGTGTGTTGGTGGCCTCGGCTTTAAAGAGAGAGAATCTTTGATTCCCCCCCAGCATGGGCACAGTCCTCAATACACAGACGTTTCCTTCACCAGTCATGTCTAAGACTTGGAAGGTAACTGCCACTTTAATAATTAATTGCTTAAGTATTTCTATTATTTGAGAAATAGAAGAAAGTGTCCAGGTTGTATAAGTCAAACAGCCCTGAGTTTAAAATTCTGCCACTTTATAGCTATGTCATTGTGGGTACATTTTTTTTCATTATTTATTTTTTAGGGGGAATTTTACATTTAATTTTATTATTTTTTAACATTCAGTATTATTTTGTATTAGTTTCAGTTGTATAGCATAGTGGTTAGACATTTACATAATTTATAAAGTGATCCTCCTGATAGGTATAGTACCCACCTGGCTCTATACATAGTTTTACAATATTATTGACTATATTCCCTATACTGTATTCTATATCCCCATGACTATTTTGTAATTACCAGTGTGTACTTCTTAATCCCTTCACCTTTTTTATCCAGCTCCTTAAACCCCCTCCCAACTGGTAACCATCAGTTTTTTCTCTGTATCAATTACCGTGTTTGCCGGCGTATAAGACGACTGGGCGTATAAGACGACCCCTTAACATTTCCACTCAAAATACAGAGTTTGTTATATACTCGCCGTATAAGACTACCCCCTCTTCCGCACACCTTCCACACACCAAATAAAAGGTAAAACAATATCAGATTTGATTTCAACATTTTAATTTATATTCAAATGCTTATGACATGCAGGAAAACTGTCACAAGGCTGTATGTAATCAAACATATACATAAAACAGTGCAAGTTTATTACCGGTAAACATACCGGTAATTCACTAAAGAAAACACACTCTATAGACTGGTACCGTGGATTTTGCGAGTGTGGTAAAATCGCATAACAGCAAAATCGCATAACAGCCGAGCATACACCCAGCAGCGCTGCTGATGCCTGAACGGTATGTGGAATGAAGTGGGCGGGCATCGGGAGGCCACTATGGCACGGGGCAAGCACTATGGGCAGTCTATCTGAAGTGTACCTGGCGTATAAGACGACCCCCCACTTGGAGGCATATTTTTCAGGGCCAAAAAATCGTCTTATACGCCGGCAAATACGGTAGTCTGTTTCTGTTTTGTATTCTACTTTTGTTTATTTTGTTCCTTAGATTCCACATATAAGTGAGATCATATGGTATCTGTCTTTCTCTGTCTGACTTATTTCACTTAGCATAATACCCTCTAGGTCCGTCCATGTTGTCACAAATGGTAAGATAGCATTTTTTTTATGGCAGAGTAATATTCCATTGTATATATGTACCACATCTTTTTTATCCAGTTGTCTATTGATGGGCTTCCTAATAGTGGTCTATTAGGTTGCTTCCATATCTTGGTTATTGTAAATAGCACTGAAGTGAACATAGGGATGCATGTATCTTTTCAAATTAATGTTTGGATTTCTTTGGATAAATACCCAGAAGTGAAATTGCTGGATCATATAAAAGTTCTATTTTTAATATTTTGGGGGACCTCTATACTAATTTCCATAGTGGCTGCACCACTTTGCAATCCTACCAACAGTGCATGAGTGTTCCCTTTTTTCCACATCCTCACCAGCACTTGTTGTTTGTTGATTTATTGATGATAGCCATTCTAACAGGAGTGAGATAGTATCTCATTGTCATTTTAATTTGCATTTCTCTGATGATTAGTGATGATGAGCATCTTTTCATATGTCTATTGGCCACCTGTATATCCTCTTTGGGGAAATGTCTATTTAGATCCTTTGCCCATTTTTAAATTACATTTTTTGTGTATTTGGTGTTGAGTTGTATGAGTTTTTTATAAATTTTGGATATTAACCCCTTATCAGATGTATTGTTGGTGAAGATCTTCTCCCATTCAGTAGGTTGTCTTTTTGTTTTGTTGATGGTTTCCTTTGCTGTGCAAAAATTTTTTAGTTTGATGTAGTCCCACTTTTTTATTTTTTTATTTTGTTTCCCTTTCCCGAGAAAATATATGAGAAAAAAATATTTCTAAGAAAAAAGTCAGAGAGTTTACTTCCTATGTTTTCTTCTAGGAGTTTTATAGTTTCAGATTTTACATATAAGTCTTTAATTCATTTTTAGTTCACTCTTGTATATAGAGCAAGAAGGTGGTTCGGTTTCTTTTTTTTGCGTGTATCTGTCCAATTTTCCCAGCCTTCCTTCTTGAAATTTTTGGAATAGTTTGAGAATAGGTGTTAATTCTTCTTTGAATGTTTGTCACCTGTGACTGTCTGGTCCAGGACCTTGGTTTGTTGGGAGTCTTTTGATTACTGATTCAATTCGTTAGTAGTAATTGGTTGGTTCAGATTTCCTGTTTCTTGATTCAGTCTTGGAAGAATGTATGTTTCTAGGAATTTATCCATTTCTTCCAGGTTGTCCAATTTGTTGGCATATAATTGTTTATAGTATTTTCTTACGATCCTTTGTATTTCTGTGGTGTTCAGTTGTCACTTCTCTTTCATTTCTGATTTTATTTATTTGGGTCCTCTCTCTATTTTTCTTGATGAGTCTGGTTAAAAGTTTATCAATTTTGTTTATCTTTGAAAGAGCCAGCTCTTGGTTTCATTGATCTTTTGTACTATTTTTTTTTTTTAGACTCTATTTTGTTGATTTCCTCTCTGATCTTTATTATTTCCTTTCTTCTACTCACTTTGGGCTTCATTTGCTGTTGTTTTAGTATTAGATTGCTGGAAAAGTCATGATGCATTTTTGCAACGAACAACAGAAAAAATATGTTATGACTTTTCTGACAACCCAATAGTTCCTTCAAGTGTAAGTTTAGATTGTTTATTTGAGATTTTTCTTGTTTCTTGAGGTAGGCCTGTATTGTATGAATTTCCTTCTTAGGACTGCTTTCCCTGTGTACCACAGATTTTGGCTCATTGTATTTTTATTTTCATTTGTCTAAAGGTATCTTCGATTTCTTCCTTGATCTCATTGCTGACCCATTCATTATTTAATAGCATGTTATTTAGCCTCCGTGTGTGTGTGGTTGTGTTGTGTGTGTGTGTGTGTGTGTGTGTGTATTCTTTTGTAACTGACTTCTAGTTTCAGATCATTATGGTCAGAAAAGATACTTGATATGATTTCAATCTTCTTGAATTTATTGAGACTTGTTTTGTGGCCTAACATGTAGTCTATTTTGGAAAATGTTCCATGTGCACTTGAAAAGAATGTATATTCTGCTAGTCTGGGGGTGGAATGCTCTAAAAATATCAATTAAATCTATCTGGTCTAGTGTGTCATTTTAGGTCACAGTTTCCATGTTGATTTTCTGTCTGGAAGATCTGTCCGTTGGTGTCAGTGAGGTGTTAAAGTCCCATAGTGTGATTGTGTTACTGTTGATTTCTCCCTCTATGTCTGTAAATATTTGTTTTATATATTTAGGTGCTCCTATGTTGAGTGCATAGATGTTTACTAGGATTATATCCTCTTGTTGGATTGATCCTTTTATCATTATTCAGTGCCTTTCTTTATCTTTTATTATAGTCTTTATTTTAAAGTCTATTTTATCTGATGTAAGTATTGCCTTCCCAGTGTTTTAAATTTTTTATTTGCATGAAATATCTTTTCTATCACTTTACTTTCAGTCTGTGTGTGTCTTTTGCTCTGAAATGAGTCTCTTATAGACAGCATGTGTATGAGTCTTGTTTTCTTACCATTCAGCTAGTGGGTACATTTCTTAAACCTCCATAAATCTCAGTTTTTCTCTTTCATTTAAAAAGGTAGATAACATCTGTATAATAGGGCTGTTATGAAGCTTAAATGAAAGAATGAACATAAAGTTGTCAGCACATAAATGTTCATCTCGTTTGCCTGTTATGAGTGCTGGGAGTGTATTTGGAGGTGCTACCAAGAGCTAATAGTTCTTACATGCCTTTTATAGCATTTATTATTTTTTTCTGATTATAAACATTACAAATATAGTGTATGCAGAAAATTAAAAAAAAAGATGACTATTATAAACAAAACTCTCACTGTCAATCTTACCTTCTAGAGATAATACATTTTGGGTTTTTTTCTCATTGTTTCTATACGCAATGATAAACTTATTATCTATCTCTATATCTATTATCATTTCTATTGAGAGATTAGTTTGGCTTTAGTCAGACCTGTAAGTAACCTGCAAGTAACTTATGTTTTTATTGCTTTCTTCATTGCCCATGTAAAATTGGAGTAGCTCCTTGCCTTATAAGGTTATTTGTAAGTATTACATGAGATAACATATTTGATGTAAAGCACTTAGCACAATGCTTAATATATAGTAAGTTCTTATTAAATATTTGCAGTTATAATGATAATAATTATAAACTACAGATATATTTTAGTTCTCAGGTCATTATATGTTCAGAAGAATTTCTAATACTGTCTCACTCTGGTCTGCCTGCCTGATTTGGCACTGTGCCATATTTTGGAATACCAAGTAGTAATGATTCCTTTTTACATGTTTCATTTCTTCAAAAACGTACTCCTTGCTATGGTTAATTTATTAACTGATTGTTTGTATATTGATTACTGCTAACAGCTGAATTAAAATCTGCCTTTAAGGGGAACTCAATGACTAGTTTTGCTGGTATAGTTGTAAGGATAGGCTACATTATGCTCCATTAACAAATGATCTCAAAATCTTAGTGACTTTAAACAAGAGAGATTTATTTTATGCTCATGCCGCATGTGTATCATGAAGTAGTTATGGACTCTAGTTATGTATCTTCATTCTGGATGGAGAGCAAGTACCATCTTGAATGCTGCAAGTCACCATATTAGTGGAGAAAAAGAGGCCTGGAAAATCTTCCATTTCAGTCCCTCAGCCTGGGGATGCATGTGAGACTTTCACTCATCCCCAGACTTTCACCTGGGGATGCATGTGTCACTCATTGGCTAGAACCAGTCACATGGCCACACACAGACTCGAGGAGAGGAAGTAAGAAGTACAGTCGTACTATGTGCCTTAAAGACTGGAAAACCAGAAATATTTGGTAAATTTATCCATGACTAAAACCATTGGTAATAAGGAGATTTTAGGTCACATATGATAATCAGTTTTGAACACACAAGTTATTTGGCCTACCTTAAGTCATGCTTCATTGATGACCTACTAGAACAACTCCCAGGTAAAACAGGTCAATGCCTTACAAGCCTGTGGTGATATCCTGGGCTCTTGGAGAAGAAAGAGAAGGAATTGCTTCTCCCCTTTGATTTTCTTAATCACATTAAGTTTGAATTGGGTGTGTCAGGACTGGTGTTGATATGCTTACAGAAAAGTAATCTCTGGGCATAATATTTTCCTTGTATGGAGTCTGAAATGGCAAAAGGAAGAGCTTTTGCTGATAGGCATGAAAGCACCTGTTTAGGGAAGGGATTTTTATTTTATTTATTTTTTTGTTTGTTTCAGGTGAGGGAAGGGATTTTTTGGTATCACCCTGGTACAAACTCTTTTGAAGGGGAGACGAAAATTTTATTCAGGTGACCAAAAGAGATCCTGTGTGGAGTATTAGGAGGTAGCAATATATCAAGATACTTTGGGTTAATTTTAATTGCATCCTTGTCTTCCATGAGCCAAGAATTTTTCATTTTGCAAGGCATTTTTTTCTTTAATTATGTCTTGAATCTTCATAGTTTTCATGTAAATTTGGTAGCACTTTTTTTGTAATATGGTAGTATTGAGCTACATAAAGAAGAAAGAAGGGAGAAAAACACAAAATATATATTTAGCACCTGTTGTGTGCCAGGCACTCTATGAAACACTTATATACATTATTTCATTTTAGTCTACTAATAGTTTTGTAACTCATGTATTATTATAATATTATAATTGAAATTGGTTGTATTTGAACTGCATTAGAACCCAGGTTTCCTGATTGCTAGATCATGCAGTCACTTTTCTCTGCCTCCCTTAGAATTATTGGAACTGGAGGCATGTTTTTGAATTAGTGCTGCCTCTATTTCTCTTTGACACATTTGATTTAAATAAAATGATTACATAACTCTTCCATTTTGTTTGGTGACATTATTACTAGAGCATCATGGAGAGAGCTCTTCATTGAAAGGGCTGATTGCGCCAACATTCTAAACATGCCAGGGCAGGGTTAAATTTTTGTATGCCAGTGAAGCAAGACAAAAAAAAAAATTGTCAGTGATTCTGGCCTGATATTCAAAAACTGTCAAATTTATCAGTCTTTTTTTTTTCATTTCAACTGGATTTAATACAGATGATTGCAGTAATTTGTCAAAACTTTCCAGATCCCTATTTATAGATTAATAGGGAGACATAATGGATTTAGCACAATAACATTGGCAATAACATTTTTAAAGATCAAGGTGACAAGGTTTGTTTACCCAACTTAATACACACACTTCTTAGAATTTTATTTGGGGTTTATTTTTTATTATTCAGTAGTCCCTTGGGATTTTCTAACTTGACATCTATGTCTTTGATTATTTGCCAGAATCCCCAATGGTCTAAGATACAGAGTGATTTGACATTTTGTTGAAGCATGCAATTGAACCACAGAGCTGGTGAGAAATATAATTTGTAGAGTAAATTATATGTCTAGAAGAGAACTCAGCCCAGAGCTTAACATTTGTATTTTAACCTAACTGTGTTTTATATTCTTTGTTTTGTATATGAAAATAGCAGAGCAAATTATTATCTGGAGTAGTAATTGAGAGTTGGTGAATTAAGAAAAGTCCAATTATATTCCTCTTCATACTCTTGGGCAGTGGCCTCCAACTGAGCACGGGAAAAATATTTAAGACTTTTATTTATATCTATGTTTTGATTCAGGGGTTGACAAACTATGGCCTATGGGCTGAATCCAGTTCACCATTGTCTTTGTCAATAAATTTTTATTAGAATATAGCCATGCCCTTTTGTTTATACATTGTCAGTGAGTGCTCAGTAGCAGAGTTTGTAATTACAGCAAAGACCATATGGCCTGCAAAGCCTAAAATATTTAATATCTGGTGCTTTAGACACATTTTGCTGACCCCTATTTTAATTTTATCTTCTAAATTTTTTGAATATTTTCTACTGTACTTTATATGGTGTATAGTAGTAGTCCATGTACATGATTTATAAATAAATGTATACATATATTGGAGGTACATTTAAAAATCATTTACTTATAGGGGCACATTAACAAAAGGTTAGAGACCACAGGTGTAGGGCTTACTATTTAAGGAATGCTCACAAATTGTTGCCTTTGTTGATGTGGGTGGGGTCATTGAAGGCACCCATCTTGTTCTGTACAAGTTTGTGTTTTTATTATGCAGATTCTGCGGGAGAAAGAATAAGTGCAGTGGCATATTAAGGAGGAATGGTGACCAGATATGAGGGGTGGGGGAGAAAAGAAAAAAAAAGAAAAAGAAGAAACAAAGAGTAGAGAAATAAAAATAAAAGAGGCAGGTTACTGTGTAACCACAGTGCCTGCTCAGAGTTGGCCTGTACTCCTGGGTGAGGTTCGACATCAAAATCAGCTCTAATTTGAATATGGAAGCAAAGACTCTCTCTTTTTTTTTTTTTTTTAAGATTTTTATTGGGGAATTGGGGGATGGGAACAGCGCTAGGGAATTGGGGGAAGGAGAACAGACAAGTTGCTGTCCTTTCGTTCTTCAGTCTAGTTGTGGAGGATGTTGCTTCACTGGCCCAAGTTGGCACCATCATTGCGCTCCTCCCGTGTGAGGCAGATCAGTCGCCGGCTTCTGGATGGCCGCTCACTGTGGCTGCTGGCTGCTCATGCTGGCTGCTGGCCACACACAGTAGCTCATGGCAACCCACTGCAGGGGCTGCAGCCTACACCGTCACTGGCAACTCATGGCAGCCCAGCTCCAGGTTGAGTTGTTGTTCAGCATCTTAGCTGTGGAGGGCAGTGTCACTGGCCCTCATATGTGGGATCTGAACCGGGGCCCTCTGGCGTCCCAAGCCAGCTCTTAACCAATGCGCCACTGGGCTGACCCCAAAGGCTCTCTTTAAAGTAGATTTCTATGCTGATACTGGAAGGCAACACATTATGCCATCTTCATCCATGAACTCTTTTTGCTAACTTGCTCACTAGATCACTCAGTGCTCAGTTGCTTGATTGAAAAGTAACTGGTGAGACTCTGAATACAGAATTATTCTTTAGTTTTGGTGTTTAAACTCAGGAAAGAATTAACACTTCAATAAAGAGGCTTAGGAATATTGGGTTAACTATTTGTATGAGAAACTTGTATCATTTCTTCATATTTTACACAGATGAATTAAAGAGATGAATATGAAGAAATGAAGTGTAAAAGTATTTGAAGAAAATATTGGTCAAACATTTTTATTACCATAGGTTGAGGGAGGCTTTGTAAACATAACACAAAAATG